>CM053598.1:124441346-124484593 GCA_028646575.1 Pseudocheirus occidentalis
GGTAAGAAGGAAGGAAGGGAGGGAGGAAAGAGGGAAGGAAGGAAGGAGGAAAGGAAGGAAGGAAGGAAGGAAGGAAGGAAGGAAGGAAGGAAAGAAAGAGAAGAAAGGAAAAAGGTAAGAAGGAAGGAAGGGAGGGAGGAAAGAGGGAAGGAAGGAAGGAGGAAAGGAAGGAGGGAAGGAAAGAAAGAAAGAAGAAAGAAAAAAGGAAAGAAGGAAGGAAGGAAAGAAAGAAAGAAAGAGAAAGAAAGAAAGATAAAAGGAAAGAAGGAAGGAAGGAAACATTTATTAAGCATCTGCTGTGTATTGGGCACTGTGTAAGTACTTTACAAACATTTTATCTGCACAAAAATCTTGAGTTAAGTGCAAATTACAACCCCTATTTAAGAATGGAGGAAACTGAAGTAGATAGAAGTTAAGTGTATTGCCCAGAGTCACACAGGTATCTGCACAAAAAATCATCAAATTTAATGGTTAAGAGAATATTGGTCATTTTGAAGAGAGCATTTTCAGTCCTGTGGTGAGGCTGGAAGCCGTATGACAAGAGAATTGAGGAGTGGGTAATATGGCAGTGGAATGTCTGAGACTGATCTGAACTCCAGTCTTTGTGGCTTGGAGGCTCAGGACTGCATCTACTGCACCATTCAGCTGCTGAGAAAAGCCTCCCATGGAAAGTTGCATTTGAACTGAGTGTTGAAGGAAGGCAGGGATGATAAGAGGCAGAGAGGAGAAGGCAAAGCACCAGGAATTTGGGAAAACCCAAGTAAAAGTAAGACAGCTGGTCTGTAGTGTGAATTGATGGGAATAAAGTGGCCTGGAAAGTTAGGAAGGGGTAAAGTTGTGAAGATCTTTAAATATCAAATAGAGGACATCTTCTTTAAGCCTAGAGGTAACAGAGAACCACTGGAGTTTATTGAGTAGGAGGCAAACAAGGTCAGACCTATGCTCTTGTAAGATCTCTTCAGCAGGTGAGAGATGATGGATTGAAATGTGAAATTAACTACTAACCAAAGATGGCCAGGTGAGACACAGGACCTGCCTTGGTGTTGCTGGATGGGATTAGAAGCTAGGGTCACAGGATAGACAGATATGAAAGTTGGGGCATTGATTTGGTGTGCTCTTTCAGACCGATGAGTTGTTAAGTTGTGCAGTACAGTCTAAGTAATCACAGCCGAGACAACGTCTAGACCAGAGTTGAGCTGATGGATGAGAAATGTGCAAGCAAATTATTTGAATCAGGATTATATACGTCCAGACTGTCCTCTAAATCAGCCCAGTTTTTCTACATCTGGAATAGTACCTCTAGAGCAGTTGTTCTCAACCTGTGGGTTGCAACACCTTTGGGGCTCAAACAACCCTTTCACAGGGGTCACAGAAAACACATATTTCTGATGGTCTTAGGAACTGAGACACTGCTCCTCTATCTGTTTCCAGGTGGGTCTGCCCACATGCAGATATGCCCACATATGAGTATTAAAGGGTTACAGCATTAGGAAGGTTGAGAATCACTGCTCTAGAGGAGATTGGCAGAAGAAATGGCCCTAGTCCCTAGGGAAGTTAATCCACCCAGTTTTGGAACTTTCACCCTGTCTTAATTAGTGAATAAACAGGCACAAACCCAGCTACTCTACAATGTTTATCTGGTCCCAGACCATCAGACCAAATGATGCTTGACATTTTATCTAGCTGCCTATTTTAACCAACTTGCTATATAGTTGCTGCCATAATCTTGCCCCACCCCTCTTCATAACTTTTTCTCTTCCCACCTCCACCCCCCCGCCCAAAATACCCAACCAACAATATATGCCATTTCTTGCTCTGGGTTCAAGAATAAAATCAACACTTTTATACTACCATTGTATATATCCAGACTTCCCTATCAATCAACTTACTATTCCTACGACTCCCCAGAAATTCCTTCCCGGGCCCTCACTCTCATACATGTGTTGTCTCCTCATATTAGAATGTAAGATCCTTGAGGGCAAGGCCTGTCTTGCTTTTATATTTGTATCCCCAGCGCTTTGCACAGTACCTGGCAGATCATATGTATTTAATAAATGCTCTTTCATTCATTCAAATAGGCATTTGGTCCCTAACAGATGGTAAAGTCCAGGAGTCCCTCCACTGGAGAAAGTACAGCTTGGGTTAAATGATCTCTAACACTTCCTTCCAGTTCTAAAATTCTAGATCGAGAAAGAGGCCTACGTGGAGAGGCCTCAGGGTTAGGGTTAAGAAAAGAAACAGTCTTCTTTCTTAACCCAGGAAGGGGTTGGGGTTTTTTGTTGTTTGTTTTTAATATCTTCTCTGCTCAAGTGCAAGTCGTCTCTAACCAGAATTGGCCTTAGAGGTTTAGGGGGAAGGAATGGTGGTAAACACAGGCAGTTCCTCATAAACCGAAACAGGGAACAGGAAGGTGTCAATGCATTGGCTTGAACTGTTGGGCATCAGGTCTCATATACAGAGGAAGGGGAGAATATAGGAAGGGTGAAGAAACTTCATTCACACTGATCAGGTCTCAGAGTAAAAACTCTGGACAGGGAGTCTGGAGACCTGGGCTGTGGTCCTGTCTCTGCATCTAACTGTTTGGGTAATGCAAGTACAAGGGTAATTTTCCAGGTGCTGGAAGAGCTGGAGAATACATGATCTCTGCCATCAGGGAATTTCTAGGTTAGCTAGGGAGACAATGTATCTATGCCAAAAGATAACTAAGGGCACGGGGCAGTAGAAAGCAAGGGCTAAATTAAGGTAAAACTAATAAGATGTAACCTAATGGAGATAAATGCCAAGTCCTATGCTTGGGATTCTAAAAATCAAGTGCACAAGTGGAAGAGGGGTGAAATACAGTTAGAAAAAAATTCTGTGAGAAAGATTTAGGGATTCTTGCAGACTGCAAATTCAGTACCAACAGACCAAAATGTCGATGTGTTTTTATGTGGCATTTATTGAAGCATAGGAGCCATGACAAAGGACTCTAGAACAGTGGTTCTCAACCTTCCTAATGCCGTGACCCTTTAATACTTGTATGTGGGTGTATCTGTGTGTGGGCAGACCCACCTGGAAACAGATAGAAGAGCGGTGTCTCAGTTCCTAAGACCATAGGAAATACGTGTTTTCTGATGGTCTTAGGCGACCCCTGTGAGCCCTGTGAAAGGGTTGTTCAACCCCCAAAGGGGTCGCGACCCACAGGTTGAGAACTGCTGGTCTAGAGCAATATATAAAGTCAGTATTTATTAAGCATTTGTATATATATATCAGGCACTCTGCTAAGCAATGAAGGTAAAAAGAAGGGTAAAAAAAATAGTGCCTACTCACAAGGATCTCACAGCCTCATGGGGTGCCATTGTACTCTGCCCTGGTCAGACCGTTGTAGAAAAGTGTGATTGGTTCTGGAAGGATGCTGACAAGCTATAACACATCCAAAATAAGGCGATGAGGATAGTGAAGGTACTTGAAATTGCATCATATGGAGATAGGCTGAAGAAACTGGGTTTAGAAAAAAAATGGGGGATAACTAAAGTATCTTAAGATATTTCTTGATTTATCACATGGAAGAAGTGTTCAATTTGTTCTGTGTGGTTCCCAAGATAGAATTAGAATGTATGAGAATGCTGAAATTATAGAGGCATATTTCAGCTGAATGTAAGGAGTAAAGACTCAACAGTCAGGGCTGCCCCAAATGGAATGGACTGGAGTAGGAGGTGGCTAATGCTCCTTCATTGGAGGTCTTCAAGCAGAAGTTTCATGACCATGAATTGTACATATTATATAGAGGATTTTACTGATGGAAATTCTAGGAAACTCCCTCTTCCAATGCAGGTCAGTATCTTCTCTGTAATATTTAGTTTCAGAGCCCAGATCAGTGATTTCTAAGCTTTTTTGATTGTATATCACTATTAGTAAGCATTTTTGAGTTTGTACCCCTAATAAGTTTACATTTACTAATCTATAACATATACCCAAATCACATGTATCATGTATATACATATGTAAGTTATATACATATATAAATTATATATGCTCCATATACATGGAGCGAGGATAGCTGTGCCTGAGCAGCACTCAGTACTAGAGTACCCAAAATTTTGTACATTATCAAGCTTATGCAATTTTTTTTTTAATTTTAAAAGAATGAGATAAAGGTGAAATATCTGATCCTAGAGTCAGTAGGGAAACACCAGAATTTATTGAAAAGGGAAGCAACATGTTCAGACCTGGGCCTTCAAAAAAATCTCTTTGATTAAGATGGCACAATGGAACACTGGAACACTGAATCAAGAAGATTCATCTTCCTGAGTTCAAATGAGTCCTCAGACACTTACCAGCTGTGTGACCCTGGGTGAGTCACTCACCCTGTTTGCCCTAGTTTCTTCATCTGTGAAATGAACTGGAGAAGGGAATGGCAAACCACTCCACAGTTATCCCTACCACATGTGGTCACGAAGAGTCAGACACAAGTAAGTGACAACAAATAAATGTGAGGAAAATAGCTTAGAGTGAGGAGAGGCCGGTTAGGAGGTTATTTCAAGTCATGGCAAGAGGCGATGAGGACACAAACTAAGGCTGTGGTCAGATGAGTAGAGAAAAAGTGATGAACTCAAGAGATGTTGTGGAGGTGGAGCTGGTGATGCTTGGCAAACCCACGGGAGATCATGGTTGAGAGAGTGAAGAATCACAATGATACTGAGTGGCTAGAAGGATGATGGTGCTCATGATAGTAGTAGGGAAATTTAAAAGAGGAGTGTGTTTAAGGGGAAAGATAATGTATTAAGATATTTTATGCCCGGTGACACCCATCCATGCCTGTTCATCCTGTGAAATTCATTTTGTTTTACTCTAAATGAAATGAGGGGAGGTGGGCATTTTATTCTTCTGTGATTGCCTGGGAGCCAGAACCCACCCTTTGGGAGGTGCCTGCCACAACTATAAAGAGATAGGGTGTGGGTACACTGGGTAGGGGGGAGAATTTTCCTAATGGCGTATCTGCAGCTGCTCCTGTGGGTGCCCTGGTATGTTATAACTTCCCTGAGGGACTGACACCTGGAATAGAGGGTGGGAAGAGGAGGAGTGTTGGGGGATAGAATAGGTGTGGTTGTGTTGGGGAAAGTCTTATACCTATCTTGGGGAGGGTGGAATGTGATCTATCTTTTCTCCTTTAGATGGGTTGATCTCCCACTTCTTGGGGTCAGTCCACAGTCCCTACTTGGGCATCTGCTGGCTTAGACCACTGCTTGGTTAAGTGACTTAGCTAGTGTTACACAGTCAATATATCTCATAAGCAGAGCTCAAAAACAGGTCTTCCCTGCTCTGAGGCTGTTATTTATCTATGGCATGATGCTTCTCAAGCTTGAACTTAGTAGTTGTAAATGAGGCTTAAGATTTTATCTTTCAAAACAATTATTACCATTTCAAATGTTTAGGAGACTTTTTTTTTTCTTCTGGAGGGGATTTTGTCTGTCTCAGTGTGTGGAGCTCTTAATACAGAAGCAGCCTGGCGTTCTGAAAAGGTCCCTGGATTTGGAGTCATCAAACCTTGGCTCAGCTACTCATGGCATGCTGGTCTGGACATGGCCCTTCAGTTATGCTATATCTCCATTTATTTTTCAGGCTGTAAAATGTTGCTCTTTTCTACATGGCCTCTGAAGTCCCTTCTAGCTCCCAGATCTATGATCCCATGGTCTCTGAAAGACCATCCAGGACTTTCCTAAAGGTGGTTAACAAATGAAAACCATGCTACTAATCTTAACATTTCTACAGGTTCCAGGCTTGAAAGGTTGAACTGAACCAAATGGAGGGTAAGGGATAAACCCCAGCCATTGCAGCAAAACTGCCAATGTTAAAATTGGTAAAATAAACCATAGGCTAGGTGAAAATAGTGTGTGTTTTACTTAGTTTTCTCCAAAGGATTCCCTCTTTATAACCTTCTCTTATCCACCTTGGTCTCTAGGAAGAGTGGGCTCACTCTTACAGAAGTATCTATATGACATTGACCACACCAAGTCCACATCCAGATCTAGGATGACTTTCAGACAAATCCTCATCTCAGCTACTTCATGACCAGTTCACCAAGATCCTTGCAAAGGTCACACCTTGCTCTTCAGGACATTGATACTGAGCTGACTGCAAAACCTGGTCTGTGGAATGCTGTGATCAGGACATTGAGAAGCTCACTCTCCTGACCTTTTAAAATGTACAAGATTAAAGTCTCTGATCCCTTCAGCTAAAATGGAAACATACAAATGTGGAGGCAAAGGACCATGGTCCATTTAACAGTGCCATATGTCAGCCTCAGAGGGGAAAAGGCCCCCAAGCATTCCCACTTGCAGCATCTCTCACTGAATGCCATCAGTGGAGAAGTGAGACCAAGAGAGAAAGTAGCTGAAGAGAAGGTCTTTTTGAAGGTAATCCCAGTTCTGCCTGTGTGACCAATCAAAAGAGTCTCCTCTAAACCCTGTGGTAAGAAGACTGGAAACAGTTACAGAATGCCTATGCAGGCTCAAATGTGTCTGAGGCAAGATTCCCAGACATAGACTCCTTGGCCTCTTCTTCAAGGCTAGGTGCATCAGGCACACTCTTTCACGTTGACTTGACTTGAATTGGTTGTGAGATGTGGACTCTCATTGGTGGAGGACATTTCTAGTCTGGAGAAGGAAAGAGAACCATAAACAGTGAGGCCACAATGATGCCATCAAGGTTTCCAACAATCTCTGCATGATTCTGGGATGCATGGAGCAAAGACAGCTGTTCCTGAGCAGCAGAGGGTGGAGATCCAAACTGGAACAGTCTGATATACGATTCAGTCTGCTGATCAGAGGGGCATTCATTGAAGGATATACTCAGTGCTTTCTGGTTCCAGAGACTGGAGAGGACAAGAATCTAGGAATCTGACACCATAAGGAGAAAGCAAGGAGTTCTACAGAAGTGAATCTGACCGTGGAACAGCTTTCCTGCTTGTTATCTGAGAAGAAACTCAAATGACTGAATCTTCTCCACCCCATTCCATTTCACAAGAGACAATTTCCTCATTCCAAATTTCCTGGGGATCATGTTTTCAGGTTTCTCCACTATTTGCTTATGAGATGAGACTCTAATCCCCTGAGTAGAGTGAAATGGCTTCCCCTATTATTATTATTTTTTTTACTAATTGTTTTAATCCTGATGAAATGTTTTACTTTTAATATGCTTGTTATTTGTACTAAGCTCCCATAAAGGATCTGTGACTGAGTTTAAATGATCTTGGAAGGGCCCATCACATGGGGGCTTGAACCAGTTGGGTGTGTTTGATACAAATTACCTCTTTATCGAAATCAATAATCCACAGGAATTCCGGAATGAGTGGAAAATGATGAACACAAAGAGTTCCCCTAAGTGCCAAGAACAATCTGGTAGAGGAGAGATGGCATATATACATGGAAGGATGAGAGAATAATAATGATGATGATGTTGATGACAGCTTAAGATTTGTAACTTAACTTAAAATTTTGCCCTTAGAGAGGTACACAATTTTTCATAGGCATTATTTCATTGCATTCTTACAACCTTGGGAAGCAGATGCTATTGTTAGTGTCCGTTTGAGAAAACCAAGGCTTAGAGAAATGGAAAGACTTGTTCAGGGCAACACAAGTAGGATTATCTCCTGTCTTCCTGATGCCCCATCACCCTGTTCAACCAGGGGTAAGTAGTATAGACAGCAAATTTTATAGGGATTTAGAAGAGACAGAGAAAAATCTTGGGCTAGCATAACTGCAGAAACTTCATACAGGAAATGGGACTTGAGTTGAGCTTTGAAGGATGAGTAAAATGTAAATAGCCAGAAGGAGAGGGAGGAATTCCATTTAGGGGGAAGAACTGGAACAAAGGAAAGGAAGAAGGAAAGTAAAAAAAAAGTCTTTAGTATATGGAGGAGAGTGGCCTGGTGGGAGCAGAGGAACAGGTGACCTTCTGGTAGTTTCCTTTTTATAAGACTGCTCTTGCAAGCAAATTTCTTTAATTTATAGAGGGACAGATTTTAAATCATCATCCCTCTTTCTCCATCTACCCTCCTTCCCTCACTGCCTATATTTTCCTTGGTTATAAATTTTTTAATGACAGTTTAGAAAATGAGCAAATCTTAAGTGACATTTTTATCACTTCCCTAATACTTTCAATAAAAGGCTCTAACAGAATGCATCCTGGGAGCTCTGGAGCCAGCCAGCCAGGAGAGATAGGGGCAAATTCTATGCAGGTGGAGTCACACCTCTCTATCAGCCTGCCTGCACTCAATTTACTAACTGTGAAAGACCCCATCAGAGACAGGCCTGAGTTATTGACCTGCATTTCCAGGCTCTAGACCCAGGCCATCATCCTTCTGTATGACCTTGCACAAGTCATTTAATCTGTCCTGGCTCCAGGGTGCTCATCTAGGAAGTGGAATAATAGAGAATGAAAAGATGTACTTTAACCCAAATTCCCATATTTTACAGGTAAGGAAACCCAAGCTTAAAAAGGGAAAGTGACTTCAGGACAGCTCAGGATGTACAGCTAGTTAGAAATGGTGGAGTTACTAATAATTTTAGCACTGAAAGGGACCTTAGAGATTATCGAATCCAATCTTCTCATTTGATTAGGCAATGGAGAAACCAAAGTGGTCAGGTGACTTGCTTAAAGTCATATAAATAATGGTAAAGACAGGGATTTTAAACCAGGTTTCTGTTTCCAAATCCAATGTTCTAATCCCACTGCTTCTGAACCTAAGTGTCCTGGATCTCAGTCCGAAATTCGCTCTGCCCCATCACCTAGGTGGTGTGGTGGTGGGCATGGAAATCATTCCTGAGGCTTGCCTCCACACCCTAACAGGAAAATTCCCCAGATGACACTTAAAAACAGAAAGGTATTTAGCTACTTTGCATACATTTGCATCTATTAACATCATATTTATTCTGCATATATTTTATATGTACTTGTCTTCTCCATTCACAAGCACATAGAAGGCACTTAAATGGACTGATTGGGTGGAAACGATGGTTTCCATGAAGGATTGTTAAGTCTGGGGAAAGGTCATCTGTCAGTGACCACTTCCCCAAATACTCCAGAGTTTCCTCACCCAAGTAAGAATGGCTTTAAAACAAAATGTACAGCAAACTTGCTTTATAATTTGGAGGAAATACTTGCAAATGCTGATGTTTTTTGTACTGGTAGGGATCTCTTGCTGGAGTCCCCACATTTTCCTCTCAGTATAACAAAGGCAAATGCAGGCTGCTCTTAGTCTTCTTAAACTATGTCTGATGTTAATGTGTGTTTCTGGAGGCCTTAGTACTTGCTATGGTTGGAAGTAAGGCCCTTCTGAACCTGAAACAACACTGGTGGAATTCCTTGCTAGGTTTTAATCCATGCCCACAGTGGGTGTCTTTAAGCACCAGGGCTGGGAGGATCTGGCCTCGTTGTTTTTAACCATGTTTTGTAAAAGTATGTGTAAAGTAAAATAAAGAAGTATGGGAAGTAGGGATGTATTTTCCAAGGATAGCTGGGAGACCAGGCAAGGAATCTTCCAAAGAAGAAGAAGAAAATACCCGGGGTGGCTAAGTGGTACAGTGAATAGAGCACCGAGTCAGTAGGACCTGAGTTCAAATCTAGCCTTAGACACTTAACACTTACTAACTGTGTGACCTTGGGCAAGTCAGTTAGCCTCAATTGCCCTGCCTTCCTGCTTCAAAAAAATAAAAAAAAATACCAAAAACCCAGTAGTCTTTAGATTTAACCTCAGTTTGGAGCAGTGGACATGGACAGGTGATTCATGATGTCAATCATTCAGATAGTTCCCATTCCCTCCCATATCCCCAAGACTTGTTGGCCATGCACTCGAAATCCTATCCATTATGAGTCATTCCTTTAGTTCTATTTGCCTTAAAATAAAATAAAAAACGTCCACGGGTAAGTAGAGGATGTTAAACTTTTAAGTTGTTCTCAGCTATTTCTACTGCAATAAATTTCAGATCTTTTTGTGAGAAAAGTTTTGATAACAGAAAATGAAAGTAGGGGAAAATGGGAGGGCAGAGAAAGAGAAGGTTGGGGGTACCACAGACTTCACACTTTTGCCTTTTTAATCTCAATTTGGGTCTGTATGTCCTTTCAGGAAATTGAAGCTGAGTTTATCAAATGAGGGCTTGGTCTTGAATATGTCTAGGACCCTGAGAGGAGAAAAAAATGTTTAGTGGAAAGAGCATTGGATTTGGAAATCTTAGACCTAGGTCTGAATCCCACTTGTGTTTTTCACAAGGGCTTTGTGACCTTGGGGAAGTAATGTAACCTCTCTAGACCTTAGTTCTCATATCTGTAAAATTGACCAAATAATCTCTTAGGTATATTCCAGCTCTAACTCCTTTGATTAGTCTCTAATATCTGGCATTTTATGATGCTATAGTTCTTTAAAAGGTGGTGATAATCTAGGGTTGGGGATAAACACAGCGCAGCACTGGAATTTTAGAGTGGAACAGTGAGAATAGCACTGAAGCCTATTCAATAGCAGAGAATTCATGTTGGGGGTCTGTGAGGTGGCACAGTGGATAGAGTGCCAGGCCTAGAGTCAGAAAGACTCATCTTCCTGAGTTCAAATCCAGCCTCAGCCACTTATTAGCTGGGTGACCCTGGGCAAGTCATTTAACCTCTGTTGGCCTTGGTTTACTCATCTGCAAAATGGGGGTAATAATAGCAGGGTTGTTGTGAGGATCACATGAAATTAGAATAGTAACGTGCTTAACACAATGCCTGGCACATAGTAAGGGCTATAGAAATGCTTTGTTATTGTCATTGTTCAGTTGTTTCTGACTCCTTGTGACACCATTTGGGGTTTCCTTGGCAAAGATACTAGAGTGGTTTGCCACGTCCTTTTCCAGTTCATTTTACAGATGAGGAAACCAATGCAGACAGGATTAAGCGACTTGCCCAGGGTCACCCAGCTAGTAAGTATCTGAAGCTAGATTTGAATTCAGGTCCTGCTGACTCCAGGTCCAGTGCTCTATCCACTGTGCCCCTAGCTGGTCCTTATATAAGTGCTAGCTATTATCAATAATAGTATTAGTAGAGGCCCTTATCACCATTTACCTGGACTCTTGTCTTCTTCTAATTGTGTCCCTGAATCAAGTGCTCTTCCCACTCTGATTTATCCTTTACTTAATTATCAAGGTGATTTTCCTGAAGCATGGATCTGACCATGTAACTCCCCTGATCATTAAGTTCCAGTGGCTCTCTATTACCTCCAGGATTAAGCATAAACTCCTCTGTTTAGTACTTCAAACTTTCTGTTTCTTTTACCCCCTTTCTACTTTTCAATCTTCCGCAATCTCATCCATGTGCTATATGATCTGTCTGTAATCTGGTCTTCTTGCTGCTCCTCCTATATGACATTGCGCCATATTCTTTGTACCTTAGAACTTGCTATTCCTTTGTGCCTGGAAAGTTCTTTCCTTTCATCTCTGCCTCATGGCTTCCTGTCTTTCTTCAAGACTCAGCTCAAACTGCACCTTCAGAGGAAAGCTTTCCTCTTCCTTCCAGATGCGAGCCCCTCCCCCTTTCAGATTACTTCCTATCTGCTCTGTATGCATCTTCTAGATACCCAGTCATTGACATGTTGTCTCCCCCATTATTATATAAGCTCTTTGCGAGCAAGGAAGGTTTTGGTCTTTCTTTGCATCCCCAACATTTAGCACAGTGCTTGGTTCATGGTAGGTGCTTACTAAACCCTTCTTGATTGGCAGGAACAATATGTACATGCATGAAATAATTGTCAAGCAAGGCAAAAGGATCAAGTGTTAAAATGACTAGGTTGACTGTCTCCCTCACTGTGCCATCACTAAAGATCCCCTTACCATCACTGACCTTTCCTGAGTGATCATCCTCTCCAATCTGGCTGCTTCATGAATTGGGATTGATTTGACAAAATCTAGGATGTTGCAGGGGGTGGGGAATAGATAGGACAAAACTCTTACTTTCTTAAGGCACAACTTACAGTCTGACAGTAGTTATATTTAGCCACCACTCTTCCTAATTGACTACTAATAGATTCTCACATGAGAATCCAGAGTTCTATTAAGGAGGTTAATTGGTCTGGGTCTGCTGTAAGATTCAAGGCCCTTAGTATCTGATGGGATACTTACCTCCCCCTCTCACCCCACCTACTCTCCCCGTCTCCTTCCATGATTGGGTCTCCAGAGTAATCCTTTGAGAAATCCCTTATCTGTAGGTTCAGGAACTTTCTTCCCTGGCATGATGAAAATAGCCCTAGGCTGGTATTGTTGAGGACTCACTAGGTATGGCCTTGGGCAAGTCATCTCCACTCTATGAATCATATTTTCTCAATATGAAATAGAAAGGTCTAGGACTAGATAATCTTGAAGGGTCCTTTTTGGCTCTATCATTCCTTCTATCTTTCTCAATTTCTGGTCTGAAAAAAAAGACTCACTAGTGCCCATTTGATGGGGAATAGTGATATATTCAGTGACAGGCATGAAATCACATGAAATTGATTTGCTTTCCATCATTATGAGCAGGATTGGCCTCACTCATGGGCAGATCTGGCAGCAGCCTATATATGGGCAATTTAGATCTGTCCAAACAAATCTTCTCTATTGGCTTGCTTTGGATGCCTGAAATTCTGCCATTGGAGTCTTCCTCAGATGCTTCATCACAGTGTGAAGGTAACTTTGGCTTCCCAGAGGTTATGCCAGTGCAATGGACTGGAAGCTCTCTGGAAGGTTCTACCATGCTAGACGAGATCTGAATACCACACCTAGAACAGACAGAACTTGTTCAAGAACAAGAGACAATCATTATCAGCAAGTTGGCCACAGGGTGATTAATTCTTTGCCATGGCAAACCATGAAACTACGGGGAAAAATTATTTTAAATGGCTCTAACCATGTGGTTAGTCCTTTTCCTTTCCACAGTGATAGATTGGTTGAAAAAGGAGAGGAAAAAGACAGATAATAATCATAGTTGGCAAACCATCTATAATCATAAACTCAACCCCAAGTACCTTAAAAGTGAGACTTTTGTCCAATAACCAACCAATTGGCTTACTATTGGAAGAGTCAAACCACATTGATATTGATATTCTTAAAATAAATGAGGCCAGAAGGCAAAATGAAGTTGTGATTTCATGAAAGAATGTTTCAGTTTTTCCTTGGATAGTCAAAGAAAAGAGTCGGTAGCATTTGTATTATCACACAACCAAAGGCAGTAAGAAAATGTCATTTAATTGGATACTTGGTCATCATGTCTCACTGTAGTGATTACTACAAATATAAGCAAAAATTGCATCATAATGATAATTGTAACTTTTTCGCTAATATCTGTTGGAGAGAAGACAAAGAGAAAGTGAAACTCTACAAAGAATCTGATAAGTTTTGCCAAACCAAATCATTGTATGCTTTGATAATTTCAGTGCAAATATAGGCATACCTATAGGTATGACAAATATGTTGGAAAATATTGCTTATGTTAGATGAATAAAAGAGACTATTCAGACACTTTGTACCTATCTATCATGGATGCTTTCTTCTAGAAGAGTCAGGGGGCATTGGTTGAGGTAATCACCAGACAACATTATGAAAAATAACGTTGACTATATATTAAAAACTAGGAAACAAATAGATGCTGATGCAGGAATCAAATCATAATTAGCCGATTGTGCACAGTCAGACCATCATTAATTTGAACAAAGGTCAAAGTCAACGTCAAAAGAAGTCTTAAGAAGAAAAGAGAGTGGGAACAATTTCAACAGCTCCATTTTACTCTATAAAAATGACCTGTCAATGCTGACCTCTGGCAAATGGAAAAGGGTAAAAATACTGATTTTTATTAGCATAATTTCCTACAAAAGTTGAACAAATGCAAAAGAATTACCACAATATGTAGATGAAAAGAGCCAAGAAATCACTTCTGGTAGCAACTGGTCTCCTCAAGCAGAGAGAGATGATGGTCAGGAATACAAATTCGTTTGTAAAATGACTAGAAAAGAGAATGTAGGAAGATTAGGAGTAGTATCAAGTCAGCAAAAAAAAAAAATGAAAAGCAGAAATGAAAGCAAATCTATAGAAAAATTGGCATGAGACCCAACTAAGTCAAATAATCTAAAAAGTATTCACTAATGGGACTGGAGAAAGGACAACAAATGAGAAATTGGACAAGTCCGTTAATATTTCTATAATTGTCTATTCTGATGAGTCACAGAGAAACAATCACACATGGACCCTAACACCTTACTCTTCAATGTGCCATACACAGAAGTAGGAAAAGTTGACAAAAGTATGCATGGAAGAAAACCATCTGAGAAGTATGAATGTCCCAAGGGATTATTATAATGGATTATCTAAGAGAGGGATAGAGGCCAAAATAATGTGGAAAAAAAAAATCACAGAATGTAGCCTTGCTTTAGAAAAGCAAGACCTGGGTCTTGTCTCTTCCACCATTCCCCCATCCCAACACTGGAGGCTTTATCAAATTATCTACAATTCATGAAGTAGTCGGTTTGGAGGTGGTAGGGGAAACTGACTCAAGGAAGGTCAATTATGGTCAGTGAACCCTTTGTGATGGTACGGTGGGGGAGACAGTGAGTCAAACTCTAAAAAAAGCAGTTAAGGGAGAATATGGGAACAGCATATATGCTTGTTTTCTTGTTATTATAGAATATGTATAAGAATGATCTCCATGTATGACAGTTATCCTTGATGCAAATATATGAAAAGGGAATAGACTGTTTCTTCAAACTATACTCTGTAACAGTCCACATCTTTACAATCATACAATTAACTAAAAATCCTCTTGATTTTGTTGTTTGTTTATTACAAATAGCATTTGACTAGCAGAGTAAAATGCAGACTTAGCTCCCTTTCCAACGAGAAATCACTCATTCGTATGTTAATATCATGTAAGATTTGTTGACAAGTGCAACCATAGATAATATTTTAAAAAAAAGGTATAAAACAGGAAGATGGATGCTTGCCAAAGTTGTCTACCACCATCATGGAGAACGTCTTATACAAGGTCCAAAAATGGTAGAGTATCCTCCAGATTTTCCTCTTTGCAGATGATACTGTTATGGTTACACTGAGCCACAGGACATTTCAGAGACTTTTTGATGAGCTCTATGAATACTCCAAAAAGGTCAACCTAATAATCTATGTAGGGAAAAAAAAACCCTAAACTAATATAAAAAATACCTGTTTTCAAGACTCTGGCACACATCTGTGTGGCAGTCTATTTCAAGTTTCCCTGTTTTGTGCAACACAAAGTTCTGACAACTCAGGGACTAATGAGTTTCTCAGATTTGGTGGTAGGAGAAAAGGAATCAGAAGATAAATACTGGAACTTATTGGGAGAGGAATTGCAGATGGAAGGCAGAGTAAGGATAAAGAAAGGGACAGATGGAGTTCTAGGGGACCAACTTCACTGAATGACAGATGTGATTCCAAGATAACAACCTCTCTTACTTCCTACACATTCTGTTTCACAACATTCCAACATTGACTCTTTGTAATAATCTCCCTCAAAACCTTGACCCTTGTCCCCTACCTTAATCAGGAAAAGGCATCTCCACCTTCCCCTTTGACTGGAAATATATTCTGGAGCGGTTTACCATTTCTTTCTCCAGCTCATTTTACAGATGAGGACTTCCCAGGAACATCTGGCTAGTAACTGTCTGAGGCCAGATTTGAACTCATGAAGATGAGTCTTCCTGACTCTAGGCTGGTTATTCTATCCACTATGACACCTGGTTGTCCTACCTTCTATATAGCAAGAAGTCTAAAAGAGGGCACATGAGGAAAGAGCAGCTGTTTTAGAGTCAGAGCTCACCAACACTGCTCCTATTGGTCAATGTCTCTCTGACTCTGAAGGATGCTTTACCTGCATAAACACAATAATTGGTACGTTAGCTCCTTTCTACTTTCTCTGGACTGGACTTTGCTCTTTGTTAGACCTGTACAGAGGCTCTCAGAGGTCCAGGGAAATCTAGGCTACTTTTAGCTTTTGGTCTTTAGCCATAATACATGTATATGTATGTGAATGTGTATATGTATATATGTATATATACATACATACATATTTCATATATAAACATACACATTATGTATATATACATGCATACATATATGTATATATGTGTGTATATATATATAATATATATATATACACAAACACACATATGTTATATATAAAGATTTAGAAGAGACCTTAGTGTGCTGGGTACTGTACTTAGAGGCAATCTGGAGAGCTACCTCATTTTAAAGGAGAGAAAACTGAGACTCAGAAAGTTTAAGTAGCTTGCCCAGGGTCATATAACTAGTAAGTATTAGGGTTTGAACGCAGATAGATCTTCCTGTCTCCAGGTCTACCACTCTAGTCACCATACCATGCCACCTCTCAGTATATGTGAAAAAAAACAAAACAAAACTACTTGGTTGCTCAAACAGATCTGTTATCTCATTTGTTTAAGAAGTCTCTTAAAAAAAAAAAAGAAGTCCCTTCACATATATGAATATCATTTATCCTCCATCCATTCTCACCCTGAGTGATTTTTATCAATATCTTCCCTTTTGGCAAATCCTCCACAGAGGGTTCATAAAAAAGAAATTCAATCTACCTTTGTTTCTTGTAATGTCTTAGGGAAAAGAAAAGCTGCTACCATTATCACTGAAGATGACTTTGTGGGATCTTTAGAGGGAACTTAAGCATTATCTTGTACCACTCCCTCATTTTTCATTTGGGGAAATTGAGGTCAGAGGAGATAAAGTGACTTACTTAAGGTTATATACAACCAGTAAGCAGCTGAATAGGGATTTGATTCCAAGTCTTCAGACTCCAAGTCTACTGAACTTTCCATTGTACCAGTCGTGCTTCCCTTTGACAACATGGCCAACCGAATCATTTTCCTATCATTTACATTCTCAATGATGCCTTTTATTTCTTTTTTTTAAGTTTTATTTCTTTTTTACTTTTAATTTATGAAATGAAGCAAGCATTTTCATAACCTAGTAGAATAATAAAAAGATGATTGTACATGAAACTGCAAATCTGTTATGTATAACTTGTTCTTCCTTTTTTAAGTATATACCAAATTTATCATGTAAATTTCTCTTTTTCCCCTCCCCTAGAAATGCTACAATTAGACACAAATATGTATCTATATTATATATACATATATAAATAATATTATTCTATACATCTGTTTATCAGTTCTTTCTCTGGATGCAGAGAGTATCTTCCTTCATATGTCCTTTGTAGTTAATTTGGGTATTTATAATAGTCAAAACAACTTAGTTGCTCAAAGTTGTTCTCAAAACAATATTGCTGTCACTGTATTCAATGTCTTGGTTCTGTTCATTTTGCTTTTCATTATTTCATGCAAGTCTATCCCTGTTTTTCTAAAATTAATGAGCTCATCATCTCTCATAGCACAATGATATCTTTTAAGCTGCTTCTGAAGTGTAAGTTATTACTGCTAGTAGACTGCAAAGACCTATTAAATGGGGGTGGTAGGGTTGGGCAGCAAAAGTATTTTAAAATAATTTGCTTTCTCAGATTTATCAAGTGGAACTCTAGCCTTTTGCTATTTATTAGTAAGAGGAAAAATCCTGCAATATAGTATCCCAGTTGCCATTAAAAAAGCCAAGGCTATTCAAATACTTTGATCATTTAACTGAAAGGTGATAGTTCTTTATTTGTTTAATCACCAGAGGCAATGCTGGACAGTTATCTAATTTTGTTTCATGATCAAGATTTCAAGTCACTAAGCCCACCCTGATCTGGCCTGCTATGTGTTCTGCCCTACACCAGAGGGTTGTGGAATAGAGAAGGATGAAGAACTGGGAAGCTTTCTCTATGGTTCTCAGAGCCACCTCAGTTCTTTGGTTCACCCCTGGCTGTGAATAGCAGCTGCTCATCTCATTAGTTTTGGTGTGCAATCTCTGTATATTTATCCAGTCGAACTCTTGGCTGAACCCTCCCACACTTACCAGGAAACTGTCCTTCTCCCCTCCATGTTACATTTCAACAGATTATGTTGTTGTTTGTCCTTCATTCTTGAAGAGAACCGATGACATCATGAGGGTAAAGTCTTGATTAGTGTGTTTATTGGATTTAAGTGAGGCAAAGCTGGGCAAAGTCATCAGCTTCACTCCTCCAGTCAATGAAATCCAGTGACAAGACAAGTAAAAACAGATTCTAATCACATGAGCATGGCAAAATGGAGTTGACTAAAATAGATCTTTGTAGATGACCGTAGAAGCAAAATGGATGAATAAGGAAATAAATGGGTGAATGAATAAGTAAATCAATAATAATCATATTTGATAAAAATAACCTCGTTTGGATTGGACACTCACAGCTCATCTCATATCCAGGCAGCCTTTAACCTATCTATAAGCAAACTTCAAACCAAAGAGTTCACAGAGACAATTCAGGGGCTCAACAAGTTCACCAGCTCCCATCAGGAATTTCAAGTGTTCCCCATCAGCTTTTTCCACTCATGGCCTGCCAAGAGTTAAAGACCAGCCATTTGGAAATCTAGGAACTAAGGCCAATACCTGGTGCTACAACTATTCTATTTATTACTCTGACATGAGTAGGTACAGTGCCTCCATTTCCAACTTCCCTTCAGCTTTGTCAGCTAGTTGCAGGGATCCCAAAAGATCCAATGTTGCCTGTTCACTGAGAGTAGGGAGCAGGGGAAGAGAGTCTTGGGTAAATCATCATCAACTATAAGCATTTATTATGTACCTGCTATATACCAGGCACTATTTGAAACACTGGGAATACAGAAAAAGGCAAGAACACAGTCCTCAAAGACCTCACATTCAGGGACGGCTAGGTGGCATAGTGAGTGGAGTGCTGACCCTGGAGTCAGGAAAACCTGAGTTCAAATCCGACCTCAGACAATTAGCACTTACTAACCGTGTGATCTTGGGCAAGTCACTTAACCCTAATTGCCCTGCCTTCCCCTCTCCAAAAACAGAACAAAACAAAAGAGATCACATTCTGAGGGGGGAGACAACATGGAAGCAACTATGTACATACCAGATCTATACAGTGTAAATGGTGGATAATCTCAGAAAGGCACTAACAATTGTATGTGTTTGGAGGGGGGATTTGGGGGGCCTCTTGCAGAAGAGCATTTGAGTTAAGACTTGAAAGAAGCCAGGAGATAGAGACAAGGAAGGAGAGTATTCCAAGCATAGGGCACAGCCAGTGGAAAAGTTAGGAGTCAAAGCATTGTGTGCTTGGAACAAGAACAATGCCACTGAACGTGAAGGGGAATAAAGTATAAGGACATCGGAAAGGAGGAGGTGACCTAAACACTGGTTATTTTTCTAGTCCTTCACTCTTTTAATACCCTTCTGATCTCATTTTATTATTCTGCTGGCCCATTCCTATTCGGCTAACTTGGCAGCCGTGGTGTGGTTGGTTTTTCTATCTTCATAAACTTTAGAGGATGGACCAACCTGAGGCAGAAGGCCCATGGCTAGGGGCATAACTAGCACCTTGTATTTGTAACCCTGATTGACTGATTGACTCCTACTGTCTAGCTGCCAATAACCCTCTCTGGTCTACCCTGTTCTTTGTCGACTCATACCCCTGAGTTATATCTCTTCCCCTCTCAGCTTGCTGTTGAAATAAAACAACGATCATATTTCACTTGCTTAATAAACTTTACCTTCCATTCTGTTTGGTAATCACCCAACTAGACTATCATTAGTTCCCATCACAGGAGCTCTGTGATTACCACTGGGAGCTCAGGCTACTGCTACATTTCTGAATAGCAGCAAGAAGCGGGTGGTTTCTTTCTTTCTTTTTTTTCTGTTCTTGCATTTTCCTTTCCCCCTTTTTTTTAATAATGAAAAATGACCATGCGATACCATTAAGTTCCCTGTGCAATAGCAATTATCCAGGAGAAATTGATTGTGGTTCTAGTTAATGACCTGCTTGGTAGGATATTAATGTAGCAGAGGACAGTTTACACTGTGATTCTTGCTCCTGATAACCACTGTTTGCCTGGGAAAGATTTCCTCAGGGAGGGGAGGAAGGAAGGGGGACCAGAGATGAGGCAGCCATATGGGCAGGGGGGGAGACAGGGAGGAAGAGTGGGAAGATTTTCATTTGGAAAGCAATTTCCTGAGACTCTGGGAGGTTTCTTTGCCATTTCAGGGATGTGAAGGAGACTTGAGTTACTTGCCCCTCCCCCTTTAATTTTATTGGTTTGTTTACAGTGGTTTATAGTAGATTCTTAATAATGGATTGGAATTGGAAAAGGTTTTGGTGGGGAGGCCTACAGTGAGTTTGAAAGATGTACTTATTAAGTCTTCCACTTATCATATATTGAGTCTAGTGACATTTCACCTCCTTGGGCCTCAAGTTTCCTCAACTGTAAAATGAAGGGAAGGGGCCAGGGATGGATCTAGAAGGCCTCTTCCAACTCCAAAGTCTTAAGAGCTGCTGGAGAAAGACAAGATGTTGGAAAATTATAGAGGAATGAGATTCTTTTCTGGTTTTTGGCCCTTATTAAGAAATTATTGCTATATATAATGTGGTTAATTGATTTTGTTAATTATTTATGTTAATTTAAGTAATCCGAAGCATCAACGTGTTTGCTTTATTGATGGGGACAATCTTTAGTGCTTGGGAAAAACTGAAGACAACCATGGGAAAATAGGAGTCTAGGTTAAAAGTAATACCATTTCCAGGTAGTCAACCAGGCCCGGGGGGCAGGAGCAGAGATGCAAGAGGAAGAAAACATGAGTAGCCAGTATCTTTCTCCCTTCCACAGGCTGAGCTGCCAGGATGGGAAGGAAACAGTAGGGATTAGTAAAACTCTTGGAAAACCTGTAGCTGGGCTTCATTAGCTACCTTTTCTGGGGGTAGGAGCTCCTGGGCTTCAAACTCCGAGCCTATGCATGCAAACTGTTAAGAATTAACAATAACTTTGTGAACTCCCATAGCATTATACAATTCACAAGGGAACTTCCTGCACTTCAC
This sequence comes from Pseudocheirus occidentalis, assembly GCA_028646575.1. Classification (NCBI taxonomy): domain Eukaryota; kingdom Metazoa; phylum Chordata; class Mammalia; order Diprotodontia; family Pseudocheiridae; genus Pseudocheirus; species Pseudocheirus occidentalis. Next base: position 124,462,344 of record CM053598.1, read on the forward strand.
TCTTGGTATAGAGACAAATTTGTCTGAGACAATTTCTGAAGGCAAGTACCAACCATATGTGGGAATGTCCCAGCAAGACTAGGATTCCTGGTCTCCTTACCCTGGACCCAAAGAAGAATATTATAATAATAAGATCCCCCTGGATCAATGAAGATAATTTTTACATTAAATTTATATTTTATATTAAATAAGTGACAGGAATGCCATATGAAAAATAATATATTAAAAATATGGCCTCTCACAACATGACTAATCTGGAAATGTTTTACATGATTGCATATATATATAAAATAAACGTATGTCAAATTGCTAGGGAGGAGGGAGGAAGGAAAGGAGGGAGAAAATCTGGAACTCAAAATTTTATTTAAATAAATGTTAAAAATTGTCTTTACGTGTAACTGGGGGAAATAAAATCCTATTAAAAAACATGGCCTCAAAGGTCTGAAAGGAGATTGGATTAGATAGTGAGAGGCAGCAGGCTGTAACAGAAGATGCTGAGCTTAGAATCATCAGACCTGAGTTGAAATCTCAGCTTTGCCACTTACTGACTCGGTGCACATGGTCTTAACTGTGACCCTGGTCCTTCTACTTTTGTAAGTAGTCCCATGAGTGGTGAATCAGAAGCCTCTGCACAATAATAACTCCTAAAGAAATACCCTTTTCATTAATTTGTTTATTGCAAACTAGGAAATAATTAACAAACACACACAAAAAAGACCAGAAAATGAGGAATATAAATGAAATTGCAGATCTGTTACATATAGTTTGTTCCTCCAAACAGACGTTCAATTTGACATGGAAGTACTGGCATAGCCGTGCTTGGCGCCTACAAAAAGACCTGTAAAATAACACTAATCTACTCAGTCAGGGAAAGTGAAATCTGTTAGTAAATAACAGAAAATAATCTCCTTTCTTCTTCCACATCCTCTTTCTATCCTTTGTTTCTCCTCTTTCTCCATTTCCTTTTCACATTCCTTCTGTCTCTTCCCCTTCTTTAAAAAACTATCATATAGCAGGAATAATACTACTGACGTACTCAAATGCATCTAGGATCTCATCAGTTCTCATTCTGTCGCTGTGGTTCAGTCATGTCCAATTCTTTGTGACCCCCAGTGGGGGTTTTCTTGGCAAAAAACACTGGAGTGGTTTGTCATTTCCTTCTCCAGTTCATTTTAAAGATGAGAAATGGAGGCAAACTGGGTTAAATGACTTGCCCAAGGTCACACAGTTAATAAAGGTCTATGGTTAGATTTGAACCCACGAAGATTGGTCTTCCTGATACCAAGCCCAGAGCTTGGAATTCATTGTACCACCTAGCTGCCCCATTGATATTCATAATGTTCTTTCAATAAAGCAGATATCAACCAATCCATATTTGCTGATTCTAGGTGGATCTAGTCCGTGTCCTCCCAAAAGTTCCCCAAAGGAGGTCTACCTAAAAGATTATTCTCTCTTGACATCACAAGGATACAAGTGGAACACTTGGGCCATCCACATAGTAGTATATGTATTTTTATAATATGTTCTCACATTATGGCCACTGTATCCCATCTTTTGTATAATTCTTTGATGATATTTTTTACTTCCATTCTTCAGTAGATCTCCTCCTTGGTTATAAGGTGCAGGCTGCTCACACCCACCATGAATCTTTTCACTGTGCATGATTTAGTTCTTATAAGAGAGTGCCATACAGCAACACCAGTAAAATGTTTATAACAACACTGAAATGATGGGCCTTTGTTGTTATAGGAAGTTTTGGGTCAATAAAAGTGTAATTTCCTGAAAGCAATTCAACCTGTCCTTCTCCTGTTCAGCTCTGGGCCTAGGCCATTGTGTCTGTCCCAGAAACATATCCTATTGGAGAGGAATTTTTAATCTGGGGTCTGTAAAATTAAATTTTCTTTGGTAATTATATTTTAATATAATTTGTTTCCTTTGTAATCCTATGTATTTTATTTCGTGAATTAAATTAAAAATTAAATTAAAAAAATGTTATTCCGAGAAGAGGTCCATAGACTTCACCAGACAGCCAGAGAAATACATGACACAAAAAAGATTAAGAATCCCTGCTTTATAGGGCATTCATTAAGATGAATGTTGAAATCTGGACATAGACATTAATTCCTCATCCATTTGGTCTTTTCTTTGTGGACAAATGGGCCAACCTCCTTTGAATGATTATTGATCTGTGCAGTGTCTTTGGGACTGATACAATTAATACAATGTCATTTGCAAAGAGGAGCTACTGGAGGACCACACCACCCATCAATGTCTCCTCAAACTGGACTCTATGCATGGTTTCCTTGTCAAAGTGGTGAATATTTTTTATCACGTATATATCTCCATGTTTTATTCCTCCCTTGATATTTATGATCAGAAACTTATTGAATAGGGTTATTTCTGTGCTACATCTTCCAAGGTATCCTGACTGACTTGATATCTTGACATGTGAATGGGCAACACTTTCAAAAGAGTGTAAAGTAATCAAAAAAAATTTTCATAGTCAACAAATGATAAACACAAGAAAATCTTATATTCTCTAAATCTTTCAGTCAGTTGTTAGATAGTTATGGATATGGTCCATTGTTAAATATTGTTTACAAAAGTTTGCTTTTTCCGTTGTTGTGTCCAACTCTATGTGACCCCATGGACTTTGACCATGGGATTTTCTTGGCAAAGATACCGGAGTAGTAGCCATTTTCTTCTCCAATGTGCCCCTATTTTACAGATGAGGAACTGAAGCAAATAGAGGTTAAGTGACTTGCCCAGGGTCACACAGCTAATAAGTGTCTGACATAAAATTTGAACTCTGGGCCCAGTGTTCTATCTACTGTACCACTTCGCTGCTCCTTGCTTTTTCCCTAGCAACATCGTAACTGAAGATGCCCTTGAATTTTTTCTTTTTGGAGGGAGGAAGTCAAGGCAGTTGGGGTTAAGTGACTTGCCCAAGGTCACACAGCTAATTAAGTGTCAAGTGTCTGAGGCCATATTTGAACTCTGGTCCTCCTGACTCCAGGGCCAGTGCTCTGCACCACCCAGCTGGCTCTCTTAATTTTTATTTAGATGATTCTCATAAAGATTTTATATAGATGGGAAAATTAGCATATAGGTTAACAATTTATCTTTTTCTTAGTCATGTTTTTGTGAGATCAATAAGATTCAAAGTTTTTTGTTGTTTTTTCCCTATGCATTTGGTATCTTCTCATTATTTAGATATCTTATAAATCAGTCCTTCAATACTCCTAAAACTATCATCTTAAGGACTTAATGGATATCTCCACTCAGTATGACTAATTTTCCCATATTTGTTTTCTTTAGTGTTATTTCTATTTCCTTACTCTAAGTAGCTCAAGATCTATTATCTTAAGTACTAAATGTGGTGGCTCAATGATCTTTGGTAAAGAAAACCGTTTATTGCAATTATTTGTAAATCTTTTCCATTTTTTCTTCTCTTGGCACTCCCCTGTCCATTTTCATTCCTGAATGCCCTTGGGATAAATTTGTTTAGTTGGCTATCTATCTAAGCTTTCTTTAGATTGCATTTACTTTCCACTGCTTTATAAAATAATACTGTTCATAACCTTCCATCATCCTTTTTCTTAAGATTTTCCAGATGAGTTTATATTCTAACCTGATGTTTCCTTTGGTTTGTCAAATATTTAAGACACTTCCCAGACTCTTTTTGAATCATTGCTATACCAATTGATTGACATTGATTTAACTTCTGGTGAAATTATTGTGGTCTGTGTCAATATAATTTCTGTTGTCCATTTCCCTTTTAAAATTTCCAATAGCTTGTTTAAATAATCCAGAGTCACCTTCCCTTGATGTTCCTTTTCTCATTATTGTTCTTTCATCTTGCTTATTATATGAAGATAAGAAATGTGATTTAATGAAAAAGATATGGATTTGGGAATAGGAGAATTGGGGTTTTGAGTCTTATTTCTGTTACAAACTAGCTCTGTGATCTTTAATAGATCACTTTATCTCTTTGAGCCCCAACTGTAAAAAAATGAGGATGATAACACCTACTTCACAGTATGGTTGTGACACTTCAATGAGATAACAGATGTTACATTTCTTGAAAAAAACTTCAGTTAGCATTTCTTCCAAGTAAAATTTTCCTTTCGGAAAAAAAAAGGTTGCTTGAGACATGAATTTGCCCCAGTTTCCAAAATACAAAACCTTCATAAAGTCCTCCTATAATTTTTAAACTTCCAACCTGAACAGGTTAGGTTGTGAACATGATAGAAACAATCTGTAAGTTGCATTTAGAGGCATATGGAATTGTCTTCTCATGACTACTCTGGCTCCAGTTCTTCTGGTTCTAGTAAAATATAAGCTCCTTGAAGGCAAGGAATGTCTCACTTTTGTATGTATAACCTCAGCAGGCAGCATACCCTATTTCCAACCGAGTAGGTGCTTAATATTTGTTGATTAGTTGGAAGAGTTTACTTTTTTGTCTGTAGTTACCATTTCTCTTTTACCATGGGCCGTGAAATCACAAGCCATATTCATGTATTTTTACAAATGGTTTTTTTTTCACAGTAATCCTGTGAACTAGACAGCGTAGGTGTTATTTGACAGATGAGAAAGCTTAGACTCAGAGAGATTAAGAAATACTTCTAGAGTATTATGTCCAGTCCTTGGTGGCACATTTTAGGGACAACATTGTTCAACTGGAGATCATTCAGATGAGGGTGATTAAGATGGTGAAGATCATGTCATATGAAGATTAGTTTAAAAACTGGAGAGATGACTTAGGGGAGAGAGAAATAAAAGGGTTTAGGATGGAGGAGGAATCAGATCTGTCTAGACTGGTCCCAGGGGTGGAAATGGCAAAGAGTTCAATCTGTGGTATAGAAAAAAAAACAACACCTTAATAATTAAAGCTTCTGGACATGGTTGTACACATCTGTAAATCCTACTACTAGGGAGGATGAGACTGGTGGATCTCTTGGGGTTGGGAGTTCTGAGGTGCATTGGGCTAAGGCAATTTGGTATTCACACAAAGTCTGGTAACAATAAAGTAAGCATCTGTAATGTTAATGGGAGTTGAAGATCTTCCCTGCCCATTAATAGACCTCACGTGGAGGCCAACAAGAAAGGCTTGATTAGGAGAGGCTTGTCTTTCAGGAAGATCTACATCTTTTATTTCTTTGCAATTAGGCAGTGGGTCATGAGGGCTATGATGCCCTCTGACCCTGAAGAAGTGTATATATACTCTGAGGTTAGTATTTTACTTTGGGGGCTCACTTGTTGGAAGAGTATTCATGTGATTTGGTCAGTTGAGACTCTGGGTAGCTTTTAAGGAGCCCCCTGGCTTTGAAAACCCAGCTGTTGGTGCTTCTCTCTGTGGTAACCATGTATGTATATAATGGTCAGACAGTTGGATCTCTCTATTGATCTGTGATGTATATATTGTTTGGTCAGAAGGTTAGAAGCCCTGTCTGTTGGTCTTTATGCTATTATTTCTGCTTGTAATTTCTGTTTGCAATTTCTGTTTGTATTTTCTCTGAAATTCAGGGTGACATTATACACACACACACACACACACACACACATATACATACATACATACATACACACATTATATAACATTATATATATATGTTTTATTTAAAGTAAGATTGTTGACCCTTTTTGAGTGGCTTTCCTTTAGAAAAACAAATCAAAGAACCTGTGCCAGTAGCCATCCTAGGTATGCTAGGGTGCTTGTTGTTACAGCCTCCCTCCAACCCAAGGAGTGGGTGTCACCAGGTTCCTAAGAGAGGTAAACTGACCTAGGTCAGAAAAATAGTATAGTTTAAATCTCCTGTGTCAATCAATAATGAGCTTGGGCTTGTGAATGGCCATTGCACTCTAGCCTGGGAGAGACAGGGTGACCCAGTCTCAAAAAAATGAAACTATGTTAAATGTAAAAAACTATCCCAAAGTGGAGCAGACTGTTTAGGGAGGTAGGGGATTCTATTTCTTTATAGATCTTCAAGTAAAGACTAGATGACCATTTGTCAGATATGCTAAATTTTCTTTTTTTGGAAAGTTAATTGGTGTTAAGTGACTCATCCAAGGTCATACAGCCAGTAAGGGTTTTGTCTGAGGCCAGATTTTAACTTAGGTCCTCCTGATTCCAGGGCCAGTGCTCTATTCATGTGTCACCTAGCTGCCCCATAGGCTATATTTTCAGGTATAAATTAGGCTTGATGACTTCTGAGGTCCCTTTCAAGTATAAAATTCTGTGATACTGACCCACATTATCAAACTGATTTCATAAAATTGTGTCATGTAGTTGTCCTAAAATTAAATAAATATGTCTTTTAATACCCTTTACTGTTATCTCTATCGTATTTATAGCCTAAACTATGGAACTATAAAAAAACATAAGGAATTTATGAATCACAGAATCCTGAATGTTTTTCAGATGTTCTTAAAAAATGGTCTGATTAAGGCAGAGTAAAATGACACTATCAGCCTTCTTTCTACCTCTTTGAAGGCAGCCTAGAATTGCATTGGCTTTCTTGGCCATCATATTATACTGTTGACTTATTGATCTTGCAATCCATTAAAACTTTTAAGTTATTGTTTTCCAGAAGAACTGTTCCCTAGCCATGTTTTCCCCATCCTTTACTTACAAACTTAATTTTTTAAGCTCAAAGGTAAGACTTTATACTTTGCCCTATTCAATTTCATCTTATTAAAATTGGCCCAATGTCCTAACCAAGAAGATATCTTTAAATCCTAGTTCTTTCATCAACTGTTACTTATCCATCTTAGCTTTGCTTATCTGAAAATATGAATTGTGCTCCATCTTTGCCTTTATCCACATAATTGAAAAAGAAATGTCAACCAGCCCAGGGCCAACTACAAACCTCTGGAGCACGCCATTAAAGCCAACTTGGGGAATGATTACTCTTTGGTTCCATTCATTCAACGAGTTCTCAGGCCTCCTCACTGTACTATATTGCCAAGCCCACATCTCCACTTTGTCCATAACAATATATTGTCACATGCTTAGCTAAAAAAGAGAATAGTTATAAGGCAGCTCAGGGACATAATGGAAAGAATGCTGACCTCGAAGTCAGGAAGAACTGAGTTCAAATCCTGACTTAGACACTTGAAAGCTATGCAGTGCCGAGGCAGCATCAACCGAAAATTTTAAAATATATCTATGTCTATATATAATTGTATATGTATATGTATATGTTTGCATACATACATAAAACACTTTGCAAACCTAGAAGTGCTATACATATTTTCACTATTAATATTATTGTCATAACTACAACTTCTCCTTGATCTGCCAGTTTAGTAACCCTGTCAGAAAAGGAAAGGAGATTAGTCTGACATAACCTGTTCTAGCTGAAGCTAAGCTCGCTCTTTATGGTTACCACATTTTTTTCCCCCTAGCTTTTCACTAACCATCCTTTTAATAAGTGGTTCTAGAATTTTGCCAGCAATTAAAGTTAAGCTCATTAACCTATACTTTTTAGACTTTACTCCCTTACACTTAAATAAAAAATCTGAACATTTGCCCTTCTCCAGTACTTTTTTTTCTGTCTTTTTTGTTTCTTTCTTGTTCTCCACGCTCTGTGAAATATCATTGACAGTGACATGCCAATCACATTTGCTGATTTTTCAGGATCTTAGAATGTAATTCTTTACAAATGAACTAAACTCATCAAGGGTAATTAGTATTCTCTCAATGTCTCCATACTTACTGATTTTGGGTATCACATCTCTATTAGCCATTTGTAAAAAAACAAACAAAAAAAAACCTGTCCTTTCTGGTCCAAAGATCATCCTTCTTGGCAGAGAAAACAGAAGGAAAATAAAAGCTGAGCAGGAATCCCTTCATCCACTATCATCTCTCCATCCATCCTGAACAGAGGTCTTATTCCTTCTTTGGTTTTTCTTTTACCCAACATGAATAAAAGAACATTTTTTTTGTCCTTAGTCATTCCCAGACTCAGCTCCTTCTGCGCTTTGCTGTTCTGACACTATTCTTACAGACTCATGCCATGTTTTTGTATTTATCCTCTGTAGCCTACCTGGGCTTCCATCTTTTGTACAGATAGGTTATCCTGTGCATTCAGCTTGTTCTCTAGCTAACTACCCCTTTCCCTTAACAGAATTTGTGCTGGAGAATTTGTACCTTCAGAATTTCATTCTTGGGCATTTAGTCTCCTTTTCCCCTCCCCCCTTTCCCCAGGTGTCTTCCTTAAAAGAATTTTAGACCATAGAACCTTTATCTGAACCTTTTAAATCAGCTCTCCTAAAATCTAGCATGCTGTATCTAGGTACAAAGTTTGCACGCACTGGTCACATTAAGGAGGCTGAAATCTCACTTTGCTGTATTAATCTGCTTTATATGAAATGTTATTGATATTGGAACTTAGAAGTTATCTGAAAGATCAGCTAGTCACCCTCAAATTCATTCTAGATGAATCTAGATGAAAGATCATCTAGATGAGACAAATGAGTTCCAGGAGAAGGAAATACTCTTTCCATGGTGAAACAGAAAGTTAGTGGCAGGAGAACGAGGCCTGTAACTGTTTCCCATCTGTTCCCTTCTTATTATTTTCACTGATTGGAGGTGATCAGGGGGTACAATAGAGCATCAATCTTGGAGTTGGAAGACCTGATTTCAGATCCAGCCTCAGACACTAGTCAGCTGTGTGATGTTAGGCAAATTACTTAACCTCTATCTGCCTCAATTTCTTCAATTCTAAAATCATGGCAATGATAGTACTTCCCTATCAAGGTCATCGTGAGGCTCAAAAGAGATAATATTTGTAAAGTGTATACCTAGTATACAATAGGTGCTCAATAAATGGTTATTCCACTGAGAATATCACGAACTTGTAATTAGACCATTCTTGTAAAGTTTCTATAAAGCTAAGAAACTGGGTTGAGAGTTGCTGATGTCTTTTTGGTCACTTTTTGTTTCTGTTAAATGAGATCTTATCTGTGTTACAGATTGTAACCATGATCTTATCCATTCTCTTAGAATATTTCTCTATTTTGAAATATCTTGAAAATTGATCTCTGAGATCCTTTAAAATTGTATTGCTTCCAGCACATTTTCTTCTGGTCATACTTGTTCTGAATTCTTCCTGTCTTGGCCTTGGCATGCTATTATCATGTTTTACTATAGTACGTGAGTCACTAAGGTGGAGGAGGCCAAATGTAGTGGCTCCACACTCATCCCTGATTAAAATAAATTGCTATTTAAATAACAGCAGATCAGTTCAATTTTGTGCCTGTTTGTTGTCCTCCAGATTTCATCTGTAACTGCTCTTAGGATGATTTGGGTTTGTTTCAGCTCATGCCAGCCTTTGCTGGCTCACCTGTTCCTCTGGTGGTTTTTTTGCTGTTTTGAGGCAATACAACTTGTAATTTTCCATCCTTTTCTATAATATTTTGCAGCTGTAATCATACTCCAATACTCTAAATTGGTGTTGTCCTTGACTATCATGTCTGTCTAGAAAGGAGATTAAGTGTTTGCTAACTGAGGTTGTTTCTAGATTCTTTGGACTCCTCACCATAGCAACTGCTTTAGATTGGTTAAACTTCTCCAAGAATTTGTGGTAGCTGCTGGGTGTGATGGCAAAGGCATGGGCCTTTGGTCTCAGCTACTGAGGAAGCTTGGATTGGTGAAATCTCTTGGGCTGGGGAGTTCTAAGATGTAGTGGACTAAGCTGACTTGGTGTCTTTATTAAGTCTGACCTTAATATGGTAAGCTCCTCAGGGTGAGTGGCTACCAGGTTGTCTAAGGAGGGGTGAACCAGCCAAGGTTGGAAATGGAGGAAGTAAAAGCTTCCTTGAAAATCAAAATGGGACGTAGACCATGAATAATCTCTGCACTTTCAGTGTGGGTAATAGAGGGAAACCCAGTCAAGAAACAAAAGAAGGAAGGCAGGAAGGATAGAAAGAAAGAAAGAAAGAAAGAAAGAAAGAAAGAAAGAAAGAAAGAAAGAAAGAAAGAAAGAAAGAAAGAAAGAAAGAAAGAAAGAAAGAAAGAAAGAAAGAAAGGAAGGAAGGAAGGAAGGAAGAAAGAAGAAAGAAAGAAAGGAAGGAAGGAAGGAAGAAAGGAAGGAAGAAAGGAAGAAAGGAAGAAAGGAAGGAAGGAAGAAAGAAAGAGAGAGAGAAAGAAAGAGAGAAAGAAAGAGAGAAAGAAAGAAATAAGCAAAGAAGAATAGAGGAAGAAAAAAAGAAAGAAAGAAATAAGCAAAGTAGGATAAAGGAAAGGAAGAAAAGAAGGAAGGAAGAAAAGAGGAAGGGAAGAAAAGAAGGAAAGAAGGAAGGAGGGGAAAAAGAAAGGAAAGAAAAGAGAAGAAAAGTGTTATGGGCAATTCCATTGTTTTTGTCTATTTCCCATGTTAAAATAGTTTTTATAGGCATTGGAGCTAGACCCATAATTTCACTAGCTGAAGGAACTCTCTGGCAAGGAGATTCTCTATCCTAATGCAGGATGGCACTTTTTCAGTCACTTAGAATTTTGCTGAATTGCCTAAAACACTGAAAAATTATATGACTTGACCAGGGTTACATGGTCACTATGTGTGAGAAGTAGGGCTGAAAACAGTTCTTCCTGGCCTCCAGGCCACTTCTCTATCCCTTAGGCCACACTGCCTCTGCCTGGTATAAAATACAGTACCATATGGTCTCAATTTTTATAGTTTAGGAAACTTGTTCAAAATAGGTCCAGTTGATACTACTGAAAGAACACTAAATTCCTTTTTCTGATCTTTATTCCTTTATTGTTATTATTATTTTTTTGGAGGGGGGAAGGCATGGCAATTGGGGTTAAGTGACTTGCTCGAGGTCAGACAGCTAGTGTGTCAAACATCTGAGGCTGGATTTGAACTCAGGTCTTCTTGACTCCAGAGCTGTTACTCTATTTACTGGGCCACCTAGTTGCCCCCTTTATTCCTTTGTTGTAATTTCATATTTGCTTTGATCTGCATTCTATTCAGTTGATGATTTAGCCGTATGGTCATGCTGGTTGGTTGGTTCCTTTCTGTTAAAATAGTACATTTGATTTGGCATTCATGTTATTTGCTTCTTGTCACGTCCAGCCCCTTCTGACTCTTTTTGTGAAGAAAGTACTCTTGATGTGTGGGGGTGATACCTTTGTGTGATGTGCAAGTCATTCCTCTCAGTTACTTCTTGAGCCAGAACTTCAGTTCCCAGCAGTTTTTGTAACTTTCCCTGTTCCTATTTTTGCACTGTCACTGAGTATCAAGAAAGATGTTGCCTTGGTTTGCAGAATCATGTTGAGTTCTTCAAAGAATGTTATCTATTTCTTCATCCTCCAGAAGCAGTGTTCATACACAAGTTGTGATTATCTTCACAGTCATCTATGAGCTTATGCTTGCCCTGCAAGATGACATGACCAGGCATTCTGTGAAATGATGTTTCTAGTTGCCTTTCTGTTGCACAATGAAACAACTCCACAGATTGTTTTATTTACCTCTACAAAGAAAGCCCATGAGTCATCTTTCCATTTAGCTCCTGGTTTCATTTATTTATTTATTTGTCTTTTTTTTTTTTTTGAGGAGGAAGGTAGGGCAATTGGGGTTAAGTGATTTGGCCAAGGTCAAACAGCTAGTGAGTGTTAAGTGTCTGAGGTCAGATTTGAACTCAGGTCCTTCTGACTCTGGGGTAGGTGCTCTATTCACTATGCCGCATAGCTCCCCCGAGCTAGTTTCATCTATGAATGTCACATGTGTGTAGTGCCTGGATAATATCTCAGTTGGGGAACCCCAGGAAGCTATTGTATGTACAAGATATTTTAGAGGTCAGTATCCACTCAAAACTAAAGTCTATGAACTCCTACCAATGTGATTACTTTAATGGATGACACATTAGGCAAAAGACACTTAATCAAATAGCAAATTAAGAATGAAGTAAAGGTTACCCACATGCACACGTGGAATATATTCTTCCATAGTGTCCACATCATCAATGGCAGAGAAAGATGTGGCCAGTGAATACATAGAAGGCACATATGTAGAAGGCAGTATAACCATGTAACATGAGTGGAGAGTGTATACATGACCATGGAACATGTATGGGTGGCATGCATATAGAAAATATATGTGACCCATGAACATTTGTAAAGGGGTACACATATTAGGAACTCACATGGTCAGGGCACGTAAATGGAGAGCACTTATGTATATCCACATGCGGCAAGGGGGTATTTGTGGCCACAAAGCTGTTGTTGCAGAACTACCAGTATCTTTTAGTGATAACGATTCTGCTTTTCTTGGGTGGGCATTGAATTTTTACTTTCTACTGGGCATCATTTCAGCTAAACTAGACATTTTACCTACTCATGGCTCCTGGGTTGCTGAGCTGTTCTGTCCTATCATCTACTGTTTTTCTGCCATCTCTTTAGATCCATCTGCTGTTTTCTTTTGCTATCTGTTAGTGTACAGTAGCTAGTAAGCCTTTCTGTGGTAAGGGAGGCAGGCCGCTAGCTGTTTCTCTGCATAGCCTGGGCTTTTGCAGTGTCTGTATCTAGCCAAGTAGCCAGCAGAAAACCAAGGCCAATTTTTAACCTTTTTTTTTTTTTTTTTTACTCTTCTTCATGCTGATTTGAAATCCCTGGCCCCAGTCAACTATCAGACTTGGGTTAGAAAATTCTTTTTAATTCTTGTCAAATCCCTAATTGTAAGTCTATACCATTAAAACCCATTTCATGGGCTCAATCTAATAAAATCACAAACGAACTAAATGGAGTTGGGGTAATAATGTTCTCCTAAGATGCAACCCTGCATGCTCCTAGTAGCCTGGCAAATAAGTCTGGGAGAAAGAGCAAAAGGGCAAAAGATAAAACCAACAGGGTTTTTACCTTTGTTCTGCATCCCTTCCTTTGACTACAAACAACAGTACTAACTGGCACTATCTTCTTCATGCTGTTTTCCTGCTTAGCCTCCCCATACCCAACTACTTGTGCCCTCTCTCCCCAAACTAACATTTACTTAACTAATCTGTATATATTTCTGTGTGTGTATATATACTTATGTATATATATATATATATATATATATATATATATCACTATACAGAAATCAATAATTATTTGTGAATTATTTTATTGGTCAAGAGATTCAGTGGCATGTCAGAAAAGGGTGCTCTAAAATTAACATGTTCTATTATTCTGTTTTGTATATTACATGATATTGTACTATATTGCGTGTGTGTGTGTGTGTCTGTGTGTGTGTTATAAAACCTCCTGTCCCAAAGCTCATTAGTATTAGACTTTCTCCTCATTGGTGCAGATGAATGCCCTACCCCTATGTGAGTGACATGGCAGAGTTGGCAAGAGTGGGAGAGTTCCAGCCTTCTTCAGAACTCTTTGGGGACTCTTCAAACTTCAAGTGGCTTTGGGAACTTCAGACTTCCAGCCTTGAGAAGAAAGATAGAAGATGCCAACCCCACTTAAAGTTATTGAAAAAAGAGGCTGGAAAAAACTGATATGAGAGGAGCTGGCAGTCTCCTCATGTCCCTAACTCGAGCTTACTACATTAGAGACTTAGGGGAGTTCATATGCATTTATTAAGCACCTACACTACCGTAGACACTGGAGATGTAAAGACAAATATGAAACAATCCTGTGATCAAGTTGCTTATAGTCATTTCAGAAGCTGGGTCAACATGGTCAAAGTCTGGCATGGCACCTGTTGTTATTTATCCTTCATTCTGAAGAGGACCAATGACATCACAGGTGATATCTTGACTTGTAGGTGAATTAGATTAGAATGAGGCAGAGTTGTACAAAGTCCTTAACCTTACTCTCTCTTCCAGGGTCATTGAGGTCCAGTGCCAAGACAAAAGTCAAACTGGTAATGGCCTGGGATGCAATGGCTGACCTTGGAGTCTTCATACCTGATCAAGCTCTAAGCCCTCCACAATGCCTGCTTCAGCTGCCTTCATGGCCATTGGAAGAAAATGTTCTCATTCCCCCCTGCCCCACGTTCTGTCAGGGAAAATCTTCACATGCTTGGGGTAGACATCCCCCTGACTCACCGGTGGGTTTGAGGCCCCAGAGTTACTTTCAACCAGGTTTAGATCATCTGCCAAGATGGTTTTCCAAGTTGTTGCCACTGCACATACTACAGCTTCTTGGAACCATGGGTGTGACTTTGGGCAAAAGGTGATCACCAAATGTGGATTTGTAGCAAAGGGGAGGCTCAGCAAGGGCTCAAGAAGCTAGCCCTCCTGAAATCCCCCATACATCCCAGCTGTCTGACAGCTAATCTTCTGGTGGTGATCCTCCCTGAATGGATACAGAATCTGTATCAAGGCCCATATTACTAACACTTATTCCCTTAAATGGACTTCTCCTTTACTTTTTTTTCTTCTTTCATCCTCCCACTCATCTCTTGGTCATGCCATTTTGAGCTTCTGAGAGCTGATAAACAAAGGATGCCAAAGGTCTATATTTTACGTAATCCACCATAAATTTGGGTTGGGAAATAGATGAAAGCAGTGGAGCAGGAAACCAGATAGATAACCGTGTGTGTGTGTGTGTGTGTGTGTGTGTGTGTGTGTAAATGAAGCTAGTCATCTCTTTTTTTTCATTTTGTGATATATATACTTGCAGAACATTTCTTATTATCCTTGCCTGAAGATATTTGTATAACTTAGGAACAGTAGCTTTCTCTATAGCCAACATTTGGGTGCTCAAAACGAGTAACTTCCAATCTCTAAATGCCTAAAGAATTTATAGTGGGCATCTAGGTGACATAGTAGATAGAGCACATTTGCTGGTCAAGAAGACCTGAGTTCAAATTTGGGCTCAGATGTGTACTGGTTGTGTGACCCTGGGCAAGTCATTTAACCTCTGTTTGCCTCATTTTCCTCATCTGTAAAATGGGGATAATAATAGCATCTACTTTGAAGGGTTGTGAGGATCAAATGAGGTAATAACTGTAAAGAGCCTGCCACAATGCTTGGCACCTAGTACATGCTATGTAAATATTAGTTATTAGCTATTGTGGTACCTTAGTACAAAACTCTAATGTAGCCTGTTTATAAAAATTCAAGCCAAAGTAGTTGAGCTATTCTTCATTTCTTCCTTGTGTGTATTATACTGTTTCTAACCATCTGATGAGACTAATGAAGAAAATTAGGCCTCCAAACTTTGAAGGTTTGTGAATTTTTACCCAAGCAGAGACACTTCTGTCCTAAGAATATTGAATTTAGGAACTTAAAAAAATTTTAATTGGTTTCCTCATCTGCTTTATGCATTCAGTACAGATCTGAAGGGTGGTTTGGATGCTATCCAAATATGTCTCTCCTTTTGTGTTGCTGAACTTGGTATCTGGGTCTTGAATACTCTATTCTCCATCACACACACCCTTTCTCTCACCCCTTTGCCTGGAGGCTCTGGATGGTAGACTTGGTTTGGATGGCTGCCTAGACTTTAGCCCATGGGCTGGGAGTAGAATGATAAGTGCTTAATAGTATCATCACTTAACACCCCCATGACAGTGGAAGTTGGATTTCTTTATGCCCTAGGCCAACTCAGCAGAGCTCTCTAGACCAGCCATCCCAGATGGATACTCTCCA
Source organism: Pseudocheirus occidentalis (assembly GCA_028646575.1). Lineage (NCBI taxonomy): Eukaryota > Metazoa > Chordata > Mammalia > Diprotodontia > Pseudocheiridae > Pseudocheirus > Pseudocheirus occidentalis. The sequence goes on from CM053598.1 coordinate 124,477,926, forward strand.
TGTGCCTTGAACAGAGATTCTACACAATTAGTTCAAAATAAAGACATGTAATGAAATAACACAGTGTGAAAATGTGCAATAGACTATTTTTCCCCCTCCCCCACACGTACATGTCACCAGTGGGTATAGTCAGCACACAGAGAGTTCACACATGAATGGCCCACATATTGGGTATTGTGTAGAGTGGCAACTCTAGTTGTTTGCTTAGGTCACAGTGCTGCTCCCACTTGAGCACAGAGATTCAGAATCTTGGTAGAGTTACAGAGAAGCCCTTTTCCTCTCTGGGAGGGGCATCTCTTCTAAACACTGCTTTCCTAAGCTACCCAGGTCTCCTCCCCTCTGGTTCTTTTGCTTCCCTGGGCTCACAGTATTTCCTGGCTGATATATTGATTTCTCTAAGGTCTAGATTTACCAATTCAACTTCAGTTTGCTAATGTAGTTGCTGTTCAATCATTTCAATTATATCTAACTCTTCGTGACCCTATTTGAGGTCTTCTTGGTAAAGATATTGGAATGGTTTGCCATTTCCTTCTCCAGTTCATTTTATAGATGAGGAAACTGAGACAAACAGGGCTAAGTGACTTGCCCAGGACTACCCAGCTAGTAAGTGTCTGAGGCTGAATTTGAACTCTGGGAAATGAGTCTATCTCAATCTAGGCAGTCAATCTACCTGCACCACCTAGCTGTGTCCCTTTCTAAGGTGGAGGTAGCTGAAATCTCTAGGTGATAAGAGAAGATTCAAAGTACTGGAGTCCTAGTTCCTATGTTAGACTAAAGAAAGCCAGGTATGGTGCCCCTAGGCTAAGATTAGGTCTTTCCTTTTTGACCCCTTGATCTTGGCTAGAGATCCAAGCCTCTCTTTACAGACAACTACCTTGTTTAGCGTTCAGACAATCAGACACACTCCAAAGATCTCTACTGGATTAAATGAAAATGAGTTGGAGGCAAAACAAAACGTAGGCTCCCAGGAGGATGTCTGTGTTTGCCTCCGACTTTTCCTGAATTTTTGTCTTTATTATGCACATTTCTTAGGAGTAAAGCCTGAGTACTTTGGTTCTGTACGTTGGCCAGCCAAAACCTCAGTCTCCCAAATCCCTCATAGATCTTATTTTCTAGTAGGACTATATGGCATATAAAAACCACAAAGCGTAGGAGGTACAAAACAAACTGCCATGTGAGGTCTAAGAGTAAAAGTCATTAGAGTGAGCAAAGTATCAGGGAAGGCTCAAGATCAGAGAAGAGGATTTCGAGTTAGGCTTTAAAGGTCCGATAGGAATTTAACACCTAAAGAGAGGAAATGACATTTGTAGATACAAGAAAGGAAGTAAATAAAGATATAGAAGTGGGAAAGTACAAGTTGAATTCAGGGAATGAAAAGTAGTCTATTTTGATTGGAAGTCAATAAATAACCAATGACAGATAGATGACACAGGATGAAGCACCAGATCTGGAGTCAAAAGACCTGAGTTCAAATCCAGACTTAGACACTTGCAAGTTGGATGACCCTGGACAAGTCACTTAATCTCTCTTTGCCTCAGTTTTCTCATCTGTAAAATGAAGGTGATAATAGCATCTACCTCTTAAGGTTGTTGTGAAGATCTAACAAGCTAATAATTGTAAAGTGCTTACCACAATGTCTGGCACATTGTACTACTACATAAGTGTTACCTATTATTATTGTTATTATTAAAAAACATTTATTAAGTACCTATGTGCCAGGGACTGTGCTAAATGATGGAGCTACAAAAGAGAAAAAGAACAGTTCCTGCCGTCAAGGAATTCACAATCTAAAGAAGAAAAAAAGTGAAGCTGAAAAGGGGTGGGTCACCAGAGGGTATCCAGCAAGGGGTATGGGAGCATGACTCTCATGGACTTGAAACCAAGCAGAGGAACTAGTAGGAAATTGAGGTAGCTGGAAATTCTGAGCCCTCTATTTAAGGAGACTTTGGGAGGAATTGTCTTTTGTTTTTGTTTTTGCTTTTGTTTGCTCTTCCCTCCAGATCTCCTGAGGGAGAGGCAGTTGAGGGTCCTGAGGAATAAGGAACTAAGTGTCAAAGCTGAAGCAATGCCTATGACAGCCTATCCTGGGAGAAGCATGATGTTCCTGGAGTGGAAATCAAGCTGAGTAGCTGGTGTGAAATGAACATAGAACACACGGAAGAAATTAAGGCTAGAAATGTAGGGTTGTGCCACATTGTGAAGAGTTGAAATCTTGGAGTCGTCCAAGGAATCATAATCTTGGTGTCTACATTTACAGAGGTCTGTACTATTGGACGAGACCAGTTGCATGATGAGATAGTGTAGCTCAGCGGTGTCAGACGTGATACCCAGCCACCAGGGTCTGTAAAAAAAATCAAAGTGTAATTGGGAAATGTTTAACAACAACAACAACAAAAATACAAGGTAATATAGATTATGTCAATTTGTGTTTTAAAAAATCAGTATGTAGCCACAGAAATTCATTTATATTTGAGCTTGCTACCTCAGGTATAGATGACCACCTACCACCTACTAGAATTTGAAGGATGAAAGCCATGATCTCTACTACACTCTCATTGGTAGTCTTTATATCACATCTGTGAGAGCTGGTGACATGTAGAGGCTCACCCAAGCCCACTTTCTCTCTCCATTTGCTTGCCTACAATTTTGGTTCTTTGGAGATTCTGATGTTCCTTGATCACGTATTGAATGCCTACTATGTACAAATGTGCCAGGCACTAGGAATACAGAGGCAAAAGCTACTCTGAGTCCAGTTTTTCCTCCATCTGCAATGCCATAGATAGAGATAATAAAGAAGTACATATGCATGCATATATTTATACACACACTTTTCTCTGTTTCTATATGTATATATACATATGTGTGTATGTATGTATATGTATATATATGTATAAAATATATAACTCAACCAGATGTCCATCTGACTGTGTATCTCAGTCTGGACAATTGTCATTCTTCATCCATTTGGTTTTATTTTTCTGTTTCCAGTGAGTAGCTTAAACACTTTTGAATAGTAGTGGGTTTTGTTTTTTTAAGGAGGCAGTTAGGTGGCTCAATGGATAGAGTGCTGGACCTGGAGTCAGGAAGACCTAAGTTCAAATCCATCCTGTATGACCCTGGGCAAGTTACTTAACCTCTGTTTGTCTTATTCTACTGGAGAAGGCAATGGCAAGCCACTCTAGTATCTTTGCCAAGAAAACCCCATATGAGGTGACAACTGAACAATAGTCAAAAACAGCACCTCAGGTAAGGGGGATCTGTAGTAATCTGGGGCCTTTAGGAAATGTCATCTCCAATCAGGAGACTCTGATCTTTCTTGTGTTTAGACTTTGAAGAAGATTCCTCCATGACACTGGTGAATTTATTTGGTAGACATTTGTCTCCCTATTTTATTTCTTCTCATATAGAACAGAACATGAAAGACTAGAGTGTGAGAATCTCAATTGCAATTCCATTGTTACCAATGATGAAACTAGTTTGTTATAGAAATGCTGACAGATCTGTTCCATTCGCCCTCCCCACCCCCCATCCGTTTATGGTCCTTTCAGTTTAATCTATAGATGATTTGGGAATGATGGAGTTTAATCAGGACTCATACCAAGGTTTCTTTGGAGTAATCCTTTTATCTATGCAGATTACCACCCTAGAACTATTTAGAAGATTATTTGATCAGTTTCTGTGGTCAGAATTATTCATGTCCTCTTGGCCAGCCTTAAGACTACAAAACAGGCTTATACAGGAAACTTTTCCAAGTACTTCTCATTATTTTATTTGCTCTTCCCCAGAACTCTGTGAAGTAGGTAGGGCAGGCATTATTATCTGCATTTTCCACATGACAGAAAGGAGTCATAGTAAGGTTAAAAGAGGCAGCTAGGTGCAGAATAGAGCAGTGAATATAGCAGTTGCCCTGGAGTCAGGAAAACCTAAGTTCAAATCCAGCCTCAGACACTAGCAATGTGACCCTGGATAAGTTGATGGCCACAATTTGACCCTCATACTGAAAAATCTTTAATGTCTTTCCTATTTGCTCTAGGATAAACCACAAAATCTATTGTCTGGCATTTAAAGCCCTTTGTAATTTGGCTCCCACCAATATACTACCTTTCCAGTCTAAATTCATTTTAGACACTTTTGCTCTTTCTCTATTCCAGTCAAAGAATAGTTAGCTTTTCCTGGTTCAAGAAATTCCACCTCTGGTCTCCAAGCTTTTGCTCAAGCTTTTGCCCCCATGCTTGTGATGAGGTGTAGGCTCTGGGACCCCTCCCCCCTTTTTGAGCTCTCCTTGATTCTTTGAAGTATAGGCTCTGGGAAAGTAAACCTTCCCAGGGAAGACATTTGCCTGAGGTCATGGGCCTTGAGATGCGGCTCTGCCCAAGTCTTTAGCTCCCTTTGTTCCAATAGTTTCCCACCCTTGAATTGGCCTGGCCCACCATTATCTATGGTCTCCAGGTAGCCTCCAGCAACTTTCTACCCTGAACCACTCATTACTGGAGTCTGACCTCATCTGACTCCTCCTGAAGACCCTCCCCAATCTCCTCCTCTGGACCACCCCTAGATTCCTCCCACAACCGTATTGTATATAGAACCCCATCTTCTCTCCATGTGGTGTGAGAGCTCCATGGAATAGTTTGGCATAGATGTGCTCGGTGAGAGCACCATGAGATAGCTTAGAATAGACTTGCTCTGTGAGAGCACCTTTAAATGGCCTGCACCCCACATGGTGAACTTAAACTTTCAATAAACTTTACTTTTTCCTTGGCTGAGAAGACTTGAGTGGAATTCTTTCAGCAGGACCCGGCATGTTGGTATTTTGGGGTCTCAGGCAGCCCTAACCCTCTTTGGGCTCCTCTTCACTTGGAAATACCACTTTATCTCCTCTACCTCTCAGAATCCCTAACTTGCTTCAAAGTAGAGCTCAGTTGCTACTTCTATTAAAAAAAAAAACCTTTCCTGATATCATTAGTACTCTAGTTTTGATGAAGTGCAGGCTCTGGGAGCCCCCTTGAGCTCTCCTTGAATATTTGAGGTACAGGCTCTGGGAAACCCCTTGAAGTCTAATTAAATCTTCCCACTTGATGAGGCATTTGCAGAGGCCATATGTTTTTTCATTGTGGCTGGGCCCAAACCTCTGTTACTAGCCTGGCCCTCCATTGTCCATCTGATTTCCACTCTTGAACCTATTGAAGACCATTTGTTGGGGATGTTGTAGAGGGGATTCCTGTTCATTTATGAGTTGGGCCAGGTCCACGGTGGGGAACCTGTAGCTTTGAGGCCACACGTGGCCCTCTAGGTCACACATCCTCTAGAATGCACACATCCAAGTATGTATTCAAATATCAATCCACCCTTGCACTAACCTCATTAACTCTGGGGGTGGGGCTGGGGTCTGGAGTCTGACCTCATTGACTCCTCCTGAACACCCTCCCCAAACTCCTCCTCTAGACCACCCCTAGATTCCTCTGTACATAAGACCCCATCTTCCCTCCATGTGGTGTGAGAGTGCCATAGAATGACCTAGCATAGACTTACTCTGTCCTGCTTGCCCAATACAAGCATCACAGATACCTAGGCTCCTTAATAGTGTACCCTGTATGGCAAACTTTCAATAAACTTTTCTTTAGCTGAGAAGACTTGAGCCAAATTCTTTTGGCAGGACCCGGAGTGTTGGTATGTTGGGGTCACCAGAGCACTCCTAACTCTTTATGGGTAACCACTTAATTTTGAATTTACTTTCTATATACTAGATACATATCATGTATTTCCTTATTTCTGTACATGTTCTGGGTCTCCTTCCTCTTCAGAATATAAGCTCCTTGAGGGAAGGCATTCTCTAGTTTTTTTTTTCTTTGAATCCCAGTAATTAGTACAGTGTTTTGCACACAGTAGATGCTTAACATTTTTTTCATTAAATTGAATATGTCCAGAGACACAGCCCTCATCAGAGAGCTCTGTTGAAGTAGAAGGCATTTGAAACATAGACTCACAAAAGTGGAAAAGCCCGTAGTGGTCATTTAGTATAACTACTAAACAAAGCATGAATTGTACCATGTTAGTATGTAGCACTTTCTTGGGGCTTCTCCTCAAGTTGGGCACTGTGAACTCACATATTAATCTCATTGAATTCAGCTACTACTTTCCCTCAGGGCTCTAGGGAAATCCCTAAAGATCACAGGAGAATCAAGCCCCCACACAAGCCCCCACTGGTGTATTCTCCATTGATATCAGTCATTAGATGGCACTGGTTTTTAGAAAAGAATTTACTAAAAAAGGGGTAGAAAGGACAAGTGGTACAAAATATCACCACCACCCCCAAAACAAACTGGGGAGGAATATTCTTCCCTTGAATGCATAAGTCTTCTGGGAGGAGTAGGCTCAATATTAAAGGAATAGAGTTAGGTAGGCATATATGAAGGCAGCACATTTGACAAAGGGTACCTCTCAACTATTGGCACTGGAGACCCTTATTTCTCTTTGTGAAGTTCTTAATGAAGAGCCCAAAGAGGGTTAGGGCTGCCTGAAACCCCAAAATAGCAACATGCCGGGTCCTGCTGAAAGAATTCCACTCAAGTCTTCTCAGCCAAGGAAAAAGTAAAGTTTATTGAAAGTTCAAGTTCGCCACGTGGGGTGCTAGGCCATTTAAAGGTGCTCTCACAGAGCAAGTCTATACT
>CM053598.1:124508333-124548582 GCA_028646575.1 Pseudocheirus occidentalis
GAGAGAGAGAGAGAGAGAGAGAGAGAGAGAGAGAGAGAGAGAGAGAGAGAGAGAGAGAGAGAGAGATGTTGGAGAATCAGCAGGGCAGACAAACTTTATTTCTCACTTTATTAGAACAGCAAATCTATCCCTCTGGACAATTCTACCAGGCTCATCTGCACTAGTTCCCCTTTACCATAATAACATACAAGTTTGTAGTACTGCAAGGTCTACACAAGATTTTCCTTACAACAACCCTGCGAGGTAGGTTGTGTATTTTAAAGGTGAGGAAACAGCGGCTCATAGAGTGACGTGACATGACACAGCCACACAGGTATAAAGTGTGGGAGTCAAGAATTAAATCCAGGTCCCCATATCCCCAGTTTGGCATTCTTTCCACTGTATACCATTCTGTTTCTGCATTCTTCCCCCATAACCTCTCCATGGCCCCATCCTAGGCCTGGGAGCTGTCCAGTTCTCACCCGTCTTCTCTTGCTTTTAGCAGTGGGATCCCCCTCCTAATGGTGTTTACCCTAGTTGCTTCATCTCTCCTTTGGGAATGAAATGCATTCTGTCCCCTGGCCTTATCAGGAGCAGGTCCTGGGGTATTTTGAGGGTGGGGCTTTCCCTTACACTCTGGAAGCCACACCCTCGATAATCTCCTTCTAGGCTGGCTCTGGAGTCTTTCCCTTTGTCCTCCCACTAGGGAGGGAGTCAGTCCTTCCTGGGCTCCCTGAGGTCCCTGAAATGGTAGAATCCAAAAACCTGTCTCTTCCAGATTCTGTCCAAGATGCTATAGATTTCTTTCTTTCTTTTTTTTAAATGAAGGCAGTTAAAAAGAGGTCCCATTTGCAATGACCTCCCTGTCTGTTTCACTCAACATGACTGACATCTGGCACCATCCTCTCCTGTGCTATTCACGTTGATAGGAGGGATAGGAGGACCAGGTAGCCAGGTGGGGAGACAGGTTTGGAATATGTGTTGGACAGTTGCAGAGAATGATCTCAGTTTTCCCATGATAATAGCTAGCATTTATATAGCACTTTAAGGTTTGCAAATCACTTTACAAACCATCTCATTTTACCCTTACAACCCTGGTAGGTAGGTGCCAGTACTGTGCCTGTGTTACGATGAGGAATCTGAGGCAGTCACAGAACTTGTAACTGCTTTAGGCAGGATTTGAACTCAGGAATCCACCTAGCTGTCTGTCCCAGTTAGAATGAGAATAAGATCACATTCAGCCTGCAGGGTCCCTGCCCTCCAATCAAAACTTGCTCTCAGAGCCTTCTTTCCCACAGAGGTCAATGAGGATTGTTGAGTCATTTCAGCCATGCCTGACTCTTCATGACCCTATTTGGGGATTTCTTGGCAAAGATACTAGATTTTGTACTGGTTTTTGTCATTTCCTACTCCAGGTCATTTGACAGATGAGGAAAATGTGGCAAACAGCGTGAGGTGTCTTGCCCAGGGTCACACTGTTAGTAAGTGTCTAAGGTCAGATTTGAACTCAGAAAGGTGAATCTTTCTGCTCTGTTGTACTACGGCGCCACCTAGCTGCACATCAGTGACTGAGAGCAACCTAAACATGACCCCTCCCTGCGATTTTGAAGTGCTAGGACACTGTAATGAGGGAAATTCAGGTGTCACAGTGGGTGGGACAGGTGTTTTGGGTTGGGCGTGGAACTTCCGAGCACTTTGAAGTTAATCCACACCCCACCTTTTGGTAAGTCCCTGACAACAGTTTAAAATGCCCTCCCTGGTTTGGTGCCGCCACCCTCACCCTGAAAGTTGACATTGTCAGCCAATGGAGGTGAGATGGAGGGGGTTGGGTAGCTGGACTAATTCCTGCTTGGTATGGCTAATTGTTTTCCCACATCTTTGAGGGCTCTAACTTGCTTCTCCTACCCCCTGTACCTATTACTTGATGATAACCATGGCCCTCTGATCCCTGCCCTTCATTTGGGGACAATAATGCTTTATGTCAGTAAGTGGTCTTGAACCTAATGAAGGACAATATTAGGGCTGCAGAGATCATAGGATTTTGAAGAGGAGGAAACTTTTCAGAGGATTTAGCCCAACCCCATATTTTTTTTAATTTAGTTTTTGTTTTCTTGTTTACATTATTCATTTTCATTACATTTTTGAATTACACATTTTCTCCTCGTCTTGCCCCTGCCCCAACCCTATAACAGCAATCCCACTGTAAAGCCCCTCCCCTGCTCTGCTCTCTTACTTTCTGGTACGGCAGGGAGGCTCTCCCTATCCCAGCCCCTGTATATCTTAATTCCTAGTTGCAGGTATTACAGAACTTTAAATTCTAGATTCTGTCGATTCCTCCCTTCCAACCCCATATTTTTAACAGATGAGAAAAACTGGAATCCACAGAAGTGATTTGTGTAAGATCATGCTAGTAGTAATTAACAGACAGATCCAGGGTTAGAGTCCAGGTTTTCCAGCTCCAAATGCAGTGCTTGTTCTGCAATAACATGGTGACCCCTTCTATTTATTATTAATAGGCATCATTTTCATATAGCACATGAAGGTCTGCACAGTATTTGAAAAATATTTTCTCATCGGATTGTCACAGCAACCTGGGAGGCAGGTGCTATTTTTAGCTCTATTTTACAGATAAGAAAACTCAGACAGGAGTGAAGTGATTGGTTCATCATCCCATAGCTAGTAAGCTTCTGAGGCAGGATTTGAACTTGGGTCCTCCTGACTCCAGGCCCAGCACTCTAGCCACTGTACCAACTACCTGACTTATGCAAGGTCAAACAGTTAGTTAGGGAGGAAGCCAAGAATAGAAATCAGGTCTCCTAACACCAAGTCCAACACTATTTTCATTACAACACTCACTCTGATACCTTCTGGAGGAACATAGAAAGGAATGATTTTAGTGGGGGGAGGCGATAGTTATAAATTATTTGTGAGGCCTCAGAATGGAAATGAAAACGATTCTCCTTCAGAGGTTTTTAATGCAGACACAGGGATCAGTCTGACTCTTTTGCCCTCCGCGGTAGCTTCTAGCCCTCCCAGAACTCAGGAAAAGATTTTGGGGTCTGACACGGAGGCCTATTGGTCTGATTCTCTTGTTGTCCTGTCAGACTTTTTTCATACTTCCTGGACTTAGCAGTCTGGGTCTCAACCCTGGGCTATTGCCAAGGGACTTTGGAGACCAGGACAAGCACAACTATTTCTCCCACCTCAGCATTTGGGTATAGTTGAAATCTGGTGAACATAAAGGCCAAGGGCAGACTTGGAGGGGTAAAGAAGTCACCAAAAGACAACCTGCTTAGAAAGCTCATGTAGGCAAGTCCTGAATAATCCTACTTGTTTTGCTTTGTTGATGATGAGGATTCTTGGTCTGACTGAATATCTATGAGCCTCAAGTATCTTTCTGCTAAAGATACCTCTCTTCTCCCTGGCCAGCTGCTTCTCAAACCTGACTACCCACCTACTTGCAGCAGCAGGAGAGGTTAGCCTGACCTATAGAATAACCTTGGGATAAGCTTACTGTAAGTCAGAAAGAGGGAGAGCAAAAGGTCAAGGGGATAAGTTTAGGTGTTATTTATAAGAAAGTCTCCCTTTTGTGAAATATGGCAGCAGAGATATTGTAATTTTAATTCAGTCTAATTAAACATTAATTGATGAGATGAAGCCATGGTGAAGTGGAAAGAACACTGAATTTGCAGACAGAAGCACTGGACTTGAATCTGTCCTTTGCTACTTCACCTGTGTGATCCTGAACAAGATCTAGGCCTTAGTTTCCTCATCTGTAAAATCAAGGGCTTCAGTTAGATGACTCCTAAAGTCTCTCACAGCCAGGGCTATTCTGGAGTCATTTTGAACAGGCTTAAGAAAACTGATTGTTAAATTTTTAGTGTAAGCATTTATATCTTGGAAATTGGCAAATGCTACAAACTTGATTCTTCTATTGTGTGGACTGTCTAGACTGAAGAAAGCAATTGAGAAAATGTTGATAATGCAGATTAAACTTAAAAGTGTGTCCTGTGTACATCCTTAACCTAATCTCCTCCCCTTGGGCTAGTTGTTAATTATTTATCAGCATACCCTGCTTACACCTCTGAATCTATGATCCTAACTTCCCTCCAGCAGGACACTCAGTCAGAGGGGTTGGAGTGGTGGCAGAGATAAAATGTTTAGATAATGTTTGTTTGTTTGTTTTCCTTTTGGAGATTACAGAATGGTAGGAAGATAGCAGATGACCACAATATAACATGTTACATAAGGGTATTTGTTTTGCAAGTTTTATAGTATTTTATTTTTTCCAATTACATGTAAAGACAATTTTTAACATTTATTTATTAAAAAAATTTGAGTTCCAAATTTTCTCACTCCCTTCTTTATCTTTCCCCCTCCCTAAAATAGTAAGCAATTTGATATAGGTTACATACGTGTAATACATGATTAGTGTGTTAAAGAGATATAAATCAGAGGTACTATATGAGGCTTGAAGTTAGGGTAAAGGCTCCTAACTTAGAGGAATCAGAGAAAGCTTTGTGGAAGAGGCAGTGTTTGAGTTTAAAGGGTCACAAGATCATGGATTTAGAATGGAAAAACCCAATCCTCACATTTTAAAATTGGAAAGGCTGAGGCCCAGAGAGGTTAAATACCCAAGGTCACAGCTGTGGTAAAAGGCGGGGCTAGGATTTAATTAAGCTCCAGTCCTCTGATTCCAAATCCACAAGACACCATGTAGCTAAGTGAAGTCAAGGTCCTGAATGATAGTCCTTTACAGTGCCTAGCAAAGGTTATCTCAATTGTAACAGTAAGTACCTACCATGTGCAATAAATGCCTATTGATTAGGAAGAGTCCCTGGTTGGATTTCCATCCCATATAACGGCTAGCTGATGGAACAGGTGACTTCTGTGTCCTACCTTGGGCCTGATGTCTAGAAGCTATGAGGTAGATCTCTATTCCTCAATGCTCAGTTCTTCAATGTTTTTTGTGTTATGAATCCTTTTGGCAGTCTGGTTAAATAATTGAAGGAAATGCTAAATATTAGTCAGAGGTGAGTGAAAATAAAGATGTAATCTTCTCCTCTCCCCCATCCAAGTTCAGAGACCCCCTGAAATTATTCATTTAGGGGTCTATGGACCAGAGATTAAGGACTCTTCTCTATAGCCAGCTAGTTCAGTAAGGGCTTGGGATTCTGGGGACCTGGGGTCCTGGCTCTGCCCTCTGTGACCGTTGATAAATCCTATTCTCAGCTTCCTAAGTAAAATGAATAGATTGGACTAGATGACCTCTAAAGTTTCCTGCCACCCCCCAACTCCACCCCCATGCTCATGCTGATGATTTCTCTGATAGAAAATAAATGTACCTGCAAAGTAACAGGCCTAGGGAGTAGAGATGCAATTTTCTTGCTTCTTGGCCTGAGGGAGAAATGAAGAGAAGAGGAAACCAGAACCATGTGTCACCCTGTTAACAATGTCAGAAAGAAGGAGACAGACCTTTACTGACTGAGGGTAATGAACTGGGAGAAAAGAAAGACTGTGGGAGGCAGGGGGAGACTCACCAGCTCTAATGAGGCCAGGGGACTCCTCCTGCAGAGTGGGCTTTCTTGTAACCCTGGAGCAAGCTCAGCAAACATCTGAATACTCCTGCTGCCCCCAAATGTCATAGTTGCAGAAAGCCATCACACTCTTTAGACAGACTCCCTTTTCACTTGAAAGCGCTTTCACAAACATTATCTCATTACATCCTCATGATACTACAAAAATTACAAAAGCAAAAGAGGTTAAAGACTTATAGATTGACCATGCAGAAGGTTCTTAGCTAGGTAGGTACAGCTGGGTGGCTCAGTGGATAGAGCAGGGGGCCTGGTGTCAGGAAGACCTGAATTCAAACCTGACCTCAGATATTTACTCCCTCTATGGCCCTGGGCAAGTCACTTCACCATGCTTGCCTCAGTTTACCCCCTCTGTAAAATGAACTGGAGAAGACCTATAGAAGGTCAACCACTCCAGGAGCTTTGGCAAGAAAAGCCCTAACAGGCTTGTGAAGAGTCAAAAATGACTGAACAGAAACAACAAACTAAGTGGTACAATGGATAGAGTGCATGATCTGGAGAGAGGAAGACCTGAGTTCAAATCCAGCAATGCACCTTACTAGTTATGTGATCTGGGTAAGTCACTTCACCTATGTTTGCTTCAATGTGCCCAGTTATAAAGCAGGAATAATAACAGTACTGACCCTGCAGCGCTGTTTTGAGAATCAAGTCAGAGAACATTTGTAAAATGCTTAACCCGGCGTATGACATATATACATCCTTCTCCCTTTCATGCCACAAATAGAATCTTTTAGAGAGTCAGCAGGTACTGGGTGTGATAAGCAACAAATATCACAAAAAACAAACTGATTATATTTTAACAGATAGAAAATGATTTGTCATCAATGTGGAAGCCATTTCCCAATCAAGTATCTGTATATAATCAGAATATTGACTTATTAGGGCTAAGATAAAAATTAACCTATGACTGAAAAAGAACAAAATTGAGAAAATATGCTATGAAATTACAGCAATTCCCATAAAACCTATTTAAATAAGCTATTATTGCTGAAAAATGGGAAATGGATAAAAGGATAGAAGTCAACATGGAAAACTGTTATTTCCCAATTAACTTTAATTGAAGCAAGTCAATTGCCATAGTGGATAGACCAAAGAGGCTTACAAAACATTTCAGACAGCAAACATTTAATCTCTTTGACAAACAGAGAGATATTGTAGCCAGTATTTAGAATATATGATTAAAGATTTGGAACTGGGAGGGATTTCAGAGACCATCAAGACTAATCCCTTATTTTACAGAGGAGGGAACTGGAGACCAAGGAAGTTAAATGATTTTCCCAAAGTGATACAGGTTCCAAGTGCCAGAAGCAGGATTTGAACCCAAGTCCTCTAAATTCCAGAGTGATTGCTCATTCCACTGTGTCACTTTTTTTCCTATATAAAAATTTATTTGTAAAATCTTGTGCAGGAGGAAGATGGAAGAATATGAGCAGTATTGCCTCAGTGGGGAAGAGGAGGAGGAGATGAAAAGCATTTATTAATCATCTACTGCATGCCAGGCACTGTGATAAGCACTTTGTAAATCTTATTTAATACTCACAACAAGTAGGCATGATTATTATTTCCATTTTACATTTGAGGAAATCGAGGGAGATACAAATGAAGTGATTTGCTCAGGCTAGTAAATGCCTGAGACTAAATTTGAACTCAGGTCTTCTTGACTTCAAGTCTAGTACTGTATCTACTTCTCTACCTAGCTGTCCCCAAATATGCTGCATGAGGAAGATGAATGGCATAAAAGAAAACATAGGCAGAAAAAGCAGCTGTCCAAATACTTAGGGAAAATGTCCCTGCTGGTAGAACCAAATTTGGAAATTTCACTTGGTATCCTGGTAAAAAAAAAAAAAAAAGGGATGGTTTCAGAGATACCTAAGGGGAACTGTATGAGTTGATGTTATGTTATAGGAACAGAATCTAAACAATAATTTATATGGAACTAACAACATTGCAAAACAAAACAAAACGCCAAAGCCCAAACCAAAAACTTGGGAAGACCTAAAATTTCTGATCAATACAATCTATTATATTGTTCATAAACTGATCCCAGTCAAAAACTTGGGTTTCATTCCCAAGGTGAGGAGGAGCACTTGTATATCTGAGCTTGAGACTGTAGGAAAGTGAGGGTCCTGGTCATAGTTCTATGGTGGAAAAGAGTGCTTGTGGTTCCTCACAGACTAGAGCATAGGCTAGGAGAGTAGTAAACACACTTCTCCTTGGATCATACCACTTTTGAAGAACTGAAAATTTTAAAGAACCCCAGAACTAGCTCTGAAAACAGCTTCAAAAAACCCCCTGAAGCTGGGAACAGTGTCCCCATAGCCTGGGGGTAAAGCCCAACTTCAACATAAAGCTAAAAGTCAAGAAACAGTCTGGAAAAATGAGCAAACCAGAAAAAAAAAAAAGAAACCCCGACCAGAAAGTTATGATGGTGAAAGGGAAGATAAAAAACTCAGAAGACAATGCAGTCAAAATTGCTACATACAAAGCCTCAAAAAAAAATGTGAATTAGTTTCAGGATGAAAAAGAATTCTTAGAAAATCTTGAAAAAGAATTTAAAAAATCAAATAAGAGAGGTAGAGGAAAATCTGGGAAGATAAATGAGAAGAAAATCATGAAAAAAGAGACAATGGCTTGGCAAATGAAGCATAAAAAATAAAGAAGAAAGTAACAGCTTAAAACAAAAACAAGCCAAATGATAAAAGAGGCACAAAAATACGCTGAAGAAAAGAACTCCTTAAAAAACAGAACTGATCAATAGAAAAAGATATGAAAAAATTCGCTGAGGAAAAGAACTCCTTAAAAAGCAGAATTGACCCCATGGGAAAAGATGTGCAAAAATTTACTGAAGAAAAGAACTCTTTAAAAAGTAGAACTGGCCAAATGGAAAAGGAGGTAAAAAAAAAAAAGCTACCTGAAGAAAGTAATTCATTAAAAATTAGAATTGGGCAAGTGGAAAATAATGATTCCATAAGACATCAAGAAACAAAAGAAAATCAAGAATGAAAAAAATAGAAAATGTGAAATGTCTCACTGGATAAACAATTGACCTGGAAAAATAGAGCCAGGGAAAATAATTGAAGAATTATTGGTCTAATTAAATGTCATGATTAAAAAAAAAAGAGCCCAGACATCATTTTTCAAGAAACTATCAAGAAAATTTGCCCTCTTATTTTAGAACCAGAGAATAAAATAAAAATTGAAAGAATACAACAATCACCTCCTGAAAGAGATTGAAAAATGGAAACTCCCAGGAATACCACAGTCAAATTCCAAAGCTCCCAAGTCAAGGAGAAAATATTGCAAACAGTAAGAAAGAAACAATTCAAATGTCATGGAGCTACAGTCAGTATAACACAAGATTAGTGCCTTCCACATTAAAGGATCAGAGAATTTGGAATATGGAGGGGAAATGAGATAGAATTACAACCAAGAATCTCTTACCAGCAAAAGTGACTATAATTTTTAGGGGTGAAATGTATATTTAACGAAATAGAGAACTTTCAAACAATCCTGATGAAAAGACCAGAGGTGAATAGAAAGTGTGACTTTTAAATACAAGACTTAAGAGAAGCATAAAAGGTAAAAGGAAAGAAATCATTAGAGATTCAATAAAGTTAAACTGTTTACATTTCTTGTCACTCCTAAAACTTTCATCATTATTACGGCAGTTAGAAAGAGTATATATAGACAGAGGGCATTGGTATTAAATATTATGGAATGATGTCTCAACATAAATTAATGGGTAATAGTGGAATGTACTGGGACAAGGAGAAAGGGAAAGGTAGAATGGGGTAAATTATCTCAAATAAAAGAGGCATAAAAGAGCTTTTACAGTGGAAGGGAGATGGTGGAAGAAGGTGGGGGGGGATGTGCTTGAACTTTACTCTCATCAGAATTGGCTCAAAGAGGGAATAACATACACTCAGTTGGGTATAGAATTCTATCTTAGCCTGCAGAAAAATAGGAGGGGAAGGGGGCAAGACAAAAGGTGGTGGTGCTGATAGAAGGGAAGGTAGATTGGGGGACATAGAGAGAAAAGTCAGGATAAAGAGGGGAAAAAAGAATGGAGGGAAATATACTACTTATAACTAAAAAAATTACAGTAAGTTTTTCAGATAAAGACTTCATTTCTCAAATATATAGGGAACTGGGTCAATTAAAAAAATAAGAGCTGTACTGCAATGGATAGATATCAATGGATATGAACAGGCAGTTTTCAGATGAAGTAATCAAAGCTATCTGTAGTCATGTGAAAAAAATGCTCTAAATCACTATTGATTAGAGAAATGAAAATTAAAAACAACTCTGAGGTACCAACTCACACGTATGAAATTGGCTAATATAACAGAAAAGGAAAATGACAAAAATGTTGGAAGGGTTATGGGAAAATTGAGATACTAATGCACTGTTGGTGGAGTTGTGGACTGATTCAACCATGCTGGAGAACAATTTGGAACTATGCTCAAAGGGCTATAAGGCCATGCATACTCTTTAACCTAGTAATACCACTATTAGGTCTGTATCCCAAAGAGAATAAAAACAAAAAGGAAAAGAACCTATATGTACAAAAATATTTATAGAAGCTCTTTTAGTGGTGGCAAAGAACTGCAAATCAAGGAGATGTCCATCAATTGGAGAGATATCACAAGTTGTGGTATATGATTGTTATGGAATACTATTGTACTATATGAAATGATGAGGATGATGCTCTCAGAAAAACCTGAAAAGATTTATGTGAACTAAGTGAAATGAGCAGAACCATGAGGAACAGCAATATTGTAAAATGATCAGCTGTGAATGATTTCGATATTCTCAGCAATATAGTGATCTAAGACATTTCAGAAGGATTTACAAAATATGCTATCCATTTTGAGAGGAAGAACAGATGACATCAGAATGCTAATCAATGCATACTTTAAAAAACTTTCTTTTTCTTTTCTATTTTTTTGGTCTCTTTTTTTTCATAACATGACTAATATGGAAATGTTTTGTATGACTACACATGTATAACCTATATCAAACTGATTGCTTTATCAATATTATGGGAGAAGAGGAAGGGAGAGAATTTGGAACTCAAAATTTTTTAAAATGAATATTGAAAATTGCTTTTACATGTAATTGGGAAAAATAAAATATATAAAAATGCACAGAATCGAACTGAAAGAAGTTCAAAAGGAAACACAGACAAGTGGGATAGCTTTGAAAGCAATATATTTATTTTACATTTTAAAACCAAAAGGCAAGTTGTATGTAATCAAGACTCATGTTTTCACATGTGAGTTTCTTTTTCTGTTCTATTTTATATAGAGAAGTGTTCTTTTTTTTCTCCTTTGGTGTTTGTTAAATTTGGATTTTTTTTTGAAGAAGGAAACAGGCTTTTACAAATGATATTCCACAGTATACCAGATCCTTATAGTCTCACAATAACTAAAAGTGTAGAGAATATAAGATCCCTCTGTCCTTATTGTTTGGTAACTATAAAAAGCATTTAATGTGGCAGAACAAAACACCACCCAAAAGGCTCCTCTCCAACAAGATGTCTCTAGTCAAAATCATATGATTCTTTGAAAGATGTAACAACAGAGATAACTTTGTTTCACAACCCTCTGATCATTTATATCAATCAAGGCATGAAAGAAGGAGCTATATGGTTGCCAAAAGTGTTTGTCACTACCAGAAAGGATATTGAATGCAGATCCCAGACAAAAGCGGGGTTCCCTATACATGATGAGGTCCTCCTCCACGTGCTCCTGTTTTGCAATGATCTTGTGCTGATGACATTAAGCTAAACCACAAAACATTGCAGAATCTCCTAAATTAGATCAATATTTACTAAAAAAAAAAAGTTTGACTTAATTATCCGAGAAAGAAAAATCAACTGGCTGAAGAAAGCTATTTGTCCAGAATCTGCTATATGCTTAGATGGGCTGCCCATAGAATTGCTGCATAGAGAGAGAAAGGGAGAAAGAGATAGACAAGACACTGACACAGAGAGGGAAAGAGACAGAGACTGAGATAGAGAGATAAAGGGAGAGATATACACACAGACACAGAGAGACATACAGAGACTGGAAGAGAGATAGAGAGGGAGAGACAGAAAAAGAAAGAGCAAAGAAATGGACAAAATAAAAAAGGTAAAGGATGGAGGATTTAAAAAAATAAATCTTATTAATATTTTCTATTCGTATATTACCTATATTTCTCAGTGTAGCCGTCTCTCTTTCTCCTCCCAGAGAGCGGTCCTTATAACAAAAAATTTAAAAGAGAGAAAAAACAGTTTGGCGGCTATTTGCCAACACACCAAAAAAAAAAAATCTGATGTTATATGTAGTGTTTCATATCCACAGGCCCCCACCTCTACAAAGAAGTACAGGGAGATGCCTTCTCACGTCTTGGGGGTCAAGCTTGGTCATCATAATTTTTCAGCATTCAGTTTGTCAAAAATAAACGTTTACTTATATCTTTTGTTTTTATACTGTCTAGATTTCCCCTCATCTTCCCCCTCACTCCTTCAAGAGAGTTGCCCCTTATAACAAAGAATATTTTTAAAAGAAAAAAGAAAACAATTCAGCAAAATTAATCAACACATTAAAAAAAATCCTGACATAATATTCAGTGCTTTGCACTCATGTACAACCTCCTTTCTACTGCTTTGCAAAGGAATGCAGAGAGGTGTCTTCTCATATCCCTTCAGTTGGGTTGCAGTCATTGTTCATATTATTCTGCTTCTATTTCCTTCACTTTATAGCTGGATGGCACAGTAGATAGAGCACCGGGAGTGGGATCAAGAAGATGAGTCTTCCTGATTTCAAATGGAGCCTCAGATACTTACTAGATGTGTGACCCTGGACAAGTCACTTTACCCTGTTTGCCTCCGTTTCCTCATCTGTCAAATGAGCTAGAGAAGGAAACAGCAAACCTCTCCAGTATCTTAGCCAAGAGAACCCCAAATGGGGTCACAAAGAGTCAGACATGACTGAAAAAACTAACTACCAACATGTCCTTATATTCATGTACCACAATTTGTTTCATCATTTCTCAAATGATATGACATATACTTGGTTTCCAGTTCTTTGCTACCACAAAAATTGCTATGATAAATATTTTGTGAGGGTTGGCTAGGTGGTGCAGTGAATAGAGCACTGGCCCTGGAGTCAGGAGGACCTGAGTTCAAATTTGGCCTCAGACACTTAACACAAAAGTAGCCGTGTGATCCTGGGCAAATCACTTAACCCCAATTGCCCTCCAAAAAGCAAAAAAAACAAAAAACAAAAAAACAAAACATTTGTGGACCCTGAGGCCTGTTCATTGCCTTTGGCCTCTTTGGGGGATATACTTACCAGTGGGCTCTCCTGACTAAAGGGTATTTTAGTGCCTTTCTTTGCATAATTCCAGACTTCTTTTCAGAATGGTTTGACTGATTAATAGCTCCACCAATCTTGCATCCCTGTCTTTCTACAACCTGTGGGTTTTTGTTTTTGTTTGCTAATCCTAAAAATGACTGTGATGTAATGATGAAAAGGCATCAATAAAATGTATTTTTTAAGTAGATGGATAAAAGAACAAAATCCCATCGTAGGCCCTCCCCATCCTTGAGACTGATCTATCCATCCAAATTTCATAAGACAAGGGGGAGAAAAAGAGAAAAAGATGGCTTCTGTAGCTAAAATACTTTAAAATGGTTTTCCTGATCAAATAACTCCCCTAAAATACCACAAAGCATTAAAACCCCCACTTCAATATCCTTGATCCTTTAAGGTTCTTTCTAATTCAATAAACAGGATTTCAAATCCTGCCTCTTTCTCCCACCCCCCTCCCCCCCAAACCAGAGAGGGCTTGTCTTGCCTTCCCTTTTCAGGCCCCTCTTCCAGGCTCTTTATTGAGCTGTGCGGGCTTACGGCTCTTTAATCTTGCCGAACACATGTTGAAAAGAATAAAAGCAATTTTGTTTAGGAAACTGAAGGCTGAGCTCAGCTGGAAATGAGCTCTTTGGGTAATCTCACCTCTTTGCTCTGACCAAACAGGCCACATGGACTTTGCCAAGTCACCCTTGAAAGAACGGAAAAGATTTGTGAGGCCAACACAAGGGGAAGACCCTCTATTTGGATTTCTCTACCCCAGAATCTTAGGATGCTTTCCTTTTTTCCCCCTGGTCCCTAAAATCATCTCCTATCCTAAAGGTTGTTTGGGGATCAAAGCTAATCTGAATGTAATTCCTTTCCCAGTTTCCCGTGCCCTTAGCAATGCATAAATACAGATTAAATGGTTATATAATTGTAATTTTCTAATTAATCAGCTCAAAACTGGTTACTGCCTGGACAGGGAGATACAAGGGGACAGGACTGTCTGCCTTTATGTGTTTTCCCTCCCAAGTCAAGTCTTAAAAAGCAAGTCATATGTTTTCTGTCTCCTTATCCTGAACTCCAGCCTAGCCAGGGAAATTGAGATGCTTTGAAGCATTCTTAGGTACAAAGAATAATTGATTTCTCTCCTGGCCTGAAAATTCTCTGCTCTCTGGCCTCAGAAGTATTATTTCTGATGTGGCATTTGGGTATGGTTCAGGTAGTACAACTTGCGGACAATGACAGAGAATGAGGGAAGGAGTCAGTGATTTTAGGGTCCAGGGGCTCCCTTTGGCCGATGTCATCATGATTAGGTGAGTTCATATTGACTGAATTCAGGGTCTTTGGTTCAACTAGTGCAGACAGCAGATATCCTAGGATCAGAGATTTGAAACAGGATGGGTCTTCAGAGGCTAGTTGTTCCAGCCTGCCCATTTTACAGCTGGGGAAGTAAAAGAACTTTCCCAAGGTCATACAGATAGTAAGCACCAGTGCTGGGGCTTCACCCTCAGGTTCCTGATTCTAGAGCCAAAGAATCTGAATGTAATTCCTTTCCCATTTTCCCATGCCCTTAGTAATGCATAAATACAGATTATAACCTTCTCAACATCTCCTACCATCCAATTAGCTTGAACAGTTTGGGTCAAGTGGTAATAATAATGATAGGTGACTACTTTAAAGTTTGCAAAGAACTTTACATATTATATCTTACTGGGACTTTGCCAGAAAAAGCCAAAACCAAAACCAAATCCTTGTGAGTTATGAGATCGTTATCCCCATTTTACAGATCATAAGATCATAGATTGAGGACTAGAAAGGACCTCAGAGACCTAGTCCAACCCCCTCATTTTATCTATGAGGAAACAAAGACTCAGGTCCACATGGACATACCACATACATATATACATATATATGGGTGGACAAATATACCAATTACATTAGGTATAATATCTATTTTTACTAATTAATTTGTTATATTTCCCCAATTACTTGTGAAAACAAATTTAACATTCTTTTTTTGAAATTTTGAGTTCCAGATTCTCTCCCTTCTTCCCCTCCTTCCTACTCGTTCAGAAGGCGAGCAATTTGACAGAGGTCATAGTCATGCAAAACATATTCCCACTAAAGAGAGTATTTATGAAGAGCGTGTTCTACGCAGGCACCGCGCTAAGTGCTGGGAACACAAGTAGAAATTGAGAAAAACACAATCCCTACCCTCAAGGAGCTTATGGGCTATTAGGGGGAGCCAACACATAAACAGAAGCTGCATAGACAGATAAAACAAAGAATAAGACAGCGCAGCAACACGTCACACGGGAGCAAAGTGGAAGAATTCAGAGTTGGGAGCTGAGCCAGGTCAGAAGTGAGTATGGCTGGTACGTGTGGGGACTTCTTTCAATGGGGATTACAGGGATAAACTGACCAATCAGAGGAAGTCAGTGAAAGTGGTGGGCTTCAATTCAAAAGACCAAGATTTAAACCCTGATTTTGTTAGCTGTATGTCCCTGGACAAGTCACCTTCTGTCTCAGTTTCAGTCTTTTCATCTGGAAAATGGGGATGATAATACTTGCAATTCACCCCTCACAGGGTTTTTTGGGAGGCTGAAGCATGATGCGTAGAAAGTCATCGTAACCGTAAAGTATCATGTAATATTAGCTATTATTATTAAGAATAACAATTACACCTCCACATGGAAAGTCGGAATAAAACCAAAGTACTAAATGCCAGTTAAGGAAGATCTGTCTGAAGGAGTAAAACGTTTCAGATGTTTTTGTTATTTATATGGTCAATGATACTGATAAGTTTTCCTAATATTGAACCAGTCTTTCATTCCCATTATAAATGCCACCTGGTCATAGTGTAGGATCCTAGTAAAAAGTTTCAGTTGAACATGCTTTCAAAGTCAATCAAATAAAATCATATTTGTAAAGTTTTTAGTACAATGTCTGATACATAGTAGGTATCTAATAAATACTTGTTCCTTCAAAATAATAACATTTTGATACTTTTAAGTATAGACAACACTCCAATGAAGTTAACACCATATAACCAAGTAAAAGCTCACACGGGGCCTGCTTTAATGAACAAACACCAGTGATTTCTTGTATATGCATGTAATTCAGGCCTGTGGATATATATTTGAATTTTTTGTCTCTCTTAAACATATCTTTAATCTAACTTACAAATCACTAACAAGTAGGCAAATCACTTAGTATCTCTGATGCCTATTTCCTTGTGGGTCAGATGGGAAGACTTGCTCTACCTACTTCTCCAGACTTGGTGAAGATAGATAAATACATAGATAAACTAAAAAGGACTCAGAAAAGTATAAAGCATGACACTGGTTCATCACTCATTTTTAAAGCACCCAAGTCTAGACCATGAACAGGGAGGCAAAGGTAAAGATAATGCCCATGTCTATAGTACTCTAAGTCTTATGGAGAGCTTTCTAGGTACAAACTGTGAGGCAAGGCAAGCATTAGCACCCCGACTTTATACATGAGGAAACTGATGACTGGAGATGTGAAATGATTTATCCATGGTCATATAGATGGCAACTACCAGAACCAGAATTCAAATCTGTCTCTTCTGACCAGGACAGTTTCTATTTTTTCATTTTATTTTTCAATTTAACAAGCATTTATTTTTCTCTTCTTCAATAAAAAAATTCTTGTAATAAATGTGCATAGTCAATCAAAACAAATTCTCACATTTGCCATATCCAAAAATATGTCTCATTTTGCATCTTCTAGCCATCACCTCTATCAGAAGGTTGGAAGTACCCCTCCTCATTAGTTCTTTGGAATAATGGCCGGTCACTATGTTGATCAGACTTCTCATCTTTCAAAGTTGCTCATCTTTACAACATTGTAGAAATTGTTCTTTTGGTTTTGTTCATTTCACTCTGCATCAGTTCATACAAGTTTTCTTAGGTTTTTCTGAAATCATTCCTTCATCATTTCTTATAGCACAATGGTATTCCGTCGTATTTGCATACTATAACTTGTGCAGCCATTCTTCAAGTGATGAGCACTCCCTCAGTCTCCCATTCTTTGCCACCTCAAAAATTGTTACTAGAGATATTTTTGTTCACATGGATACTTTTCATCTTGTTGATCTTTTTGATGATACCAAGCTGACTCTCCTAATGAGGTACTTGCTTTCATGGAGGCAATATAGAATCTAAGAAGCAGAGGTTGGGGGTGAAGGGACTGCAAGGTTGGAGGGTGAAAAATATAAAGAGACATAATTAAACCATGCTATAACTACAATTCAGAACAAAATCAGAGGGTGAGGGCAACAGAAATCATTATACGAGGAGAGATTATTCCTGTCACTGTGGTATATTGGAAAAATCAGTGACTTTGGAGGTGTATGGTCAAATCATTTAATCTTTTGGGGCCTCAGTTTCTTCATCTGAAAAATGAAGGGTACCCTCTTTACATTTACCAACTAGATGATCCCTGAGATCTTTTCCAGTCCCAGATCTCTGACAATCAAAGATGACGTTGCAAGGACAATAGACTTTATGAAGGGAGATTTTGATATAGAAGGAACCTCAGAGATTACCTAATTTTACCCCTTATTTTTACACATAAGGAAACTGAGGACTAGAAAGATTAAGTGATTTGCCCAGGGTCTCAGAGCTATTGGTAGCTGAGTCCGGATTTGGATAGGTGTCTTCTGACTCAAAATCCAGAGCTCTTTCCACTGTACCAGGCCAGGTCCTTGAAATATTGGCAAACTCCACAAAGATGATTTGAAGGTGAGGTAGGTGTGGGGGACATATTCCAGGTCCAAGAAGGAAAAGACACAATTAGAGACATAGTGGTAGGAAAGTATTGGTCAGGTGGGAGGGATGGTTTGATCCCAAATAGTAGGATCATTATTCCCATAGGGCCTGAAAGGGGAAGAGAGAAGAGGAGGAGATTCCTACCTGTCAGAAGCCCACTGGAAACCTGAGGGCTGTAACCTTGAGTGAAGTCTCTTGCTTAAGAGGTCCCAGTAGGTGATGAGGACTCTGGCCCAAATCCCCCAGGTGAGCTTAGGGGAAATAGTGGCTGCTGTCACTTTAAATGGAGCATTCATTAGCCGGCCTATTTTTTCAGGTGTGTTCTAATTGTACTAATTAACTCTAAGGTAGATTTTAGCACTTCAGCCTCCATTTCTGCCTTCAAATGCCAAAACAAATCTTGCCATAATTACCAGCAATCCTTTTCATTACCGGCTGCCTAATTATCCTATTAATAGCACATCCTAAGAGACTGTATTTGCTTGGCAGGCAAATATTTGTTTTCAAATGAGCAAACACAAAGACAAACTGCTCTGTTTGCAGAAGGATTCTGAAATGCAAAATGGTTTATATTCATGGAAAAAAAATAATCCAAGTCAAACCAAATGCTTAATCCATCTGAAGCATTTGAATTTCATTCCCTCTCCAGCGTCTCCCCAGGGGAAGAGGGAGAAAGACTAGGAGGGTTCTTTAATACACTCCTGTAATAATGTACTGGAAAATGGCCTGGACTGGGTCAGCACATGGTCCAGGAGCAAAGGGCAAACTATATACCCAGGCAAAATACTAGAGCTGGAGGAGAGTGTCAAACAAGTCCAACTACCCCATTTGACAATGGAGGGAAACTGAGGTTCACAGAGGTGAAGCAACTTGACCTCAGTGTCTTCTGTTATAGAATGAGGGTTTGGGATTTGGTGATCTTGAAGGCCCCTTCCACCTCTAGATATATGATGCTAAGATTGTTCACGGTCACACGCTCTTTAGTGGTCTGGCTGGGATTGGAATCTGGGACTCCTGCCTCCCATTGTAATGTTTGCACCACACCAAAATGTCTCCAGAGAGGAGTCTGATAGCACCTTGTAAGACTGGCCAGCTCTGTGTGGAATGGAGAAACAGAGGGTAAATCATTTTCCTTTTCTGAGACTTAGTTTCCTCATTTGTAAAAACGAGAGGGGCAGACTAGATGAATTCCAAGGATCCTTCTGTGAGGTTCAGACAAATGGTTTTTTTTGGGGGGGGAAGGAGGGGGAAGGTGAGAAAGGGGCTTGACCTGTGATTTCATCAGTATCAGGAACTCCCAAAGGAGAAATTCCTGGGGTCAAGGCAGACTCTGACTTATAGTTTTTGAGAGTTTCCTGGGACAGGAAGAGATTAAATGATTTGCTGTGTTCCTGTATCTAGTATATATCAGCGACAGGACATGAGCCAGCTCTTTCTGTTCCCAAGGCCTCCCCTCAATGCACTAAAAACACAGCCTTCCATTTGCATGAAGCTTTACATCTCACAAGAAAAGCACTTCCACAGGTATTTGAACCTTTAAATAACAATATAAATTGGACAAGGCAGATCCTGTCATCCCCATTTAAAAGATAAGGAAGCTAAGGCTCAGAGAGCAGTTTGCCCATGATACCACAGGAACTGAGTGATATAACTGGGACTGGAGCCTAACTAGGCATCTTGACTCCTGGTGCCCTTTTGTCCTTAAGCTGGGCAAGGACTTCCCATGGTGGGGGTGGGGTTCCACTGGGGACTGCGGATATGCAAACTAATGGCAGAATTTCAGGTATTTGGTGGGGTGGTGTTGGGTGTGAAGCGACTCCTCCTTCAGCCTCTAAAATCAGACCATTTCATCCTGTTCCATATCTTATATGTTTAAGACCCACTGTGTTCCCTCTAGTCATGCTTTCCACTCCATTGACAAGGAAAGGAACTGAAAAACCTGCTTTCACTAGGAACCAAAGAGTTGAAAATTAAAAAAAAAAAAACAAAAAAAAAACCCCAAACCCTGCCATAAGTGATGTCACCAGGCAGGGGTCAACAGCTCAGAGAGAGGGTGGCTCTGAGCTTCCATTCCTTTTACCTCCTTTGCAGTTAAACTCCTTTGTGTTTGCTCCCATCTTTCCTGGCCCAAGGTTGGGATCTGGACAGGCCAGAGGTGTAGACGCTGACTGTGTGATTCCAGGGACCTCTGTCTGCCTGTACAGTTTCATTCTCCTACCTGACTTGATTTCTTAGAGGGATCTTTGGAAGAAGCGGTTTGAGACTGTGGTCTCTGGATCAGAATCACCTGCCAATTCCTGTCCATCCTTTAAAGCCCAGCTCAAGGCTTGAAGCCAGTTCTGCTCCTGAGCCCCTGTGTTGGTAATAACCTCTCAGCCCTCATACATTAGTCGGCAGATCTTAATCACTGCCCCCCGCCCAATTATGTTGTATTCATAGAATCATAGACCTGGAACTCCAAGGGACACGAGAGATCATTGAATGTAGCCCCCCCCCCTTTTACAGATGAGGAAACTGAGACCTAAAGCCGCTTGTTCTAAGTCACACAGAGAATATGTATCAGTGACAGGATTTAAACCCAGGTCCTCTGATTTCAGTTGTTGTGGTTCAGTTGTTTTTCAGTCATATCTAACTTTCCATTGATCCCCTTTAGGGTTTTCTTAGCAAAGATACTGGAGTGGTTTGCTTTTTCCTTCTCCAGTTCATTTTACAGATGAGGAAACTGAGGCAAATAGGGAGTAAGTGACTTGGCCAGATTTGAACTCGTCTTCTTTTTTTTTTTTTTTTTTTTTTTTTGCTTTTTGTAGGGCAGTTGGGGTTAAGTAACTTGCCCAAGGTCACACGGCTAGTTTTTTGTGTTAAGTGTCTGAGGCCGGATTTGAACTCAGGTACTCCTGACTCCAGGGCCGGTGCTCTATTCACTGCGCCACCTAGCCGCCCCGAACTCAAGTCTTCTTGACCCCAGGCCTAACACTTTATCCACTAAACCACTCAGCTGCACTCTGATTCCTGAGCCAGTGCTAATTTCATGATGCCATTCTGCTTCCTCTTTGTTTTGTACATGGTTAGTATTTACTTATCTGAAACATTTTGTTCCCTATCCCAGCAGAATGTAAGTTCCTTGAGAACAGGAAGGCTTTCTTGGTTAAATTTCTTGGTCACTGTATTCCTAGCACACATACAACCCCCCCTCCCCCCAAATCTTCAGAGCTTAATACGTTTGTTGAACTAAATGATCCTATTACGAGATCACTGCAGTATAACCCAGAGATGGTATGACTAGGGAGGCAATCCCTCAGGGAAGGGTTGAGATTATGATGAGGCATCAGTCTAACAGGATTTGAAGAAAAGAACCTGCCTGGGGAAAGAAGGGAAGGGCTAAATCTGGATAGACAGGATGCAGCATATCCTACCAGACTCCCTCAGTGACCAAGTTAAAGTACTAGATAGGCCAGAGGTAGAAAAAGAAATCAGCAGCATTAGGTCCAAGCAGGGGAAAGTCAGCCTGGGAGTCTGAAAGAGCACCCTGAGAGGGGCATGGGGTGAGCTGATAGCTACCCTGGTGGAGTATCCAAGCTCCAGTGTTCTACCTACATTCCCTTCCCAGTGCTTGGCATCAAACCAGGCTCCTGGTCTAGTCATTTGGCCCAGAAGGCAGGTTATCTTATTTCCCAACTTAACTATTTTCCTATGTAACTTCTTGTCTCCCCAACTAGACTGTAAGCCTCCTGAGCACAGGGATAAGATCATCTCTGTACCATACGGAAGAAGCAATAGCTTCTTATCAATTTCCCTGTCTTCTCTAATCCAGCCTCCACACAGCTTTGAAATCCATATTTCTAAAGCATAGGATAGTCAATTAACTAGGTGGCAAAGTGCATAAAGTGCCAGACATGGAGTCATAAAGACCTGAGTTCAAATGTGACCTTAGCCATTTATTAGCTGTGTGACCCTGGGCAAATCACTTAACCCTGTTTGCCTCAGTTTCCTCGTCTGTAAAATAAGCTGGAGAAGGAAATGGTAGACCACTCCAGTATCCTTGCCAAGAAAACCCCAAATGGGGTTACCCAGAGTTGGACACAGACTGCAATGACAGAACAGCAAAGCACAGAACTAATCATGTCTCTCCCCCATTTAAGAAACTCCAGTTGCTCCCTCTAGGAGCAAACACAAACTCTCATTCCAACCTGGCTTCTATTTTTCCAGTAGGATTTCACATTACTCCTCCTCATACATTTTGTGCTTTAACCAGCCTGGCCTAATTGCTATTCTCTATACATGATAGCCCATTTCCCACCTCCATGAATTTATGTAGGCTATTGCCTATACTTGGAATTCTCTCTCTCCTTACTCTGTCTCTTGGAAACCCCATTTCTTTTCAAGACTGAGTTGAGTTGCCAGCTCTGAAGGAGGCTTTTCTTGATCTGCTTTCCTCCTACACCAGTTGTTAGCTTTCTCCCCATTTATATCTCTCCTTTTTTCTCACCCCTACTGAAATGACTTTGTATGTATTTTAAATTTGTTGTTGTTGAGTCATTCAGTCTTGTCCAACTCTTTGTGTCCCCACAGACCATGGATTTATTTTGTTTTAGTTTTTTTGGCAAAGATACTGCCATTTCCTTCTGCAATGGATTAAAGCAGAGGCTAAGTGACTTATCCAGGGTCACACAGCTAGTAAGTGTCAGAGGCTGGATTTGAACTCAGGTCTTCCTGACTCTATCCACTGAGAAACCTAGCTGCCTCTTGCACATAGTAAGCATTAAATAGGTCCCTGTTGAATTTAATCAAATCTCTTTTTCTGTATTCTACCACACAAAGTTGTTGAGAAGATCAAATAAGAAAATGTGTAAAATCACATTATGAAACCCTAGAGTGCTATGTCAATGTTAGTTATTATTACTGATTATGACGATGGTGTTGGTGCTTGTATTATTAGTTTGTTTTAGTGCATTCTTAATTATTAGTATTGTTTTAGTGCGTACTTAATGAATTCTCATTGAGTGACCAACTACTTCCCATTAAAGCACATACGGTTAGTAATATATTAATATGTTACCCCTCTGAGATAACACATTTGAATTCTAATACTACTGGTGGGACCAGTCATTACAATAATTTTGGGATTCTCAGCAACCCCAGAAGATTGGTGGCAGAGATATTGTTGGACGAGTGAGCCTTTTGGCGCTTCTTGCATCACACTGTTGGTGGCCACCTACACTCATTAATAATGACAATTCCAGATCAGGTCATAACCCTTAGTCTAGTATGAGTTACCCAACCAGTTACCTGTGCCGTAAAGAGGGCCAAATATCATGTATTCTGAATCACCTAGCCAGCATCCCTTCACCAAGCTCCGCCCTGCTCAGCCCAGTTTAGAAATTATCTCATTGGGTGATTTGGTCATAGAACAATTCCAGAAGTCATTTCAGGAACCTGCTTCTAATCTGTCCTCTTGAGTTCTGACTGTCTGTGAACACAACCTTCTTCCTGAGAACATTCTCTTCCTTGGCACATTGGTGTTTACCTGACTCTGGCAGTGCCATCCTAAACCCAACCAGGCTGTCCTCCAGCTGGGACCCAGCTTGTGCCAAAGGAAGTACTTTGTGATCCTGAAAAGCTTGACATTAATTCTTCATCCCTTTCTCCATTTCATGGGCAACAGGCCCACAGTGTTCTGTTCTGAGTCACTTAGAAACCCTGGTCTGGTCTTGAAAACAAATCATGGACCTACTTCCCACAGTCCCTTTGGGAGATCACTGCAAGTAAATTCCTAGTGGGGCCCAGTTCTCTAAAGTGCACTTGACTCCTACCATTGGGCAACAGGACAGAGGATGGATACAGGACACATTCAAAATATTCTTAAATAAAGGAATATATAAATGATCACTTTACCATAAGACAGGTCTGACTAACAATGAGGCTTAATATTTTAATCCTCAGAGGTAATATCTTTATATTTTAATAAGGGTCTACTGGAGATAAAAATGATAACTTCAAAAAAATTCACTAAGTGCATGAACTTTTGGCACACTAGCTGGCTGGGTGGAATTGCCGTCTGCCTACATTAGAGGCGTCAAACACATGTGCTGGCAGCACTCCCAAGAGTGCCCTGAACCAGATTAAAATGTAATTGAGAAATATTTAACAAAATAAATGAAAGTACAAAAAACATACGTAACATTTCATTTTAAAACTAAATCAATGCACAGCTTGCTGGGATCCTGACTATGGATTTGTGATATCTCTCCCCTTTTCTCACTGGGTTTGATACCACTGGCTCACATGTTGGGACATGAAGTCAGTTCTCCTTTACTCTAAACAATCTCACCCGCTGATCTTCTTGGCCCCTGAAATTTGTCCAGTAGAGCTTCATTCCTTGGGTTTAGAGCTTTAAGAATCCTCTATTAAAATGTAGGAGGAACACATTCAACTCTTATTGGCTGTTAACACTTGCACCCCAAATTAACTTATCACTAAGCATCTCAATGGGGCAGTTAAGTGGCTTAGTGGATAGAAGGCAGGGCTTGGAGTCAGGAAGATCTGAATTCAAATGTGACCTCGAATTTGAATGTGTCCTATATCCATCTTCTGTCCTGTTGCCTAATGGTAGGACTCATGGGGGAACTTTGGAGAACTAGGCCCCAGTAGGAAATTTACTTCCAACGAGTTCCCAAAGGGACTATAGGAAGCAGATCTACGATTTATTTTCAAGACCGGACCTTACTAGCTATGCGACCTTGGGCAACTCATTTAACCCCAGTTTGCCTCAGTTCCTCATCTGTAAAATGGGGACACACTGCAGAAGGAAATGGCTAACTACACCAGTATCTTTGCCAATAAAACTCAATGGACAAGTCCATAGGGTCCCATAGAGTTGGACACAACTGAACACAACAACAAAGCATCTGAACACAAATAATGAGGGCATCTGGGAATAGAACCCAAGATAATAATAATAATAATAGTAATAATAATAATAATAATAATAATGGCTTTGAGGTTTATGAAGTACTTTCTTTACAAAAACCCTTAGGGGCAGATAGCAAAAGCATTACTATTTTTAAATAATATTTTATTTCTTCCCAATTACATGTAAAAAATGATTTTAACATTCATTTAAAAAAGTTTTTGAGTTCCAAATTCTCTCCCTCCATTCTGTCTCTCCTCCCTGAGATAGCCAGCAATTTGATATAGATTACATGTATGTGCAATCATGCAAAACAAAACAGAAAAACAGACAAAAAATCCCCCCAAAATAAAGAAAGTGAAAAATAGCATGCTTTGATTTGCATTCAGACTACATCACTTCTTTCTCTGGAGGTGGGGGGCATTTTTCATTATGAGTCATTCGGAACTGTCTC
Organism: Pseudocheirus occidentalis; assembly: GCA_028646575.1. Lineage (NCBI taxonomy): Eukaryota > Metazoa > Chordata > Mammalia > Diprotodontia > Pseudocheiridae > Pseudocheirus > Pseudocheirus occidentalis. Next base: position 124,533,404 of record CM053598.1, read on the forward strand.
AGATCATTGTATGGCTCAGAATAGCTAAATCATTCACAATTGATCATTATACAATATTGCTGTTAACTGTGTACAATGTTCTCCTAACTCTGCTCACTTCACTCTGCATCAGTTCACATAAGTCTTTCCAGGTTTTTCTGAGGGCATCCTGCTCCTCATTTTTTATAGCACAATAGTATTTCATCACAATCATATCCCACAACTTGCTCATCCACTGCCCAATTGATTAGCATCCCCTCAATTTCCAATTTTTTGCCACCACATAAAGTGCCACTGTAAATATTTTTGTACAAAAGTCCCTCTCACATACACCTTTTTTTTTTCATTTCTTTGGGATATAGACCTAGTAGTGTTGCTGGATCAAAGGGCATTATTATTCTTGAGCTGGTCTTCCAGCCTCTGATCTCTTCTCCTCTCAAATCCACCCTCCTCAAAAGTCTCAAAGTAGTCTTCCTAAGGCAAAAGCTCAATTTCATTTCTCCTTTTACAAAAACCTTCAGAAGTCCCTATTGACTCTGTTACAAAATACAAATTCTAGTCTATCAAAAAGTAATTAACAGTCTAGATTCAACTTCTTTTTCTGGCCCCATTTTGTTTCATCCCCCTTTAAACATTCTACATTTCAGCCATCTGTTCCATCAGCTCATACCACCTTCCTACTCCGGGTCTTGCACAGCCTGCCCTTCTCATTTCTACCTTTTGAAATAAGGGCTTGCCTCAGGTATCACCTCTTCCATGAAGCTTTCCCTCATGCACTCAGATGAAAGTACTTTCTCTTCCTTTCACTACCCCTAGTAAGCTTTGTCTAGATCAGAAATGTCAAACATATGGTCTACACTTTCCTGAGTACAGCTGAACCAGATTAAAATGTAGGGCCTATCTGATTTTAATGTGGATATGTATTAATTAAAAAAAGAAATATATAAACATGTGTGATTTCCTAAATCACCATGTAGCCCACTGGGATCCTTACGTGTAGCGCAGTGGCCCCCATTTTTATTTGAGCTTGACATCACTGACATCTCTCTGTTGCCCCCATCACACCTTACTTTTTGTTATATTTATCTCTGTACATTTATGGCCTCATATCCCTTTTTCTTTTCCTCCTCCCCTCCATCTCAGACTCCTCTTTAAAAGCAAGGGCTATGCTATTTTAAAAATTTTGTATATACCTTGCCTTTTACTGCCCTTCACAAATAGTGAGTGTTTAATGTTTATTGGATTGAAAAACTAGTTTACAGAAGAAGAAACTGAAGTTGTGAGAGGGCAAATAGTTGCTTAGGGTCACAGTGCTAGAAAGCACCAGAGACAGGATTCAAACCCAGGACTGCACTAACTTCAGTAATTTTTTTTTTCTTTTTTGGAGGGCAATTGGTGTTAAGTGATTTGCCCAAAGTCACATGGCTAGTAAGTGTGTCAAGTGTGCGAGTTTGGATTTGAACTCAGGTCCTCCTGACTTCAGGATTGGTGCTGTATTCACTGCTCCACCTAGTCGTCCCAACTTCAGTAATCTTTCTATTGTACCTCCCATATAATCAAGGTTGCCTCATGGAGGCAGGGTCGATAAATAGGCCTGGAAAACTGGGCCTTTCTTTCAAAGAGGTTGGGACTTGCAATGTTTGCTTATCAATTCACTTTATGTGAGGCTTACCACAAAAAGAAAGATATACTTTAAAGAGAAAAGAGAACTCTCACCTATTTCAGTCTTATGCAGAAGATAAGATCCCCCAGAATGGAGGGTGCCACTAAAATCACACTGCCCTTAACATGGCTAGGACCTTAAAACTCTCTAAACTACGAGGTTTCCATTTTTTTTCATTTTTAATGCTTATTAGTGTTTTTATTTTTGTTTTATAAATATATTTTAATATTTATTTTTAAAAAATTAGTTCCAAATTCTCTCCCTTCCTCTAGCTCCTACTCCACCCACTGAGAAAGCAAACAATATGATACAGTATCAATAATACATGTGAAGTCACACAAAACATTTCCATGTTAACCATGTTGCAAAAAAAAAGGCAAGAAAAATAAATGAAATGAAAAAAATGTGCTTTAATCTATACTTAGAGTTCATGAGTTCTCTTTCTCTGCCATGGATGACATTTTTCATTGTGAGTATGTAGGGATTACTTTGGATTATTAATTAGAGTAGATAAGTCTTTCACAGTTGATGTTGTTACAATATTGCTATTATTGTGTAAAATGTTCCTCTGGTTCTGTTCACTTCACTTTGTATCAGTTCATATGTCTCTTCATGTTTTTCTGATACTTTTCCCTTTGTTGTTGTTTATACCACCATAGTATTCTATCACAATAACATACCACAGCTTGTTCAGCCATCCCCCAATTAATGGCCATTGAGGTTTCCATCTGGATAACCAGATGAAGTGAACTGTTTAATATTTAGCCTCAGCCCTCCAGAAAAAGGGATGGTGAGATCAGAGATTCTTAACACCATTCAGCCCCTCAAGTGGAACAATCATAGACTTTTAGAGATGGGACCTTAGAGGTCATTTGTTCTACCTTACAGATGACTCCAAAGAGTTTTGCTCCAAGGCCTTATTTTAATACTAGTACTTGTCTTAAAGGATTTGCAAGCAGAGTGTAAACCATGGCATATTTTAACAAATCTGGAAGGTTTTAAAGCCTGGTCTGAGAGACTACGGGTGCTTTCTAAGAACCAACCTAGCTAAGTAAAGGAAGGCTCCTCAGTGAGGCCCAGCTGGCCACTAGGCTACCATCTTGATCTTTGGCCATGGAGACCCATAGAGAATTATGAATCAGCCCCCAGTACTGTGTGAACTGCTTCTGCAGTGAGGGTAGCAGAATAACTGGGAAACAGGGCAGAGGCTACTAAGAATGGTACACTTTGTAGCCTTTCTACAAACATCCTTTGCTCATTCTCTAAATGTGAGATCCTTGTCCAATGAACAATGAATGGCTCAAGGAACTGAGTCTTGTCAATATTGACATTTATTACATAAAATATTTGTTACATAAAATTATAAAGCTTTTTTATGAATAGAGCCAATGCAATTAGAATAAGACAGATAAAGTATTTGTTAAGTATTAACTATGTACTAAGGAAGGTGTTGAGTTCTGGGACTGCAGAGACTATCAAAAAGCAAGAAAATTCTTGCCTTCAAGGAGCTTACAAATTCTAATAAGGGAAGATAACACACAAAATGAAGCCAAAGGTGGGAAGGAGCATGAGGGAAAGGAGGAGGTATATTTGCAGGTAGCAAGGTAGAGAAGTTCAGAGAATCAAAACCAGAGCCATGATAGGTATGAACTTGGTTGGAATGAGTACTTCTTAAAATAGAAGTCCTGAAAAGGTAGCTCATCCATTGGAGTAAGGGACAGACGCATCTTCTAGGGCTTGAACACTGCTCAACTATTATCAAGATCATCAATTTAGAATTATGTTGGCAATATATATTATATACTCAAATGTGATACATTATGCTATGTTGTGTTGCATCATATTACATTGCTATATATATTTTTGACAATATCTCTAATAGAAATCTGATGTCTAGGATATAGAGAAAACTGACACAGATGCGTACAACTAAGAAACATAAGAAGTCAAAAATGTTAACAGTTTCCTAAAGAAGAAGCAAAATCTATTAACAACCAGATTGGGGGCGGAGGGGGGAAGAAATCTCATTCACTAATAATAAGAAAATACAAACTAAAACAACTGTGATGCTTCTCACCTCATATACAGCAATTAGCAAAGATGATAAAAGTTTGGAATCATCAGTGTTGATGGGAAGTCAGGTACCTTTAAAATGGGTAGGATTTTCAAACTCTCTATGGGAAGTCAGGTCCACTAATAAATCATTGGTAGAACTTCAGACTGATGCAGCAGTTGTGGAAAGTAATCTGGAAAATTATGTAAGATAAGTTACTAAATTGTTCTGACCTTTTGACTCAGTGGTATCACCAAAGCATCCACTATTTGACTCCATGGAGATTAAACACAGAGGCAAAGACACTATAAGTATCAAAATATTCATGGAACTTATTTGTTTGGTGGAAGGGAAGGAAAGGAAAATAAAATTAGTTCCTATCAATTAAGAAATGGGTGAAAAAATCCTCTTATATAAGTAAATTATAATATTATTATGCATTAGAAATGATAAGCATGGAGAGGCCTGGACAACAATGTGGGGGTGGCACACTGAGACACCCAAATGACCACATGGTGCTTGCCAGAAGAGGCCTGGTCAGTGTGGTGGCAAGTTGATCCATCCACCACAAAGGCAATTCCCAGGCCTATTACCGCACAATGGGGATCAGACAGAGCTGAGTAAGAGACAAAGGCAGGGCCTGCCCACAGCAGGGGCAGCAGCTACTTTTGGGACTACCAACCCACAGCCTGGAAATTTAAAAAGCCCCTATCTGAACTTCCAGGGACCGGGATGGCAGAGTGAACCCTGGCTGCTCCAATTCCTCCTTCTGACACTGAAAACACAGTAATTATTGCCCCAGAGAAAAATTTTAAACAGTAAAGGCTTAGAAACCTCAGAGGAAGGGCATAGCTAAGGTCCTGTCTCAAAATGGGAAAAAAGTAAGCTACAAAGACAAAGACTCTGGAATCTTATTACAGTCAGAGGGAGGAACCAAATTCAGAAGGAGATAGTATTGACTCCACACCTGCAGCTGAAGCCTTAACAGGGATTATGAATTGGTCTCAGGCACAGAAATCATTCTTAGATGAGCTCAAAAAGAACTTTGAAGTCCAGATTGTAGAGGTAGAAGATAAAATCAACATTTCTTTTAAAATAAAAATTGTGAAATCAGAAACAATAAGCCTGAGGAATTCAGCAAACTTGGGAGATTATATGAAGAAAGAAGAAAGCATATATGAAGAAAGAAAGAACAGCATACACAATACCTCAATCACATAAAGGAAACCAGAATGAAAGATCATAAAAATTCAAGTTAATGTAATTATCAATCTTGATTCCAGGGGATTGATGATGAAAGGAAGTTTTCTTCTCTTGGCAAAGAAGTGATAGACAATGGATGTACTGTTAGACTTGGTCAATGTGTTGGTTTGTTTTGCTTATCTATTTTTGTCTAAATGTAAAGGTCTTAAGGTGGTAGGGGAGCAATTGGAAAGTGGCAAAGATTTAAATCACCGCCAAATCACCAATAGAGTATTTTAAAAAGAAAATTACGAATAAATGAAAGGATGGCTCAGAGATATTCTTCAGAGAGGAAAGCAAAGGCTCTGAGAATGTTGGTTCCATATCTATCAAAAATCAACAACAAAAAAAATAGTTTCATAGGACACTTGGTCGATTTGCTCATGAAGCACATTTGGAAAAAGGTCACCATGAAGACATGTGTAATTTATACACCAACATCTATTATATAGGATGAAAAAGCAGAGAAATTCTATGAAAAACTCAACAAGCCCCTCCAAAGGAAATCATATACTTTAATACTCAATGACTTCAAAACAAAAGTTGGCATGTGGAGCAGAGTGAACCTATCTATGCTGGAAAATGTGGCTCCTGAACAAAAAAGGAAAGAGGATAGAAATTTATAATCTACATAGACACCTCATGTCTATATGTCATGGATGCTTTCTTGAGAGAGAGAGAGAGACAGACAGACAGAGACAGAGACAGAGACAGAGGGCACTGGATATGCTTACTAATATAACTTTTAAATACATACTGTATATGCATATATACAAATATGTTTCTTCATAACTTTTTTTTTATACCATCTTCATTTCTATCCCTATCCAGTATCTATTTCCTACCCCCAACCCCTTCATCCAGGGAGCCAGGTCCTGTAAAAAAATAAGGAACAAAGAAAAAAAAGATTGTTGACCATATTTTATGCATTTTTGTTCACTCTAAAGTCACCTCTTGGGGGGTGGGGAAGGAATCCCCCTTTCCTACAGCTCTAGCACAGTGTCTTGCATATAGCAGGTCTTCAATAAAGAATGGTGATGACGACGATGAGGAGACAATCATCATACATCACATTAATATCACACTTTCAAGTGCTTTCTTCAGACTAGCTCTATAAAGTGAATAGTGCTCACATTATCATTCCCATCGAAGAGATGAGAAAACTGAGTTTTAATGAGATTAAACAATATGTCCTAGATTATGAAGTTTATAAACAGAGCTGGAACTGGGTCAGAATAATAGCACTTTTTCCCAGGGTGCTAGAATTTAGAGGTGTTTACAACACTTACAATCCTTTGGAAGTGTAGAAATAACTGAGTTTAGCACCTAGTTAACAAAAATAATTAGTTAAATTAGGAAGCTACCATATGGTAAACTTCCTCCCTTCTACACCTCTACTGATCTCCTCCTTGGTCCTATCTCTCCAAATGAATTGATCTCCAAAGCTTATTTGAGGATGTCTTTTGTGCTGCTTGCCCTGGATATGAGAATATCTGTGTATTTAGGGCTCTATTTCTAAATGTCTAAGAGGCAAAACTTAAACCCAGATTTTCTGGTACCAAGACCAGTCTCCATTTCCATGTGCCCCCTGTGACTGATGTATATTTGTAGAGTGTATTTTATTTTGCAGAGAAGAGGTTTTTTTTTCCCCACAATTATTGTCATTTTGTCCCAACAGCGTGCCCTGTGGAGTTGCTTGGGTAATGATTATTCTTCCCATTTTATTGATGAGGACATTGAAGCTTAGAGATACACAGTGACTTGCTCACAGTCATAAAGCAACTTAGAAGTAGAGCTGGGGTTAGAAACAAGATTGTTTCATCAGAAATCTTTCTTGAATGTCATGCTTCAGCTTGCCTCTCTGAAGATACAGAGCCTTGGGTAGAGGCTGGGATTCCTGACCTTGAGTCCCATTGAAATCTGTAGTATCAATTTAGCATATAGGTCTATTCTTTGTACCCCCACCTGTCTCCATCACAAGAAGGGCTAGATCTTTTAATACCTCCAAACCAACTGTGAATGGTAGTTTAATTGTCTAGGCTATGTATCAAATCCACCTCCTAACTACATGATGAATTATTAAACTTCTCCAACTAATTGCAGCTCATTTTCATAAACAACCAGCCTCATTGGGGCTTGTAATGGTGAATGCAGCTGGGCTTCCCCACTTCATAAATACACAGGGAGGGGATTGTGTTACACACATGGTTAAGGGCTTCCCATGCTGTGTATACATAGTGTTGGAGAGAATTCTGTCAGTAAGCATCAGGGAGAATCCTGTGGACAGAGAATATGGGAGAATCCTGAAATTAGAACATTTGAGAGAATCTTAAGCCCTTTAAAGGATATTTTTTCTAACCCAGCTTATTAACTCTGAACATGTAGGGACTCCCTAAGTTTTCTTTGTTTAAATATATTCAGGTGATCAGCCTTCTTTATTTTCTGTACTCATTTTGAATTTGCACATTATAATGTCCATTCTATGAGGGAAGGGACTTTTTTTGGCCTTCCTTTTATCCCCAGTGTTTGGTATAGTGCCTAGAATATAATAAACTCTTCTACTCTCACATTATTAATTAACTTTAACATTTTTAATAACATTTTCTTTTCCACCAAATATATATAAAAATAATTTTTGACATTCATTCTTTTTTTCTCACTTTTGAGTTTCAAATTCTATCCCTCCTTTCCTTCCCTTCCCTCTCCCTGAAATGGCAAGCAATCTGATTTGGGTTATACATGGACAGTCATGCAAAACATATTTCCATATTAGTCATTTTGTGGGAGAAAACTAAAAAAAAGAAAAAATAGTATACTTCAGTGTGTATTCAGATCCTATCAGTTCTTTCTCTGGAGGCGGATAGCATTTTTCATTATGAGTCTTCTGGGACTATCTTGGGTCATTGTATCGCTGAGAATAGTTCAGTCATTCACAGTTGTTCATCATACAACATTGTACTGTGTACAACGTTCTTGTAGTTCTGTTTACTTCACTCTGTATCAGTTCATATAAAAATTCCCAGATTTCTCTGAAACTATTCAGTTTCTCATTTCTTATAGCACAGTAGTATTCCAGCACAATCTTTTTTTTTTTTTGCAATCACAATACCACAACTTCTTTCAGCCATTCCCCAGTTGATGGGCATCTCTTCTACTATAAATATTTTAGTACAATAAATTCTTGATGGTTGACTGATATGCAAAGTTCTTTCAGTTTGACAATATCACAAACATGTTGAAGAAGGAATAAAAGTAACCCAAATTTCCCACCAAAGCAAGAGAAGAGTCATTATGCCAATCAGAGTTTACATGTTTGTCAAAGCTTACATGGTTTCTGATTGGGAAGGAAACCTTTAAGAATTTTGAATAGCAGAGTGCCATTAGGTCTTGAGAGTCAGTGTCTAAAGATTGTTTTCTGCATCTTATCTCTGCTCCAAAATAGACTAAATGACTCTTGAGAAATGTTGCCACATCTTGCTTCCTGCACTGACTGGATTGGACTGAAGCACATACTTGTGTGGCAGCCCCCGTGGGATACTCACCCTCAACTTGCCCTCATAGATTGAGTCTTTGAGGGATGATTATCCCAAGTTCAAGGTAATCTGTGTGTCTCTACTTTGAAAAATATAGCTCATGGGTTCTCACTAATGTACTTACCTGTTACAGAAATCCAAGGACACAATCAGCTCAAAGTAAAGACATTTATTGAGATGACATCCTAAGAACAGTAACTACAACCACCCCCTCACTCCCTGACCATTAAACCTGGGTTGTACATTCCCCAAAATACACACAGCACTAGTGCGAAGGCTAGGCATACACAAAGAGTAATCTAATGCACACACATTTAGGAAACACATATGACTGAGGCAACTCACACATCTAGCATTGATGGCCCCTGGTGTCCTTCTTTCTTGGAGGGGTTTCATGCCTTTGTCCTTGGGTATAGCATGTCTACCCAGCAAATCAGTCTTCTGGTCTCCTTGGTCCTCTCCTTGTTGGGCAAGTAGCTCCTACTGGTTCAATAGCTCTGCTATTATATTCCATGACTAGAATGTTTATACATGTGAAAATAAATTCATTCCTCTCACCCTACCCCCACCCCCAAGAGGCTCTCTCAGGAGCTGGGTTCTCCTTTCATGCAGATTCTGTTGCCAGGGCTCACTGTTCTGAGTTGTGTCCTATCTTGAACAACTGGTTAGGGAGTACACCTTGCTTTTGAACAGGGTCTAGCCAATCCATAACTCGCCAAGGTTGTCCACCCTATAATTCCATTGAGCTTGAGTCAAGAACTTCTTCACTTATAAAGGGGTACAGGCTGTAGTAACTTCTTTTCTCTTTGTTTAAATCCTTAATAATATTGATTGTCTTTGTCACTTGCCCCTTAACTTTTGTAATTTTATCAACTGGGATTTATCTTAGAAAGTTTCAGTGATCAAAATTTATATTCCCTTGGGCAGAGTACCAAGAGGTAAGGGTATGATTTTCCATGTGGACAAAGGGAGAGGAGGGAGGGAGGGAGGGAGGGAAGGAAGGAAGGAAGAAAGGAAGGAAAGAAAGAAGGAAGGAAGGAAGGAAGGAAGAAGGAAGGAAGTAAGGAAGGAAGGAATTAGAAATTGAGGGAATGCCCATCAACTGGGAATGGATGAACAAGTTGTGGTATGTGATTATAATGAAATACTACTGTGCTATAAGAAATGATGAGCAAGATGCTCTCAGAAAAACCTGGAAAGACTTACATGAACTGATGCAAAGTGAAGTACACAAAACCAGAAAAACATTGTTCACAGTAAGAGCAATATTGTAGGATGATCAAGTATGAATGACTTCGCTATTCTCAGCAATGCAATGATCTAAGACAGTTCCAAAGGACCCATGACAAAAAAAATGCTGTCTACCTTCAGAGAAAGAACTGATGGAATATGAATGCAAATTGAAGCATACCATTTTCACTTTATTTTTTATGGTTTTTTTTGGTCTGTGTTTTCTTTCACAACATGACTAATATGGAAATATGTTTTGCATGATTGCACATGTATAACCTATTTCAGATTGCTTGCTGTCTCAGAGAGGGGGAAGGTGAGGGTAGGAGGGAGAGAATTTAGAACTCAAAAATGTTAAAAAATGAATGTTTAAATTTTTTATATGCAAAAAAACCCCTATGCTTCTCTAGCAGAGGAAAAAAAAAGATGAATTAAGGCAGAAAACTACATTGAGTCTTTTCACTTCTGGTTTCTCTCAGAAGCACTAAAACTCTCTTGGTTCAGCAGGATTTTGAGCTAGAAAAGGTCCTTAGTGATTACCTAGTTCAACTCCCTCATTTTGCAGAAGACCATGGCCCAGAGAAGTGAGTCCTCCCAAATCACACCATCTAACTCCAGGCTTTTGGTTCTAAATCTAAGGCTTTTTCCACAGCACCACTTTAAATACAGTCCCTTCTAAAGGAAATCAGAGCTATTAAATACCACCCTGGGGATGGAGAATAGGGGTGCATGATATATACATATATGTGTGTACATGTATATAAATTATATATATGTGTTTATATGTATATACATGTTTACACACAGATATATAATGCTATTTATATATACATACATGTTTATATATGAGTACATAAAGACATGCACACACACACACAGTAGAATCTCAGTTTTCCATGCCTACCATTCCCTCTCTCCTTCCCTCTCTTCCTTCTCCCTCCTTCCCTCCCTCCCTTCCTCTTATCCTTCCTTCCTTCCTTCCTTCCTTCCTTCCTTCCTTCCTTTCTTCCTTCCTTCCTTCCTTCCTTCCTTCCTTCCTTCCTTCCTTCCTTCCTTCCTTCCTTCCTTCCTTCTTTTCCCTCTCCCTTTCTTTCTCTACATTCTTCCTTATCTCTCTGTCTTCTTGTCTTCTTGCTTTCCTTCCTCCCTCCCCTTCTAAAATTTAATTAGTGCTTTAAACCTTAACTATCCTAGAATTTTGAAAGCCCTTTCTTTGACTATAACCTCCCAACTCTCTGACTCTTCCAATTTGGCTTCACTTGCCTCTGAACTAGCTTTGACCCCATGATCAGCCATTTAACGTTTTACTAGCTAATACCCTAAAATCCCTTGTCCCACTGACTTTTACCCATTTACCCATTGCTGATGTTAAAATTTTTATCTCTCGTAATCCCTTATGATCCGATTTTTCTGTTCCCTATCTGAGACCACTGAGCATCCTTTGAGAAAATAATGAAATCAAGCTGATTAACTTCTATGAATTTATGGTTCATAACTCCAGTTGTGCTTTTGTTGCTTCCCAACAGTCTATGTGCTAGGTTCTCATTGACTCCCAATTTGATTCCTCACAAGGCTCTTTCTAACATTTTCTTCTCTCTCTTCTCATCATCAACCAACCTCTCCTAGCAGGTGACCCCTTCTCTTCCTTCACTAGGATGATTGAGACCACTTGATTTGAAGTTCCTCCAAATGCTTTCCTCTATTTCTCATAGTTTCTCAGTCCCATTACCCCACTCTCCTTCCTTCCATTACTAAAATAGATAGTTCCACTACTTGGTAAGAGTAATGCTTCATGCCTTGACTTTGGTCCTATTGCCTCCTCGCAATCATTTCTCTAACATTTATCCTCTTTCTCTTATGCATCATTAATCTTTTCCTCCCTACTGGCTCTTTCTCACCAATCTACAAACCTGCTCAGGTTCCCCCCAATCCTTAAAAAAAAAAGCAACAACCCTTTCCTTAATCCTTTGATACAATTAATTAACAGCCACTTATTAAGTACCTATTGTATATCAGATGATGTAAATGAAGGAGTGAATGAAATGAACAAAATGCATTCATTAAGCACTTAATATGTGCCAAACACTATAATAAATATTGGGGACACAAATAGAAAAGTGAGATAATTTCTACTCCTATGGAGCTCATTTGCTACTTGGCACAGCAACACATATGGTCTTGTTTAGCTCCAGAGTAGTAGATGGATAGGTCTGGATTTCCTTAGGGTTCAGTAACAGGACAGATGACAATGTCCCAGAGTCTAGAAGGCACAGCAACAGGGAAGATGTTCAAACCCTGTAGACCAGAGGGTGTAAGTGGTAGGTACTTGTGGATACAGTGACAGAAATAGTATAATCCCTACCCTCAAAAAGTTTAAATTCTATCAGGGGAGACAGATAGTGTGTCAACTTCTTTAAAAAGATACTTTCGCTTTCCCTCTTCTTAATCCTCTGTAACCTGGTATCTGTCCCCACTCTAGTTGAAGGTCATCAAGGAGTTCCTAATTGCCAGATGTCTGTATTTCCACTTCTGACTTCTCATCTGAGGTCCAGACTCATCTTTTTCAACCTTTCAGAACATCACCATCCAGATATTTCATCAATACCTCAAACTGGATATATATATATATATATATATACATATATATATATGTGTATGTATGTATGTATATGGGACTGAACACTTCTTTCTTCTTAAATCTGTTCCTTCATCTGAGTTTACTATTTCTATGGTCCCACCATTTCCCCAGTCTCCCCTGTTTGCAAGCTGGGAATTATCTTTAGTTCTTCCTTCATCTTTGACTCCCATACTCAATGAGCTGCCAGATTCTATTCATTCTAATTTCTGCAATGTGTCTCATATATATGATATAGAAAGTCTACTGGCTTTGAAGTTACAGGACTGGGTTCAAATCATGTTTCTGGCACCTACTACCCAAGTAACCTATATTAAGTCACAATTAGATGAGATTTTGGCTTCCTCATCTGTAAACATGAGAAGGTTGGGTTGGAATAGATGATCCTGAGATCCCTTATAGTTCTAGAGCTATGATTCTATGAAAATTCACTACCACCACAATTCTTCATTATCTTCTTCCTGCATTGTTGGTAATAGCCTACAGAATATTTTTTCTTCCACATAGATATGATCTTTTATCATTCCTTCAATCAACTATTTTCAATGACTCTATATTGCCTCCCAACTAAAGTTCAAGTTGTTCTAACAACTGGATTTCAATGACCTCTCATCTGATGCCACTTTCTTTTTCCAGTCTTTCGAAGTGGAGAGATGCCACTGGAGGCACTCAGCATAAGTACCACTGTACTAACAAGAGGCCTTTCTACCCCCATTTCCTAGTTGCTAGTATCTTTCCTGAAGCTATTTTATACTGACTTTCTATATTTTATATTTCTATAAATATTCTATATTTTGTACATTTCCTTAGATTAATACATTTCCCCTATTAGAACTCAAACCCCTTGAGGTTAGAGACCATTTCATTTTTGTTTTTCTTTTCTTAGTGCCTATCACATTGCTTAATAAATGTTTCTTGAATGAACATTTATGAAATAATCCAAGGTAGTGTATATAGCAGGGTACATTCCCCCACATGTAGCATGGGGGTATCATGTGGTTTAAAGGGGGGCAAAGTAGACATCTCTAGGCTTTTCTCTACTACCTTTTGCCATGAGAGACTCTAAATTCCTTCCAGGAAGAGAAACAGGTTGGGACCAGAAATTTGGCCTCTCTGTTCTCTAGAAAAGGAGTACTGGTCTAGAATTATATCTATTAACTAACACCTTAAATATTATTAGTCTAGCAGATATAGTTTTCAGGTTCAAGCTAAACTTTTTAAAAATATATTTTAATTTCTTTAAATATTTCCCAATTATATGTAAAACATTTTTAATATTCAAAAATTTTTTGAGTTCCAAATTCTTTCCCTCTTGGTTACCCCCACCCCCTCCACCCATCTTGATAGGGCAAGCAATTTGATATCCATCATGCATACATAGTTGTGTAAAACATATTTACATATTAGCCACATTGCAAAAGAAAACACATGCAAAAAATAAAACAAGAAGAATGAAGAAAGTAAGAAAAAGGAAGCTTCAATTCATCAATTCTTTCTCTGAAGGTGGACATTTTTCATTATGGATCCTTTTGGATTTGTCTTGGATCACTATCTTGAACAGAGTAGCCAAATCTTTTGAAATTAAGCATCCTTATGATATTGTCAAGCTAAACTCTTGATATCTACCCATTACTGGGGGAGGCAGGACCTCAAGCTTTACATTCAAGGTATGATTTCCTTCCCACCAAATACCAATTCCAAAATGAACAAACATGGCCAAGAAACTGATTTATCTAAGCCTATAGTAAAATGAACCAGAGGAAATACACATAGAATATACATCAAATAATATAGAGTAAAGGAGCTCTCTCACTGACATCAGGGTAACCCAACAAGAGACCGACCGACCGACAGACAGACAGACAGACAGAGAGTATCTAAGTTCTTAACCAAAGGGAAATTCCCTAAAGTCTCTAGTGTAGCAAGCTGGGGACGGGGACATGATGGAGATTGCTTCCTCCTCTCACATCAGCTTCTTCCCAGTCTTTTACTTCAGCACCTTGAAGTGGGGTTGGCATCTTCCATATTCTCTCTTGAAGCCAGAAGCACCCAAAGAAACTTGAAAGTATGAAGAAGAGACTCTAAGAGACCTGAAGTTCTCCTCTCTTTCATCCTAGCTAACTATATCCTGACCCTCATACAGGTACAAGACATCAATCTCCACCAAATAGGAGACAGTCTCATACCAATCCACTTTGGAACTTGGATTACATGTATAATCATCAGTTCACTGGGAGACACAAATTGTAAAGGATATAAGACTTAGGAAAGAGAGAGACTACTGTGAGATAGATTGGAAGGCACCCCAGAGGGGGGTGGCATCTGAATTGGTCTTTGAAAGAAAAGTAAGAGTTGTACTGGTAGAGACAAAGAGATATCAACCTAGACAAGGGGAATAGCGAGAACAAAGAAGGAGGAGGAGGAGGAGGAGAAGGAGAAGAAGAAGAAGAAGAAGAAGAAGAAGAAGAAGAAGAAGAAGAAGAAGAAGAAGAAGAAGAAGAAGAAGAAGAAGAAGAAGAAGAAGAAGAAGAAGAAGAAGAAGAAGAGAAAAGGGAAGGGGAAGGAGAAGGAGAAGAAAAAGAAGAAGGAGAAGAAGAAGAAAATTTAGGGACAAGGGAGAGACCAACCACAGAGTTTCAAGAACCTACCCACAATCAACAATACCACAAAACTCAGCTCAAACCTCATCTTTAATGGAAAGCCTTTCCAGATCTCACTAGCTGCTGGTCCTTTCTCTCGAAATTACCTTGTATCCATTTTGTATCATCTCTCTCTCTCTCTCTCTCTCTCTCTCTCTCTCTCTCTCTCTCTCTCTCTCTCTCTCTCTCTCTCTCTCTCTCTCTC
>CM053598.1:124549082-124568481 GCA_028646575.1 Pseudocheirus occidentalis
AGACCCCGCTGGTCCATCAGTGCCATCTCTGGGCTGCTTACAGAAACGTCATCATTGTGCCCTTCTTGCCAATTTGCCAAGGCTCCAGGGGGTAGAACCGAATGTTAATTCTGTCTGGACTCAGACTCAGCTCCTTGATGAGGAACTCAAAGAACTTGGCGCTGTGGTCACGGTTCTCCTCTGCTGTGCCAACCACGCCAAGGGAGGAGACTATGAGCTGGGCACAGGGCTCGCCTGAACCACTCAGGATCATGGTGAGGTCTGGCCTCACAGTCACATTCACTCTGTCCTGGGGCTTGCCCAGCACAGCCGCCGCCGCGGCGCACAGACGCTGGCTCAGGCCGCTGGGCAGCCGGGCAGCGGGCAGGTTGGTGTCCAGCTCCACGAAGGGCATGGCGGCCGGACTATCTGGCAGAGGGACCTGAAGCGGGAGAGGGCTGGAGTGGGGCTCCCTCAGCGAGGGGCCCCAGAGGCAGGACGGGGGGCGGGGCCTGTTCTCATATTTCTAGCACCTAGCACACTTCCTAGCATCAGAGTATGCCTTTAATAAATGATTGATTTAAAAAACTAACTGAAAAGCAACCATCCAAGAATACAAATATAAAAACTAGGGATATATAATATAAATAAATATAGAGATATAAATATAAAAACAAAACAGTCTGACTTCAAGGAGCTTGTATTCTTCTGAGTAGAGATAGGGGTGGGGTGAGGAATATGACAAGCACAAAATTACCAATATGAAGTCATTTCAGGAGGGGAGGGGGAATCAGGAAAAGTTTTGAGTAGGAGGTGAGTTAACCTGAAAGAATCTAAAAATTCTAGTGGGAAGAGGGGACAGACTACATTCCAGATATAGGGAAATGACTTCTGCAAAGTTAAGGAATGGAGGCAGGAGAGAGAATGATGAGTTCAAGAACAGCTAGTTTGCTTAGAACAACATGATTTAAGTCTAGAGAGATAGGAGGGAGCCAGACTAGGTAGCAAAGTCTACTGTTATTGCTGACAGAAATATACTATTTTTCACTTTTTTGTGTGGGTTTTTTTTGGTTTCTGTTTTCTTTCTCACCATAACGAATATGGAAATATGTTTTGCATGATTGCACACGTATCAACTTTATCAAGTTGCTTATTGTCTCAGGGAGGGGGAAGAAAAAGGAGGGTGAGAATTTGGAATTCAAAAATTTTTTAAATTAATGTTAAAAATTGTTTTTACATGCAATTGGGAAAAAATAAAGTATTATTTAAAAAGAAAAAGTCTATATTCATGCTAGAGAAAAGGAAGTATAAGCTGGTAAAGGAAAGACAAGCAACCTTTCAGCTCCCACACTAGGAAAAGGGGCAAAGATAGGGAGATTCAATGGTGGCTGCAGCAGCCCTGCTTCTAAGGGCAGGAAGGATAGAGTCAGGAACAGGATTAATTCTGGGCCAGTGATATTAAACATGCTGCCAGCACACTCCCCACAACACTCCCCAGTGCAGCAAGAACCAGATTAAAATGTGACTGGGAAATATTTAACAAAATTAATAAAAATACAATAAAGCATAGATTATATTACATTTTAAAACTAATATATGGCCCACAGGGATCCTTATGTACAGATTAGTGGCCCCAGGTTTCTATTTGAGTTTGACACTGCTGTTCTGAATGGTCAGCTTTCCACATCAGGGGAGTGGGTTAAATTCTTCAATTAGATAATTCCTGGTGTGCCCCACAGGAAGGAACAGAATACATTTTAAAAAGCAACCAAACATGCTCCCAAACTTACAATAACAATAGAATACTAGAGTTAGACAGATCTTTGGAGATCACCTAGGTTAACCTTTTGCAAAGAAACCAATGCTCAGACAAGTAGCCAGCCAAAGGTCACATAGACAGAAAATAGCAGTGATCCATTATAATGCAATCTGCCTGACTTCAAGGCCAACACTCTTTCCCTTGCATAATGCTATAATAAATAACCTTTCCCTTACTGTTAGTGGGTGAAACCTTGCTAATGTGGTAGACTAATGGTGCCTTTAATCTTTGGCTTCTGAAGTTGGGAGTAGCAGTAGAGAGATATAGAAAAGGCTACAACAGCAAGTACAAGTCAGTCAAGATTCTGTGCCAGGCATTGGACTAAGTGTCAAAAATAAGGTCCTTGCCCTCAGGGAGCATACAGTCTAATTTATATAGACAAGTAAAGATCAAGAATGCTAGTTGGTAGCAAAAGAAGAAGGTCCTAGGTGTTTTAGAGGCAGACTAGCATCTGGTGGTTGCTCTTCCAGCTTGGGATCAGTTGACTCACAGATGATGCTTTTTACCTGTGTTCTCAGGAGAAGTCAATTCCAAGATGGAGGAGGAAGGAGTGGGGAAGAGAGTCAGGATGCTTGGAGGAAGTCACTCAACCTTGAACACAAAGATTCTTCAAAGTCATCAGAACTCGAAAGCTACCCTTGAAAGATGAGCAGAGGCCTGAGCCATCAGCTGAGATCAGTCATCAAGGTTTTATGGGGATTCTTACTATAAGCCTAGATCTGAGTCATGTACTACCAATCAATCAACAACCTTTTAGTTTTTAGTATTTGTTCATTAGTATTAGTTCATAGTATTTGAAGCTCAGAAATTATCTAGTCTGAAACCTTCCTTTTAAGAAATTTTTAATTTTTTTCCAATTACACATCAAGACAATTTTTAGTATTCATTTTTACAAGATTTTTGAATTCCAATTTTTTCTCCCTCCCACCCCCCTTCCCTCTTCCAAAAATGGTAGGCAATTTGATATAGGTTATGCATGTGCTGTTATGTAAAACATATTTCCATATTAGTTACAGTTGTAAAAGAAGAAACAGATCAAAAGAAAAAACACAAAAAAGAATAAAGTGAAAAAATAAGCTTCAATCTATATTCAGAGTTCATCAGTTCTTGTTCTAAATGTGGATAGCATTTTCCTTTGTGAATCCTTTGTACCTGTCTCGGATCATTGTATTGCTGGAAGAGCTGATTCATTTACAGTTGATCATCACACAATATTGCTGATACTGTGTACAATATTTTCCTGGTTCTGCTTATTTCACTTTGCATCAGTTCATACAAGTCTTTCCAGATTTTTCTGAAGTCTGCATGTTCATCATTTCTTATTGCACAATGGTATTCCATTACATTCACATTCCAAAACTTGTTCAGCCATTCCCCAACTGATGGGCATTCCCTCAACTTCCAATATTTTGCCACCATGAAAAAAGCTACTATAAATATTTTTGCACATGTAGGTCCTTTCCCCCTTTTAAAAAAATGATCCCTTTGGCATACAGACTTAGTGGTGGTATTGCTGGGTCAGAGGGTATGTATGGTTTTATAGCTCATTGGGCATAGTTCCAAATTGCTCTCCAGTATGGTTAGATCAGTTCACAACTCCACCAACAGTGCATTAGAGTCCCAGTTTTCCCATATCCTATCCAACATTTATCATTTTCCTTTGCTTTGTCAAATTAGCCAGTCTTATAGGTGTAACCTTGTACCTCAGAGTTGCTTAATTTTCATATTTTTAATAAAAAGTGATTTAGAACATTTCTTTCTATGCCTATTGATAGCTTTTATTTCTTTATCTGAAAACTGCCTGTTTATTGCTTTTGACCATTTATCAATCAGAGAATGGCTTGTATTCTTATCAACTTGATTCACGAATTCCCTTGATATTCTTGACCTTTTGTTCTTCCAGATGAATTTGATTATCTTTTTCCAGCTCTATCAAATACTTTTTTTTGGTAGTTTGATTGATATGGCACTGAATAAGTAAATTAGTTTAGACAGAATTCACATTCTTATTATATTGGATCAGTCTACCTATTAACAATTGATATTTTCCCAATTATTTATATCTTACTTTATTTGTGTAAAAATTGTTTTGTGATTGTGTCCACATAGTTCCTGGGTTTGTCTTGGCAGGCAGATTCCCAAGTTATTTTATAATGCTTACATTTATTTTAAATGGAATTTCTCTTTCTTTCTCTTGATGCTTGGCTTTGTTGGTCAAATAAAGAAATCCTGATGATTTATATGGGTTGATCTTATGTTCTGTAACTTTGCTAAAGTTCTTAATTATTTCAAATAGTTTTTTTGTTGTTGATTCTCTACCGTTCCCTAAGCATACCATAATATCATCTGCAGACAGTGATAGTTTTGCTTCCTCATTGCCTATTCTAATACAATTGATTTCTTTTTCTTCTCTTATTGCTTTAGATAACATTTCTAATACTATATGAATAATAGTGGTGATAATGGGCATTCCTGCTTCACCCTTTATCTTATTAGAAAGGCTTCTGGCTTATCCCCATTACTAATAGTGCTTGCTGATGATTTTAGATAGATAATGCTTAGCATTTTATGGAATGTTCCCTTTATTCCTATGTTCTCTAGTGTTTTTAATAGAAATGAGTGCTATATTTGGTAAAAAGCTTTTCCAGTATCTATTAAAATAATGATATTATTTCCATTGGTTTTGTTACTGATATGGTCAATTATGTTGATAGTTTTTCTAATATTGATCTATCCCTATATTCCTGGTATAAATCCCACCTGGTCATAATGGATGATCCTTGTATATATTGTTGTAATCACCTTGCTAGTACTTTGTTCAAGTTTTTTGCATCAATATTTGTTAGAAAAATTGGTCTATAATTTCCTTCCTCCATTTTAGTTCTTCCTTGTTTAGGTATCAGCACCATATTTGTGCCAAAAAAGGAGTTTGGTAAAACTCCTTCTTTGCCGATTTTTCCAAACAGTTTTATAGTAGTGGAATTAGTTGTTCTTTAAATGTTCAGTAGAATTAACTTGTGAACCCATCAGGGGCTGGGAATTTTTTCCTATCGTGTTCATTAATGGCCTGTTCAATCTCTTTTTATAAGATGGGGCTATTTAGACATTCTATTTCCTTATCTGTTAATTCAGGCAATTTATATTTTTGTAAATATCAATTTTGTTCAGGTTGTCAGATTTATTGGCATATAACTAGGCAACATATTTCTAATGGTTGCTTTCTTCATTTGTGATTTCATTCTTTTCATTTTTGATATTGGATATTTTGTTTTCTTCTTTTTTAAAAATAAAATTTACTAAGATTTACATATCCTATTGATTTTTCATAAGACTAGTTCCTAAACTTATTTATTAACTCAATAGATTGTTGTTGTTTGTTCTTTTGCTTGTTTGTTTTTATTTTCAATCTTACTAATCTCATCTTTGATTTTCAGAATTTCCAGTTTGATGCTCAGTTGGGGGTTTTTGATTTGTTCTCTTTTTAATTTTTCTTTTTAGTTGCATGCCAATTCATTGATCTGTTCTTTTTATATTTGGTTGATGTAAGAGTTTAGGGAAATACATTTTCCCCTAAGTACTACTTTGACTGAATCCCATAAATTTTGGCATGTTGTCTCATTGTTGTCATTCTCTTTAAAGAAATTACTGATTGTTTCTATGATTTCTTCTTTGACCCACTTATTCTTATCTATCAATCTATCTATCTATCTATCTATCTATCTATCTGTCTGTCTGTCTGTCTGTCTATATTTAAACATGTCATTTGAAAACTTTAAATTCTAGATTCTTTCCCTTCCTCCCTTGTCACCCACTCCCACTGGAAAGACAAGCAATTCAATACAGGCCCTGTTTGTATAGTTATGCAAAAGATTTCCACAATGGATATATTGTGAAAGACTGACTATATTTTCCTCCATCTTCTCCCGGCTCCCCTTTCCCCTCCCCTGTTCTATTATCTACTTTGTCCCCATCCCTTTACAAAAGTGTGTGCTTCTAACAACTCTCCCTCCTAAACCTGCTCTCCCCTCTATCATTCCCCCTCTCATCCCTGTCCCTCCTACCCTTCTGTAGGGCAAGATGCCCAATTTAGAGTGTTTGTCATTCCCTCCCCAAGCCAAATTCAATTAGAGTAAGGTTGACCCTTTCCCTTTAGCCTCCTTGTTTTCCCCCTCCATTGTAACAATTATCCCTTCCCTCTTCTATGAGATAATTAACCCCATTCTGTCTCTCTGTCTCCTCTCATACTGTTCCTCTCCCATCTCTCAATTTCACTTTTTAAAATATCATCCCTTCCTATTCAATTGACCCTGTGTCCTCTGTCTATGTATACCTGCACACATATATACACACACTCACATATGTATTCATATGCATATATGCCCTCCTATATAGACATGTGTCTATATAGACATATGTCTATATAGACACACACACACACATACATACCTTCATTTATATTCCCTTCTACTATCCTCATAATGAGAAAAGTTTCATAAGTTACAATCATTGTTTTTCCATGTAGGCATGTAAATAGTTCAACTTTGATAAGTTCCTTATGATTTCTTTTCCCTGTTTACCTTCTCATGCTTCTTGTATTTGAATGTCAAACTTTTTATTCAGCTCCGGTTTTTTCATCAAGAATGCTTGAAAGTCCTCCACTTCATTTAATGACCATATTTTCCCCTGAAACATTATACTCAGTTTTCCTGGGTAGGTGATTCTTGGTTTTAATCCTAGCTCCTTTGATCTCTGGAATATCATATTCCAGGCTCTTCAGTTCCTTAATGTAGAAGCTGCTAGATCCTATGTTATTCTGATTGTGTTTCCACAGTATTTGAATTGTTTCTTCTTGGCAGCCTGTAATATTTTCTCCTTGATCTGGGAACTCTGGAACCTGGCTATAACATTCCTAGGAGTTTTCTCTTTGGGATCTTTTAAAAGAGGTGATTGGTGAATTCTTTCAATTTTTATTTTGCCTTCTGGTTCTAAAACATCAGGGCAATTTTCCTTGAGAATTTCTTGAAGGATGATTTCTAGGTTCTTTTTTGGATCGTGGCTTTCAGGTAGTCCAATAATTTTTAAAATTGTCTCCCCTGGATCTATTTTCCAGGTCAGTGGTTTTTTCAAGGAGATATTTCACATTGCCTTCTATTGTTTCATTTGTTTAGATCTGTTTAATAGTATCTTGATTTCTCATAAAGTCATTAGCTTCCACTTGCTCCAATCTAATTCTGAAGGAATGATTTTCTTCAGTAAGCTTTTGAAATTCCTTTTCCACCTGGCAAATTTGGCTTTTTAAGGCATTCTTCTCCTAATTGGCTTTTTGGGTCTCTTTTGCCATTTGAGTTAGTTTATTTTTTAAGGTGTTATTTTCTTCAGTCAGGTTTTTGACTCTCTTTTCATGATTTTCTTTCATCATTTTCATTTCTCTTTCTAACTTTTCCTCCAATTCTCTTACTTGGTTTTCAGAATCCTTCTTAAGCTCCTCTATGGACTGTAATCAATTCATATTTTTCTTGGAAACTTTCGGTGTGGGAGTTCTGATTGTGTAGTCTTCCTCCTATCCCATGCCTTGATCCTTTTTGTCCCCAAAAAAGGAACCTAAAGTTGGATTGCTGTGCTTGCTTTGCTTCCTTTGCCTGCTCATGTTGCCAGTCAATTAACTTGACTTTTGAGCTCTTTGCCACAGTAGAACTCTGCTTTCAGAGGGGAGAGCTTTGTCCCAAATTTCTGGGGTTTTCACAGCTGCTGGAGCTATTAGGAGGTTGACTTCTCTACAGCCCCCACTGGTTATGTACCTCAGGACCACCACTCGAGACTATGATCCCAATACAGGAAGGTTAAGGCAAGAGCACTTAGCCTCTGAATGGTTGCTTGGCCCCCCTACAATCTGAAGCAGCCACGTGGAGGCAGCTGCATGGCTGCTGCTTCCACTACTTCTGGCTCTGGAGGCAGAGGGCTGGACCTGCTCTTCTGTCCCTCTCAAATCCAGCCAAGTTTCACTGAACTTTCACTTTGTCTTTGGCACTTATAGGTTGATAATTCCAGAAATGATCACAGCTGCTGGTGATCTACTCCTGAATGCTCTAGCTGTGCTGGTCAGGCCAATGTCAGGTTTAATGAGGGGCTAGGCTCAGCTCCTAGCATGCTCTGATGAATCCTTCCTGTCCACCTGCTGGGCTGCCTTCAGAAGGAGATTTGTTTCTCTGTCACTTTGTGGGTTCTGGAGCTCTAAAATTTGTTTAGAGTCATATTTTGTAGGTATCTGAGGTGGTTATGGGGGGAGCCACAGAGTTTTCCTGCTTCTTTGCCACAATCTGGACTCCACCCCCAACCCACTTATTCTTTAGGATTAGATTGTTTATATTCCAATTAATTTTTAATCTATCTTTTCACTTTGTTGAATGTAATTTTATTGCATTATGATCTGAAAAGAATACATTTAGTATTTCTGCCTTTCTACATTTGATTTTGAGGTGTTAATGCTCTAAAACATGGTCAATTTTTGTGTAGGTGCCATTTGCTGCTGAGAAAAAGACATATTCCTTTCTGTTCCCCCCTTTTCTTCTAACTTCAACTGAAGCATAATAGGTTCTGCTCCAGCCCTTGACCTTTACTCTGTATATGTTTCTCTGCGTCAAGTGTGTTACTTGTGAACAACATATTTTAGAATTCCGATTTTTGATCCACTCTGCTATCTGCTTCCATTTTATGGAAGAGTTCATCCCATTCACATTCAGTTATAATTACTGTGTAATTCCCTCCATCCTATTTTGCCTCCTATTTATCCTCTCTCTCTTTCACCCTTTCTTTCTTAATCAGTGTTTTGCTTCCATCTACCACCTCCCTTGATCTGCCCTCCCTTCACCCCATGTTTTTGCTGGTTCTGCTGTTCCATGTTTTGTTTTGGGGCATGAATATGGGAGAGTTACAATGATTTACTGCTTACTCTGCCATCTTGACTCCCAGAAGATGAAATCTTCCTTCAGATTAGGAAACTCAGCCCCAGAGAAAGAAAGAGACTTGCCCAAGTTTACCAAGAGGTAACCTTCAAATCCAGGACTTTTGACTTCTAATCTTCCATGCCACACTAAGAACCTTTATCTAGACCTGTGCTGGATGGTATGGTGATAACAAAATATAAGGTCCAGCCTGACCTCAAAGAACTTTCAGGCTAGTTAAGCCTGAACATGCACATTTTAAGCCTATACATGCACAGGGAAGATGATTGACCCCACAAAATGAGTGTCACATGGCACAGGAAAGTTCTTCTAGGCTACAGAAATCAGGGAAGATTTCACAGACCGAGTAGGGCTTGAAAGAGCCCTTGAAGGAGACAAAGGCTGCTCCAAGACAGAGGGGAGTGTGCGCAATGATGTAAAGTAAGAATGTATGAGATGTATTCAAGGAAAAGCAAGGAGAGTAGGTTGGCTCTGGTATAGAATATTTTCATATAGGAGAAAGAATAATAATGAAAACTTACATTTATGCAGAATTTTTTTGTCGGCAATTGAGATTACGTATTTGCCCAAGGTCACACAGCAAGTAAGCGTATGAGGTCAAATTTGAACTAAGGTCCTCTTTACTCCAGGGCTGGTGCTCTATCCACTACATCACCTAGCTGCCCTGTTTATGCAGAAATGTTTAAAGTTCGCAAAACACTTCCCTGACAATGCTGTAAGCTAAATAGTTTAAGTATCTTTATCCTTGTTTCACAGAGGAGAAAAATGAGGTGCATAGGAGTTAAATGCTTTACTCATGGTCATATAGGAACTAGAAATAAAAACTGAAGCCAATAGGACCTGTGTTCAATTCCTACCTCTGACATACACTGTAAATGTGACTTTGAGCAAGTCACTTAACCTCTTATGGCTATAGGTAACTCTCTAAGTCTATAGGTTTTATTTTTGTTGGCTTTTTTAATGAATATAAGTCCAAGAGAAGGTGATGAGAAGCAATGTTAGGCAGTGTTTCCTCATGCAAGAGCTCCCTTTATCAGTGAAATCACATGTTCAGTACCTGGTTCTATCCACAGAGCTAATGTCAGAGCTATGCTTGGACCAAAATCTTTTGACTCCCAATCTCTTTCTATTATAGCAGCCTAAGTGAGAGGGTGGTAGGCATCAATGAATCCACTAATCAGCATATATTTATTGAGTAACTATAATGTGCCCAATATGGTTTTGAATGGCATTGTATGATCCACGTAACAAATGTAATTTAAGGATACATTGGAGTGACTTCTTCCCCTTAGTTCCCTATCAGGAGAGTTTTGAAGATTGTAGCATTCCTTTCTTGGGGAAGGGACAGCCTTTCTAGTACATAGGTGGTTTAGTTCTGCATTTGATTAGCTAGACGAATGCCCATGAACCAAGGCCATTTGCTTCAACTACTTCCCAACAGATACTTCAAGGTGGAATCAGGTTCGGAAGTTCTTGTTTTATGTCACAGCTGCATCTTATAGTCTATGGAGAGTTGAGCTGGCAAAAGAGGGTAAATGAGTTAAGACATGACAATATACAGCCATAACATATGGACATTTAGCTTGAGACTCCTAGTTTCTGGTCATTGGCAGGGGGAGTTTGAAGGGAGCTGAGTGACATAGTTATCCCTTCCATATCATGGGAGTTAGGGGTGTGGCACCTCCATGACTGATCTGGAAAATCCATGTAAAATTTTTTGGCCCTCCCTTCATACTAGTGAAGAAGTCTAAATTATTATGGTATTAAAAGATAAAATATGTTGATATTATACAATATTATACATATTTTTGTGCATTTCTGAGTTTCCAAACTTTTTCTGTGTTATCTACTGGACTTTGTGTTTCATTTGTGGCTTCTGAAAAACTCCCCCCAAATTTTCATTTCATTTCTGATGCTGACCCATGATATATCAAAACCATGATGGGGAAAGTCATGATGTGGAAGGGATAAGTGTATTACTGTCAGATCATTAATCACTAGAGTTGGAAGGGACCTTAGGAGGGTGCATCTTTTCCAAAATATTCATTTTACAGATGAAGAAAGTGACTCCCAGAAGGGAAAGGACTTTCCCATAGTCATGCAGCTACAAATTCAGACACACTGGTTGAAGGTCCATTCAGCACCCCTGGTGGGTTGGGAAATTGTTTTGTTTACATGCATGTGTCTTGAATCAACACAATGTCTGTTTGGTGTGGAGTGTCTGAATTCTATCCTCTGTCCAGTGAGGTCACCAGAACACATTTCCTGAGTCTTTGTTTTCACATTTTTGCACCACTGTCTCCGACAGCCTGGTGCCGGCCGTGATGTTTAAAACAAGTCATGGCTGAGTGTCTAAAAGCGATCCGTGACAAATTGTACAGCAGTATGTCATGTTGATGCTGACTGACAAATGCCTTTGGGAGACTGACAGGGATCACAGCTGTGTCTGAGTCCTTAGATTACAAGCAGTGAGTGAGAGGCAGAATGGCAGGAATGTCTGAGAAAGCTGTCACTGCCTTATAATTAGATCTCAAACCAGACTCAAGTCCCCAAAGGCTGAAATTTCTCTTAAAGACAACTCAGAATCTGGAAGGTAGGCTGATCTACCCAACTGGCAAGGCAGAGATGAGGCACTTTGATGTTTAGGTGCTAGCAACAGAATAATCCAAAGAGAAATTGCCAGTCTCAGGAATGCCAGTATCATTTTTGTTATTGAGAAATTTAACAGATAAAAGACTGCAAGAGATATTGGGGAAGTAGACTTGGAGGATGAAAGTATATAGAATAATAGATTTAGAGTTCATTGGACATATGAGGTCCAGATAGATTAACTTACTGAAAATCATAGAGATAACAAATGGCAGGTCTGGTATTTGAACCATGGTCCTTTAATTCTATACCCAGCACCCTTTCTACTTTCTCACAATGAGAAATCAATGATGAATCTGAGAATATGAACATGGGTGACTATAAAAAATGATGGTTTCCTCATAAAAAATAAATACATTGAAAGGAAAACTAGGTTTAGAAGAGAGGATAATATGTTCAATTTTGAATATATTGAATTTGTAATGCTTACAACCGCTAGATGTATATGGGTCCATGTAGGCAGTCAGTGATAAAGGCATGATGGGCAGCTAGGTGGCACAGTGGATAGACATCTGGGGCTGGAGTCAGGAAGACGCATCTTCTTGAGCTCAATTCTGGCCTCAGACATTTGCTAGCTTGTGACCCTGTGTAAGTCACTTAATCCTGTTTGCCTCAGTTTCCTCATCTATGAAATGAGCTGGAGAAAGAAATGGCAAAACACTCCAGTATCTTTGCCAAGAAAACCCCAAATGGGGTCACAGAGAGTCAGACATGACTGAAACAAATAAGAAACAACTAACAGGCAGTTGGTGATAAAGGAACAGAATTTAGATGAGAGAGTAGTCCTGCATCTATAGCTTTGGGAGTCATCTCTGTAGAGATGATATAGGTAGAAATATTGAAGACACAAATGTAAGTATGACCTAAGGAAAAACATTCTAAAAATCTGAAGTACTCCTTAAGTAGAAATTAGATGAATGCTTGTCAGGAAGACGGTAGCGAGGATTTCAGCTCAATTATGGATTGGGCCAGACTGCCATTATAGTTCTTTCCAACTCTGTGATTTTGTGAATTTAACTGAATTTTCACACCATTCATTATTAAAAACAAAACAAATTGAAAACAACCCCACATTCAAATAGTCTTGAGTCTACAATTTACTTATTTGGACTCATGATTAATATATATGTTCACTTGTTATGACTAACATATGTTCATGTTAATACATAATGTATATATATATATGCAGACCACACACAAATATATGAAGGACTTATCTATTTATAAGGGACTTACATAATTATAAAGGACTATATGTACATACATCTATAAATAAAATACATATTACATATCTTTTATATTATGTACACACATATAAAACTATAAAGGATTATATTTACATAGTTCTTTATTGTTTTTACAATGTACTTCATATGCATCAACTCATTTGATTTTCACAACATAACTAGGATGCAGGTACTTTCTTTTTGGAGGGGGGAAGGCAGGGCAATTGGAGTTAAGTGACTTGCCCAAGGTCACATAGCTAGTAAGTGTTAAGTGTCTGAGGCCAGATTTGAACTCAGGTCCTCCTGACTTCAAGACTGATTCTTTACTCACTGTGCCACCTAGCTGCCCCATGATTTCCATTTTACAGATAAAAAAATACTCAAAGACCAGGTAAGTGACTTGTACAAGGTCACACAGTTAGTTAATGGCAGGCTATATTTTCATACCTAGCTCTGTTGATTCCATAGTGGATCCTGCCTCAACGCTATTTGTCAAATGAACTGATCCATAGAATGAACTGTAGCATGGAATACTGAAAACTGAAAGAACCAAAGGCATCATCTGAGCTTCCACTTCTGCCAGATGAAGAAACTGAGGCCCAGAGAAGGGAAGTGATGACCCAAAGTTCCAAGGTTGCTAGGTGGCAGAGGCACGACTACAGCACATCACCACTGACATGTCTACCTTCTCCCTATATTACAGTGTTTCCCTTGTCCTAGCCCAGCCTAGGAACAGATAAGGATTTAAACCAAATTTTGATGGAAAAGGAGTAAAGACAGAGGTCATAAAGGAAACAGACTTCAAGGATGGCTACTAAGAGTCAGACACACACACACACACACACACACACACACACACACACACACACACACTCTAAGCACCGAGTCAAATGATCATCAGCAAACTGGATTGGGATGAATGAACCTGTTCATTCTAATGGAATGGAATAAACAAGCCACTCCCACTGATACCTAAATTATTAAGAAATGGGAAGTTGCTATTTTAATAAGTGTATTCACTCCCTTTTTCATCCAACTAGCTGGGAAATTAGAAGTGGCTACAGCACTATGCAGTGGGAAGAGCCCTGGACTATAAATCCACACACTTGGGTTCTAGACTTGGCTTTACTACTAATTGGAAATCCATGTGACCCCTTTACCTTTGTGAGTCTCAGTTTCCTCTTTGATAAAATGATGGGATTAGATTGGATGATGTTTAAGATCCCTCTTGGGTCTTTGGATTTATGATTTCCTCCCTCTTATGGCTACTCTCTAGACCAGTGTCTCGGCTACCTTTGCCAAAATATGGTACACTCCACATGTCTCCACTGGGACTCCTTTCTAGGGACTCAGAAATCTGCATAAAGAAGTAGATTGATGAGGCTTTTTAAAAAAAGGCAACAGGCTTTAATTTGGTGAATTTCAACATATATTTGGAAGACACTTAACTTGAGAGACTGGGGGGAGGGTGAAGCATGAGGAGGGAGAGAATGAAAGGTTGGGACAGGGTAGAGTTAACAGTATTGAAATCTTCAGACAGACAAAGATACACTTGAATCTCCATTGGGGCCGGGAGATTGCCATGACAGCCCAAGGGGAGTGGCAGAGGGAGAGGAAATCTTGGCTTCAGGGAGATACTGAGAGGATGGGGGAATGGAGGAGAGAACTTTATGCCTTGGGATCTATTCCACATAATAAAATGATTCAGACATACATGTAAAAGAAGAGCAGCTATTTTACGGGGAGGGCCAGGTCATGCTCAGGGCCACTTCTGATATCAAAGGCAGGTGGGTAGGTACCAATTAGTGAGAAAGATGGAAGTTCACAAGAAGATTCTGGAGAAAAGACAGGGTGGGGAGCACCAACCAGGAGGAGAGGATGTGCTGGAGTAGAGGTGGTCTGTCACAAGCAAAGCTGGGCCCAAGAAATTAGAGGGTCTTTAGACTTTTGCATATGGAAAATCCCTTTCCTCCTTAGTTCAGCAGACACAAGCTTGCAGTTTTTCAAAAGGATCTTTTATAGTCAATTAAACAAATGAACCAAAACGGGAAAGGAAGAAACAGAAAAGAAAAAAAAATGAAAAAGTAGAGGAGGGAATGGGTGTTTAGGGAATATGTAGCCCTTAACTAGGAGCTGGTAGAAGGCTGGTTTGGCTAGAACTATATCAGTGCCTATTTTTTATCCTCAACATATCCAACTAGGTTTTTTATTTGTTTGTTTGTTTTCTCTAGGTCCTTGGAAGTTCTAGAAGGCCCCTTTAATGAAGACTGGCTCCTTTATCTCTTTTCTAAGTCAAAATCCAGCTCTTTTCTCAATAATAGTCATGTGGCCTGATGCCAGGCACCATCTTCCTTTGGAGCTTCTCTGTATGTCCTCTAGTATCATGCAAGGATTATCATCACCATCATCAATTACCCCACAAATCTATAACTTGGAATTTGTGTGACTTTGGCCAAGCCTCAACCTCTTCAGGCCTCAATCTAATCATCTTTGAAATGACAAGATTTGGACTAGATGGCCTTTAAGGTCCTCTAAATCCATGAGCTTGGATCACATTTTCTCCCTCTAGCTACTACAGGCTTCTATCCCTTCCTATTTCAAATCCTCTATCTCCAAGAATCATAAAATCTTAGTATGTTAGATTTGGAAGACAGATCATTCAATCCACAACCCTTCTTCATTTGACAGTGGGGCCACCTACTGAGTTTCAGTTTCTTATTTTCATAACTCCTCTAATTTTTGGCTCATTTGTGAAGGAGACAGTTAATTGATCATCTGGTTCTTGCCTGATCCTACCCTTTTGTTCCTTCTGAGCTCCATGAGTGATAATGGTCAGATTATCGGCCTCCTTAATGTATTCCTGGATTTCTCTCTCAGGAGTGAACATGTTTGACCCCATAGTCATAAGGAGTTTGGTTTCCCCCCTTCCAGAATAGGCATCTTAAGCCCCAGGCAGCCATAGAAACCAGAGGTTCTGTTCCAAAGAATTCAAAGGTTCCAGGAAGATTTCTCAGGAGACCTGAACTTTAGGAAATCATAGCTACCAAAGGGCTTGAGCTTCCAGGTTCTCAATATCAGAAGAGTGATCACGTGGATGTGCTTTTATTCCCCAGTATCTTTGATGAGTCTGTCAAAAAGTTCAAGTTCAGTATAATTCTGGGGAAATGATTTAACAGCACAGATGCCCAGCTAAGGACACCCCACCACCTCCACCTGCTACGTATACCTCCAATTCCCCAGGATTTGTAATGAAAATCCATGGATGTTGCTCCTATACTGACACCATGCTTGGTCATTACAGGACCTGGGAAAGTGGATCCCCCATTTTATGGCTTGCATATCCTTACCTCTTATTAATCTTATCTCAGAGATTCAAACTTTTTGTTTGCCAAAGCAAAATTCTTCCTCTTTGCCATGCCTCCTGAGATCTCATCCCTCTCCATCTTTTCTCTAGCCCTCCAAAGCCCACATGCTCTTCTTCCTCTCTATTTTGTTGTGGCCTTTGGGACCTTGGATCTACTTTTAACTATTTCTCCTTTATCCTGGACCTCTTTCTCCCAGTCTTTCCATCTTCTGTTGCTCAGTGAAGCCTGGTTCTCTTCTGAAGACTTCATATTCTTGACTACTTTCTCCAAGGTTCAGTCCCTTCTCTTGTGCCTCCTGACATAATCAAGAAGAAGTCTGACTGACCCTCTGTTGCAACTGTAAGAAGCCCTCATTCTGCTCCCATTTCTTTGCATGGTCTATCTTTGAGATTCATTACGTTTATCTATATTAACCATCAAGATCCTTATTGCCATGAAGTACCAATTTCCTGGGTACTCTGCCTTAGGGATTCAGTTTGCAGTTCATAGTGTTCTTTACTCCCTATGCCCCAGGCCTCATATCTGGGAACTTCAATGTACATGTTAAAGCCAGTTCAGTAATCACCTGTTTCAATTTCTGTGACCTATATTTTTTTAAAATAAATTTTTATCGATAGTTTTCATTTTTATGTTACCTAAATTTCCCAATACATTCCTCCTCCCTCTCATTTAACAAAGAATATTTTTTGAAAGACAAAAAAATTAGCCAAACTAATTACTACATTGTAAATATTTACAATATTTTCTGCAAATCTGAAAATATTTGCAATGTTTCATGCCCATAGTTCCCTCACCTCTGCAAAGGCATGGGCAGAGATATTTTCTCATATCTCTTTTTGGGCCTGTGATTGTTCTTTGTAATTTCGCAACATTCATTTTTTATTATTTTGAGGTGGTGGTGCTTCCCTTTACATCACTGAGGTCATTGTGTACACTATTTTCTTAGTTCTGCTTACTTTATTCTTTATCAGTTCATGCAATTCTTTCCATGCTTCTCTATATTCATCTTATTCATTGTTTTGGATAGCACAGTTATATTCCATTACATTCATGTACTACAACTTTTAAAAACTATTCCCCAATCCACGGATATCTACTTTGTTTCAAGTTCTTTGCTACTGCAAAAAGTGCTGCTTATAAATATTTTTGGTGTATTTGGGACCTATCATTGATCTCCTTCAGGGATATATGCCTAGTAGCTGGATCTCTAGATCAAAGAGAATGAACATTTTTGTCATGTTCTTTGCAAAATTCCAGATTGCTTTTTATAATAATTAGATTAATTAACATCTCAATCAACAATGCTATCGTACTCATCTTTTCATAGCCCTTTCAACATTGACTGTTCTCATCTATTGTCATTCTTGCTGGATGTGAGGTAAAATCTCACAGTTGTTTTGACTTGTATTCCTCTTATTTTTAGTTATTTGGAACGTTATTTTACATGGTTGCTTCATATGGTTACAATCCCTTTCTCTTCTTTTTGAGATCCATTTGATTACATTCTTAGACCACTTATATATGAGGGAATAGCTTTATATTTCAGTCCATTTCAGTCACTCTTATCAATGGCCATTCATTATATCTCTCCATTACCTGAGGTACCTTGAATGCTAAAATTCCCCTTTCACCAATTTCTCTCTCTCTCTCTCTCTCTCTCTCTCTCTCTCTCTCTCTCTCTCTCTCTCTCTCTTTCTTTCTTTCTCCTTTTATACCTTCCTCATGATTTCTAATCCCTTCATCTCTGGGTTCTCCCAATCCAGTCCTACTCTGCCTCCAATTTCTTTTCTTCATATGAACACGTGAGGTTAGAGTTTCTCTCGCTTTCATAATTCGGCAAGAGCTTGAACTTCTACCTTCTCTCTTTTAGCTTAGATTTCAAGGAATTAAGCTTTAGATGGGGAAGGGGTTGTCCCTTTACACATTTTTCTTTCTATTAGAAGAAGAGGCACCTAAAGGGGAGTCTTTACCCTCAGAGGTGAAGCTCTTTTGGAACACAGAACTAGGTAGTTAAGTAGAGCCTTCAGTCTGCCTCTGAACTTACTTCTTCCTGCTGAAATGATCCACATCACTGACCTAAACCTCTAACCAACTAAGACTTAGAAAGCCTTTGCAATTTCTAAGTTCCTTATGAAGATCTTGTACCTCTAAAACCATTTCAGGAGGCTCTGTCTAAGACTCCCCAAGATCTGTATGGGTCAGAGGTACTTGGATCCCCTTCCCCACCAAGATCCTTTAATCACCTATGTAAACACCTCCACTTCTTATCATTAAGTGTCCAACCCCATTATTCTACAGAAATTTCTCTTTTCAAGGTAATCAATGATTTCTAAACTACTAAACCCAAGGATTTCTTAGTCATTTTTGTTTTAGCTCTCCACAATTAATGACCAGCCCTTCCTCCTATATGCGTCCTTTTCCTTTGGTTTCTTCGACGTTGTTCTCTCCCAGGTTTAGTTCTTCATGCCTTACTGCACCTTTTCAGTTCCTTGGTTCACCCTCTGTCTTCCACTCTTCAATTGTGGGTGTCTCTCAACGCTTTGTTCTTTGTCCTTTTCACTTTCTGATTCACACCATGTCCTTTGATGATTTCATCACTTCCCATGGGTTCATTTATCCTACTCATGCAGATGACTTCCAAATATACAACTTGCTCTTCTGAACTCCAGTCTCAAATCAACAAATGTCAATCAGACATTTCTACCTGGACTTCCCATCAATGCCTCTTATTCAGCATGTCCAAATAGAACTCCCTGCTGCTCCCTCTTCTTCCAAATTTCCCTGTCAACTTCTTATGTGAAATCAACTTCCTGTGTACTTATTATGTGAAAGGAACTTTGCTAAATGCCAGGGACACAAATACCAGCAAAAAGTCTGTCCCTGCCTTCAAGGAGCTTACAGCTGAATTGGAGAAGAACCACATAAAAAGGAAATTAAAAAGGGAAAGAAACTGGAGGGTATCCATGAAGGGACAGGGTGGCAAAGTCCAGAGAATCAGAAGCAAAGTCAAGAATGAGGGAAGATTGAACTGGGTCCTTCTTCAAAATGGAGGTTCTGGCAAGAACTCACTAAAGAAACATTTTTACATCAAGAAAAACTTCTGTGCTTCCAGTCACCACATTCTTAACTCTTACTTTCCTGTACCATCTAGGGTTGCCAAATCTTTTTTTTAAATGTAATAAATTTTATTTGTTTTCTTGTTTACATCGTTCATTTTCATGAGATTTTTGAGTTACAAATTTTCTCTCCCTATTTCCCCTACCCCACCCCCACCTCCAATACAGCAATCCCACTGTGGAGCCCCTCCCCTGCTCTGCTCTCTTACTTTCTGGTATGGCAGGGAGGGTCTCTCTATCCCAGCCCCTGTATATCTTGATTCCTAGTTGCAGGTATTGCAGA
>CM053598.1:124568981-124609763 GCA_028646575.1 Pseudocheirus occidentalis
GGGGTGTTGCAAGTCTCCCCAGCTTTGGCTTGCTGAAAGCGCACCCCAGGACCACCACCGAAGACTACGATCCAGATCCAGGCCGCTCAATGCAAGAGCACTTGGCCCCGATCAATTGATTCAGCCCCTCTGCAGAGTCCACAGGCCAGGGGCTCTGAAGCAGCCCAGTGGGGGCATCTTCTGGTTATAGCAGTTTCTGCCCTTCCCCCACTGCTTCCTTGCCCTGGGGGTAGGATTGGCCGAACTGCTTTTCCTTCTGCAAATTTAGCTTGAAAGCTTCACTCACTTTCAGTGACCTTTAATCCTGCCTTATGCAGATTGCTCCAGGTGTTTTAGATCTTCTCTGAAGTAGAATCATGCTGTGGCTTGGTAGGCTCAGCAACTCCAGGCCACCCTGGAGCCTGGGTACATGGCAGTTTCAGGCTGGGCTGGTCTTAGCTTGAAACCGAAACCACCGGGCCAGTAGAAAGGAGCCAACCTGAGCTGCGGATGATTCCCTGCCGCCGAGCTGCCTTCCACGAGAGATGTGTTTTCTGTATTTTTGAGTTTGAGAGTCCTAGAATTTGTCCAGCATCATATTTTTATGGGTGTTTAGGGTGGCTGCGTGGGAGCTGTGGGACGCTGCTGCTTCTGTGCTGCCATCTTGGCTCTGCCCCCAATTTGGGTTGCCAAATCTTGCCATTATATTTCACAAGGTTTTTTGAATCCTCCTCCTTTATACTCATAAGGCCACCAATCTGATTTGACCTCTCATTATTCTGTACTCTGACTACTGTGATAGCCTACTATTTAGCCTCCCAGCTTCTAATTCCTCTTCCCTAATTCATTCTCCACTCAACTAAAACATGTTCCTAAAGTATAGGCCTGATCTCATTACTCCCCTACTCAAAGGCCTCAATGGCTCCTTATTGCTATTAGAATACAATATAGGATCCTTAGCTTGGCACTTAAGGGTCCTCCACAACTTCACTCCAACCTACATTTTTCAATTTGTTACTCTGCTCCTGTTCATATATTCTATAGTCAACAAAACTTGACATTCCATCTCTTGCCTTAGTGCCTCTGTAAATGTTGTCCCCCATGTCTGAAATACACTCCCTCTTCCTCTCTACCATTCAGAATTTATCTTCCTTCAAGACTCAACTCTGGTTTCACCTTTCCTTCGAGACCTTCCTTGATCTCCTACAAGTGAATTCTCTCTCCTCCCTCAAATAACCTTACATTTATGCATCTAGTTTCAAGCTGACTCCCATTCCAGAAGCAGAATGTAAATTCCATTAAAGGAAAGACTTCAGTTATCCCTTCCACGTCATGGAGTTAGAAATACGGTGCCCCTATGACCTGAAAAATCTGTGAAAAAATTTTTGGCCCTTCATTTGTGCCAGAGAAGAAGTCAAATTTTTTTTTCCTTTATGAAGTATTCACAGTACCTTATTGTAAAATCTGGATTAAGTACTTGGGTACAGGCTCTGTGTCTTCTGCTAGCCTTTAAGTATTTCTGCACTTCTGCAAAACTCCCCTCAAAATCCCATTTAACTTCTTACGCCACGCCATGATATATGGAAACTTCAGTGTGGAAAGTCGTGATGTGGAAAGAATAACTATGTCATTCTTATCTGTGTCTCTGGCATCTGCTTTTGTGTTCTCCTCATAGTAAGCATTTGATAAATGTTTAGTGAATGAAATTGAATGCTGAGGATTTGGCCAAAGGTCTAGAAGGGTAGTAAGATTTAAAGCTGGAAGGTTCTTTGGAGATCATCAAATCAAAGTACTTCATTTTAACATCCCTATGACCCAATCTGGGGCAGCTGGGTAGTACAGTGGATGGAGCACTGGGCTTGGAATCAAGAAGGCTCATCTTCCTGAGTTCAAATCTGGCCTCAGAAACTTACTAGTGTATGTCATTTAAGTCTCTTTGCCTCAGTTTCCTCATATGTAAAATGAGCTGGAGAGGGTAATGGCCAACTACTCCAGGATCTTTGCCAAGAAAAGCCCAATATGGGGCCACAGAGAGTTGAACATGACTGAAATTCCTGAACAATAACAACACAACCCAATTCAGATTAAGGCAAGAACTGCTTTCATTCCAGTTTCTTCACTTCCTATTTCATCTGATACAGGTCAGAGCTATATAAGGAAAACACAAGCAAAGTGGACATTTAAAGGCTTTTATACTGAAAGTGGTGGCCAATAAATTGTAACTGTTTGGTTAAGGAGTTAGGACATCTTTGGTCCACTGGATTCCCCCTGTCTCCACCCCATTGGATGATCCCAGAAGGTAACAGGCAGATAGAGACATTAAATAAATGGAAAAGGACTTATTCCTCACATGACAGATGAGGAAACTGAGGCCCAGAGGGTTTAAAAGACTTGTTCCAGATCCAAGATGGTAAGGAACAATGGTAGGATTTTGAAGCCAAGTCCTCTTACACCAAATCTAGGCCAACTGGTCACATATTTGTGGGACTTCTTGGAACACTTGTAACTTTTCCCTTCCTCTTTGTTTTTAATTCCCCCTTCTTCCTCCCCTCCACCCAACACACACACTGTTTACTACGGTTGTTAACGCAGTTAAAAGTTTAAGAAAACCTCTTAAGACCCATGGGCTTATTTCTGGGACAGGAGGATTTAGGATGAAGCTGCGAAGCTATAAACTGTGTATTCTTCCACAATGGCCCAAGAAAGAGGAGAAATCCTGATGAAAACTCCAGGTAGAGGTAGTCATAGAAAGGGAACCAGATGACTATGGCGACACAGAAATGTAGGATTTGGGACTAGAAGAGATTCTAGAGATCATCTTATCCCACCTCACCATTTTACATGGAACCGGTATACCTGGGGGAAAATTACAATAGATTGTGGTCCAAGGCCCATAGAACACTCCACCCCCAACTTTTTGATTTCTTATTTCCTGATTTTAAAAAACCAACCCTTTTCCCTAGCCACACCCCTGCTGTAGACACAGCCGCTAACACCTGTCCTGGTGTTTTCTTTTCTCATCATAGAGAGGCAGGCACCAGAGTGCTTGCCTGTGGGTAGCTTGGGAAGGGGGGACGAAGGGTGCTGAGCATGGAAATGTGAGGATGTGACTCTAACACAGGGTTCCAAGTTAGAACTCAAGGCACATATTACTGATACCTTTTGTTTTCAATAACAGTATTTTTTGGAATATATCTCTAGGTACGGGAGACATGATGGAACTAACTGTAATTGGTTTTCTTTCCAGAGTCCATTGTTAAATTTTCTGGGTGAGCATTTACATCTCAGAAGTCAGCAATCTACAAATCGGGGCTCAATTTATTACATTGTAGATTAGTCTTAAGAGAGTGTTAATAATGCTAATTAAACTTAAATGTCTGTGTGAATCTATTTCCTTCCCAGAGACCAGTTTTAAACCTTTACCAGCACACCTCGGTTTTGTTCTGTAGACATTGTCTGCGCTCAGCAGTAGGGCATTAGAAGGCTCAGGGAATGAAGTCACCCCCAGATTGGTGGCCCAGTGATTAGACTAATAATAAGAACAGTAATAATGTTAATAATAATAATAACTGGCATTTATATAGCACTGTAAGTGTTAGCTATTGCAAAGTGCTTTAAATCTATGATCTCATTTGAACCAAATAATACCCTGCCTAACCTCTCTTCTCCATCCTGTGAACCTTCCTTTGTGACAAGCGAAAACAGTGGAGCAAATCCAGACGACACAGGGACTTTGACAGTGTCCTCCACCATTCACTCCCACAAGTCTTGCTGTGCTAAGGAAAGGTGGGAGGCAAATCTGTATGTTTCTTCTGACTCCAGGACTGACCATAACAAATATATGGATGGCATCAGGATTTGTTTTCATGTTCTTTTAATTGATATTACTGTGGTCACTAACACATATTGTTTTCCTAGATCTGTTTACTTCATTCTGTATCAGGATGTGTTTTCCATTAGAAACCTTGTACGTAGATATGAATGCAGCTTCCTACTTAGGATTATTAGAGGTTAAATAAGCTATGACAAGTGGGCAATGGAACTCAATCAATGGCTATTATACATATGTGTGTATGCATATATATGTATACACACATATATACACACATACATACATGTATATATGGGAAAATGTCTTCTAAGATTTCAGCAACTCAGAAACATGTTTCTGGATACCAGTCTCAGGTTGTGTGTGTGTATGTGTGTGTGTGTGTGTGTGTGTGTGTGTGTGTGTACATATGTATGTAAAATCCATACACAGCCCTCAGTCCTGCTGAGTC
This sequence comes from Pseudocheirus occidentalis, assembly GCA_028646575.1. Taxonomy (NCBI): domain Eukaryota; kingdom Metazoa; phylum Chordata; class Mammalia; order Diprotodontia; family Pseudocheiridae; genus Pseudocheirus; species Pseudocheirus occidentalis. The sequence goes on from CM053598.1 coordinate 124,573,241, forward strand.
TCTTTCTCCCTGCCCTCCCACAGCTCAGTGGGTTGCACACAGGCACAGCATGGAGGCAGAAGATAGAAAAACAAGATTATGGATGTAATTTATGCACATCAATTGACCACAATATATTGGCACAGTTTCCAGGCAGTGGACTGCCAGGAATGACTGTAGTTTAAATACTCGACAAAGTGACAAAACCCATTAAGGGGTTTCTGTCCTGCTGAGTCTCCTGATTGTGCCCTGTGCCTTAGCTCACTGGATTGCTCCTAGCTAAAGCTCAAAGGGGTAAGATTCTGAATCTGGAGATGTTTAGGGACCTCTCTGGGACTTACCCTAAGTTAAGCCTTTCCCAGACCCAAGGTCACTTAGATCCTTCTTCATCAAGCCAGGGACTAGGAACAAATGTTCCAACCTGGTGATACTTGTGAGTGATGGAGAGTCTGTACAGGCATATTCAGGAGATGAGTTCTACCAAACTACACTGGTTGGGCCTTGAAGAATGGATGGAATTTGGACAGCTCTAGAGAAGAAAGAGCATTTGAGGCATTAAGGACAAGTGTAACATACAGTACAAGCATGGCTAGATACTGGCCTTCCTGAAAACAATCAGGGACTGGTGCAATTTAAAGCTCAACATGTTTACATCTGTTTTTACATCTGTTAAAAAAACCCAGCTAGCCATGACAACCAAGAATGTGCACTGGATTTTAAGTTGCATTAAGTGAAGTAATGTCCAGGATTAAGGAGGTGATAGTTCTGCAATACTCTGCCCTAGCCAGACTCCATCTGGAGTATTGATCGGGACATCCCATTTGGAAGGTCACTGATAAGCTACATTCAGCTGCCATCCAGAGGACAGCTGCCAGGATAGTGAAGTGCCTGGAGAATAAGGAACTGGTAATGCTTAGTTTGGACATGGTAAGACTTAGGGAGTTTTTGATCTCTATACTTAAATATTTAAGGGCTATTAAGACATGGAAGAAGGTTTAAATTTGTTCTGCTCCACCCCAGAGGACAGAACTAGAAATTATGGGTGGAAGGCACAAAGAAGTTTAAGCTTGCTATGAGGAAACAACTTTTTAACAATTTGTGTTTGTTCAGTTGTGTCCAACTCTTTGCGGCCTCAATTTGGGGTTTTCTGGGCAAGGATAGGGAAGTAGCTTGTTATTTCTTTAACCAGTTCATTTTACAGATGAGGAAATTGAGGCAAACAGGGTTAAATGACTTGCCCAAGGCGCCACATAACTAATAAGTATCTGAGGCCAGATGTGAATTCAGATCTTCCTGCCTCCAGGGCTGTTGCTTTATCCCAAATAATTTGTTTTTCTAATTTTGGATTCAGTCAAAGAGCTGAACCTGAGGACCCAGAGGGCCACATGTGGTCTCCGGGTCACAGGTTCCCCACCCAACTGTGCCACTTGGCTGCCTTTCTAACAAGTAGAGGTACACTAAAAAATGCTGTTAAACACTGAGACTACATCTAAAAAACCAAGGTAGCGCCTGCTCCTTTGAAGTCCAGATTCCTCTTTTTCCTGAATGTTGCCTGATTTCCCCCAGCAAATCTGGGAGGATTAACAGGGCTCCAGCGTATATGAGCTCATCAGGGCTCTCTGTGCCTGGCTGCGCTCCCTGGTGAAGGAAAACATGCAACAGAGGAGGTCACACCTGCAGCTAGCTGTCTCTCTGACTCAGCCACCACCGTCCCTTGGTGCTTCTTTGGCTTCAGCTCCCGTTTAATGACACGGAAAGCAAGATGGCTCTGGTGGGGAATTGGGCTCAGCAAACTGGATTTTGCTGTCAGCAGCCTTCTCTCAGCTGGGCCTTGACAGCGGCAAAGTGGAGGTGGTTTCTGGTGGGGGGAACCACAGCTTGGAAAAGTATTACCATATTTGACAGGATACCTGAAGCAACTACTTATTGCTTAGCACTTTTTTTTTTTTTTGGTCCTCTTCCCACCCCCACCCACTTCAGGCATCAATCTTGACAATTACACCATCCCTCATACCTTTAAAAAAAAAAAAAGGTGAGAACCACAACAAATTTCCTGCTTAATTGTCACAGGGCTAGCGAGCTGTTCTGGTCCCTCCTCCAGCAAGATAATTAATTTACGATTTCCCCCACCTCCGCACCAGTAAGTGCAGCTAGGCTCTGGGGGAAGCCAATTAGAACCGACATTATCTCTCTCCCCCTCCCAGCTTTATTTAATTATTATAGTTCTGATTTCAAGGGTGACATGTAATGATGATGGGTGACCCCTCATCAGGTCATGTCCCATTAAGTGAGACCAGTCTATCAAGTCTGAGGCAGCTGATTGTCCAATGTTATTAACAGAAGGGAGCGACAAATCCAATTGTTTTGAAATAGGTCTGCTGAAGAGCGACCACCTAATTTTACAGATTTCTGAGGTTAGGATAATCTTGATAATTCACATTTACCTAGCATTTAAGGCAAATCTATCACAGCTACCTTGCAAAGTGGGGAAAGTACAAATATTATACCCTTTCTAAAGAGGAGGAAACTAGTTTGAAGCTCAGAGAGATTAAGCCCAGGGTCACAAAGTTAACCTTAAAGCTGGGTCTCCTGAGGTCACAGACTTGAGTTGGAAAGGACTTCGGCTTCTCATTTTGAGGAAGTAGAAACTGAGGTCCAGGGAATGTGACATGTACAAGGTCTAACATGTAGCAAGTGAAATTTGAACACAAGCCCTTGGGCTCTAACTCCCACTCTGTCCCAGGACTCAGATTGAGGTCTTTTGAGTTTGTTGCTGACTGGACAGAAAGCACATTTAGTCTAAAGCCCCACTACCTGTGTCTGAGTCCCAGCTCTGATACAGCCTGAGTGTGCAAATTGCTTCCAGCACCCTAGTCTTCACTTTAGGCTTGGATAACCTGGATAATAATACTCACATCATCTTATTCCAGAGGATGTTATGAGGCAATGAGTTTAGCGTAAATGTCAGTCTTTTTTTTTTTTTTTTCTGAATTCAAGGCCAGTACTCTCACGCCTACTAAACAAAACTATGAGAACTACCACACAGTTTTAGGATTGGGAGGTCAACTGCTGATTCCATTCCTAAAACATAGCCAGTTGAGCGTAATTTCCCTGGAATCCAAGCTTTGGAAGACTGTACAACTATTGATTAGTCAGTGACTCAGGGAAGCAGCTTGTGGGGCAGAAGACAGTTTTCTGTGCTGGAACTGGAATCAGGAAGACTGAGCTCAAACCCAGCCTAAGAAACTTATCAACTTTGAGATGAGGGGAAAATTCTTAACTGTGGTCTTCCTCAGGTTCCTCCTATCTAAAATAGAGATTAATTTACCTCCCAAGGTTGTAAGGATGGAATGAGGTAATATTATAAAGGACTTTGAAAATCTTAAAGTGTTATATAAACGTTAGTTATTATTATTCTTGTGTACCTAAGAAATTGAAGACTCATAAATAAACAACTCGTTTAGGCCATCATACTCAGGGCCACCTCTGTCACCAAGGGAAAAGGGGATGGATGAGACTGTACTGGCTCTTTCCCACAAGCTCTTTAAGCTGCTCTTTGGTGACTCTTCCTACTCCTGGAAGACTCAATTTTCATTTTATTCAGATTCGCCTTTATGGAACTATTTCATTCTGTCTGTACAGTGTCTGACTCATAGCAATATAACTGCTTGCTGACTGATATATTAAGGTAAGGATTCTTAATCTTTTTGTGTGTCATAGTCCCCTTTGACAGTCGGCTGTAACCTGTAGGCCTCTTCTCAGAATAGTTTTAAAATGCATAAAACAAAATGCATAGGCTTACAAAGGAAACAGATAATATTGAAATAGTCAGAATATTTTTTAAAGTTCATGGACATCAGGTTAAGAACCTTGTACTACAGTGTGTGTGTATACACACACACACATACATACATATATATGTATATACATGCACACAACAGTTAAATTATAGGTGTGGGTCTATATCTTATATCTGTAGCTATCTACCCATCTCCATCTCTAGATCTAATTCAGTCTGGTCCAGGGATGGTCAGAGTGGTCCTTGGGTATCAAAGATGTGATAAAGGCATTTATGTACCAGCTTTGAAAATCCAGCCTTACTTTCCTCTGGACACACTGAGCCTTTTCTGGCAGCTGGCAACAGTGAACAGAGCACCGGGCCTGGAAGAAGACTGATTTGAAATCTGCCTTGACGATTACAAGATTTAGGGAAAGTCACTTAACCTCTGTTCCCTTAGTTTGCTCAACTGTAAAATGGGATAATACCCGCACCTGCCTCTTAAGGTGGTTGTGAGGTTCAGATGGGATGCTACCTGTCACAGTGCCCCATACATGCACAGCAGTCCATACATAAATAAATGCTTGATCTCTCCCCTTCCCCACTTCCTATTATACGTGAGATTTGACAGATACCTATCAAAAAAGGAGAGGAGAACTTTTTGGTGTTAAAATAAGTGCATTTAGAAAAAGCCTCAGAAATGTCTCTTGCTACTTGCCTCTGTTGGTTCCCTGGGCCTAAGCCTACCCTTCTAGCCCTGTTCTCCTCTCTCAGGGCCTGACCTTGGTCTCCCACATACTCTTGGTATGGGCATGACTAAAGATTGTCTGGGTACCCCTAGTTTCCAGGTCCCGGCCATCATACTCCACGGCCTCCCTGTGGCTTCCCGGGCGCACCTCTGTGCTACCAAACTGCGTGAGTGGAGGGAGCAGCAGCTCTGCCACCCGTGGCCCCCCAGCCCCCCTGCTAAGACAAACATGCATCCCACAATTCACCGTGGTTTGTTTTCCCCTCCAACTCCAGATGGCCTGTCTGGGGAGGGCCGGGGCCCCTGGGTGCCGGGTCGGGGTTTTGTTTTTGATGAGCTATGCACATACGGAAACCCGAACATCTGGAGCCGCCATGTGCTGCCTGGAGAAGGCCAGCCCCCCGGAGCCAATCAGCGGCCGCGCTGCGTTGTGGGGGCTGAGGGGGGCTGCTCCCCGCCCCGAGAGCGGCGGGATGAATTATTCATGACCGTGTTATTTGTGGAGCAAGGGTCCATCAGCTACTTTGATTAAAAATCCAATGAGTAATGAATATGCAAACGCCAGCCACCGCTCCGAGGAACAGATTTGTCAAATTGTCCATACTTCACCGAGATAAAGGAAAGCCTCCCGGGGTCCCGAAATTGAAAAACGGAACCGTCAAATCGCAGCATTATCTTAATTATCAAATCTTCTTGGCTGCGCAAATACCCTGCACCAAACGGCTCGGGGGGAGGGGGTTGTTTGTGCGTCCCCTCCCCCCATCCCCACCCCTAAACATGAGGCCCAGGCGAGCGAGGGGGAGAGGCGCGCACACCCGAGGAGCCGCGTTTTTAATTCACGGGGTGACTCCACAGCCATTTAATTATTTTAATTAGGCTTAATTAGTGGTAAATTTACAATGATATGCTTGATACCTGGCATTAAATCTTTCATGCATAAATGTTTTGTTAAAATGAGAAAAAAAAAGGCAAGTGGCATTTTGCCAGCAATTAGGGCGGAATGTACTAATGAAGGATTACTGCTTGCTGGTGATTCCGGGCGACAGCAGTTGGGGAAAGTTGTTTGTGTTGGGCCCTGCGGACAATAACGCACGCGCTCCTACCTGCATCCCGCGGGCGCCGCGGGTACCTGCGCTGGGTGTGGGGGGCGCCCCGGAGATGGGAAAGCTGCCTGGGCCATCCGGGGTTTGGAGAACTCTTGTCTTGTGCCTGATCTAGGACTCTCAAGGGCTCTGGGCGGGGCCGTGGACGGTGCCTACCTGTTTAGCTCAAGTGGCCTCAACAAGTCTTCTCATTCCCTACGTCCTCACCTCTCCTTAAGCCCTTGCAAAACAACAAAGCCATTCAAGAAATTTTTACTGAGTGGAGCCGTCAGGGTGTTCACTCCCGTGCTCGGCCCTGTGAAGGGCTCGTGAGGAGTATGTGACCCGACAGTCACTGCCTAGAAGGCTACCCAAATGTGTGGAGAGAATAGATACTTTCTGTGGCAATCATGTAGCCTGAACTCGGAAGCTCTGAGGCTGGTACTACTACTACTAATGGTACTACTACTGGCACTACCACTGGTACTACCACCACCACCACCAGCACCAGCACCACCACCACCACCACCACCACCACCTCCACCACTACTATTACTGGTACTACTGGCACTACTCCTACTCCTCCTACTCCTCCTACTCCTCCTACTTTTCCTACTCCTACTCCTACTACTTACTACTACCACTAGCAACTGACATTGACAAAACACTTTTCCAGAGCACTTTCCACACAACAATCCAGAAGAGGTAGGTAGACAAGTCAACAACATTTAATTAGTGCCTACTACATGCCAAGTACTGTACTAAGTTCTGGGGTTCCAAAGAAAGGCCAAAACAGTTACTGGGTTGAAGGAGCTCAACATTCTTTGTGGGGGGAATGAGTGAGGGGGATCCACATAAATAACTAGGTGCATACAAGACATGTATCTATGTATAGCTCCAACATCTGAAACTTTTCCTGAGAATAATTTTGATGGGAAAAAGGGGTTGGAGAAGTGGAGATAGAAGGAAGTAAAAAGAGGAAGGGTGTGTGTGTGTGTGTGTGTGTGTGTGTGTGTGTGTGTGTGTGTGTGTGTGTGTGTGTGGTGTGCACTAGAGGCCAATTTTGACACCTTCTCAGCTTTATAAAGAACCATCCCTTGTGCTGGGTCCTGCCCTTGGCTGAATGCTGGCTCAGCCCAGGGTTTTGCTTGCTGGGTGGTTCTGTTCCTTGCCCAATAGAACATTTCAGGTGCTCTTTTTTTTTTTTCTTTTAAGTCTTGCAACCCTTTCCCAGATGCCTCTTTGGAATGTCTTTCTCCCTCCCAAAGTCAGCAGTATTTGGCATTTCAATGAAGCCTCTAGTCCTAGGTCTTTCTCTTGTCTCTCAGCTTCCCTGTACCCCAGTCTCCAAATCGGCACCTGACTGTCCATCACCTCTGACCTCATCACATCTCTTACTCCCTGTTCATTATGTTCAACTTCCCTAATTCAAAACTAATGTCATTAGCTTTGAGTTGTCTATTTTCTGGAAGAGACTAGATGTTACTTTACTTATCTGAATTAGCTGTAGGGAAATGGCAATAAGGTTATCTTTTATATTTCTTAGACACCTCTCTTTCTTGGGCTTTGATCCCAGCTCTACCATTTATTAACTGTATGATCATGGGCAAGTTACTTAACTTTTCTGGGTCTCAATTTCCTCATCTAAAATAAAGAGAATGGACCAGATGACTTCTAAGGACTTTCCATCTCCAAATTTGTGGTAGCACAATGAAAATTACCATTGAGCAGGAGTCAGGAGCTCCAGGTTTGCATCCTGGCTCAGACACTTAGTGACTTCATTTTTAGCTCTCAGAGCTTCAGTTTCCTTATCTGTAAAATGGGGATGACAATACTTAGACCACCTACCTGTGTTGTGTGGGAAAACTTTATTGCATCATTTGAATCTAACCTAGTTTTGTTCCATGAGGAAGGTGCTTTGGAAACATTCCAATGTCATAGAAATATGAGTCATCATTCCCTTCATCAGAGAGTGCAAGGTGAAACTCCAGAAGGAACTGACTTTTTAACAAGCATGCCAAAATTCAGTGCTTCAGGTAAGCACTGCCTCTTCACAGGTGATTGTCTGGGGAAGATATGCATTTGCTCAAACTCTGCTGTCGTCATGAAGAATGTCTAGCTACATGGTATAGAGCATAGGCTCCCCAAAGGGGAGGGGGTGCTTGAAGGATGGGGGTAGTAGGTTCGGGTGCAATTGGGGGGCATTGAATAAGAGGAAGGTGGAAGCATAAAGAAAAGAAGATGAGGAAATTTTGAAAAACTGTATGTTTCATCTGATGTGTAACAGATTTAAAATCATAGTGATTGCATTATTTTCCAAATAAACATACAAAAATGCATTATAACTGATCAGCAGTCAAGTCCACTGGCAGGTCTTAACAAGCAAGTGTTGGCGGGTTAGTGTGTCTGAGAATTGTTGGCAAGTCCAGCATGCATAGGCAGAAATATGTGTGTGTAATGACTTGGTTACAATATGATACTATATGGTTACATGAGACAATATTGTGTCATCAAAATTTCAATTCAGGGAAAAAAACCCGCAAGTTTACAATACATTATTAAATTTAAAATGCACCTTTTAAAAATATATTTTTGAAATGATATGAATTTCAAAAAAAAAGTTAAAGGGTTAAAAAAAAAAGTAGACTTCCAGGAGGGCACTGAGTAATTTTTTTTTTTTTTTTGAAAATGGGGTAGTAGGCTAAATAAGTTTGAGACCTTCTGGTATAAACAATGGAGGCCTGGATTTAAAGTCAGGAAGCCCCCAGTTCAAATTCTGCCTCAGATTCTTACTGACTGAGTGGCTCCGGGTGGGACTCAACTTCTCAGTCTCATATGCCTCATCTATAAAATCATGATAATAATAGTACCTTCCTCATCGGATTATTGTGAATATCAAATGAGATAATTCATGCAATTCACTTTGCACAACTTAAAGTGCCATATTGTTACTAGCTGTTATTGTCATCATCTTTTTGGAAAACTGCTTTCAGAGCCTGCAGTCTTTGAAAGGTCATCTGGTGGCGAATTTTCATCCTCTGAAGTTGCATTTGATATTTGTAAACAACTAAAAGTTCTTTGGAGCCAAGTTTGGTGACTAAGGGTGATTATGGTGAAGTCAAGTGAGTGAAAACACAAGATGAGACTGGAAAGTAATGAGGTAGGTTTCTTTGTGTGTCTTGTAAATGGATTTGAAGGTGATCCCACAAAAGGAGTGCCAGAGTGTATCCAGATCATTGGAATCCATTTATGTCCTAGGATGGCAGCACTCACTTAGGTATAGTCTCCAGCTTGTTTTACTAAAAAATTAGTCTAATAACTTGACTTCAGAAGGTAGAACTTGGAGCCAGAGTCAAATAGTCAAATGACCATAGCCAAATGTTGGAAAGGCAGATTTTCACTGAATGTAAGGAAAGTGGTCCTAAAGCAAGATTGATTGCCCAAACTGGAATGGGCTGCCTTGGAGGTTCTGAGTTCATTTTCACTGGAGTCTTTATAATAAGACTGGATAACTGCTAGCCAGGAATGTTGAAGAGAGGATTGTTATTAGACAAGATGGACTATGAGTTTTCTTCCAAGTTTGAGATTCTGTGAAATAGCATGATATCCATACCCAGCTATAGGAGTATGATTAAAACAATACCAAATGAATAAACATGGTGAAATAATAATGATAGACAGGCAGAAAGAAAAAAAAGAAAGATAGATGATAGATAGATAAATAAATAAATAGATAGATAGATAGATAAGAGATATTTTTAAGTTTGGGGAATTCTCATTGAAAAGCAGAAACTTGTCTGTAATTATAGACTTAGAGATTTGCCTGGGGGGCATTTTGGGGTTAAATGTCTTGCTTCTGATCCCACAGTTGGTATATATTCATGGCAAAGACTGAACCCAGCTATTCCTGACTAAAGACAACTGTCTATCCATTGCATCATCCTGCTTTTCTGCAAATATAGTCCCAGGCAATTATAAAGCTTTCGTTTATATATTTTATCTCCTGTGATCCTCACAACCAACTTGTCAGGTAGGCAGCGAAGTTATTCTAATTTTCATTTGACAGGTGAAGAAACAGGTTAAGTGCTTTTCCAATGCCTCATGCTAATGAGTGGTAGGTGCCAGAGTTCTTCCCACCACTCCACCCAACTTCTGTGTATCGCATACTAACATTGATACTTCAAGCGCTAGTGATTTCTTCAGTGACTCCCCTCCCTCCATCAGGTATGACATATTCTCTCTGTGCCTAAGATTGTCTTCATAAGTTGCTGTTACCAAAAGAATTCATTCCATCCATTATTACATGATGATGAGACATGAGAATCAATCTCCACCACATCTGGTGGAGATTGATTATGTAGCTATGAAAATTACAAGTAATGTACATTATGTTAATTTGTAGAAAGACAAATAAGATCAGAGTGCTAGAGCTGAAAGGGAACTCAGAAACTATTTAGTCCAACACCTCATTTTACAAATGAGGAAACTGTAAACCAACGTGGCCAAGTGACTTACCCAAGGTCATACAGATAATAAGTATGAGAGGTGGAATTTAAACTCAAGTCTTCTGATTCTAGGACCAGGTACTATACTGTATCACACTGTATGTTTCAATTATGAATATCTATCCATCCATCCATCCATCTATCTATCTCTCTCTCTCTCTCTATCTATCTATCTATCTATCTATCTATCTATCTATCTATCTATCTATCATCTGAAATACACATAGGGCAGCTAGGTGGCTCAGTGGATAGAGTACTAGCCCTGGAGTCAGGAAGACTCTTCTTCAAGAGTTCAAATCTGGCCTCAGACACTTACTAGTGATTTGACCCTGGGCAAGTCACTTCACCCTGTTTGCCTCAGTTTCTTTATCTATCTGTCAAAGGAGCTGGAGAAGGAGATGGCCAACCACTCAAGCATCTTTGACCAAAACCAAACCAAAACCAAACCAAACAAACCCTAAAAGGAGTTGTAAAGAGTTGGATACAATCGAAAATGACTGAACAACAACAAAATAAAATATGTACATATAAAAAATTACAAAAAATGAAAAGATATCACAAAATAGCACCCGTACCCTGATTACAAACATTTGTTTATGGGGCAATTAGGTGGCATTGTGTAGACCTAGATTTAGGAAAACCCAAGTTCAAATCCCACCCCAGCCACTTACTAGCTATGTGACCTTGGACAAATCACTTAACCTTGATCTGTCTTAGTTTTTTCAGCTCTAAAATGGGATAATAAGAGCTCCTATGTCCCAGGGTTGCTATAAGAATTAAATGATATATTTGCCAAGTGTTTAGCACAATGCCCTGCACATAGTAGGCACCGAACAAATGTTTATCCATTTCTTTGCATGTTTATTCCCTTCATTGTTGGGGGAAAAAATTAAAATCAACCTCTTTGCTACCTCTGCCCTTTGCTACTAGTTCTACCCTCTTGGGTTGAGCGAGACAAATGTAATCCCCTTTGTATATGGCCACCTTCAAATACGGGAAAGTTGTGAAGATGTCTCCTTAAGCTCTCTTTTTCCACAGGCTAAACACAGCCAGATTCTGCAGTGGTGGCTTTACACCCCTTTCATCAGTCTGAGTGCTTTTGTAAATATGTTACAATATTGTGCAGTAGAAAGAGCACTGGATTTGGAGTCAGAAGAACGGGATTTTATCTCAGCTACTTCTTTCCTGTGTGACCCTGAGTAAGTCATTGATGCCCTTTGGCTTTAGTTTCCTGATCTGTAACAAGAATTGGACTGAATAGCTTCAAAAGTACCTTCCAGCTTGACACCTAACTCCTATGACAGGCTTTGATCGGTCAATGTCCCTTCTTTATGGTGGTACTCAGAAATAGATATAATTACCCAGTTGTAGTCAGATCAGTCCCTTAGCTCAAGGAGCTTATGGTTTAGTTAGGAAAATAAAACATAAGCATGAAAAAAATAATATAACAAGCCAGTCTGTTTTCCCCCCAAGATCTATTATTTCCTCCATGTAAGCAACTCCCAGTGGGGACACTCCTTCTGCAGATATGGAGGCCAGCTGAGGACAATAAACATAGATATTTTTCTAGGCTTACAAATACCAAGTGCCATAGGAATTCAGAGGAGGGAGACATCTTGGTGGATTGGGATAGTCGGTGATGGCTTCATGGAAAAAGTCAGCTTTGGGTTGGGCCTTGAACCACAAGAAGCCACAAGTGTGTCAGAGGCAATTTGGTATAAGTGAAGAGGTATGCATATACAATGTATGTTAGTGGACCGATTACATAGCTACTCTGACTAAAATGATGATTTCATATGGAAGGTTTCTCAACCTTTAAACCCCAACTAAAATTCCATCTTTCCCAGGAAGCTTTTCTCAGCCCCTCTTAATTCTAGTGCTTTCCGTCTGTTATTTCCTGTTTATCCTGTATATAGCTTACTCTGTATATGTTTGTTTACATGTCTCCCCTGTTAGATTGGAAGCACCCGGAGGGCAGGGACTGTCTTGCCTCTTTTTGTATCTGTAGAATGTAACACAGTGCCTCGTACATGGTAGGAGCTTAATAAATGTTTATTGATGGATTGATATAACCTGGGGTCTATGAATTTATTTAAAAAATATTTTGACAGCTTTTGCAATAGATAGAATTGATTTTCTTTGTACACTATTTTATTTTTATCTTATGCATTTGAAAATATTATTCTGAGTAGGGGTCCATAGGCTTTACCAGATTGCCAAAGGCTTCCATAACACACAAAAAAGTTAACACCCTCTGATGTAGATTGACAAAAGGGAGGCAAGACTGGGAAAAAAATAGTCTTGGGAAGAGCCTTGAAAGCCAAGCTTGAGCTACAGTTAGGCAGGTAGGAGGAGAGGAGGTGGAAGAACTAGTCTCTGACCATGTAACAGGGTCAGAATAAATGGTCTGTGTGCCCCAGACTGTCTAAGCACCAAGTGCTAACCTGCTGTGTTCTCTGGTTGCCACAAAGGAGTGTCACAGAACTCTCCTCCTCACTCTTTGTATCTGACAGCCCTTCCTCCCACCAGGTAAGGAAAAAAGCAGAGTAAGAGAAGTTTTATCTTCCCCAGAGAGAGACTCATAGACAGGCTCCAGCTATAGGAAATCACTCAGCCATAGCTCAGGTTGAATCAAAATTCATGAACTAGAAGTACCTGCCAACTCACTTGAAGTCAGAGAAGGAAGGAGGACAGGGATGGATCAAGCTGGGCCCGATCTGCCTGCTGCTTTATTAGTGATATGCTCTCATACAAAGATAAAATGGAGACATTTGTCTATAAATATGTTTCACTCACTGCAGGATTTGAGAAGGGGGGAAAAAAGCTAGAAACTTGCGGTTGCTTTTTTATTAAATGGCAGTATTCAGAAAATAAAATCTCTTTCGGCAGTGAGTGCCTCCAATGTTTCACTTGGAAACAGATTGTCTCATCAGAAATACCAACATATCTGGGTGATTTGCAAACCAGCCGCCAGCTAAATTTGCTGCCTCTGAAAATAGTTCTGAGCCAACTCTGGGAAAGGGCCAGCCTGGGACAAATGGGTGAAGTCAGCAGACTTTGTTTTCGGTACCTCCAGGCTCCCCCTTCAGTGCCTACCCCCACTTGAGGGGTAACCTCTCCTTATTTGCCCTTGGCTCCCAGTACCCTCATACTCTGTCTCTAGCAAATGCTCCTTCCCTCCTACCTACCTAACTCTAGCTTGAATTTGGCTTTCAAGGTCCTTCCCAATGCTGTTTTTCCCAGTCTTGTCTTTAGTCTCCATCAGAGCGTTTTAATATTTTTTGTGTGTTGTGGACCCCTTTGGAAGTCTGGTGAAACCTATGGACCCCTTCTCAGAAGAGTATTTTCAAATGCATTAAATATAAAATACATAGGATTACAAAGCACACCACTTTGGCAGTCTGGGGAAACCTGCGTGTAGGAAAGGATCTGGTGGTGTTCCTTCACCTAAAGGAAGGAATAAATGGGAGGTGGCATGGCACGGTGGAAAGGACACTGACTGTGGAGTTGGGAGACCTGACTTCAGATCCTGCTTTTCAAGCCTACAATGTATGTGACCCTGGTTCTTTTTTTCTCATCTGAAAAATGAGTAGGTTGGAATTAGATGGCTTCTAAGTCCCATCCAACTATGAAAGCCACTAAAAACATTACCTTCTCAATGAGATATTAGCATTTTAACAGGAGTCATTCAGTTGAGTATAAGTTATGCAGTACTAGTGGTTATATTTTAGGCATTGGCCTGCACTTTTGGAGGGGAAGAAGGGAGATGGATAATGAAAATAATTGAGGACCTTCTTGGAATCCTTGAAATCTCACAGTGTAGGCAGTCAAATAGCTACACAACGTGTTAATAGAATGTGGAATTTTAGGACTGGTCGGGAGTGAGAGGATGCTTTCATCTCTGTTGGCTTTCATGACACGGCTCTCTCCTGCTTCTCCTTTTGTCTGACCACTCCTTCTCAGTTTCCTTTTCTAGTTCTTCCTCCATGTCATGCTATGAGCCATGGGTGTCTTCCAGGCCCTCTTCCTTTATCAGTCTATAACTTTCACGTATCAGCTCCTATGAGTACAATTACCATCTTTATGCAAATCATCTATATCTCTAGTCTTCCTTTCTTTCCTGAACTTGTCATTGCAGCCATTACTTAGACATCTTAAATTAGATGTCCTGCAAGCATCTCAAACTCAATGTGTCTAAAACTCATTATGTTCCCCACATTGCTGTTCAGGCCACTACCATTTTCCCAGTCATCTAGGTTCACAATGCTAGTGTCATCTTGGACTACTCATTCATCTTATACCTAATCTATTGCTAAATATTCTTTCTTTGTGACATCTCTCCTAATTTTCCCATCTTTCCACTCATATAGCTGCCATGCTAATTCAGGCCCTCATCAGCTCTTACCTGGGCTATTGAAATAGCCTTCTAATATATCTCTCTGTCTTTCTACACTAGTGCATTTTCCATTCAACTACTGAAGATATTATTCTAAAGTGTAAGGCTTACCCATACCCACACAGACACCACTCATCTGTCTTTAAGACCAAAGATAAAGACTTCTTTTTAGCCTTTAAAGTTCTTCATAACCTAACTTTTTTCTACTTTTCTTATCTTCTTACAAGTTACTCCCCTCCACATTCTCTTTCTTGGAGCTGTTATTTAGATGTAGAGTCTCCTATTAGAGTGTAAGCTCCTTGAGAGCAGGGATTATTTCTTGTCTTTCTTGGTATCCTTTGGTATCAGTAGAGTATTGTACAGTAATAAGTGCTTAATAAATTCTTTTGGTGGGGAGGGGTTGTTTTTGTTATTTGTTTGTTTTGCTGATAGTTTAGTAAGTTTTATTAAATGAGCTTTGTAATTTGTCACTGTGTACAGAGTAGATGGATCCACACTGTTCAGATATCTCTACCAGATCCTTGTCTCAACTTGGATATTACCGGTGATGGTAATATTTTTACAATCTTTTGTAAAGATTACAATCTTTTATAAGATTGTACATTTTACATTCCATAGGTGACAGTTTTAACTTTTATTAAGTCTTATATTTGGAGTAGAAACTTACCTTCCTAAAATGTCTACCAATGTATCCTAGTTCTGTACCATGAGTCAAATATGGATTAATACAAAAAAGCATAGTAGTTGAGATCATGTACCAGGGCTCTGAAACCCTGGGTCGCTAACTATCATATAACTTTAGGCAAGTCACTAAACTTCCCTGAGTCTCAATTTTCTCATCTGGTAAATTAGAATAACAGTAGTAGTCCTATATACTCTGTAAACAGGAGATTAATGAGGATCAAAGGAGACAGTCTTCTTGAAAATACTTGGTAAACTGGAAAACTCTAGATCCGTGGAAGGATTTCTACAATTTTTACATGAAAGTTCTTCAAAAGTTTGAATGTGGCTATGATGTCTTCTCTGTGTTTACTTTTCTACACTCTAAGGATCCCTAGTTCTTTCAACTTTCTGTCATATGCCCTCATTTCCACATTTCTCACCATCTGGGATCCCCTCATCTGGAACTACTCCAGTCTGTCAACATCCCTGGTAAAATGTGCCACCCAGAACTAAACATAATACTCTAGCTGTGGTCTGACCAGGGCTGAGTACAGTACAATAATTACCTCCTTTATTATGTCTTTATACTCTTATAATGAAGCCAAAGATTTATACCAGCTGCGTTACAACATTGACTCACATTGAACTTTTGGTCAATTAAAAATCCCCAGATCTTTTTTACATGAACTGCTATCAAGCCAGGCCTTTCCTATCCACAACTGGTGCAATACATTTTTTGAACCTAAATGTAGGACTTTACATTGATCTCTTTTTTATTTCACCTTGTCAGAGTTATCCTTTTGTTCCAGTCTGCCCAGACATGATTGAATCATGATACTGTCATCTGAAAAATTAGCCCTCTCCCAACTTTTTACTATTTTAAATGTCATTGCAAATGTCTTCTGTCTTCATTCAATTAAATAAGTGTGTATTAACTTCTTCCTGTGTGTCAGGCACTGTGCTAGGTCCTGAGAATACCAGATGGTTCTTTCCCTCCAGAACTTAACATAACTAAACAAAGTAATTTTGGGGGTAAGGGAAAGGAAGACCTGGTTATTTGGAAGATCTTAGAAGGCCTCTTGAAGGAAAAGGAAGTTGTGCTCAGTCTTAAAGAGAGAAAGGGATGAAGGTAAGGAGGGAGACAATATTCCAGACATGAAGAACAGGTTGTGCTGAGGTACCGAGAGAGACAGAATTGTCAAGTTCAGGGAAGAACAAGGAGACACACACACACACACACACACAAACAAGTATGCACACAGGTTCTGAGCACATGACTGAGGTGTGTGGGGGTGGCGGTAGGTTAGAGGGTATTATATAATTTGTCTGCAGAGAAAGGCTGAAACCTGACTGTGAAGAACCTTAAATGCCTGACACAGTTTGTCTTTTCTCCTACAGGCAATAGAGAACAATGAAAGGTTCTTGAGGAGGGGAGTAACCTGGTCAAACCTTTGATTAAGGAGTATTCCCAATAAAACTGTTGAACCAAAGAGGGCCATGTAGATCATCCTGAAACACTCTTCTGGAGACTTTTTTCTAGTTTGGCATCAATCCATTATTCAATCCTTTTGGGCCACACATATATATCTGGCTATAAATCCATCTAAATACGCTGTTACTATGCCTGAATGTCTCCATTTGTCTACAAGGGTAGCACAAGAGAATTTTAAAGTTCTTTCTTCAAATCAGAACACAGCCTACTTATGGCATCCTTCTTTTCTGTTTTTTTTTTTTTTTTTTTTTGCTTTTTGGAGGGCAGGTTGGGGTTAAGCGACTTGCCCAAGGTCACACGGCTAGTTTTTCTCGTTAAGTGTCTGAGGCCGGATTTGAACTCAGGTACTCCTGACTCCAGGGCCGGTGCTCTACTCACTGCGCCACCTAGCCGCCCCGGCATCCTTCTTTTCTAATAGCATGGCAATCCTACTTTCTATTTGAATTGGGTCCCTTGGTTGATAGTGTAGCAGTAGAGTAGCACAATGGAGAGAATATTGGGCTTTATATCTTGATCCTTATTAGCTGTGTTACTTTGGGTAAATGACTACCTCTCAACTCAGTTCCCTTATTTGTAAAATGGGGATTGTCATGACTCCCCTTCCTACCTGACAGTTGTGAGGAAAGTATTTTGCAAACCTCTATGTGAGTTACTCTTACTGTGCAATATAGCATAAAAAAGGGGGGTGTCTTCCTCATTCCTTGAATTGTCTCTGCACTGTCCACTGTAGTTCAGTATTTATGTCATGATTTCCTGTTTCTGTGATTGCACTGGAAATTTGGAGAGACCAGCTGTGATTTTTACCCTAGTGAGAGATGAAGGGTCACTAAGTTGGAAGATCATAAGGATGCCTCGATCTTCATTTCAAGAATTGATTAAAATTTTTTTCTCATGTTTAGCTTTTGGATCAAATGAAGAAATTGGGACTGGGTAATCACAGCCTTTATCCAGGGACTCTTTCAGTGATGGGAAGCCCCCACAGGGGTGGTGGGTCCAGAACTTCATTCACTGGAATGAGATCCAATCCTGTTGCTTCATTGAAAACACTATTTCCATTTTCAGAGATGCTGGTGGGGATCTGTGGGATGTTGTTTACTAACATCTTTGTCCTTAGAGACCATACATCTTGGTCTTTGTATCCTCAGCCCCTAGTACATAGCAGGGGCTTGATAAATGCTTGTTGATTGACTGATTGACTTCACTTCAATACTTGAAGGCTCCCTGATCTTGTTGTCATGGATACTTCTACCAAATGATCATTGGTAAACCTGTTAACTGTTAACAGACAATTAACAGATAGTTTATTCCTGTGTGTCTTGGGAGAGAGTCTTCCAGAGTCACTGTGGTCCGAGAATTTCTCATCTCATGGACCACTTGGCAATGAACTCATCCCTCCAAATTAGCTAGGTTGCTTTTGAATGACAGAAACACAGTATGTTGTCCAGCTCCATCCTGAAAGCTTTTCCCACTTGATGAGTTTTAACTGGAAGTTACATTTTCCCACTGGCACAACCTTTGAGAACCTATGGGCATCTCCATACCACCATGCCACAAGGCATCTGAAGACTTTGTCTGCCAACAAGTTTATGTAATTCCTCAGTGCATCATTATATCAGTCAACGATGCATTCAACAAGTCCGGGAAGTATCTGGGAAGTATCTACTAGGTGTCCATCTCACTGCTAGATATGGTAGGGGAAGTAATGGGAGAAGACAGAATTCCTGTCCTTGAGAAGATGAGAATCCATTTGGGTCTATTCACTTAGGGCAGAAATTGAACTCTATTTTATATTTACCTTCCTGTGATCCAGTGACACTGTCTTCCTTGCTGTTCCTTGAACAAGATACTCCATCCCCCAATTCTGGGCATTTTTACTAACTTTCACCCATGTCTAGCATGTTGTTCCTCCTCTGCCTCCTCCTGGCTTCCCTCATTCCTTTAAGTCTTTGCTAAAGCTCCATCTTCTGCTGGAAACACTTTCAGGTTCTCCTTAACACCTTTCCTCTAAGGTTCTTATTTTGCATATAGTTTTTTTTACATAGTTGTTTGCGTGTTGTCTTTCCCATTAGCCTGTGAGTTCCTTGTGGGCAGGGACTATCTTTCTCCTTTCTCTGTATCTCAGTGGCTTAGTACAATGCCTGATACATGGTAGATGTTTAATAAATACTTGACTAGCAGAATGCTTGCACATCGTCCTCATAGGACCATAGGTTTATCCCTGGAAGGGACCTTAGAAGCCTCATTCAACACTATCATTTTACAAATGAGGAAACTGATAGGTAAGGGGAAAAATAATTGTCCAAGGTCACATAGGTAGTAAGTAATAGAGGCAGGTTTTGAATTTTAGTATTGTGACTCAAAAACCAGGTTTCCTTCCACTATGTCTTAACTGTCCCTTGAGTTGAGTTGAGTTGAAATTAAGTCAGCATATTATAAAACAGTGAACAGTCTCCAAATTATATTTAAACGAGTTTGAGAGAATGTGGTATAGACCACATGTGTAAGCACCAAGAGGTTTCACAGAGGAAGTGGGTGAGTGCTGAGCTGAGTCTTACAGAGGAATTGGCTTAGTGGACAGGCAAGGGGAGGGACCTGTAAGTCAAGAAGCCACAGTGAAGGCAGAGAGATGAGAGGGAATGGGCATGTATGAGCAATGGTGAGGAATCTATGCTAGGGAGTAGTGGATGATGAGGAGGCACCTGTGGTGTCATGGGAAATGTTACTGGATTTGTAGTCTGAGGACATGGGTTTGAGGCCCAGTTCTATCACTTATTATGTGACCCTGAGCAAACCATTTTAACTTCTCTGAGCCTCAGTTTCTGCATCTACAAAACAGGAAAAATTATAGGATGATTGATGAGTATATACAAAGTGCTTAGTTAAGCATAAAATACTCTATGAACGTGAGTCATTAATTTACAATCAGTTTTAGAAGGCCTTGAATGCCAGATGCCAGGTCAAGATGTTTAGGTTCCATAGCACAGGCAATACAAACTATTTGAGGTTCTTAAACAGGGGTGAGACATGAAGACAGCAGAAGTTTTACAGATGAATCTGGTGGCAGGATTCAAGAGAGACTGGAGGCTTTTTAAATAGCCCAGATGAGACGTATCAAGGGCCTCAGTTGGGGAGGTAGCAATAAGAATGGGAAGGAAAGAACAAATTCTACGTGATTAGAAATAGTATTTCACAGAGTCACTTGAAGCCTTTCACTGTATCTAAACAAAAGTACATGCTGGAGCCTTTTGACTTTGGGTATAACATTTCAGGAACATTTCCTGGGGCACCCATTCACTCAGTGAAGGTCACCATAACCACAACTGTTCAAGCCACACCTGACACTCAGCAAAGTGATGAGGCAGCCTCATGAGCTTTAAAACAAAAACATAATCACAAGGAAAAGAAGAAGAAGAAGAAGAAGAAGAAGGAGAGGAGGAGGAGAAAAGACAGGAGGAAAACCGAGGAGAGAGAAAGAGAGAGAGAGAGAGAGAGAGAGAGAGAGAGAGAGAGAGAGAGAGAGAGAGAGATTGCATGTATGTCTCTGTGTGTATAATCATTCCTCTCTCCCAGACCTTCAGGCCAGACTCAGCTGCACACATGGATATTTCTCAGTTGTTCAATGTTCTCAGCAGGAGGATAGAGCCAAATAATGGTGTTTCTTGTTATTACTCTGATGGCTCACGGGGGAACTGCCTTCACCAAGGTAGATGGGTTTGCATAAAATATGTTCATTCAATTAAAAAAAGGAATTGAAAAATAAGACACTGCCAACACAGGGCTGTAAGTTACATATGGTTTATACATCTATTAAATCTGCAGTTTAATAAAAAAGCAAACTTAAAATGGCATCCATGGACCAGTTCTGCACATCCTTACCACAAGGGCAGTCACATAGTCAAATGATGGAGCTGGACCACAAATTCAATTTTCAAGTAATGAAGGGATTGGGGTAGAGGAGTATGAGAGTATTGGGGGTGGAGGTGGGGTAGAGAGAAGAAGCTGGGGGGAAAAGGCAACAAGGAAGAAGAAGAGAGTAGTCAATGACCCATAAGACCAACCTGAGAAGATATGGCTTTCTCTGAGACTCAGAATATCCACATGAATGAATACTGCAAGAAATCCCTGCCACCTTTGTGTAATCTGCACATCTGATGCTTAGGGAATAAAACAAGTACACAAACAGTAAACACAAAATAAATAACAATCATTGACATCTCACTAGTAATTTGGGGGAATGAGGGTGAGTCTCTTGTAGGGGATGGCATCTGGGAAGAGGCTTGAAGGGTGCTAGGATATCCTAGGGAAAGTGATAAGGACCAAGAACATTCTAGGCCTAAGGGCACTGCTTATACAAAGGTATAAAGGCAAGAGGTGGAACGTGTTATTTGAGAACAACAAATGGACAATTTTGTCTGGAATGTAGAACTTGTCAGAATGGGTGATTTGAAATCAGTCTAGAAAGTTAGGTTGGAGAGAGGGAGAGAGAGAGAGAAAAAAGAGAGAAGGGAAAGAAAGAAAGAAAGAAAGAAAGAAAGAAAGAAAGAAAGAAAGAAAGGAAGGAAGGAAGGAAGGAAGAAATGAAGGAAGAAAGGAAAAGAAAAAGAAAGAAGGAAGGAAGAAAGAAGAAAGCAAGGAAGGAAGGAAGAGAAAGAAAGAAGGAAGGAAGGAAAGAAGGGGAAAGGGAAAAGAAGGGAAGAGAAGGGAAGGAAAGAAAGAAATGATATTATACCATAAAAGCAACTGAAACTTCTTGGTGTGGTGACATAGTCAGACTTATTCTTTAGTAATATTGATTTCATAGTATAGTAAGGTGGGTCCATAGATGATTTAATTAGATCTGTTTCAGCATAGAGGAAGGTCTATAGTAATGTGCTATAAGGAATCATGTTTGGCTAAGCATCAGATTTGCAGATTACACAAAGGTGGCAAGAATTTCTTGAAGTATTCATTCATGTGGACATTCTGAGTCCCAGAGAAAGCCATCTCTTCTCAGGTTGGTCTTATGGGTCATTGACTACTCTCTTCTTCTTCCTTGTTGCCTTTTCTCCCCAGCTTCTTCTCTCCACCCCACTCCCACCCCCAGTACTCTCATACTCCTCTATCCCAATCCCTTCATTATTTGAAAATTGAATTTGTGGCCCAGCCCCATCATTTGACTGTGTGACTGCCCTTGTGGTAGGGATGTGCAGAACTGATCCATGGATGCCATGTTAAGTTTGCTTTTTTTTTTTTAACTGCAGATTTAATAGATACATAAACCGTATGTAACTTAGAGCCCTGTGTTGGCAATATCTTATTTTTCAATTCCTTTTTTTAATTGAATGAACATATTTTATGCAATGCCATCTACCTTGGTGAAGGCAGTTCCCCCGTGAGCCATCAGAGTAATAACAAGGAAGGAATTTAAGCCTCTGGAGGGCAGGGATCTCGTCCTTTCTTGTCTTTGTTGTCCTAAAGCCTAGCATCCTGTCCAGCACATAGGAGATATTTTAGTAAATGCTTGTTGGATCAAATGTTATAAAACTGAGTGCAATAATCTAGGCCATATATCTCCAACATGAACAATTTTTGTCAAGTGCCTTGCTGAAACCTAGGCATACTATGTCTATGACATTTCTCAGACAATTTTCTCCTTCTAGTGATCCTATCCCTCCATACCAGCTGAATAGTGTTTGGGAGGTAGTGGGTCTTCCTCATTCCTAGAACTGTCCTCCTTTGAATGCCCTGCTGCTCCCTTGCTGATGTCACTACTTCCCATAACAGTAATTGCAATGAATTTTCAGAGAAACCATACCATGGTTTTTTCGGGTTTTTTTTGTTTTTTACTCTGGTGAAGGATTTCCTCATCCAGGGGAAACCTCGAGAAGTGGGAGGAGGGAGAAGGGAAGGGGATGACAGGAAAGGAGGAGAGAGGGGAGCCAGAGGGAGGAAAATTAATGCCTGAAAGGTGAAAGGAAGGAAGCAGCTAAAAGAAACTTATGCTGTCTTTCAAAATGTTGTTGTCCAGAGCATGCCCTAGCAGGAGCCCAGAGTCTTCCCACAACATATATCACAATTCAAAATCTTCAATGCTAGTTTGTCATTTAAAAAAATAATAATACATGACTGTCTTTCATGGGCCTGTATTTATCCAGTTAGCATAACTGACTTTCCTTCTCTCAACCCTTAGAGATGTTTAAACACCCCCCCCCCCACACACACAATCGTCTACCCCCACACAATTGTTTGCCAGAGAATTTTAGCATTTTAGAGGTGAAAGGAGCCTTTGTAATCACACAGAATAGGATTATAGATTAAGAAATGGAAGGGACCTTTACTGGCATCTAATCCAACCCCTTAATTTTCCTTATAGAGCTTAAAAAAAATTAAGGCCCAGAGGGGTTAAGTGATTTGCCCAATGTCACACAGACCCAGAGTGGCACATCCAGCATTTGACCTGATGTTTTCTGACCCTGAAGCCAACATATTTTCCCTGGCTGCCTCACCCAGGTCAGAAGGCTCTCCTACGAATAGCATCATTGATTGTCATCCACCCAGGATGCAGGAGAGGAGCCGAGGAGAAAGCATTTTTCTGTTCTGGAGCTCTAAGTCTGTTTACTAAAGGCCTCGGTGTTGGGCCTGTCTGGAATGCATTAGGGTAACTTGATTGTCCTTTTTAAATGACATCACATCAAGACCTCTGCAGGAATGAGCCAGGCAGTCGATCAATTCACATACCTTTCACTCAGACTGAAGTGACTGAAAATCATTTCGCTCCCCCAAGCTATTAAAGGTCAGAAGTTGAATGTTTCAAGAAAGTCTCTGTCTCTATCACAGGAAACCTCTCCCGTTTACTGCTTTGTCAAACCAGGAGTTCAATGAATATGTCTTTTTTTTCTTTCTTCCCTTTCCTGGGCTGTTAAGGGGGAGGGGGGAGAGGTCTGGAGTGTATGTGAGGGTGGGGGAAAAGGGTGAGGCAACATAAGCCAGGGACATTCTAATTCATTTTCTCCCACAAGCGGTTGCCTAGTGCTAAGTTTGAACTTGCTGGATAATGAAATTCCCTCTCCTGTAGACAGCTATCTAGCCCAGCTCTTATATTAAGGCCTGGAAGGAGGCAGGGAAGGGCTGGAAGGCTGGGGTGGGGGAGGGGAGAGACAGAGATGAAAAAAAGGCCGGGAGGGGAGGTGTTGGTTGTTGCACGGTTAGCACGACCCCATCTCTTTTAGGAGAAAGTATCTTTTTCACATGGGCCCCAACCACACAGGGCAAGAATCCAAATGCAAAATAGCCATTGAGTGGCTCTAGCTTGGCAGGGACTCTGGAGCTATGTGTCCCCCTCAGTTAGCTGGCCTAAGGCTTAATGAGATGCAAATGGGTGGGACGCTGTCCATCAAGCAGAGTCTAATCCCTTTGTTCCTACCTGCCTGTCCAGGCTTTGGTTTTCTAAACCCAATTTTGGCTCTAAGGACAGCTGCTAGGTGCTAATGGGAAGAGTTGGGTAATACAGTTAGGGTTGCCTGGTAACCATAGCCAGTGGATTGGAGAGGGCCTCAGGTGGCTGATGGGAGGGAATCACAGCCACTGGGCTGAGGGTTTTTTTTTTGTTTTGTTTTGTTTTGTTTTTCTTTTGTGCCTCAATGTTCTCTACAAAGAGACCACAGGGCTCTGGGAGGCAGGCAGATTTCCAAACCATCCAGGTTGGGTGTCTGACCCCAGGGCATTTAGTGGGTCCAGAGTGGACTGTCTAACTGGCAGGTAAGAAATCACTGGCAAGGAAGCCTTGGACATCTTGAGTAAAGGTCATGGGGCTGACACAGATCCAAATTCCATAGTGACAGCTGCCTCATCTACAGGTACAAGGATTTCTCATGCTGATCCCCATTCCTGGGGCATCCAGTGGCATAAATTGTCTTCCGTCTCTCCTCACCCCATCTAGGCTAATCACAGTCATATAGATATTTAGTTAGTCACAAAATTCAGTCACAAACATTTAGTCAGTCTATAAACATTTATCAGACACTTGTCACCACTAAAGTACCACATTGAGCATAATGCAATCATCTCTACAAAGAACCACAAAAGAAGGGTCCCTACTTGGGGAGATTATAGTCAGAAGATGAGACAGGTCTAAAATAGAACTTGTCATCTTCTCTAAGCCAACTTGTATTTCTTTGGGGAGGGAACCACCATCTCTCCAGTCACCTGGATTCAAAGCCTCAACTTCATCCATTTAGTCCAGGGATTCTTCCCTTCCTTCATCTCCCATGTCCCAACCATTGCCAGATGTGGTCCATCCTGCTTTTGCAGTATCCTTCACATCTCTACCTTCTTCTGTACTCTGTTCTAGTTAAGGCTTTCATCTCTTTTCCCCTGGACTATTCTAATGGCCTCCTAATTGGTTTTCCAGGACAGTCTCTCATATTTCTAATCCGTCCTTCACATAGCTGCCAGAATCTAAAACATGGATCTGACCACGTCATTCTCCTACTCAACAATCTTCAGTGGCTCTTTATTTCTTTTAGGGTAAAATATACCTTCTTCTGCCTGACATTTAAAATATTTTACAATATAGCTCCCACCTACATTTCCAGCCTATTTTGCCTTATTGCCATTTGTGTACACTATACCGAAGTCAATAGTACCACTTGTGTGTTCCTTGAATTTAATCTATTACCTCTACCATCGGCTATTCACCCTTCTTGGAATGTCTTACCCCCTCCCTCATCTTTACCTTTTGGAATCCCTAGTTTCCTTCATGACTCATATCAAATGTCATTTCATCCAAGAAGCCTTCCATGGTTCTCCCAGGAGTTACTGTCTTGTCTACTTTCTCCTCAAATTATCTTCTGTGTGAACATTTTATATTCCATACCCCACCCTCCCTGAAGGCAGGGACTGTTTGGTTTCTGGCATTCCAGAGCAAGCACCTAATACAGTGTATAGTAGTATACTAGTATAAGGAGACATTAAAAAAATGCATACAACTGAATACACATAAAAAAGGAAGAGATAACAAGGTAGAAAGTAAAGGTCACATGAGTAGAATGGACGAAACAATAGCTGAGTTTGACCCTTCATTCAAGTAAACTCCGAATATTGACCTAGTCTTACCTAGGTGAAATCAGAGCACTATAAAACTGAAAGGCAGCTGGGTGGCACAGTGCAGCCTAGAGACAGGAAAACTTATCTTTATGAGGTCAAATCCAGCCTCAACTACTTACCAGCTGTGTGACCCTGGACAAGTCACTTAACCTTGTCTGCCTCAGTTTTTCTCATCCATAAAATGAACTGGAGAAGGAAATGGCAAACTACTCTAGTATCTTTGCCAAAAGGTGTCAGGAAGAGTCAGGCATGACTGAAAAACCACTGAATATTAACATAAAAGTGGGGGAGAGAGGAAAAGAGAGAGAGAGAGAGGGAGAGAGAGAGAGAGAGAGAGAGAGAGAGAGAGAGAGAGAGAGAGAGAGAGAGAGAGAGTTTAAAGGAGATATGGGTTTAGGGGAAAAGACAATTACTTCTATTTTGGTTATGCCAAGTTTGAGGTGCTCATGGGATGCCTCAATGGAGATGCTGAGAATGCTGTTGATGCTGCAGACTTCAAGAGTCATTTGGATTGGATTTGTAGGTTTGGCAGTCATCTTTGTAGAGGTCTGAAGTCACAGTGGGGACCATAGCAGGATGACTGCTTGGGAGAATAAGGAAGAGACAAAGGGGCTAGAGGTCTCAGTGAAGGCAAAGAATAAGTTTAAGAGGAGTCAACAGACAGAGACATTGAAAATCAGGAGAAATTTCAGACTAAGATCATAGAAAGAGCACAATTATGGGTGCTTGTGAAATCTAAATTGTGATTATCCTTCTGTGTGACTGAGGTAGAGTGAAAATGTAGAAAGGAAAGGACGGAAGAAAGGAAGCATTTATTAATTACTGTACTATGTGCCAGACTAAGCACTTAAAAAAAAATGTTTCATTTGGTCTATATAACAACCCTTTGAGGTAAGTGCTATTATTATCCCCATTTTACTGATGAGAAAACCGAATCATGGAGAGGATAAGCAACTTGCCTAGGGTCACATAGTAAGTATCTGAGGTTTGATTTGAACTCAGGGCTTCTTTGTAGTTGTAGATGATAGGAGAAAAAAAAAAGGTTAGAAAGCTGATGAACTAACCAAGAGCTGTTCATGGGAACGTCACGATATATCTCAAAGTCTCCAAGTATGAAGCACAGCCAGGGTTGAGGAACAAAACCGAGTAGGGTGCTGATCTTGAGAATGGATGGCAAGGGAGCTAGGTGTTGGTAGATTATAGCAACAAGGATATGAACCAGCCACTATCAGTCAATGGAGTGACTTTTTGAG
This sequence comes from Pseudocheirus occidentalis, assembly GCA_028646575.1. NCBI lineage: Eukaryota > Metazoa > Chordata > Mammalia > Diprotodontia > Pseudocheiridae > Pseudocheirus > Pseudocheirus occidentalis. The sequence continues at coordinate 124,600,221 of CM053598.1, forward strand.
GGGGGAGGAAGTTAGGCCAGTGCATCTTTTATTTAATATTTTATTTTTACCTAATTACACGTAAAAGTAATTTTTAACATTTTTTAAAAATTTGAATTCCAGGACAGATAAGTGTACAATGTATAGTGCCTCAGCCCTGGCATCAGGAGAACCAGAGTTCAAATATGGCCTCAGGTATTTACTAGCTGTGTGACCCTGGGCAAGTCACTTAACTTCAATTACCTCCAAAAAACCAGTTCCAAATTCTCTTCCTGCCTCCCCACCCCCCTCATTGAGAAGGCAAGCAATTTAATATATATTATACATATGCAGTCATACAAAATATATCTCCTTATTAGTCATGTTGTGAAAGAAAACACAAACTAAAAAAAACAAACAAGCAAGAAAAATCAAGTTTAAAATACCATGTTTCAATCTTCAGTCAGACTCTATCAGTCCTTTCTCTGGAGGTGAAGCATTTTTAATCATGAGTTCTTCAAAATTGCTTTAGATTTTTTCCAAAAATAACTGAGTCATTCACATTTGATTATTATATATTATTGCTGTTACTGTGTACGTTGTTCTCCTGATTCTGCTCATTTCACTTTGTATCAGTTCAGATAAGTGTTTTTCGGGTTTCTCTGAGAGCATTCTGCTTGTATTTCTTATAGCACAATAGTATACCATCACAATCATATATATATATATATATATATATATATATATATATATATATATATATGTGTGTGTGTGTGTGTGTGTGTGTGTATATATGTATATATATATGTATGTGTATATATATGTGTATATATATGTGTGTGTGTATATATATATATATATACACACATATACACACACATATATATGTCCTGCCTGCAGACAGTCTCTCTGTGGCTCTGGACAAGAGCCACAATCACAGCTTGTTAAATCATTCCCCAGTTGATGGACATCCCCTCAATTTTCAATTCTTTGCCACCACCAAAAGAGCTGCTATAAATATTTTTGTGCATATATGTCCTTTTCCTTTTTGTTTTTCATCTCTTTAGACCTAGTAATGGTATTGCTGGGTCAAAGGGTGTGCATGGTTTTATAACCCTTTGGGCATAGTTCCAAATTACTCTCCAGAGTGGTTGAATCCATTCACAACTAATGGAGTGATTTTTTTAAAGAGGAGAGGTTGCAAAATACTGGTGGCATAAAGAGGATCTCAAAGTGGCACCAGGGGTTAGAGAATAATTAATAGGATTTATTCACACTTACATAATAATAATCATATTTTTATGATGCTACTAGATTTATGGAGCACATTTTTTTTACAAGACTCTGTGAGCTGGTAGTACAAGCATTACTCTTCCCATCTGACAGATGAGTAAACTGAGGGTTAGGGAGGTGAAGCAATGTGATTCCATGAAATTCCTCAGGCATCAATGTCTTTGACTGAATTCAGGCAGCTCCCACCTTGTATATAATTATAACCCCATTAACTATCCCATCAAATCATGAATTTTACTATTTTCTAAGATCAGCCAAGGGTGCCAGGGGGATATTAACTATCTACAGGGGTTATTGATTGCCCCCTTATGGAGCTACCTGGGGAAATAATTAGTGGTCAATAAGCAACATGGAATGAAATTTGCAGCTGTCAGATAAACTGTTTAGAAATATTCCCTTGCCCTTTTACCTCTGTCATCTGTCAATACCATTATCAAATAGTTCTTAGGAAAAGAACACATCTGGGGGCTGGGAATCTACTCAATTATTCAAGAGGAGAGTAATAGTAGAGTTCTGTGAAACAGTGTGCTGAAGTGTGCACTGGGACAGGAGGTAGAGGCTGAGACCTGGGCTTTGGTCTTCAGGTTGCCTGGAGCTAGTGTTATGGCCTAGGGGCAAGTCAGCTGGTAGGGAGCAGGTAGATGGCATCATGGCCAGAGTGCTGGACCTAGAGGAAGAGAGATGTGGCTTCCAGTCCTACCTGCAGACATTCTCTCTGTGGCTCTGGACGAGTCACTGAATCTCTCAGTCCTTCAGTTTCCTCATCTGAAAAAAAGCGAGGGTGTTGGACTCAACTGCTTCTAAGATCCCTTCCAGCTGCAAATCTATGATTCCATGATTTCCTCTTCTCTGGACCTCAGTTTTCTCATTTGGAAAATGAAGAAGTTATAGAAGTTATCTCTGAGGTGTTATTTATGAAAGATCATGGAGTTCTGAGGCAACTAGGTAGTACATTGGATAGAGCTCTGAGCCTGGAGTCAGGAAGATCTGAGTTCAAATTTGACTTTATCCTGGAAGGTAGGCATCCTCCTGGGGCCAGACCTCCGTATGCTTCAGCATAGATCCAGAGAAATGCAGAAACACCCCACCAGGCCTCAGAACATGCCAGACACCACCACTAGGACCCCAAGTCAGTACCAGGTAAGCTGCCAGACCCCTACAGCTCCCAGCAATGCCAGCCACTCCCTCACCCCAAGTCTTTAGCATAGAACCAGACAGGAGGGGTTTCAGGGCAACATCAGTGCAGCACCAGGTACATAGCCATAACCTGCAGTGACACAAAAAGCCTGAGAAAGTACCCCTTCCACTGCAGGTGAAGAGTTCAAATTTAAAAGAAAGGAAAGAGGCCAAAAAAGAGAGCAAAAAACAATAACAAAAAAAGAATCTGACTATAGAAAGTCTTCCCTAAGGGAAGACTAAGATACAAACTCAGAAGAGGACAACAATGTCAAAACACCTAGGGACAACCCCCTCTCCCCCCCAAAATGGGAAGTGGTCTCAGGCCCAGAAAGAACTCATGGAAGAGTTCAAAAAGGAGTTTAAAAATCATATAAGAGAGGTAGAAAAAAATGGCAAAAGAAATGAGAGTGATGCAAGAGAATCATGAAGAAAGAGTCAACAGCTTGGAAAACTGCTTAAAAAGTAGAATTGGTCAAACGGAAAAGGAGATCCAAAGATCCACTGAAGAAAAAAATTCCTTAAAGAGTACCACTAACCAAATGGAAAAGAAAGTGCAAAAGCTAATCAAGGAAAACAATACCTTAAAAATTAAAATTCGACAAATGGAAGCTAATGACTTTGTGAGACATTAAAAATCAATCAAACAAATTCAAAATAATGAAAAAAATGGAAGAAAATGTATTAAAAAATACTTCTTGGGATAAACAACTGACCTGGAAAATAGAGTTAGGAGAGACAATATCAGAATCATTGGATTGTCTGAAAGCCATAATCAAAAGGAGGACTTGGACAGCATCTTTCAAGAAATTACCAAGGAAAACTGCCTTGATATCCTGGAACCAGAAGGCAAAATAGGCATTGAAAGAATCCACCAGTCACCTCAGGAAAGTGATCCCAAAATAAAAACTCCAAGGAACATTATAGCTACATTTCAGAACTATCAGGTTAAGAAAAAACGCCACAAGTGGCCAAAAAGAAACAATTCAAATATTGGCAAGTCACAATCAGGATCACACAGGACTTAACAGCTGCAGCATTAAAGGATTGGAGATCATGGAATGTACTATTCCAGAAGACAAAGGAGTTAGGACAGCAACCAGGAATCACTTACCCAGCAAAATTAAACATAATAAAAGGATTTCAAGCTTTCCTAAGGAGAAAACCCGGACTAAACTACAAATTTGACCTCCAATATCAAGACCCAAGCGAATTAAAAAAAGGGAAAAAGGGAAAAGAAAACATGAGGGGTTCAACAGAGCTAAACTATTTATATCCCTACATGGGAAAGTTATACTTGTAATTCTTAAACATTGTATGACCAATAGCACATCTAGAGGGAATACATATAAACAGAGGGTATGAGTGTACACTGAATTTGAGTGATCGACATTAAAAAAAATAAGGGATGAGAAAGAAGAGTGCAATGGATACAGAAGGAAGGAAGAGGTAGAATGGGGTAAATTAAATTACCTCAGACAGTTACTAGCTGTGTAACCCTGGGCAAGTCACTTAATCTGTCTGCCTTAATTTCCTCAAATGTAAAATGAGGATAATAAGTACCTACCTTTTAGGGTGGTAAAATTAAGATTAAATAATATTTACAACACACACCATAATCCCTGGCATATAACTGATGTTTAATAAATGCTTGTTTCCATTTTAAGATCTCCACATTTAATATTAGTCTGCAAAAATGATTTAGGTGATGTCTTGGTAGCTCTTCTGGGGGGTTGGGGAGGTGGACTTCCTTTATCTTCTAGGTAAAGGGTGATCTTCTGGTGTCCCACAGCTGGCCAGGGTCTATACTGGGACAATTTGGTATGGTGGAAAGAGAACTGGATTTGGATCAAGTTTCCTTTTCTCTCAAATGACAGAGGTAATAATAAAGTATCGCACTATCTGCTTCGTAGGGTTGTCCTAAGAGAAGCACTTTGTAAATTTTAAGTTTTAGACAAATGTTAGTTGTGATTATTTTTACTCTCCCTGACGATATCCCACACTCTGGACTTTTCTTGACCTTCCTTTCCCATTCAAAAATGGTTCCTGCTGTCTTATCTACTGCTCCTTCAGGGTTTGCTTTTCTCCTGTTCAAGGGGAGAGCTAGCAGATCTGATAACAGAAGTCCCGCTGATGTGTAAGGGGTGCTGATGTGTTAATAGGAAAGAGGCAGCCAGCAAGTCACCACTAGCCTCTCTCTTCTCTTGGGAAAAGAACACAAATACATGTCAATGAACGCCCCAGCTTTGTTATCTGACCTGAAGTACTGAGTCTAAGAGTGGGAATTTCAGCCCCTGTTGAAGGGGAGATTAGCAGTCAGAGAGGAGAGTTTAAGCATTTGGAGAGGAAGCACCACATATATCACAATGTGTACTGTGTAGGCAGCTGTTGGCCTTACCTACCCTGCATGTGTTTGAGGCATGATGTCAAGAGTAGCCACCTTCTGAGTGAATTCCATTATATTGGCAATGCCAATTCCCGCCAAACAGGCTGTCAATCTTATTGGAGCTTCTTCAGGGTCTCCTTGAATTATAAGGGGAAAAATAAGGAGGGGAGGCATTTTAAAAGACAGGAACAAAACAAGACATAGAGAATAAACAGAGATTAGCAAAAGAGACCAAAAGAAAGAGAGACTCAGAGAGAGATGAGAAGAGAGAGACATGAAAAGACAGGGAAGGGATAAACAGACAGGGAAATGGAAAGGCACAGAGAGAGACATAATTGAAGAATGAGTGAAGAGAGAAATGAGAAAGAAGACAGAGGTAGAGAAAGATGGAGGAAAGAAGACAGGGAGATAAAGAGTTGAAGGGGACACTCAGGGATGAGAAGGGAGAGAAAGTTGGAGGAAACACAGGGGTGAGAGAGGAAGGGAAAGATAAGAGAAAAGTAGGAGAAGGGTGAAGAGAGATGGTAGAGGGAGATACAGAAATACAGACGTGGAAGTGGAAAATATAAAAACAGAGGTATATAGAAAGAAACAAAGGGAGAAGAGAAAGAAAGATGGGAGACTGGAAGACAGAGAGAGGAGAGACAGAGAGAGAGCAGAGAGAGACAGAGAGGGAGAGAGAGACAGACAGAGAGAGACAGAGAGAGAAGAGACAGAAAGGGAGAGACAGACAGAGAGAGACAGAGATGGAAGTGGGAAATATGAAAACAGAGGTATAGAGAAAGAAATAAAGGGAGAAGAGAAAGAAAGATGGGAGACTGGAAGAGAGAGAAAAAAGAGGGAAAGAGAGAGATATGAGGGGAGTGAGAGAGATAGATAGAAATGGGAAGGGAAAGGAGGTGGGAAGATGGAAAGAAATGGGAAGCAGAGAGAGAGAGATACGGTGGAGGGAGGAATAAGCCAGTTAAGAACTGCAGAGAACAAGTGAGCTGCATCAGTGCATAGCTAAGATCCAGTGGGAGCAATTTTATCAATAGCACTTTACCATAAAAGTGATTCTCATCACAGCTGGTGCTAGGTGGGCTGGGAACTGCAATAAAAAAATACTTTTATTCGTTAAAAAAATCATCCAAGCTCTTTGCAAACTCCAAACATACCAACCAACTGACATTGGGTCCCTGTGGGAGAAATAGCCCAGACAAGCTAGTTGAACAGTCTTAATTGTAGCCTGACAGTCACCAGGTCCCAGGTCTTCCACCCACACTAAGGGGAAGGCCTAGGCCAAGGTGTTTCTCCTAGAAACCAATATTATTTCCACTTTTGCTTCCCTTTAGTTTGATGAACCAATCAATGTGCTGCTCATTGTCCACTGGTTATTACCAGTCTATTATGCTGCCCCAGAAATACAGGCTAAGTTCTGATCAGTAAGACTTCCATGAAATGGCCCCGAATGCCACTGACATTCTCCTGTGGGTATCTAAACCAGAGTTGGTGGATATAGGAGGAAGTCTGTAAATCTCATGAAGGCAGTTTTGCAGCCTGGGCCAAACCTTAAGTACTTCCCATTCCCTACCACATTCACTAGCTATCAAGAGACTTGTCCTGGGAAAGATATACGGACATTGTGCCACTAACGTATCATTCCAATAACATATTGGATCTAAATATTTGAGAAGGTTTGATTTTGTTTGTTTTTTTAACATTATGTCTCTCTCTGGCTGCACACTCAGTAATGGATTGTTTCATGCCAATGCAGACATGCAGTTTATCACCCCTGATCTTTATTGCCTCTGCTTTGGCGATATTGTAAATATTTTGGGAGTTGTTAATGTTTCCTAAAACGAATGGTGAGTAGAGGTCTACAAACAAATGTGCTGCTTATAATGGATGGGAAAATGTGGTTCTTTGATTTTCCCATTGAACCCATATAGAACTGTGTCTCACATTTGGAAAACATCCATTATTTTATATAATGCTCAGAGCTCCCAGATAAGGCAGGATCTTAGGTCAGAAGACGATAGTTTTAGAGCTGAAAGAGACCATAGACCCATCTAACCCACAACCTACACGTTACAGATGAGGGAACCAAGGCCCCGGGAGACGAGGTTTCATATTTCATAAGAGTCGAAAGTAGCAGAAGAAAGGGGAGGGGGAGCTAGATCATGAGTGGGGAACCTGTGGCCTTGAGGCTGTGACTCTTAGGCTGCAGGTTCCTACCCCTGGGCTAGATTTTTATGCCAACTTTAGAGATGAGGAAACTGATCTGGAGAGGATTAGCAAGATTATACAACAATAGGCAAAGTCAGAAGGAGAAGTTGGCAGTGGATGGAGTGCTGGGCCTGGAGTTAGGAAGACCTGAGTTCAAATGTAGTTTCAGACATTTACTAGTCTGTTGACCCTGGACAAGTCACTTAACCCTGTTTGCCTCAGTTCCGTCATCTGTAAAATGAACTGGAGAAGGAAATGGCAAATCACTCCAGTATCTCTGCCAAGAAAACCCCAAATGGGGTGGTGAAGAGTCAGATTCTATAGAACAGTGACTAACTCCTGGTTCAGTTCTTTTGTTCTTGGTCAGTAAATTTTTCATTGTGTTGGTAAATGTTGAACACCTATCTCTCTTAGAGCAGACACACTTTTAAGTTTAATCTGCACAATTAACATTTCTTTTGTAACTTTCTCAATTCAGTCTAGATAGCCAACAAAATAATAAGTCAAGCCCTAATTTATAGCATTTGCCAATTTTAGGTGTAGGTGTGAACATTGAGATCCCCAAAAATTTAACAGTCAGTTCTCAGGGCCTGGTTTGAGCTGGGTCCAGCACATCCTTATCTCCAAGCTACCTCTCCAATGTATACAAGCCAGTTAGTTTGTAGGTTGTGGGCTAGAGAAGAAAGAATGCTGGTTTTGGAATCAGTGTACCTGAATTTGAATCTGGACTTTGCCATCTACTGTCTCTGTGAACTTGGGCAAGTCATTTAAGATTTCCTCATTTATTTATTTATTTATTGGGGGGGGGGGAGGGTGACTGGGGTTATGTGACTTACCCAAGGTCACATGGCTAGTAAGTGTTAAGTGTCAGAGGCTGGATTTGAACTCAGGTCAACCTGACTTCAGGGCTGGTGCTCTATTCCCTGTACCACCTCATTTATAAAACAAAGGGTTGAACTTTATCACTCCAAAGGTCCTTTCCAGCTCCAATATGATAATGATAGCAACATTTTTTATAGCACTTTAAGATTTGCAAAACACTTTATGAATGTTATCTCATTTTAACCACCCTGGGAGGTAGGTGCTACCATTATCATTCCCATTTTGCAGATGAGGAAACTGAGGCAGAAGCACCTGAGACTGGATTTGAACTAAGTTCTTCCTGATACTAGATTCTGCGTCCTATTCCCTGTGCTGCCTAGTTGTCTCTGTGACCTGTTAGAGACTCAGACATGATAGAGGCAGCCAGCTTGCATAGTGGACAGAGAGCTGAACCTGGAGTCAAATCTGGCCTTGGATACTTTTTAGCTATGTGACTCGAGGCAAGTCACTTTGACCTCTGTTTGCCTCAGTTTCCTCATTTGTAAAAAGGGGATATTAATAGCACCCCCCAGGGTTGTTGTGAGGTAATAATTGTAAAGACACAGTACCTGACACATAGCAAGCATTATATAACTATTAGCCATTATTATTATTACTAATGAAAGAGGAAAAAAAGCTTAGCTCTTGTCTTTTTTTTCTATAGAGAAAGGAAGGTCAAATCTCTCTAATTTCATTCAACAAACATTAATTAAGCAGCTACAGTACCAAGGGCCTCTTCTAAAACACCATTCTTATGGGGGAATACCCAAGCTGTTTATTCTCTCTGTGGCATGGTGGAAACCTTGGTTTCTTGAAAGCTATACCAGAGGAGTCACAAGTTCAGATGGATTTCACCAAATCGAAAAGGCTTTAGGAGTAGACGTAGTGATGGATTATATGCTGGACACCTGAGGAGCAGCCTAGCTAGGTTTGAGGAGGTTCATCTTCAAAAGATTGGCCACCAGCTGTTATATTCTATTTTATCCATATCAATTCATGAAGACTGTCCATTAAAGCATAGAGTAATTACAATGACTGTCATTGGAGGAAGTACAATGGATACAATAATGAATTCCTGAAGAATTGAAGTGTGTGCAAAGTATCATGTTAGGCACTAAGGAAGATACAAAGATAGATAAAGCATAGACTCTGCCCTCAAGAAGCTTTTAATCTAGTGGGGAAGATGAAAGCCACACAATTATAAAGTATAACATGGAAGTAGCTCTCACATTGCCCAAAGGATATGGTTATACAACAGGGGATTTCTTTTACCCCAGCATCATCATCCACAACCAGGTGATATGGGAACTTCACATTATATCATCAACAGCTCCCCTTACAAGCACACAGTTCACAAAGTTCAGGGAAGAAAAAATTACTTCACAGGTTGAAGAAAATAAATTAAGCTTTTGTCAGAGTTCATAAAAGATAACAACCACCCCAAAGGAGCAACCCATCTCCAGAGTCTTATAAGCCTGAGTCGTTTAGAGTTATGTACTATTCGAGGTTTTAGACAAGCATTGTTCCTCAGTACCTAGTACCTACTACAGCTCTCTACAACAGTCACCAAGGGGCACTATCAAATTGTTCCTTCTCAAGTCTTCTTTGGCTTCAGGGCAGTGCCATTGTCAAGCTGTCTTCTTGCTATTCTCCCACTGTGT
>CM053598.1:124610263-124649292 GCA_028646575.1 Pseudocheirus occidentalis
GCCCCGCCTGCTGCGCTGCCCGTAGTGCTTTCTGTCTTGTGGAGAGTTTTGGAGCTTGAAAATCTGTTTAGCGTCCCATTTTATGAGTTTTTTAGCGTGTTTGTGTGGGAGCTGTGGTGCTTTGCTGTTTCTACGCCGCCATCTTCCTGTTGTATTATTATTAATGATTTCATGGACATTTTTTCCCACCTGACTGTTGATAATTAGCTTTTCTTCTTTTGAAAACTGCCTATTCATATCCTTTAACTATTTATATATTGGGAAATGACTCTTATTCTTATATATTTGTACTAATTCCTCATATATCATAGATATTAGACCTTTATACAGAAGGCATAAACTTCTGTTTAGCAGAAGCTTTTCTATTTCAAGTAAACAAAATGATTGTTGTTGCTGTTCTTCTGTAAATCTATCATCCTTTCTATCCCTTGTCTGGTCAAGAATTCTTTCGTTATCCATAGTTGTGAAAGGTAACTCCTTCCCTTCACCCCTAATTTGTTTGTAATATGATCTTTTATATCCAGGTCTTGTATCCATTTATAGTTTGCTCTGGTATTATGGTATAAGATGATCATCTAAATCTGTTCTCTGCCAGACTGTTTCCCACCTTTCCCTGCATCTTTTGTTGAGTTCTCTTACTTGCATGGCCTCATGGATAGCAATCAGTTTCAAAGACAAGATGACCTCAATTTGAGTTTGGTCTCTTATCTGTGACCCTAGGCAATTCACTGACATTCTCAGAGTCTCCTGGACAGCTCTCTAAGACTGTAGATTGCAGAGAAGGTATTATATATTGGTTGAAGTTTTCCAGCCTGGGAGTTTTCCATTCAGCAAAATCAAGGTCCAGTTCTATCGTAGTACTTTACCCCAGTATTTGGTATCTTTGCTGAAACTTTCCAATTTTATGTAATCAAAACCGTTCACTTCATCTACTATGCTATTCTTCATCCTATTTATACTGTAATGATCCTCTTGCTGAGGGAATAGGGCCATGTTGATATATAATAATGTTAAATTAATTAACAGGTTCAGTGCCATACCAAACTACCAAAAACTTAGGATATTACTAGGATACAGTATAAGATGGTTAATTATATAATTGCTCAATAATATTCTTCTAACTGGTCTCCATGCCTCCAGTATCTCCATTCTCCAGGAGGTCCTTCACTGTTTTGCCTAGTAATCTTCCTACAATACTGCTTTGACTGTGTTCTACCTCTCCTACCCCCATAAAAAAGAACATTCTAGTTGTTTTTGTTGTATACAGGATAAAAATCTAAAATCCTTAGGCATTCAAGACTCTCTGCAGTATGTTTCATACCTGCATTTCTAGTCCCACCTCCCATTTTTTCCCTTCAAGTCTCTACTTTCCAGCCAAATTGTACTACTCACAGCGCTCATCCTGCCTGCTGTCTCTTATCTTTATTCACATAAATATCGATCATTGGATCAATAATATCATTGCTACTGGAAAGGATGAGTTTATTCACAATTTCTGTGATTGTTTAAACTGAAACTCCCTCTCTTGGCCACCATTCCCTTAAATGTGTTTCCTCCTATTAGACTGGAATCTTCTTGAGGGCAGGGCTTTACACTTTTGTCTTTATATCTCAGGTACTGACCACAGTGTATGACACATTCTAAGTACTTACTAACACTTGTTAATTGACTGGTTGAGATCATTCCCCAAGCCTTGAATAGGCTCCTCCTCCTCCCCCCCCCCCCATTTGCTACTGAAAGCCCTCCATTCCTTCTTGTTTTAGTGCAGATACTACTTTCTTCATCAATCTCTCTTGACCTCTCTAAGGGGCACTTATCCTTTTCTTCTAAAGAACTCTCTCTGGGCCTTTCCTTTATACTTACTACAAGGTACATTTTATCTTAGTTATTTGTGCTCTATCAGATTACACCCTTCCTATAAGGCCAAGTCTAGCCTTATTTAATCTTTTAAGCCCAAGGGCTTACCATATCTTCACATTCACATCTCAAATTTTTATCAGACTAAACTGGATGATGACAACTGATGAGTTCAAAGAAAAAAAAACTGAATAAGACATAATAACAAGGTAATACAAACATCAAGCATTTCTGACATCCTTGTTCAGTTTTCTCTCATGCCTCGAAGGGAGACTGTAAGCCAATTCCCTGTTCCATTCTCCTTCTATCTCCAGGGCTTCAGGAGAAAGGTCATGTCCAGTTTCATCCATGGAGCTAGTGATGAAAGCTGCATTGCTTAATCGACTTTCCCTCACTTTCAACCCAGCGATGTAGAGAGCACTCCTTGCTTTGGGTGCTGATGCTACTGACCATGGTCCCCAGTCAGCATCTGAATCCATACAGTATGGTAGAGTTTGGGACCACCCTAGCAGGTCTGCTCTCTCTCCATCTATCTTTATGTGTCTCTTTTTGTCTCTCATTTCTCTATGTTTGTCTCTCTTTGTGTCTCTGTTTCTGCCTCTTGTCTCTCTGTCTCTGTCTCTGTCTATAATCAATGCCTCCATTTTTTAATCATTCCAGTCCTAGTGCCATGTAACCTATAGCCTACCATCATAAACCTGCACCTTGCTAACTAGTACAATTACATGGCCCAGTAGATAGAGTGCTGGATCTGGAATCAGGAAGATCTGACTTCAAATTTGACCTCAAGCACTTAGTAGCTATGTAACCTTGGACAAATCACTTAACCTTTATTTGCCCAGGAGCAGTTAGGAGGCTCAATGGATAAAGTCCTGGGCTTGGAAGTGGAAGACTCGAGTTCAAATCCAACCTCAGACTCTTATTAGTCATGTGACCCTGGACAAATTACTTACCCTGTGTTTGCCTCAATCTACTAGAGAAGGAAATGACAAACCACTCCAGTATTTTTGCCAAGAAAATCCCATGAATAGCACGGCCCATGGAAGAATGAAGAGTCAGACTTGACTAAACAACAATTTGGCCAACTATTATTATCAGAGTTAGCTATTTTCCCTTATCTCTGTCTGCTCTTCCCTCTATTCCTAACCTTCCAGTTAGCCTCAAAAACCTCCTATTCTTTACTAGGTTTCACTTTTGAGATTCCCCCCACTCTTTCTTTTTACATTTTACCTATTGCAGAATCTATGTGAAGCCTTTTTGTAGCCCAGAGACTGTCCCAATAAGTGATCATTTTTAGATCCTGAAGCCTACTAGGAACATGGAACACCTATGAAAAGGCCCCCTTTCAACTGTGTCCCAAGCACCTACAACAGTCACTTGCACAAAAGACCCCAATTGTTAAAGGTTTACTCTGTGCCAGGCACAGTGCCAAACATCAGGGCTACAAATTGAAAAGCTAAACTGTCTTTGCTTTCAGGAACTCACATTCTAATAGAGGGAGACAATACACACAGGAAGTTCCAGCTGCAAGTCAGATGGAAAGGTCCTTAGGGTGCAGTCACAAAGCAGATGGTAATGCATCTTCTTTAATATCATTTCCATTGATAAAACCGTGTCTGTTTCTGCTATTAAACATTGGACCAGGGTGACAAGAACTTTATTTCCCATGTCCTCAGAAGCTGGGGCTGCTGAGGAAGTGAATGTTGTAACACCTGCAGAAACAGGTGCCAAGTCTTATCTCCGTAAGGGTTGTTTTACTGGACAGTGGCTACGGGGTTGGGCTGGAAGCAGGAGAGATGATCTAGGGAGCATTTTTATATGGTAAGAATAAATGTTTGTTAAATTTGTAATGGGAGGACTAGATAATGAAGGGCTCACGCCCTATACCACGATTAGTATCCACTCGCTTGAAGACTCGGTGACTGTACTTTTGGAAATGGGTGATTTCCCTCCCCACTACACAGCTTGCATGGTCATCTTCTGGATATTTCTTGTTGTTTTACTGCATGGTGGGCAGCTCCCTTCCTCTCCCCCTTTAAAATTGCTGGTGAATTAGAACTGAGTGTGCATATAAAAGGAAAAGAGGATGATTTTCTTCTCTCTTCTCTGGTGTCAAGTAAGCATGAAATCCTGTGAGTCTCTGGGTGAAGGAGGGTGACCCTCTCTTTCACCCAACCATTGCACTATAATGGATGCATGGTGACTCTGTTTATTTGGTCTCGTTGTATAAATTCTTTTTCCTACTTCAAGTGAACCCATATCTGGGGATGGAACAGACCAAATCATGACCTCATGAGCTTTGAAAGTTTGGAAGAGCTGTCAGAGATCCAGTGAATGGATCTGGTACCAGAATCAGCCAACAGCCACAGCAGCTGAGTCAAGTGAAGAGACTATGAAGCAGCTGAGCTACCTGTTTGGACTTGCCTCATCAAAGAGCCAGCTCAGGTGAACAATGGAGCAACTGGTCCATGTGCTCCTTCGAAGTGAACTTTAGTTGAGATTCTGAGGAGAGAGAAATGAAGAAGAGGGGAAAATTTTCCCAGTAAGGAAGTAGTTCTCACCTTTCCCCACTCTCAAGTTGGGAGAGTGATGTTTTCTAGCAAGCCCTTTAAATTTAGGTCCACCTTCCCTAGAGACCAAATGAATTTGTAGATGAGAGAGTGTGCTCCTGGCATGGGTGATGTAGTTATACTTCAGTCCTTGCTATACATTTGCAGTCAATAGAAAAGCTAATTGATGTTTATTGATATGGGGGAGATGTTCACTGGTTGGATGAAATTAGGGAAACATCAGCGATGGAGCCTTGTGATTCATAGTGTTGAAATACTACCCAACCCTTCAGGGTTACCCCTATAACCTTGATAGAAGTAAGACCCACCATCTTCTGGGAACTTGACCTGCTGGTCTGAGTTTCAGCTGGGTGGAATACTGAGACCAGAGACCATGCAGTGCACTAGAAATTCAATTGAAATGAGCCTGAGAAAGTTTAGTTTGGAGAGGAGAAAATTAAAGAAGAGGTTGATTGCTGTCTTTGAACATTTCAAGACCTATCATTTAGTAGACAGATTAGGGTGTGTGTGTGTGTGTGTGTGTGTGTGTGTGTGTGTGTGTGTGTGTGTGTGTGTGTGAGAGTATAGAACAATAACAACAGGTGGAAGTTACAGGGAGGCAGATTTAAGTTCCATTTAAGAAAAAACTTTTTTCCTGGTTTTGTGAGGCAATCTGGGTTAAGTGACTTGCCCAGGGTCACACAGCTAGTAAATGTCAGGTGTCTGAGGCCAGATTTGAACTCATCCTCCTGACTCCAGGGCCAGTGCTCTGCCCACCACATCACCTAGCTGCCCCAAGAGAAGACTTTTTTAATGAAAACTTCATTCTTTCAACAAAGTCAGCATCCGCTATGTTCAGGTCACTGTGTTGAGTGATGGGAATGCAAAGTCAAACACCCCAAATGGTCCGTGCCTTCAAGGAACTTTCATTCTGCTAGGCAGAATGGAGGGACAAACTCTCAGTCATTGGAAGCATTCAGATTGAGGTTGGATGACAGCCTGTTGGTAATGGTGTTCTTTAATAGTAAGAAGGAATTCTTGCCTTTTGGTGGCAAGAATGACTGCCAAGATTCTTCTCAATTTTTAAAAGATTTTATGAGTCCATAATAATCAGGAGGAGAGGCAGCCTGGTCTAGTGAGTGGATTGAGGGTTTAGAGTCAGGTAGACCAAGGTTCAAATATTGCCTCTGATGCAGTGGCTGTGGGCAGCTAGGTAATGCAGTAGATAGAGCTCTGGGCCTGGAGTTAGGAAGACTCGAGTTCAGATCCCTCTTCAAACACATATTAGCTGTGTGACCTAGACAAGTCACTTAACCTGTTTGCCTCAGTTTCCTCATCTGTTGGAGAAGGAAATGGCAAACCACTCCAGTATCTTTGACAAGAAAACCCCAAATAGGGTCACAGAGTCGGAAACTGCTGAACAACAAGGACACAGTGGCCATATGACCCTGACCAAATCCCTTTACCTCTCAATGCCCAGAAGTAAAAGAAAAGTTGTCAGGATGCAACTTTTCTCTGAAGAAGAATACCTCCTCCTTCCTCTCCCCCTCTAGGAAAGTGAAATCACACATCTGGACTGACCCACCCTCCAGGGGCAAGGGCCTTTGCTTTAACATTCAGAGGCCCTGGGAATCTAACAGGGTTCCAACCAACTTTCCATTTTACTCCAAGCAATGAATGAAGAACCATAGAGCTAGAAGCCACACCTGCTGATGTGCCCGTGTTAGGGGTTGTTCTTTTGCTTTGTCTCTTTCCGTAGCCTTAAAGCGAAATGCTATTGCTATGACCTCGAGGGGCAATCCTTTCAAGGCTTCATGGAAGTGAGTGCTTTTGAGTCACAGGGAAGATTGTGGGGACGTTTTGTTGAGAATAAAGCTGACTTGTTTTAAGTGAAAGAAAAATAGCAGATGCAGGCTATTACAGCTGCAGATGCCTAGACTTAAAGGTGGAAAGTTGTTAGCATTTTGTGGGGGAGGGTGTTAATGCAGTGTCTTTGCCGGAGTCCTGCTCTGTGATCTGGAGCTGAGAGCCATTCACCTCAGGCCTTGGTTATTCCATTTGGAAGCCAAGCTAGATAGATGGAAGTAAGACAAAAAGCAATAAAGCAGAAAATGGAGGAGGTGAAAGGAAAGAGAAGAAGTGAGGAAGGAAGGAAAGGAGGAAATGGAGGGAAGAAGGAAGGGAGGAAGAGATGAAGGAAGGGAAAGAGGGAGGGAGGGAAGGTGGAAGGGAGAAGGAAGGAAAGAAGTGAGGAATGAAGGGAAGAAATGGAGAGAATAAGGAAGGGAGGGAGGGAAGAAAGGAGAAGGAAGGAAAGAAGTGAGGAAGGGAGAGAGGAAATGAATGAAAGAAAGAAGAGGAAGAGAGGAAGGGAAAGAGGGAGGGAAGGAAAGAAATGAGGAAGGAAGGAAGAGAAGAAGGGAGGGAGAGAGGAAGGGAGAGAATAAATGGAAGATAGCAGAAAGATGAAGGGAAGAAGGGATGAAAAAGAGAAAGAGAGTAAAGAAGGAAAGAGGGAAGGGAAGAAGTGAGGAAGAAAGAGAGGAAGGGAAGGAGGAAGGAAGGGAATAAGTGATAGAAGGGAAAAAGGGATGAAGGAAAGAAGGAAGAAAGAGAGGAAATGAAAGAAAGAATGCAGGGAGAAAGGGAGCAAAGGAAGAAGTAAGGGAGGGAGGGAGAAAAGCATAGAGGAAGGAAGGTGAAAAGAGAGGAAAGAATGAAAGTAGGGAGGGAAGAAAGGAGAGGAAAGGACCAAGGAAGGAATGGAGGAAGAGAGGGAGGGAGGGAAGAAGGAAAGTAGAAAAAACATATAAAGAAAAAGGAAGGAAGGGAGAGAAGGAGGTGGAAGGAGAGAAGTTAGAGACCTCAAGGAATTATTTGCCTCCAATTATACTAGTTTGGAAGTCCTCAACCTTTTAAATGTCCTGAACTGCTTTGGCAATCTGGTGAAGCCTGTGGACCCATTCTTGGAGTAATGTTTTAAAAGGCATCAAGTAAAACACATACGACTAAAAAGGAAAACAATTATATTGAAATACAGTTGTTGACATTCTTGGGCCCTAGGTTCAGGAATTCTGAACTTGAATGAGGAGCATAGATTGTTGAAACCCAAAGATACTCCAAAAGACCTTGTCTCCTAACTCGAATCAGAGAGCATTTATGGGTGCCATTCTTTTTTTAATTCTAGCCAAACACAACTAATAACGGTAATAAGAACATTCATTTATGTAACACTTTAAGGTTTAAAAGTCACTTTAACAGCAACCTTTTTGATAGATGAGGTAACTGTGAGACCCAGAGAGATAACTTGCTTGAGATCATAACAGCTAATTAACATCAGAACTAGTATCAGCAGCCTGGTACCCCAAAGGTTCCAAGGTTCTTTCCCTTCCTGCACAACCCAGGGTGCCCCAGAGCCCTTCTTGATTAACTAGATTTCTCTGCTAGGCTATTTCTTGCTTCTTCATCTAGACCAGGGGTGGGGAATCTGCAGCCTCAAGGCTACATGTGGTCTTCTAGGTCCTCAGGTGCAGCCTTTTGACTGAATCCAAGTTTTACTGAACAAATCCTTTTATTAAGGGGATTTGTTCTGTGAAGTTTGGATTCAACCAAAGGACTGCCTTTGAGGACCTAGAGGACCACATGTGACCTTGAGACCGCAAGTTCCCCACCCCCTAATCTATACTATTAAATTCCTTAAGGACAGAGAACCTGGCTTTTGTTTACCATATCTCCAATGGGGCTGAGCACTATAGATTCTTGATAACTACTTTTTGAATTGAAAATATGTACTACAGACGATCAGCAATTTGGAGGTATAGAAGAAGAAGAATCAGTGTACACTGGAGAAGATTTGAAGCAAAGGCTTCATAGAAGTGATGGGGCTTAATAATACTTTGGCTAGTATTATGATTGTAATACTTTCAGGCTTATGATGATCAAAGCAGGAGAGTTTAATCACTTACATTTATATTGTACTTTACAAACATCTGATGCTGTATGAGGTAGAGTGTCATCATACCAGTTTTACACATGAGGAAACTGAGACTCAGAAAGGTTAAGTGACTTGCTGAAAGTCAAGGACTAATTGAAGGGCAGGGGTGGAAATTGAACTCAGGTCTTTCCTGATTCCAGGTCCAGTCCTCTTTCCACTTTACCACGCAGACTACCAGGTGACTAGCTCACCCCAGCAGCTTGGTACCACCTAGAAGCCCCACAGCTCTTCATCATTAGAGCCCTCACCAAGGGATGGAAGGTCTTGGATCTGGTAGCATCCAAGGCAGGGAAGAGCATAGGGACTGACTTGACAGGACCAAGGAATCAAAACACAATATTTACCAACATTTATTAAACATCTAGTGTTCGCAGTATGTGCTGGGGGAGGAGGGGAGTAAGAATTAGATTAGAGACAGTTCTCTTCATAATGTTTATAGTCTAGCAGAGGGTTAGGACACTATACTATGTATACTATACCATACCACACCACACCCATACCATACCATGCCATACCATGCCATACCATGCCATGCCATACCATACCATACCATATCATACCATACCACACCACATGACATGATAAATGCAATAGAAAGTTACTTGCCTATTGTACTATGGGAAGTCTTTGGGGAATGGTGCTAAGTGGCCCAGTAGATAGAGCAGTGGAGTCAGGAGTCAGGAATACCTGAGTTCAAATTCAGCCTCAGACACTTAATAACTGTGTGACCATAGCCAAATCACTTCACCTTGTTTGCCTCAGTTTCCTCATCTATAAAATGAGCTGGAGAAGGAAATGGCCAACCACTTCAGTATCTTTGCCAAGAAAAATCCAAATGGGGTCACAAAAGGACGGATAAGACTGAAACGACTGAACATCAACAACAAAGCTACCAACTCAGAGACTCAGGGAAGGAGACATTTAAAATGAGGTTTAAAAAATGGACAGTAATTCAACAAGTAAAGAGAAAGAGAACTTTTCAAGTTTAGGGAACAGAATGAGAAAAGGCATTTGGAAAGTGAGAACATAGCCTGTATTTGGGAAGCAAGGAACAGTCCAACTTGATTAAAGCATGAAGTTTTGGGGGGGAATGATATGAGATAAGGCTGGGAAGGTTAAGGTACCACAAAATTGTGGAGGACCTTGAATGCCAGGCAAGGAAGTTGGAACTTGTTGGTAAGCAATAGAAAGTTTTTGGTGATTTTTTGAGAGAATGAATGGTTCCTGCCATCTTCATGATTAGATCTGTTGAGATTAGAGATAGGACAGGTAAAAGACCTATGTTTCATTGGTTTAAGAGATTTCCAGATGAGGAGTCTCCCTCTCTTGATGCAAGTTGGAACCTTCTCTGAAATTCAGAGAATTGCCTAGGAAAACTCAGAGGTTAAGAGTCTTGCCCAAGGTCACAGAACTAATGTCAAAAGCAAGATTTGAACCTAGGTCTACCTTTCCAGATCTTTAACTATGATGCCATATTGCCTCTCTATAGAATGGTATGGAAAAGGAAGATTATTCTGGCAGTGGTAGAAAGGATGGATGGGAGAGGGGAGATTGTGGAGGGAGGAAAACCTTTGAGGAGGCTACGACACTCATTAAGACCTGCAGTAAGGTGGTAGCGGTGAGAATAAAGAGAGAGAGATGAGTATAACAGATGCTTTATGGGTTGAAACACCATGACTTAGTAATTGATTGAATATGAGAGGTCAATGGGAAGAGAAAATACCAAGGTTTTAAGTATGAGAGGCTAGGTGAACAGGAGTACTGCAGAAAGTAATAGTGACATCAGAAGGAGGAGTGTATTGACAGGGGAAGGATCCTGAGCTCAGACTTTGTCATGTTAAGTCTGAGGTGCTAGACACCAGAGAAGCCCCCCAGGTAACTGAAGATGGAAATTTGGACCTAACCAGAGAGTTCAAGACTGAAGAGATAAACTTGGGAGTTACCTGCATGTGGCACTTTTTGAAGTAACTAGGGAAAAAAGAGATGAGAGCTAGGGATAGACCACTGGGAAATTTCCACTTGTAGGGTACGGGGTTTGAAGAGAAACCAAGGAGAGATAGTGACAAGAGAGCTGGTGATAGGTACCTCTTTGTAGGGGATGCAGCACTTTTCCACCTTTTCTTGAAGCAGAAACTCAACAGCTGAGCTGAATTGAAGTCACTGCTATTTTTAATAGCCTGCTTTTGGGTTAAGAGTGGAGAAGGTAAGGGACAAGGTCACTTCTAGGGCAGTCCTCCTACACCAGAGAATATATTAACCCCAGTAGATTAAAACCCTGGGCTATCAACTACCTCAAGCCAGCTGAGCTAAGACATCATGGGACAGTGGATAGAGAACTAGACTTGAAATCAGAAGGAATTCATTTCAAATCCTTGCTCTGACCCTTTCCAGCTATGTGTAGGTGAGTAAATCACTAAATCTCTCTGGATCTCAATTTCCTCATAAGCAAGATGACCATGTGGGATTAAACGTTTGCAGAGGCCTCCACCAGCTCTATATGGATGAGCCTCTGATCGATTGTCCACAGTCAGCTGAGCTATCACAGGCCACACAGGACAGTGGAAGGAGATTTGGACTGAGTCAAGAAGATCTGGGTTTAATTTTTCTCTCTGGCACTTAATAGTTATATGACACCAGGCAAGTGACTCAGTTTTGCACATCAAGTTCTGCACGAATAAACAGAAATAACAATGGCATCTCCCTCATTGGGTTGTTGTGAGGCTTAAATGAGATAATATACATGATTCACTCTAAACACATGAGCTGCTAAGTAAGTCACAAATAGCAGGCTTTCATCTGATTCAGCACAGGCTAAAGGAGCCAGACAGTCCCTTGTCAAGGCTCCTTTCCCATTTTCCCTGTAACTGCTATCTCCATATCTAACCCTAACCTTTTGAGTTATTGCTCATTCACTTTATCTTCAAGGCCAAGCTTGGCTGTTTCTTGATTCTCTAGACTTCTTTTCCTCACTGTGCTTCGCAGTGACATACTTTTGGCCTCAAGGCAAAATTGTTCTGTTCTTAACCACTGATTTGCCCACTCTGGAAATAACCCCAGAGCTCTACCTAGGGGAATCAGCTGAATAGAGTTCTATATCCTGGCTCTTTAATCTCTAACACAGTTCCTACAAGCTGAACCTTCTCTTCCAATCAATCCATAATCTGGATTTTGCCCAGTTCTTTGCTCAGCTGATGGATTTCTGGCAGACTGATTGCCCAAGCTTCTCCATCTAGGATCAGTTCATCATGGGGAACCCCCAGTTTCTTGGAAAAACCCTAAATTACCTCATAACTTTAACCAGTATTTCCAAATCTCTGGATATCCCATAGCTGCTGTCTTCTAGGTATGTATTAATCCTATATTCCATCCATACATCATACCCTGGAAAGTCCCAGTATTATTCACAGGATAACAGAATTTCAGAACTGGAATTTTAGAATTGGAAGGAATTTTAATGACCATTTAATTCAACCCATATCTCAAAATGAATTCCTTCTACATTATACCTGACAAGTGGTTATCCAGTCTATATGAAAAGGTCTTTGATAGGAGGAAGCCCACCATTTCTCATTTTTTTTGGTTACCTCTAATTTTTAGGAAAAATAACAATCTGTAGGACAACTCAAAACCTTATCCCCATATACACAAGTAAGATAAAATTAAGAGCCAGGAGGAAAAAAGTGAACTTGTTCTCTTAGCTTAGCTTTTGTGCTTGCTCTGATTTCATTTGCATGCGAGGCACAAAGGGTCTTAATGGGAACTGAGAAAAACAGATTCCTCAGACCCCTGTAGTACTTTGTGGTTTGTATTGGAAGGCAGTATCTGAAATGACCTGAAGGGAGTAAAGGTTGACAATCAGGACCATAAAGAAATTAAACGGAACTTTCTAACCTTAAGTCAGATAAAGTCTTCATCCTGCAAGTAGTTCAAAGATAGAAGGCTTTAATTAGCTCACTGGCTTTCTTATGTTCCAAAAAGAACTTAGCCCATGGAGGCTAAGACTCTGAGAACTGACAGACTTCCCTCTTTTTATGGAGAGAAAAGATATGCATAGCTAACTCTAGCAGCCAACAGACTTCTTTCCCTGAGGAAAGAAAGCAGCTGAGGGTTTTTTCCTAGTCTGATGTCTGGGTATATGAGAGGCCAGGCTTTCTCAACAATAGAGCTGAAGCTTGGTCTCTGAACTCCAAGTTAAAAGAAAGATAATAGAATCCATTCCCCTTATGAGAGAGAGGCAGCCCAGATTAGGACTCCAGCTGAAGTGCCAAAGGTGGCAGTCTCAAGAAACATCCAACAAAGAGAGAGTCAGGGAGAAGTAGATTCATGGTGATCCAATGGATCACCACAATCCATCAGAGATCCAATGGAATGTAGTACCCAATGAGGAACAGTCCTGGAAGGGAGAAAGTTCCAGTGAGAGAAGCATGATGACTGTATGGCTGCTGATGCCCTTTCCAATTCTGAAATTCTGGGCTTCTGTGCCATCATCAGAAGGCAGTATTTGAGCCACCTGCCCTATGGTACAAGTCTGAATTGACTCCTTTGCAACCTAATTATTTAAACAGAAGAAGGCTACTCTCTTTTCTGGAGGTAGCCCATCTAATACTTGAAGACAGCCACCATGTCTCTCTTGATTCTTCTCTTCTTCAAGCTACATGTTTCTTCAGCTTCATATCTTTGGATGGCATTAACTCGAGGTCCTTCACCATCCTCATTGCCCTCCTCTGGATGTTTCTCTTGATCATTAATGTCCTTTCCAAAATTGAAAAAAATTATTAAAGTATTAAGAAAACTGTCCACTCAGAACCAAATATAATATTCCACATGCTGGTCTGGCCTGGACAGAGTACAGTGAGTTGTGCCGATCATGGAGTTTTAAAAGAGGGAGAGACCTGAGAGGTCCTCAAGGTCATGCTGGTTCAACCTAGCATGCTGTTTAGCTCTAGGGACACCATTCTCATTCTTTCTCCTCTTTCCATTATTTCTTAGAATAACCAGTAAATTAGACTGTGAATTTGATTTATTCCCAATTTCAGGGCTCGTTTACTTAGCTTATGTCTGGGGTCCTTGCTGAAGGGGTTAATAATAGGACAGATTATGCTTATATTTACTTTTGAGCCTCAAGGCAAATTGGTATTGCTATTTGGGGGGATAAGGGGCAGTTCTTTTGATCTGTCTCTTATAGTTCCAAATCCTATGATCCTATCATTTCTAAATTTATCAAACATGATAATTTTATAGGCAAAGCATCTTGGACACAATACCATTTTGTGATCCTAAACTACCAGAGTGACTAGATTTATAAAGAGCAGTTTTTACATTGCATTTATTTTAACACTTTCACATTTTTCTTCCCAATTTCTATTTTTTTACCCACCCACCAAGAACAGTTTTTGGTTTCCTATGACTTCAAACTTTTCAGAAATATTCCATCCTTATACACAAAAACACCTCAGCTTGCCAGTGCATGCAAATGCACTTCAGATAACGCCTTCCTTCAGTTGCATTCTGTTGACACAGCTCTTGGAGCACTTAAATTTGCCCTATAGTGGGTTCTCCTTCCTTTTGCTCAATAACTTTGTGCCTGTGACTCAGACGGAGTAATTTGGGGGTTGCAGGGAATGGCTAATGGAAAAGCCTCTGGACCCCAAAAGAGGTAGCTGGATTGATTTATGTAAAGAGTGAATTTAATTCAAATGAATTCAAACAAGAATTTATTAAGTTAGCACTTACTGTGTACCAGCAGGCAGCCAGGTAGTACAATGGATGGAGCTGGGTCTGGAGTCAGAAAGATTCATGTTTGTGAGTTCAAATCCAATCTCAGACACTTCCTAGCTGTGTGACTCAGGGCAAGTCACTTAAGCCTGCCTGCCTCTGTTTCCTTATCTGTAAAAGGGACTGGAGAAGGAAATGGCAAATCACTCTAGTATCTTTGCCAAGAAGACCCCAAAAGGGATCAGGAAGAGTCAGGCAC
Organism: Pseudocheirus occidentalis; assembly: GCA_028646575.1. Classification (NCBI taxonomy): domain Eukaryota; kingdom Metazoa; phylum Chordata; class Mammalia; order Diprotodontia; family Pseudocheiridae; genus Pseudocheirus; species Pseudocheirus occidentalis. Next base: position 124,624,638 of record CM053598.1, read on the forward strand.
AGATGAAATGACTGAACAACAGTATACCAGGAACTGGGGATACAGAGATTAAAAAAAAAAATCAGTCTTTAAGGAGCTCATTCTGTACTTAGACAAGAGGTGAGGGGTTGTGCTATAGGTGTGGACAAGAGATAGGATGGGGTATGGAAAGTGATCATAGGATCAGGGGGACGTGGATTCAAATTCTGACACATACTAGCAGTCCTGTAACCCTGGGACAGATAACCTCTATGAACATCTGTTTCCTCTTCTGTAAAATGAAGATAATGATAGCACCTGCCTCACAGTGTTGTAGTGAGGATGAAACGAAATGCTAAATAGAAAAAGCCTGGTAAACCTTAAAGTGTCATAAATACCTTGGCTATTGTTATTAAACACAAGTCCAAAGTACCTGTGTACAAAGCAATTTCAAGGAGACAGCGGTCAGAACTGGGAGGAATTGATACTTGAGTTATGTCTTAAAGGGAGTTCGGTTTTCTGAGAAGTGTTGAATTGTCCCCATTGCACACAAAGGAGATCGCTTGTCCAAAAACATGAAAGCAAAAGGAAGAATTTTACAGAAAGGGAAGGAGTGACTAGCAGGCCAGATTCACTGGGATGGAGAGGAGATGAAGGGGAGTCAAGTGCTGTGAGGCTGAAGGCACCTTCTACCTAAAGAAGCCAGAGTGTGGAAGGCATTAAATGCCTCCTCACATTTTGTCCTTGAGGCAAGAGGAAGCCATTGAAGACTGGGGAGAAAGGGGGTTGCCATTCTCTGGCCTTGGAAAGGTCAGCTGTGACACACAAACAAAATGAATGTATCTGCCCTTTCCTTACTAAGATGGGTGAAAGAACTGGACACGGGTTTTCGTTAAGATCTGGAATTCCCAAGAGAGAGGAAGCTCTGTCTACTAGTGCAGGTTAGGAACCTTCTCTACAACTCAAAGTCTTAATTGCCTACAACAATGAGAGACAGAGTTGAGACCTGAACCCAAGCCTTGTCGGTCTTAAGACCGGCTCTCTGGGCACAACACCATGCTGCCTCTGTCATTAAGATAACTCTTTGTAAATAAGTGAGGCCTCTGTTCCTTACTTCTACCATGCAGAGTGCCTCTCACTTACATATTTAACAATAGTTTGCTTTATCATCCTAATTTTTTGTGCAAGCAGACATTCTGCTCTCTCAACCAGTCTCTAAGCCACGTGAAGGCAGAGATCATGCCTTAGGTATTTTTCTATCTCTCACAGTGATAGACACAGGACTGGGCCCAACGTGGGAGCTGAAGAAGCGGACGTGTTGACATTATTTATCCTGACTAACAAATAGCTTTGGAGGCAGACATTTGGACTCCAAAGGCCTCCCTTTTTAGCCAGTAGATGAACTTGGACAGAAAAAAAAGGAAAACAGTTCAACAACAAAACAAGTTCCCCCGTGCTGTTTGCAGGCCCAAGGGAGCCCTGTTGGCAGAATCTATCCTTTGCTCATCTAGGCAGGGAGCTGACCAGCCTGGGCTCATTAGCAAAGCCGCCTAGGCAGGAAGGAAGGCTGCATTTCTCATTATTGGCTGTTCTTCATTATTCCTCATCTAGTTTTCACTTGTGAATGAATAGATCTGATGATTGGGCTTAATTTCCAACATTTTGGGAAGCTGGGATGTAGGTGGAGAAGATAGAATGGCTCCAAAGAACATCAACAAGGGAGGCTGATCATCGACTTTGAGACAAGCAGGAGAGGAGGAAAAAAGAGCAAATTGTCCTCCCCATTCATTCCAAGGCTCCAGTAACTGACATCGCATTTTCTTACCTCAGGTTGGGCTGCTTTCCCCTGAGCACAATGGAACTTACCACCTTAGAACCGCAGCAGCTGTATTTTAGATGAAAATATACATATAGCTATGGGATAGCTATGTGGGGAAGGGGCATGCTCTTTCTCTACTGGAAAAATGCCATTTCCTCTTGATTTTTGAGAAAAAGGAAATCCTTAAGATCCAGAACAGGCCTAAAATCCCAGATCCTGGACTAATTTGGTCCTGAGCTACGTATCATAGGATTTAGAACTGGGAGGCACCTTAGAAGCATCAAGTGCAACTGCCTTGTTTTATAGATGAAGCACCTGGCTCACACAAGAGTTAAGTGACTCTCCCAGGGTCACACAGCTAGTAAGTGGCTGAAGTGGGATTTGAACCTAGGTTTTCCTGGCTCCAAATCCATTGCCATATCCACTGTGGCATACTGCTTCTGAGGGTTATGGACAAAGTCTATGGGAACAAACTTTTCCTTTTCTGTCCTTGTCACTTGGTAATCAGAGGTTTGTCTTGAGAATTCCTTACCTCCTCCTGTTCTTTTCCTTCCCCTATAACTTATTCACAGTGAAGTATGAAAGAATTAAGAGTTATTTCTTCCAGGGGAGAAGGGTATTCAAATAGGACTATAAGAAGGCAATGCTTGGTGCAGAAGGGCAGACTGAGACCATAAGAAGTGGGAAGATGCCAGGCTCCATAATCTTGCCCATGGCCAGCCCTGCCAAATTGATTCAGCGTCTGGAAAAATATGGGTAACAATTTGGTGTCTACACTGCTCTTGGATTCATTGACATTTCTGGTCAGCCTCAGTGCAATCTGAGGACCTGAAATGAGGGGAGTAGGCATGAAGTAGGGAGAAGCCCATCTGAAAATGAAAAATATTGAAAAGAGCCCAGAAAGAACAACTGGGAAGGGAGCAACCAGTTGCTGTCCCCTCGAAGGAAGTGACAGTCACTGGCAGCAATAGAGAGTAGTGTTTTCTTGCAAAAGACATAGGGCAGTACCCCCTAATCCAGAGGGAGTGTGGTGTGAGGCTGATGAAAAGCACCGTGGTCAACTGTATGTCAATCAGTCAACAAGTCTTCTCTGATCATCTGTGCTAGAGGCTGTAGAAGCTACAGAAGAAGCCATAGACGTGCTACCTGACCTCACGGAGGTTACGATCTACTCAGAGAGAAAAGAAAGGAGGGGCATCCTTGGATATGAGTGACAAGGGCCAGGAGCAGATTTTTATATAACATGGTAAGGTTTGCAAAGCTCTTCATGTCTATTATTCCATTTGTTCCTCAAAACCTGTGAAGTAGGTGCTATCATTAACCCTGCTTTGTAGCTAAGAAAACTAAGGCAAAGAGAAGTTATGTGACTTAGCCAGGGTGACGTAGCCAGTAAGTGGCTAGGGTGGGATTTGAGCTCAGGTCTTCCTCACTCAAAGTTTAGCACTCTCTTCACTGTATCGAACCACCTCTAGAAAGGGCACTGGGTATAGAATTAGAGTTTGTGATTGTTCCATATCTTAATAGCTGTGTGGTCTTGAAGAAGCCATTTAACCTGCTTCATCTTCATTGTCTTATCTGTAAAATGGGAATAATTGCACTTTCATTACCTCCCTAATAGGGTTGTTGTGAAGACTTCTGTAATTCTTAAATAATGAAAGAAATGTGAATTATTGTTTTAAAACTACAATTCAAGGAAGTATGTGATAAATATCATGAGTGATAGACATTTCTGTAGGAGTTAAGAGGAGGGAGTGTCTTGCATCTTTGTATTGTTGAGAATAGCTAAGTCATTCACAGAAGATTAGCGCATAGTATTACTGTTACTGAGTACAATATTCTCCTGGTTTTGCTAAATTCACTTTGCATCAATTCATATAAGTCTTTCCAGATTTTTCTGAAACTGCCTGTTCATCATTTCTTATAGCATAATAATACTTAAAAGTCAATTTTACACTCCACAGTGGGTAGAGTACCAGGCACGGAGTTAGGAAGACTTGAATTCAAATCCAACCTTAGGTCCCTTACCTGCTGTGTGACTCTGGGCAAGTTACTTAAATGCTGTTTGCCTCAGTTTCTTCATTTGTAAAATGGGGATAATAATAGGACCTACCTCCCAGGGTTGTTTTGGGGATCAAATTAAATACTCCTATTTTTGTTTTAGTTTTTTTATTTTTGGAGGGGGGAAGGCAGGGCAATTGGGATTAAGTGACTTGCCCAAGGTCACACAGTTTGTAAGTGTTAAGTGTCTGAGGCCAGATTTGAACTCAGGTCAAATTAGAGTCACCTGACTCTAGGGCTGGTGCTCCATTCACTACACCACCTAGATGCTCCATGAAATACTGCTTTTTAAGCACTTAGCACAGAGTCTGGTACATATTAGGTTCTACATAGATGTTGCTTATTATTATCATTATTTCTTTATTATTGGTGTAATCATGGATGTCTTCACAGATAAGGTAGTTGGGCATCAAAGAATGGTTAGGATTTCTTTCTTCAAATAGAGATGGGATGGCAGGAAGATACCTTGCATGTAGGAGTAACAATATGAGCAAAGGTGCTGAAGTGGTACATGCCAGTTATATTGAAGTAAGAGCAAGCCCTCCAGTTTGTCTAGAAGATAGGATTTACATAAGGAAAAAAAAATCAGATCTAAAACAGAAACGTAAGTTGCGATCAGATTGAGAAGGGTCTGGGATATCAGACTAAGGAGTACCTTTAAACATTTTTGAATGGGAGATTCAAGGGGTCAAAGAAATGTTTTCTGAAGACTGATTAGGTAAGATTGATTGGAAGGAACAGAGTAGAAACAGGGAGGCCAGTTTGGCCTCCAATAATGCAGGTATGAGGCAGTTATTAGCAATGAGAATGAAATGTAAAGTCCAAATGTAACAGATGAGGTGAAGGTAAAAGAATGAGACTTTTTGACTCTGGCTCTGAGGATGACAAGGGAAGGGAAAGAGTCAGTGGCTCAAGTTTGCAAGGTCACACAACTGGTGAAATGGCAGTATCATTAATAAAAGTGGAGCATCTGGGAACAGGAGCTGTTTTGGGCTTTTTTCCCCTCCTAAGAGCAGTAGGAACAGGAGTAGAAGATGTTTCTGGTTTTAGACATGCTGTGCTTGAGATGCTTATGGTGATGAGGAAAAACGAAGGCAGAACTGTCTTTTATCCCTGTACGTAATAAAATACTTTGCACATGGTAGGCACTTAATTAATTCTTGTTAATTGAATTAAATTGGGATTGAAGATCAGGAAGAAAGGTAAAGCCTGCACATGTAGCCTTGGAAGTCAATTATTTTTTAATTAAAATAATGTTTTATTTACCCCTGTTACATGTAAAGTTAATTTTAAACATTCATTTAAAAACGGGTTTTTTTTTAGTTCCAAATTTTTTCTCTGCCTTCCTCATCTCCCCTATCCCTGAGATAGTAAACAATTTGATATAGGTTATATGTGTTCAATCATGCGCTATATATTACCACATTAGTCATGTTATGAAAGAAGACACAGACCCAAGGGGGAGTGGGAAACCATGGGAAAAATACAGAAAGTGAAAAATAGTATGCTTCAATCTGCATTCAGACTCAATTAATTCTTTCTCTGGAGGTAGATAGCATTTTTCATCATGGATCTTTTGGAATTGTCTTGGATCATTGTATTGTTGAGAATAGCTAAGTCATTCACAGAGGATTAGCACACAGTGTTGCTGTTACTGAGTACAGTATTCTCCTGGTTTTGCTAAGTTCACTTTGCATCAATTCATATAAGTCTATTCAGATTTTTCTGAAACTGCCTTTCATCATTTCTTATAGTATAATAATACTTAAAGGTCAATTGTACAGATGTGAATACTGAAATTAGGTTAGTAGAACTGACCAAAGACCTTTACTTGTAAGTCATTTCCCTGGGATTAGGAGCCACCATAATAATGATGATAATGATAATTGGATATTAGGTTTAGAATTGAAAAAGACTTTAGCCATATCAGATAGTCCAATAGCCTACTTTTTTAGATAAGGAAAGCAAGACTCAGAGAGGCTAAATAACTTACCCAAAGTCCTATAGGTAATAAGTGACAGAGGAAGGATCTGGACCCAAGTACTATGAATCTAAATCCAAGACTCTTCCCAATGGATGATGGTGATGATGGCAATGGTGACAATGATAATTATGATAAATGACTAAGCGTATAAGATCCGGAGTCAGGCAACTAGGTTCAAAAGGCACTTTCACATTTACCTCCCCTAGACCTGGGTTTTCTTATCTATAAAAAGGGGATTGCATTAAGTGATCTCTAAATTCCATTTCTCATTCTAAATCTATGAGCCTGAATACTCAGAAAATGATAACATTTCTTGGTTCACAAAGTGCTTTACATAGCGGAGCAAATTAGGGCATTGAGCTCTAACCCTCTGAATTCACTTAGCTAAGAATAAGCCAGTGGAGGAGCTGCTATTGTCGCCTTCTTCCTGTTTCTATCAAGGTAGAGCAGCCTTTCTTTGGGCTCTTACCATTCTGTGTGGAGAGCTACTAAGCCTGCTTTCATTGCAAACCTTTATTTTTCCAAATGACGATTGAATTTCCACTTTGTCTTTGTTTATGTGTCCCCGTCGTGTTCCGTATAGTTTTACTTTGACCAATCTCTCTCAGCAGATACCTTTCAGGAAGGGTCTCTGTATTTGTGAATGTCTGTATTTTGTCCATTTCTGGTACCAAATGGATATCTTTAGCTACCATTTTCTAGAAACCACTAAATTCCATATTTCTTTAGCTTTATGGTCTCTGATTTCCTATCCATCCTTCTTCCCATCACCTTTGTTGACTCTGAAACTCTTATACTCAAGTATTACCTTCAAATAAAAATTTCCCATTGGCCTCATAATCCATTAGAGTTTATGAATGTGATACAATGACAGCAATAAGGAAGATACAGATGGTTTCTTCTCATCTTCCAGGCTTTGGGAATGTTTCACTGTGAAAGCAAGATACTGATCAATCTGGAGACACTAGGGTGGAGGGAGCTTGCATGATGCCAGAACCAGTTGAGTCCATGGAAAAACAATCCGTCACCCTGGCTGCCTATCCAGTGCCCTGTAGACAAGACAATCGGTCGACAGACGGAATTTTTCCACTTTTCAACAAGTCATCCTGGCGTCATTCAGACACAGACGGGTGGAATTTTTCACTTGAGGATATTTTGGCTTTGTGTAGAGAGGTGAACCTCACTTTAGGTAATGGATGTGTTCCCAGAAAAGTTTGGTGCAAAACTAGTATTCATCATTCATACACTAATTTTTAAAAAGCACTGGTTGCTTAAAGATAGACTATGGCTAATCTATAAAGTAAATAACTTCCCCTCTGAGTTATTTGCTTTGGAAATGCAGCTTTTCGTATATTGGTATGGCTTACGTATTGAGGCATGCTGGTATGTGTGAGTATAAATATGCCTATATTTGAAGATAACACCATAGCCTCAGCCTCTAGGAGAGGAGAAGGGTTTGTGCTGCAGCATCCATTCTGACCTAGGCAGGAAGTAAGCCTGTGATTTTAGCCTCCTTGGCACCATGGTTACTTCCACTGAGCTAACTAGCCAAAGCCAGACTGTCTTATAGATACCAACTGTGTACATTGGGAGAGAAAAATGCCTCAGGGAGAACTGCAGAACTGGGGCGAAGATGATCTGTTTCAGCAACAATATTACTGACAGCACAGATCAAGTGGCTTTGATTATAGAGTCTTATTTCCTATACAGAAAACCAACAAGGGAAGACACTAAACCTGTCACTGTAACTCTCTCTCTCTTTCCATCCATCCATCCATACTTATTCATTTATGTGTGCATATGTACACATCTCTCTATGTAATATATGTATGTATACATAAATGTATGTTTATATGTGTGTATGTATATATGTAATTGTGTGTATATATGTATGTATATATATGTATATATATATATATATATCACAATATTGTTAGGTACTATGCTAAGAACTGGGGTATAATTAAAATGGAGTAAGATAGTTCCTGCCCTCAAGGAACTTATAATCTAATAAAGGAAAGATAATGTAAAAGGGGAACTTGGGAAGTTCAGGGAGGATGAGTAAAGGGAATAGTTTGTAAATGACTAGAATGTTGAGACCTGGTTCCAGGCATGATAATGGCAAACTTGTGTACTGATCAGAGCCCAGGATGGTCCCAGGGTTAGAGCCCAAGGAACTGGGAGGAAGGGAATGAGGAGGTGGAAGTTCAGGGCTCTGCCTAGAATGTAGGATGCCTGCCCTTGGGCTTTTACTATCACTAAAGCCTTGCATTATCAATGCCAGTCCTCAAGATGTTACTCATTTCTCCTTGGGTGTCTTGTTTGTTATTTGGGCATATTGTCATCCAGTTCCATCAAGTTATAATCTTATGACCTGAAGAACCAGGCTTTCCAGGGGCTTGGTTAACTGAGAAAAAGGAATGCTAATAATAGTTAACACTTATATAGTGCTTAAAGGATAGCTAAGTGCTTTATATTCATTATTTCATTTCATCCTTAACAACAGCTATGTGAGATAGACATTATTATAATCTCCATTTTATAGATGGGGCTGAGTGACTTACTCTAAGTTACACAGCTAGGAAGTATCATAATAAGAAACCATTCATACCTGTATACCGCTTTAAGATTCACCAAGTGCCTTCCTCATCGCTGATGGAGGCAATGCTAGTTATTACCTCCTTTTTTATGGAGGAAGAGACCAAAGCTCAAGGTACTTAAGGACTTGCCTGAGGCCATGAAGGTCAGATCTGTCACTTGGGGAGGGTAATTTTGATTCCATTCTGGTGATTCCATGGGTGGGACACTCTCCACTGCAGGTAAGCACAGTCTATCAATTGTGGGAACTTAGAATCCAGCCTTGGACACTTGACACTTACAAGCTATGTGACCTGGAGCAAGTCACTTAACCTCAATTGCCTTGCCTTCTCCCCTCCCAAAAAGAAGAAGTAGGAGGAGGAAGAAGTAGAGGAAGAGGAAGAGGAAAAGGAGAAAGAGAAGGAGGAGGAGGAGGAAGAGGAGGAGGAAGAGGAGGAGGAAGAGGAGGAGGAGGAGAAGAAGAAGGAGAAGGAGAAGGAGAAGGAGAAGGAGAAGAAGAAAGAAAGAAAGAAAGAAAGAAAGAAAGAAAGAAAGAAGGAGAAGAAGAAAGAAAGAAAGAAAGAAAGAAGGAGAAGAAGAAAGAAAGAAAAAAGAAAGAAAGAAAGAAAGAAAGAAAGAAAGAAAGAAAGAAAGAAAGAAAGAAAGAAAGAAAGAAAGAAAGAAAGAAAGAAAGAAAGAAAAGAGCCAGCCAGGTGGTACAGTGAATAGAGCACTAGCCCTGGAGTCAGGAGGAATTGAGTTCAAATCTGTCCTCAGATACAACAGATATGAGCTACATGACCTTGAGCAAGTCACTTAACCCCAATTGCCTTGCCTCCTTCCCCCCGCCCAAAATGCGAGATGCAGTCTACCTCCCCTAAGTTCTGCCTCAGAAATCTAGGGGAGCCTTTTTTTTCTTTAAAGAGAAAAAAGTATCTCCTTTCTATCTTGGGTCTTATAAAGGAGCCAGATACCATGCAAAGCCTTTGGGTCAGTTGCATTGCCCTAAATTAAATCCTAATCCAAACTCCCTAGAATAAGGGGAGTAGACTATTTAAGAGACCCAGATTTTTTAGCCAAGTGACAGAAGGGAAGACAGAGGAGTGATAATGAGGGAGGGCAAGGCCATGGGAAAATGTGGGTCAGGATGATACAAATCTGGCCAAACAGAATTTCTAATTTCTTTGGAAAATATTTTCCAAGCAGCAATAAAGACTGTAGTCCTCATAGAAAGGTCACCAGTCTATAACTTCTCTCTGTGCTGCTCACATAGGCAGATGGACTTTACCTGTGCCCTTGTGGGCTTCATGAAGGTTGTAGTCTACTTTGGAAGACAAGCTTGTCAGATAGGCAGGTGGACTTCACCCATGTCCTTGTTGACAAGGCGACAGAACAGTTAGTTAGATTCAGAGCTGGTTCACCAGTTGTACTTAAAGAACGCTGAACAATGTCAATCAGGAAGAATATTTTTATTGTTATGCCCCAAGACTCTTGTCAAACAATCAGTCAATTAACTGATGAACAAGCATTTATTTCAATGCTCACTATACATCAGGTACTATCATTTGCACGGGGGATCCAAGTTTAAAAGAATGAAAAGAAACAATTCCTGCTCTTAAGGAGTTTCCATCTATTCGGAAAAACAACATGGATGTATATAATATATGTGGAGTAAATACAAGGTAGATAGATAGGGAGGGAGCGAGGCACTAGCATTTGGGGGAATCAGAAAAGTCTGATAGTAGAAGGTAGCTTATCTCCAATTCAATTATTAATTGAATAATTGAAGATAATTGAATAATTATTTTATTCAGCAATTGTAGGAGTGAATGACAGATTATTGGGTGATAGCATACTGGGAGAGAGAGATAACACATGAAACTAGAGAATCAGGATTTACAAAAATTGCAACAGACTGGGTAAGAAAAAGATGGAATTTAGGAGGAATGAAAAAAAAACCTTTATGGCACAAGACAAATATTTGTGTTTGGGAAAAAAAAACACTCAAGGGTCTTGGTACCCTATAAACTCAACCGGAGTTAACAGTGTGAAAACAACACTAGCAATGACAACAACAGCAACCACAACCACAACAACACAACAACAACAACAGAAGACCAGGCAATCTTGGGCTGAGCTAAAAGAGGCATAAGAGATAAGAGTCTGCAATGATCAGATCGTTCATGGAATATTGGGTTCCATTCTGGGCATCACCTTTTAGGAGGAACACTGACAAAGTAGAGAATGTCCAGTGTGGAACTACCAGGATGATGAGAATACTGTTGTCCACGTTGTACAAGGAATTTTTAAAGGTACTGAGGATATTTAGTTTGGCACTGGAAAGAGGTGAGGGAATGCAATAGCTATCTTTGAATAACGGAAAAGATGTAAATTGGAAGAGAGATTATTTTTTCACCATCACTTGAGAGAGTTGCAGGGAAGCAAAGGGTTACAAAGAGGCAGATTCATGTTTAATGTGAGGAAGAATTTCCTGGTGGTCTTTGATGTTCTGGCTTGTGATTTGGTTGCTGCAGGCAATTGTGAAGTGAGTAAACTCTCTCTACCAAGGCAGATTGATATTACTGGGCAACTTTTTGTCTTAGAGAATTGCCTGAGGGACCAAGAAGTTAACTTTCCATGGGTCACACAGTCTAGATGTGTCAGAGGTGTCAGGACTTGTACCCAAGTTTTCCTTACTCTGAGATCAGTTTTCTACCCACTATGCTACTACTGTAATGCTTATCATGGTTAGAGACTTTCAGTTATTGAATGAGCTGTAAAAAAAAAAAAAGTGGGTTTTCTTTCAGTGGAAGTGCTCAAGCATAGAATGTCAGGACTACTTTATGTGATTCCTGCATTGGAAAGGCAGCTGGACTAGAGGAGCAGTTCTCAAAGTGTGTTTTGTCTGAAACCAGGGGTAATACTGGAACCAACTTGAATATCCTTGGGAGAGCTGATTGTTAAATTTTCAGTATAAACATTTACACCTCTGAAATTGGCAAACACTAGAAAACAGGGCTTGATTTAACTGTTTTGTTGATACTATAGAGTTAAGAACACAATGAAGAAAATGTTAATAATGCAAATCAAACTTAAAAGTATGCTTTGTGTGTCTTCCTAGAGAGTTGACGGTTAAACATTTACCAGAACACCATTGCCTGAGACTCAGGGGTTCTGTTGTTGTTGTTTACTTGTTTCAGTTGTGTACAACTCTTTGTGACCCCATTTGGCGTGTTCTTGGCACAGGTCCTGGAGACATTTGCTATCTCCTTCTCCAGTTCATTTTGCAGATGAGGAAACAGAGGCAAAAGGATTAAGTGACTTGCCCAGGGTCACACAGCTAATAAGTGTCTGATGCCAGATGAGTCTTCCCAACTTCAGATCTGGCTGCTTTATCTACTTACCCATCTAGCTGCCCTTTTAGGGGGTCCCTGACACAAAACTATTTTCATAATAATACTAAGATAATATTTACCTATTCAAATACTCCTCCCTTTCCCGGCTACATATTTGTGAAGAAACAGATTTTCTTCATATACTTCAACCAAAACAACATATCACAGTAGATTAAATGCAGAGCAATTATGAAAATCCAGCTGCCTTCTATTAAGTTGGACACTAAAGTGATTTTCAAAAACACATAAAACAATGCTACTCTTCTCACAAATCTTTTTTTTTAATTTTGGAAAATATATTTTTCATGAAAAGTGTTATTTATGTTAACATGTAATGGGTCTATTACTGTTATTTTAAGAGAGTAAATGTTATTTATGTTAACATGTAATGGGTTTATTATTGTTACATTTATTTCATAAATGTGTGTTGGACTCAGCACTCTGCTGGGGGACTGTGGGGATTTTGCTTCAGTTTTACTGTAATTATCAAGATGGAACTATGCTTAACAAAATAAGGGAGTGGAAAACAGTTTTAGGGCAGGAACTATGTCTTATCTAAAAATACCATCTCTCCCATTGCCTGTACTGCTCTAAATATGGTAGATTCCTAATGACTGTTTGTGGGATAGAATTGAATTAGCAGCGTCGGTCTTCCTATTTTGTACCCATTTTGATGACATCTCTTCCCTTAACTATGCTGTTCCCCCTGGTGTCTCTTCCTTTTTCCCTATTATCTGTTTAGATGATCTGATGGAGTAATTTATACTAAGATGTAAATGACAGGTAGTTTGAATGTTTTCTCATAGGAGCCTTTTTTTTTGTTTTGTTTCATTTGGTTTTGGTTTTGCATTTAACCAGAGATAAAGCCACGAAACCACAAGAGTAAAGCTCTGAAGAGTAGAATTTTATGCACTAACTTGTGGGCAATAGAAGTATTTTGGGCTATCAGGGCCTTCCTGAGGTCAGTGAAATCATAACACAGATATAACTACAGTACCTGTTCTGGCTACCTATAAGGCTGGTACTGTAGGCAGGTATAATTAGAGGTCACATGGATGGACCTCTACAGGAATCCTGAATTTTGAAAAATAGAATCATCAAACTTGATGGCTGCACAATTACTCATGAGACTTGGCAACACCATGAAATTGTGAATTTTTCCTTCCCTCAGGAGGGTGGTTAGTCGCAGAGGTTGACGTCAAGACCTCAAAGTACTTGTGCAACTCAAGAGCCCTTGGACATCTTGAAATTGATCAGACCAAGTTTATAAATGGAAAATTCATAAACTTAACATTCTGTGGTCACTGGGTTCTCAATATGACCCTGGGAAAAGGATGGAAATGAGTCTCTGGCATCCCTTTGTTGTTATTTTGTTGTTGTTCCTCTTACAACCCAACCACTGACAAAGCTGTAGGCAACATATTCCAAGAATTGAAGGACATTGATCAGGCTAAGCCAACCTGAGTGGATCAGGAAAAAAAGGTCCAAAGGGGAGAACAAATAGTTCATTAGAACTCTAACAATATCCTCCTGTACTCTGAAATGAGCTTTGATAAATGGCACTGTGAATATTCATGTGCAAGATACCTGTACTGAGGATCAGGAGACTTGGGTTCTAGTCTCAGTTCTGCCACTAACTTGTTGAATCATCTTGTAACACTGCCCATCTTTACTGTGCCTCAGTTTCCTTATCAGTGAAATGACAGGCTTGGGTCAGATGACCTGCCTTTCAGCTCTAATACTATATGAGTCTTTGAAATACTTTTCCTTTGTATTCAAGAGCTAGATTTTCTTGATGAGGACAAGGTCCAGATCCAGAGAAGAGGATGAACCTTTACAATAAATTGGGCATAATAACATCTATATATTTTCAGGTCAAATTAGAACATTAAGAAGGAGTTTTTGTTTTGTTTTACCAATAGGGCCCATTAAGTAACTGGGGTATGGGGGTGGGGGAAGAGGAGAGAATAACTTCCAATTGGAATTCCAAAGAGGACAATGCCCCCAAATACCCTATGGAATTGTGGTCAAGAGTCAAATGAACTTCAACAATCAGCAATGTGAACACAGTCCTAGGTCAGAGTGTGATTCCAAACAACCCATTTTGCAACAGTCAAATAATTTCCAGTTATGTCTACTAATGAGCATGAGTGAAAGAAGTCAGCAGACACTGGCAAACATCTGCAAATGAGTTATGAAGGAGCAAACAGGCTTGTTGGGTAGCAGTGTGTGCCAACAGCCCAGGAAATAGACAAAACAAGCCCAGTGAACTTCAAATTGTGCATTATACTATTTTTTTTTTTTTACTAGTTTGGGTGAATAACCTCTTTTGTGTTTGGCCGACATTAGACTGGACACAAGTCATAAATCCCTTTTGCTGGCCGCCTGCAATCCACAATGTGGTCTTTGTCTTGTCAACATGGAGCCCTTTAGCCTCTGACGCTATTGTTCTGATTAAAATTCCAGGATTGGTCTCCAGATCTCGATTGATTTTATATCCTCACAGGGAAATAAAAGGGAGTGAAACAAGCCAGCCAGGCCCTCCATGGAAGCCACTAGAACAAACCTTGGGGAAAGAATATAATAAGTTGTTGGGGGTGGGTCTGGCGGGGAGGGAGGAGTTGTATTCTGGGTCTAGCTGAGAACTTGTTTGCTGGATGTCTCCATCTCACAGCCTTGCATATGTTAGATGAATGAAGTCATCCTGCTATACTTGGGAGCTCGGCTGCTAAAAGGAATGCCTGTTGGATGCTTTTGGAATGTTCTCAATCTTCTGTGGAATCTTTATGGGCTGGAAATTCCTAAACAGTGATAACAATGATTCTTTTTGCCTAATCTCCCTGATGTTATCTTTGCTTCTTTCTCTTCTGGGTCTTTGCTGCTGTGCCTTTTTCTTCTAACTGGGCTAGAGGTTGAAGAAAACAGGCATAATCCTATCCCCACCCCTACAACTGAAGCTTCTTTTTTTGGTTAACTCCTGTGATTTTACCCCTTGACTAAGCCTTTCTTCTGTATTCTTCTCTACCCTTCCCCTCCCCTACCACAGTCCATGTTCTCTACTCTTGGTGGTCTTCCCCCCAAAGCATTAATAAGGATGACATCAGATCATCTGCTCTCAAGGAATTATAAACTTGTTGACAGAAAGTCTCAGCATTTAACATAGTGTTTTGCCTATATCTGCTCCTCAGTAAATAGTTGTTGAATGAATGAATGAATTAAAATATACTCTTTATTTATAGAGCTATGATCTAATCACCATTACCACCACCATCACCACCAATGGCTTTCATTAAGTATTTGAATGTGATACTCTTAGATACTAAAGCCACTCCCAGATAGCCAAAATAGACAAGGGACCAGCAAGTCATATCCTGCTTTTCCTACGTGGAGTTGATGAATTTCTGCAGCATACTTTTTGTGGAACAGTTTATTAGAGCAGTAACTGGATACTTCCAATTGCCAGTGCTTCCAACAGGTTAGAATAGTGTGGGAGGGCAAGGTTAAGAAAAATATATTCTCTTAGGTGGAAAACCATGAACTAGAGAGGGCAAGTGTGATAGAATACATTGTAGGAGGATGAACAAACAGGGAGAGAAAACTAAACAATATCGTAAGAGAAATATACTATAGACCTTATGCTCAGAATTAGGAAATGGAGGATGAGTTAGGTGGAGCAATGGATGGAACATTAAGCCTGGAGTCAGGAAGACCTGAGTTCAAATCTGACTTCAGATACTTACTAACTGTGTGACCCTGGGCAAGTCACTTACCCCTCTTTGCTTGGTTTCCTCATCTGTAAAATGAGCTGGAAAAGGAATTGGAAAATCACTCCAGTATCTTTGCCAAGAAAACCTCAATAGGGGCCACAAAGAGTCAGACACAACTGAAGTAACCGAACAACAACAACCAACAAAAAGTATCAATCCTATAAGAACAATGTCAAGAGGGCTATGACTTAAAATAAATGGGATTATAACACATACTAAGGACCAAAAATAAAAAAATCTTGACAACCTTTATTAGGGGAAAGAGGAATGTTGAAAAGCATATAGGACCACCCCTTGACATAAATAGGATGATGACAATGGCAGATGAAGAGAAGGCAGACCAACTCAAATACAATTTATGTCTGTTTTCACTCTAAAGGATATTTATATTTAACCTTGG
This sequence comes from Pseudocheirus occidentalis, assembly GCA_028646575.1. Taxonomy (NCBI): domain Eukaryota; kingdom Metazoa; phylum Chordata; class Mammalia; order Diprotodontia; family Pseudocheiridae; genus Pseudocheirus; species Pseudocheirus occidentalis. The sequence continues at coordinate 124,640,596 of CM053598.1, forward strand.
AACAATAGAAGACTGATTAATTAATAGTGATTAACTGAACCCAAGATAAGTGAGACAATGACAAGAAAGCATTCATCTTCTCTCAATGAATTCTGTGGGAAAAATTATTTATTAATATTGCTTGAACCTAGCTTTATGTGTCTAGAAATTGTCTAGCTCAAAGCTTACAGTAGAGACTGGGCTGATCTTATAGATACTTTGGAAAGATTGCCTCAAAGGATGCTTGGGTCTACCCAGAACTTTTGTGTTTTCTGTCAGTTTACCCAGATCTTGTTTTGGGTTCATCCAAAAATAGTCTTTTGAGTTCACCATTAGCTTGTGTTTTGTCTTTGTACAAATTACATTGAATGTTTATATTTACCTGCTCATATACATTTCAAGCAAACTGCTTACATTCTGGCATTTATGTCTGAACTCCATATAATATAAACCTCATAGAGACTCTATGAGGAAACCACACCTTTTTTCTAGCTCTCTCCTTTGCTGCACTAGCAATTAAATCCTTTCTTTTGTCTTTTTTTTTTTTTGGAGGGGGGAAAGGAAGGCAATTGGGGTTAAGTGACTTGCCCAAGGTCATAGTTTTTAAGTGTGTCAATTGTCTGAGGCCATATTTGAACGCAGGTCATCCTGACTCCAGGGCCAGTGCTCTATTCACTGTGCCACCTAGCTGCCCCAATTAGATCCTTTCTAAAACCATTTTCAGGTTTGGGGCTTTGTTCTACATTGACAATTCACACTACCAGGTATTTTATATCCCATATTACTAAAGAAATGTGGAGATGCAATTGTTATATTTCTGTCAGTGATCATTGAAAAAATATGATGAATAGAAGAGATGCCATTAGATAGGGAAAATATTTATTAAGTACTTACAATTGTTAGGAATACAAATGCAAGCAAAAAAGAAAGATAGTTCCTGCCTTCAAGAAGCTTACATTCTAATGGGGAAGACAACACATAAAAGGAAACCAGAGCAGAGAGGAGGAGGTATTCACTCAGGGAAATGGTAAAAAAAAAAAAACAAAAAAAGAACACCAGGGAGTCAGGAGAAGAGCCCAGAAAGGAATAAAGGAGTGACCATGACTGATCTGGGCACTTTCCTTGAAATGAAGGTTCAGGGAGTAATTAACCAATTAGAGAAAGGGGCAAGAGGAGCAGAGTGACCTTCTAAGGTAAGAAGATTGCTAGTGAATGGTGAAAAAGAAGGCCTGAGAATCAGGAGTAGAGCCCAGAGGGCAATGAAAGTGTTCACATGGCAATTCCTTTAAAATGAAGGTTCTAGAGAAAATATAATGAACACACATAAATCTTCCAACCATAGCCAGATTTTGACTCTAGGAAAAATTCTAGAATTTATTAATGCATTCTTTAAAGAAAAAAAATTTTTTGGGGGGGGGCAGAGTCAAGATGGTGGCATAGAAGCAGGAAATTCTGTGAGCTTCCCCAACGACCACCTCAAATACCTATAAAATATGACTCTAAACAAATTTTAGATCTACAGAACCCACAAAGTGACAGAGAGAAATTAGTCTCCCGCTGAAGGCAGCCTGGCAGGCCTACAGGAAGGATCCATCACACTGCGCTGGGAGCAGAGCACAGTCCCACATGATTTTGGCCTCAGGGTGGCCCTGACCAATGGTGGCCAGAGCAGATTTCAGGAGTGTGAATTACCAGCAGCTGTGGCAGTATTCAGACTCCTCAACCCATAAATTCCAAAGAGCAAGTAAAAAGTCAGTCAGGAACTCTGTTAAAAAGGAAGGGCACGTTCCAGCCCCTGCCCCCAAGGTGAGAGGTGAGGGAGTCATGGTGGCTGCAGCCACAGCCTAGCATGACTGCCTCCAGAGCTCCTGGCCTATATATCATAAGGGGAACCAAATGACCATTCAGAGGGTAATTGCTCTTGCTTCAACCTGCTTGGATTTGGATTGCTGTTTTGAGTGGAGGTCCTAGGGTGTGTGGTTAGTGGGCCAGAGCTTTTGGGGCTGCAGAGAGGGCACCTAACTAATAGCTCCTGCAGATGTGAAAACTCCAGCAATTTGGGACTCTTCCCCATTCTGGAAGTAGAGTTCTACCACAGCAAAGAGCTCAAAAGCCAAGTAATTGACTGGCAACATGAGCAAGCAGAAGAAGCAAAGCAAGCAGAATAATCAAACCTTAGATTCCTTTTTTAGGGACAAAAAGGATAAAATCATGGAATGGGAGGAAGACAATGAAGTCAGAACTCCTGCATCAAAAGCTTCCAAGAAAATGGAGGCGTTCAAGAAGGATTTTGAAAATCAAGTAAGAGAAGTGGAGGAAAAATTGAGAAGAGAAATGAAAATGACGCAAGAAAATCATGAAAAGTGAGTCAGCAACCTGACTGAAGAAAAAGCACCTTAAAAAATAGACTAACTCAAATGGTAAAAGAGGCCCAAAAAGCCAATGAGGAAAAGAATGCCTTAAAAAGAAAATTTGCCAGATGGAAAAGGAATTTCAAAAGGTCACTGAAGAGAATAATTCCTTCAGAATTAGATTGGAGCAAATGGGAGCTATTGATTTTATACAAAATCAAGATCCAATAAAACAGATCCAAACAAATGAAAAAATAGAAGGTAATGTGAAAGATCTCATTGGAAAAACCACTGACCTGGAAAATAGATCCAGGGGAGACAATTTAAAAATTATTGGACTACCTGAAAACCATGATCACAAAAAGAACCTAGAAATCATCTTTCAAGAAATTCTCAAGGAAAATTGACCTGATATTTTAGAACCAGGGGGCAAAATAGAAATTGAAAGAATTCACTAATCACCTCTTGAAAAAGATCCCAAAAAGAAAACTCCTAGGAATATTAAAACAAGGTTCCAGTGTTCCCAGATCAAGGTGAAAATATTATAAGCAGCCAAGAAGAAACAATTTGAATATTATGGAAACACAATCAGGATAACACAAGATGTAGTGGCCTCTAAATTAAGGGATTAAAGGGCTTGGAATATGATATTCTGGAGGTCAAAGGAGCTAGGATTAAAACCAAGAATCACCTACCCAGAAAAACTGAGTATAATGTTTCAGGGGAAAATATGGTCATTCAATGAAATAGAGGACTTTCAAGAATTCTTGATGAAAAAGCCAGAGTTGAATAGAAAATTTGACTTTCAAATATAAGAAGCAAGAGAAGCATGAAAAGGTAAACAGGGAAAAACAATAATAAGGAACTTATTAAAGTTGAACTTACCCTACAAGAAAGTAAGGGGGATAGAGGGGAGGGCAGATTGGGGGCAAGGGTAGTTAGAAGCACACACCTTTGAAAGGGGACAGGGTCAAAGTGGAAAATAGAATGAGACGGGAGTGGGGTGGGATGGAGGGTAGTATAGTCAGTCTTTCACAATATAGCTACTATGGAAATGTTTTGTATAACTACACACATACAACCTATATTGAATTGCTTGTCTTCCCAGTAGGGGTGGGTGATGAGGGAAGAAGGGAAAGAATCTGGAAATCAATGTTTTAAAATCAAATGTTAAAATAAATAAATAAAAATGTAAAAAGAAGATAGATTTATAACCCCATACTTTCTTCTATGTCATAAAAATTGGACAAAGTCAATTAAACAAAGTCACAGTCTCATATGTTCCCTAAGGAAACAAAATTCTGTCAAACAATATGAGGGATCTGGGACTGTTGAGTTTCTTCCTCTGGCTTCTTATCTGAGGAATACATAAGATTCTGTTTTTTATGTGTGAGGCAATTGCCCAGGGTCACACAGCTAGTTTCAAGTGTCTGAGGTCATGTTTGAGCTCGGGTCTTCTTGATTCCAGGGCCAGCGTTCTAGCTACTGCACTACCTAGCTACCCCAATAATTTATAGACTTTTTTTTTCTTTTGGATCCAGTCAGGGTTGACTTGCCCAAGGTCACACAGCTAGTAAATGTCAAGTGTCTGAGGCTAGAATTTGAACTTCGGTCCTCTTGACTCCAGGGCTGGTGTTCTGTCTACTGCCCTACCTAGCTGCCCCAATAATTTATAGTCTTTTTTTTTCCTTTGAATCCAATTGGGGGTAAATGACTTGCCCAGAGTCACATGGCTGGTGGATGTTGGGTAACTGAGGTCAGATATGAGCTCAGGTCTTCCTGACTCCAGGACTGGTGTTCTGTCCATTGTGCCACACAGTGCCCCTATTTAAGACTCATAAGTAAATTTTTATATCTTATGGGACAGCTTTTATTCAGGTGAGGTTAATATTAAAAGACTTTTAGTTAACCAAAAATTGTGGGAGAAATTGTTCTGAGTCCCAAATAATAAAAGGAAATTAAAAAAAAATCCTATAACATACTTAAGGACATTTCTTACTTCTACAACTACAAGGGCTTAACTCTTTCATTGCTGTGTATCTATTTTGTACATTAATATATTTTAATTTTATATCCCTACTATATAAGTATAGATAGGGACGACATGGCGTAGAGACTAGAAAGCTGGCCTTGGAGACAGATAGGACTGGGGTCTACTTCTGCCTCTGATATAGAGTGTCCAGCACTTGCATTGCTGTCTGCAGCACTAAAGTTTTCTCCCCTTCCCCTGTGAAATGAAAATGTAATTGGGAAATAGTTCACAAAATAAATTAAAATGCAACAGAACACAGAAAAAAAAGAAATTTGTTTTATTGTTCTGAACTTGACAGACACCAGTAAATGTGAATTTTCCATATACAAAGAACAGAAGAGGAGAATGATATAAGAAACTATGAATTTCATTTAGTATGGCTTCTTTTTTAAAGTTTATATTCAATTCCTAATGTTAGTTCCACAGTTGTTTTGCTTGCATGTTTTGCACTCTAAACCTCCTGATCTCTTCTGTGAATTACCAAAAAAAAAAAAAAAGTTCATTTTTTATATATGTTTATCTTCTTGGAAGAGTTGGGTAAGTCTTCTTTTCTCCTATCCTCTTCATAATCAAAGTTCTAACCTGGATGAGGTGGCTCTGCCTCAATTATCTTGGCTTCAGTCTTATTGACCTACTGTGGGTTTCAAGATTTAGTTTTTTCTCCTTCTCTTTGCCTGATCTTCATTTGAGGAATGGTTCTATCCTCAGCTATGGCCTTCATAGACCCCGGGGATATGTTGGAGCTCATGTTTGTCAGTTCTCCTGCACAGCCCTCTCAGCATTGGCCCTCAACTATAGAATTGGCCCTTTTTCTTAGGCTACTCAAGAGTACCTGGCTGGGCCTTCTTTCTATGGCTTCAGGTAACTGATTGCTGGAGCTGGTGCTGGCCTAAGATTCAGGGCCGGTGTTCTTATATTTGCCTTTGTTCTTGTTTCCTCTGAGCCTGCTAGCCTCTAAACCAGCTAATGGAGTTCAACCTAGTTTCCTTAGCTGAAACCCTCTCCCTGACCTTTTTTCACCTGGCTTCTGTAATTTCCCCCTTCCATTAGTCAGTCAGTTAGCATTTATTAAGCATCTACTACCTGTCAGGCTTTGTGGTAAGTGACCAAGATACAAAGAAAGACAAAAGACAGTCCCTGCCCTCGAAGAACTTACAATCTAATGATGCATAGACCTTTTTGAGTTGTTCTGGATTTGATGGGGGACCTTAGTTCTACTTCTCTATAATATAATATGTAATAGATATTATATATGTATTATATATTACATAATAGATATTATATCACCATATGTTGAGTTACATTATATAATAGATGTAGTATATATGTAGTGCATATAGCATTACATAATAGATATTATATTATATATAATATGTATATATTAAAATGCATATTACCATTGGTCTTTCCTGGGCCCTTTTTGTCTATTTGTTGGCATTTATGTGAGAGAGTCAGACATTTTTATGACCTTTGACAGCATCATTTTAAACAGAAGTCTGGCAGATTTGTTTGAGGCTCACAGGGGCTGAGACTTGCCTGTGGTCATATAGCTAGCAAGTATCAGAGGCAGGGCTTGGACCCCATTCTTCCCAACCCCCCTATCCTGTATCCTATTCATTACACCACAATTCCTGAATGAAAGCTTAAAATGCCACCACTGATCCCTGTCTTCTGGGGCCTGCTATTAAGATAACAGCTGGCAAGCTTTCATTCCCACCCCTGCTGGTCTACCCTACTAAAAAAAAAAGTCATGCCGGAAACTAGAAGACTTGGAGATTCATGGGTGAGATTATATGACACCAGCTAATTTGCTCCGACCTCCTGAGAGCTGCAGGCATGATATTGGAATTGTAGTTTTTATCAAAGGAAGAAGGGGAAGGGGAAAGGTTGTGACAGAGATTTAAATGAGAGTAAACTGGCAATTAAGTCAGAGGGATTGGAAGAGGATTTGAGCTAGAGAAAAGTCCCATTTCATTGTGGAGATTAATTTCAGTGCCACCACCGCTCCCTCCCACCGCCCCGAAAAGCACTGAATGTCCACTCCATTTTCTGTACTCCTCCACCTTAGCTCCTTACTCATCCCTGCAGTTGACATGATATCCATAAATTCTCCAAGTGGGTTCAATTTAATTTGAAATGGGGAATAGTTTTCTTATCCCTCATTGAAATTACGAATTCGTCTAACTTTCAAGGTAAACACTGATATTTCAGCACTGTCCAATTATGTTTGGATGACAGTTGGGGGGTGGGGAGGATTTGCCTTGGAAATATTGTCTTTATTTCACTACCTCCATAATTACGAGTTATCCTTGAGCTTTCCTATGCTCTTTTTCAGGAAGCCTGGCAAAAAGCACTTAGGTCGAAGCTGCCAGAGACTTCAAAGTTTAAAAATGGTTATTAACAAGCAGAGACATCTTGAAAGGAAGCCATTTTTGACCCAGAATGACACATAATAGCCCCTTTTCACTGTCTTCTAGGGGTGGGTTTGCTTTTTTGTGTGTACTAAAATGGGTTTGATATCTATCCTTAAGAGCCACAGAAAAGCCTCTGACTGGGAGGAGGAGAGAGATAGGGTGCTTTGTATCCATACCCATCACTGGGAGGCAGGTAAGCCTTCACCCATCATGTGTTTATTAGTGCTGACAGACGACGAGGAAGAGCATCATTCACCCCGAGGTGTTACATACTGATACACTGACAGGCAATTATCTTTGGAGATAGTGTTAAAACAAAATAATTAATTGGAAGAGCAGGCAAAAGATCTGTGGCTCCAGTGGCGGCAGGAAAGCTATTTTCCAAAGTGTTCAGTGAATCAGGCAATTGAACTTCAATGGATTGGTTCACTGACTCCATTCTCCTTACCCCTCCTCCACACTTAAAAAATACATTAACTATCATCCCTGAATATTCCTGCGATCCAGACCCCCTCTCTGCAAATAAGCTCCTCTTCCCAAATTGTGTGGAAGTAGAGAAAAGGAGTTTCCTTTTTTAAAAAATTTAATGTTTTATTTTTTCCAATCACATGTAAAAACAATTTTTGGACAGTTTTGAGTTCCAAATTCTCTCCCTCCTTGCCCTCTCACTCCCCACTGAGAAGGCAAGCAATTTGATAAAAGTTATATACGTGTACAGTCATGCAAAACTTAAGAAAAGGACTTTCTTTAACACAAATGCCCATGGGACTAAATGTAAGAGGATATCCATGGAAAAGCATGGGGTGCAGCCTTTCTGCATCAGTCCTTTGGCTGGGAGGGGCGTAGTGCAGTCTTAGCCAGAGGGAGAGGATAGTAATAGCTGACATTTACATATAGCATTATAAGGTTTGCACAATGCCTCATTGCATAGCTGGCATCATTTGATCTTCACAAAAGGATAAGATAGGTGCTAGCAGGTATTATCCCCATTTTACAGATGAGGGAACTGAGACTGACAGATGTTAAACAATTAACCCAGGGTTGTCCATACAGCTACTAAATGTCTGAGGGAAAATTAAAACTTGGGTCTTCCTGACTCCTGGGACAGCTCAGTGGAAAAATGGATAGAGTGCCCCTCGCCTGGAGTCTCTGAAGGGTGACTCATCTTCTTGAGTTCAAATCTGGCCTCAGACACTTACTAATTGTGTGACCCTGGGCTAGTCACTTAACCTTATTTGCCTCAGTTTCCTCATCTGTAAAATGAGGAGGAGAAGGAAATGGCAAAGCACTCCAGTATCATTGCCAAAAAAACACCAAGTGGGGTCAAGGAGAATTGATTGAAAGTACTCAACAACAGCAACAAAAATGTGTGTACGTGTGGATATATATTTATAGAGGGATAAAACAAAGAGAGTTAGGTAAGAAAGGGGCAAGATCTGGAGTCTAAATAATTTAGAATAGAAAGGACCTTGGAGATCATTTGTCAATCCCTACCCTCCCATCCCTCACAACAAATGAAGCAATGGGTTCACAGGACATAAGTGATTTATTCAAAGAAAAAAGAAAAAAAAGTTGTAGGATCATAAATGTCATCTCTGATGAGGTGTAGGCTCTGGGACCTCCCCCCCCCCCTTTTGAGCTTTCCTTGAATCTTTGAGGTACATACTCTGGGAAACCTCTTCAAGTCTGATTGTCATTAACTCCACCTGAAGTGCTGGAGTCTGATTATCATTAACTCCACCTGAAGTCCCTCCCCAAATTCATTACTGGAGTCAGACCTCATTGGCTCCTCCTCCGAACTACCCCTAGACTCCTCTGTATATAAGACCCCATCTTCCCTCCATGGTCTAGGGGTGGTTCAGAGGAGGAGCCAATGAGGTCTGATTCCAGTAATGAGTTTGGGGAGGGACTTCAGGTGGAG
>CM053598.1:124649792-124714861 GCA_028646575.1 Pseudocheirus occidentalis
AGCCCCGCTGCTATCTGCAGGTCAAGGGCTCTGAAGCAGCCCAGTGGAGGCTGCTGCTGCTCCATTCCTGCTGCTACAGCTGCCTCCCACTGCTTCCTTGCCCTGAGAGCAGTTTGGCCAACCCGCTCTTCTCCTCCAGAGTTAGCAAAATCCACTGACCTTTCTCTTAGCCTTTTTTTCTTCTGGCCTGATAAATGTGGTAACTGTGCCTCCAGTGCAGCTGATCTGCTCTCCTATAGATGCGGCTCCCCACCCGATGCCCCAGGGCCTGACCGGCCGAAACCCCCGCTGCTCCCAGACTGCTGAAAAGAGCCCCACCTGCTGAGCTTCCTGTAGCAACAGATGTGCTTTCTGTCTTTTGGAGAGTTTTGGAGCTTGAAAATCTTTTTAGAGTTCCACTTTATGAGTTTTTTAGCATGTTTGTGTGGGAGCTGTGGTGCTTTGCTGCTTCTATGCCTCCATCTTGGCTCCGCCCCCCACAGATTCTTTCTTGACCCTATTTAGATTTTTCTTGGTAAAGATACTGGAGTCATTTGCCATTTCCTTCTCTAGCTCATTTTACAGATGAAGAAATTGAGGCAAACAGGGTGAAAGGACTTGCCCAGTATCACCCACTTACAGGCTGAGGCCATATTTGACCAAAGGTCTTCCTGACTCCTGGCCCTGTGCACTGTCCAGTGTGCTATCTAGGTACTCCAATAGGTGCTTAATAAATGCTTAATAAACTGACTGATCTAGTGAAGAGGTGGGGAAACCTTCAGCCTTGAGGCTACATGTGGCCTACTAGATCCTGGGGTGGGGCCTTTTGACTGAGTCCAAGTTTTACCAAAAGATCCTTTGATTAAGAGGATATTATAGGAGGGATTCTTGCTGTAGGCCACTCAAAACTGAGCTATATTGTAGCTTAATGGGAAAAACACTGGCTTTGTAGTTAGAGATCCTGGGTTCCAAACTTAATTCTACTGCTAACTCATCTGAATGACTAAGGTCAAGACATTTGAGTTCTCTGGGAGTTGTTTTCCATAGAAACAACAGGATTGACCTCCATGATTTCTAAAGCCCTTTCTAAATCCTATGTGTAGAATTTATAAGTTAGCATTGGGTGAATGGGGCTGTGACACAAGGTACCAACGTTCAAGTGGGCATTCTTCTTTGAGGAGAGAGAAATTTGTTTTCTTCAGTAACCACCACAACCATTGGTGGTAGATGCTTACTCCTTGAAGAAAGGGACTCTGCTTGTTTTTCTTTGTATTTACTATGCTTAGCACAGTGCCTGGCATATGGTTGACACTTAATACACTGTTGTTTTAGAATGTAGACAACTTGAGGGCAGGAACTGTTTAAATTTTTTGTTTTGTTTTGTTTTACTATGGTGCCCCACTCATAAATCTGGCATCTCACCTCCTCCCCCTCTCTAGGGTTGATTAGAGGAAGGACATGTTTATTTTTCTCTCAGTATGACTAAGCTCGTACCCCGAGGGTCCTCACTTCTAACCTCCCACCCCACCCTAGGTGGAAGAATTTCTTGTTAGGGCCCTGGCTATGACATCAGGGACCTCATTCATTCTCTTGATGGTGTAACTGAGCTAACGTGACCGTGACATAAGTTTTGGGTGGGGTTTCCAGCTAAAAATGAAAAACAGGCATAGCCCAGCTCAAGTACATTCAATCCAATTTCAAGCTGTTGGGAAGCTGGTCAATGTTCTTTAGAGTATTAGGATAGAGGTTCCCTTGTCACAAACAATGACTGTCTTTGATCTCTCTGCAGCTTCCTTCCCCTGGGGGCATGAAGGTCAGGGGGAAAGAGGATTTATTAAAGCATAAACAAACTCTGTAAATGCTTATGGTAATTCCACTTCCGTTCCAAAAAGAAAAAAAATAACGGTTATTTTAAAAAATGACTTTAAATGATCTCCTTTCTAATGAAAACTCACGTGTAATCTGTTAGCAAGGGATGTCTGTTGGAGCATGAATTATTCAGAGAAGTCTCTGTTCTGTTATCTCCAGTCTCAGGAGATGATTCCCACCATTGTCCGCTGTGATGGGTCATTATGCACTCTGTGAATTTAATCTTTTAGGCTATCCAGCCACACAGAAAAAATGTATGAATAACAATCTTCCTGTAATAACCTTCAACTAACCTTTCAACCAGAGTGAGTAATTCCAATCCTATTTTCACATCAATAGGAGAGGCAAAGCTAGGCAATTATCGCTTATCTGTTTCATAAACCTCCTCTTCCCTCCCCCCCACCTTTAATTTTTAAAAAGGATGTTAAAGTACTTTCTGGGGGCCAGAGGCAAAAAAAAAAAATGAACCGGAATGAAAGATGGGTGAATTTTGATGAGCAGTGAGAGGGTGGTACTTAGATAATTATTAATTTGGGCATTCCTCCTGATTTAAGAAGTCTCTTCTTATTTCCAGTTGCTCATACAGGGAGCAAAGTGATGTAATAGTGGAAAAGAGAGACCCTGTTGGGGGAACAAAGAGGCTTAGATTATATAGGGGGTGCAGAATTATAGTCCAGATGAGGAATTATTAAGTTAGGGAGGAGTTCTTATCACAGCTTGTCAACAAGCATTTTTTAAGTACTCTGTGCCTAGCACTGTGATAAATCCTGAGATCCTAAACAAACAAAAATGACAATCCCTTGACCTCAAAGAGTTTCTATTCTAATGGGAGAAGACATCATCCCTTAAAAGGAAGCTGTAAAGGGGTTGAGGAGAGGCTCCTGAGAGTCAGTAGATGAAAATGGAAAGGAATGATGGAGTGAACATGGCTGACCCCACCACTTTCAAAAAATGGAATTTTCTGGCTTGGGGCAACTAGGTGTCACAGTGGATAGAGCACCAGTCCTGGAATCAGGAGGACCTGAGTTCAAAGCTGGCATCAGACACTTACTAGCTGTGTGATCCTGGGCAAGTCATCCCCTTCCCCACCCCCACCTCCCAATTGAAGTTTCTGGAGAAACTGCTCCATAAAAGGAAGGGGACCAAAGGGGTGGAGAATCTTTCAAGCTGAAAAGGCTGCTAAGAAAATTGTATAGAAAATGACTGCTCTCATAATGTGTACAGGGCACGATAATTTCCAAGAGCCACCACAAGCTGGCCCCAGACTGTTTTTCCCCTACCCCAGCAATTAAAACTTAAAGACCTTCATTTCAAAGATTTAGAAGTAGAGGCAAGAAATAAGTACCTTGCTTACTCACCAATGAAAATGGTTCCAAATCCAAAGTGGAGATTGAGAGGTGGAGATAATACTCCAAAATCCCATCTCCTAAAATAGACTAAAAGTCATCTAGTATACCCTCTCATTTTACAGATCAGGAAACTGAGGCTCAAAGAGGTTAAATGATTTACCCAAGGTCATATAGCTAGGAAGTGGGAAAGCCAGGATTTGGATCTAACTTCTTTGTCCCCCAATCTGAAGTTCTTTCCTTTCTAGGACTCTGCCTCCCCAAACATAGGGGCATTTTGAATGCTCTTTCCCCACCAACCCTTTGTGTTTTGTGATAGCACAAGGCTACATAGGGATATGGTGATTGTAGTACAATCAGCTAGTTAAATTTTCAGTGTGAGAATTTAGACCTTGGAAAACACTACAAATCAGTCTGATTTGTTGTTTGTACAGACTTAGGAAAGTGATGAGGAAAATGTTAATAATGTGTTAATTAAAAAGTGCATGATGGTGTGTGTCATGGCTCTTTTTTTTTCCCCCTGGAAAGCTGATTGTTAAACATTCACCAGCATTACCCTGTCTAGGCTCTGGGTTTCCTGTCTATAAAATGAGGGCAATGTACTAGATGGTCTCCAAGGTCTCTTGTGGCTCTACAGCTATGATCTTCTTCTCTCAGCCAAAGAAATATGCCACCCCATCACCACATGGTGGTTCCTCTCCTGCTTTTTCTGTGAATCTTGCCCTTTAACTAATGGTGCCCTTTAACTCCAATCCTTTCCCCCACCCCCACCTCCATATCTTACATGTGATTAACCAAAGGGCTTAAGGGACTTGACCAAAGTCACTAGAACCCAGGTCTTGTGAGTTTGATTCCAGAGATGATGGGCTGGGCTGTTCCCTACAGCCCTCACAGCTGACACATCCACTGATGCAAATCCTGCTCCCCAGGAAGTGAACACCAACCACTGGGTCTGTGCTTCTTACTTCCTTCAAGAACAGAAATACTTCCAAAATGACCCGGCAGGAGCTTCTGGAGTCCAGCCACCAAAGGGATTCCATTTGAAAGTCTAATGACACATGTCATTTCCTTTTTAATCTGGGTTATAATTTCATGGGCCAAACACCATTGTCTTAGGAAGAATGGCAGGCAGGGAGGTGGAGGGGACTGTTGTATAAACAACTGCTTCCATTAATGCTTAGGCACTTAGAAGAGCAGCAGGAAACTCCATAAGCCAATGGGCAGAAGCTGAGCTATGGGCAAACCTCTTCTCAGAGGATGTTGGAGAGCCCCAGAGAAGGCTCTGGCTGCAAGTTAGCAGCATAGTAGCATACACACACACACACACACACACACACACACACACACACCATATAGCATCAAGACTGAGTTAGGGTCTGTTGCATTGTCTTTGGACTTGGCCCCAGCTCCTGAAGTAGGGGGTCTGACCCAGGATAAGCATTTTCAAATATTCCTGGTCTAGTCTGGATGACTTGAGAGTCTTAGTGAAATCTATAGGCTGATTAAACAACAACAACAACACCTTTTTCCTTTGAGGTTGTCAGGGAATGAGTGTGGGATGATGGAAAAAGTAGTATTGGGGTGGCTAGGTGGCACAGTGAATAGAGCACTGGCTCTGGAGGCAGGAGGACGTAAGTTCAAATCCAGCCTCAGACACTTGACACAAAACTAGCCGTGTGGCCTTGGGTAAGTCATTTAACCCCAATTGCACTCCCTTCCCCCTCCAAAAAAAAAAAAAGCAAAATAAGAAAAAAAAGTAGTATTTATGGTGTCGGTGAACTTAAGTTCAATTATTGTCCTCTAATGCTTTTCCCCTGCATGACCTTGGGCAAATTTAACCTCTGTTGGTCTCAGTTTCCCAATTTGTTTAAAAAAAAAAAGGTGGTTGGGCTAAGGTACCTCTCAGGTACCTTACCTCTGGATTTATAATCTCTATAAACCTACTCTATCCCATTCCCCCTAGTCCCAATTCTAATTTTATTATAATGTCTCCTAGGTTAGCCTGATTGGGTACCACCCAGCCTCAAATTGGAATATTCCTTTCTCATCCCTATGTATAAAGGGTTGAATTTAAGGTGGGCTCAAGGGAAGAGTCTTCCATATGCCACTGAGGGTAGAGCAGAGAGATACTTAGCAGGACCAAAGGCTGTGAACAGACTATTTTGATTAGAATTTGATAAGCAGTTGTTGGGTTTGTGACACACAGGATTGTATCATTTGGAGCTGGAAAGGTCCTTAAAGATCATTTGGTCCAACTTTCTCATCTTACAGATAAGCCAGTTGAGGATCAACAAAAAGTGAAGTCATTTGCTTGAAGCCCCTAGATCTTCTGATCCCCAAACTAACGTTCTTTTCACCAAGTCAGACAAAAGTGGGAATTTTTCACTATAGAATTTTTGTTATGTCTATGAATGTTTATGATTTTGTTTATTAATTTTACATGTTGTGGGTTCTGTGGATAGGGAACATGTCTTACAGCTCTTCTATCATCCAGAGCACCCAGTACCAAGAGTGCTAATAACAAATCAGAGATTAAATTTAAAAATTGTTAATTAGTTTATGTTGCTATTTCAGTGACTTTTGGGGGCTCAGGCATTGGTGTACCCCAAACCAATCACTGCTCACCGATTTTGTATTTGTCCACATGTACAAGGGATCCTTACAGTCAGATGGTGAGGTCTACCAAACTGGCTCCTATCTACCTTTCTAAACTTTTCTATCATTAATTTGTTTCATAGACCCTACTCTGCAGACTCACTTGTGTGCTCATTATCCCCTAACAAGCTGAGCTAATTTCTGCTTCTTAACTTTGCTTTCATGTGGGTGAAACCAGATGTCTAGGGGCCAGGGCATCATACTACACAGGCCCTTCTGGCTCCAAATCTATGATCCTCCTTTCTCAGAAGAAGTAAGCTACTCCATCACCACATGGCATTGCTATGTCGTCTCCTACTTTCTCTGGATAGGGACAACTATCAACATCTTGGTTATACAAAGAAACCAATTGCTGTCTTGCTTTCCAAGTGACTAAAATATTATTCAATAGGTAATGCCAGAATTCCATTCTCACCCCATGTCCCTTCCCCAATGGCCACCCCTCTTCCTACTTAAGCTATTATGGAAAAGGAAAAAAAAAAAAGATTAAAATCAGGGGTCAGTCTCCAGCATACCAGGCAGAAATGGTCTGGAAACTGAGAACCTTCAACTTTTCTTCAGGTGGTGTGAAGATATGTGTGAGTGACATTCTGAACAATTTTTCTTACACTAAAAAGCATGACTTAACAGGTAATTGTTTTGTTTTTTTTAGACAGATTAGCAGTTTCAGACAGGCTCCTTGCTGATTTCCTGAGCTCCAGCTTCTCTTTTTTTTTTTTTTTTTTTTGGAGGGGGGGAAGCAGGACAATTGGGATTAAGTGACTTCCCCAAGGTCACACAGGTAATGTTAAGTGTCTGAGGTGGAATTTAAACTAAAGTCCTCCTAACTTCAGGGACCACCTAGTCTTCCTCCAGCTTCTCTTTCTCCCCCCTGCACCACAGCCAGAATCCACTTCTTGAGTGCTATTTCCTAAGCCAGATCCTCTTACCGATTCTCCTATTACCATTAATGATATTGCCATGCTCTGTTTCTCTAGGCTTGATATCATGTGTTTCTTTTTAACTCCTTTTCCCTCCCATATATAAATATCCAAAGACTATTGATTTCTCCTTTACAATGTCTCTCATATTTACCCCCTTAAAACGTACCCCCTTTAGGATGATACTCATCATTAAACCTATTTTTCTTCATTTTAAAAAATTAAGCTTTATTGACATGTTTTACATCACAGTTTTCCCAGATATATTCCTTCCGCTGATTGCTGAAGAAGTCTTCTCTTGTAGCAACAACAGAACAGTGAGCAAAATCAGCAGAAATGATGATTTTGTCTGACAGTGTATACAACGTTTGGTACCTATACCCCTCATTCCCTTACTAAAGGGAAGCATTGCTCCTCTTTTCTGTGGGGTCAAAATTTTTAATTATAATTACTCAACCTCCAACATTAATTTAATTGTTATCTCTTAATTTATATTATCATCATTATTTATTTTGGTTTTCTTGTTCTCTTTACTTGGTTCTTACATATATTCCCATGTTCTTTTAAATTCCTCATAATCATGTTTTGCCTATGAGTCAGTAATACTTGGTGGTATTCATATAATTGGTTCAGCCATTTCCCAGTTGATGAACATATGCTTTATTTCTAGCTATTGACTCCACAAAAATATGCAGCTATAAATATTTTGGTATATATGGGGTCTTTCTTCATCTTTGGTCTCTTCGCAACATATACCCAATAGTGATATCCCTGAGTCAAAGAAAATGAAAAGCTTAGTTATTTTATTCATATGATTCCACATTATTTTTAGAAGGCTTGGGCCAATTCACAGCTCCAGAA
This sequence comes from Pseudocheirus occidentalis, assembly GCA_028646575.1. Lineage (NCBI taxonomy): Eukaryota > Metazoa > Chordata > Mammalia > Diprotodontia > Pseudocheiridae > Pseudocheirus > Pseudocheirus occidentalis. The sequence goes on from CM053598.1 coordinate 124,657,423, forward strand.
ACAGTGGATTAATGTGCCTGTCTTTCCACAATCCCTCCAACATTGACTATTTCCATCTTTTGACATTTTACCAATTTTTTGGGTGTGAAGTAAAACCTCAAAGTTGCTTTAATTGGCATTTATCTTATTAGCAGTACTTTGGCACAGTCTTTCATATGGTTTTTGATAGTTCATAATTTTTCTTTTATCAACTTTCTAAGCTTCAGTCACTTATTCTTTGGGGAGTAATTCTTGGCCTTTTATGTTTTTGTCAACTCCCTACGTATGCTGTAAATCAGACTCTTATCAGAGACATCTGATACAATAATTTTTCTCAACTGTTATTTTCCATTAAGCCAGTTGCCCTGATTTCTTATTTGAACATTTTTTTTAATATTTTAGGTAGGTAAAATAGTTTATTTTTTCATTTTTGGATAACATTTATTTCTTAGTTAAAAATTATTTCCCTAAACAGAATTGTAAAAAGTACCCGGAATCAGGAAGACCTGAGTTCAAATTTCAGTCACTTACTAGCTCTGTGACCCTGGGCAAATTGCTTAATTCTGTCTATCTGAGTTGTAAGGAACATAGGGTTCTTATGAGGATCAAATGAGTCAATATTTGTAAAACATTTAGGACAGTGTTTGTAACATAGTGTGCACTCAATAAATGCTTATTCCCTTCATCCATCTTTTTTTTTTTATTGGAGGGAGGAAGGCAAGGCAACTGGTGTTAAGTGACTTGCCAAGGTCACAAAGCTAGTGTCAAGTGTCTGGGGTCATATTTGAACTCAGGTCCTCCTGACTCCAGGGCTGGTGCTCTATTCACTGTACTACCTAGCTACCCATCTTCCATCTTAAAAAAAAATGATGTAACCTTTTATAATTAAGAAACATATCCATTTGGAACTTATTGTGTAACTTTTAATGTAAGCTGCTGATCTAAAGCTATTTTCTGCCAAACTGCTATCTTAGTAATTTTCTGCAATGGGGAATCCTTCTCTGAGTAGTTCATGTTCTTCCTCTATGAGTAGACTACTGAATTCAACCATTTCTGATTCTTGTTTTGTCTAATTTGTTCCACTAGTTTGATTTTTAAAAAATTTAAGCACCAGTTAGTCTTGATGATGCAACCTATATTTTGAAAATTAATTTGGACTCATCCTCTGTGCAGTCTCTAAGTTTTGTCAAATTTTCCCTCAAAATGCATTTCTCATCTGTTCTTTCCTCTCATTTCCACTGCTACCAGAGCAATCTAGACCTAGCAATCTAACAATCTAGCAATCAGGGCAAAAACCTTCGAGTTTGCCTCTCTGTCTCCAGTCTCCTCCTGTTTTCTAGCCCATCTTGGACGTGACTTTCAGGCAAATCCCTTCCAAAGAAGAAATGTGGAATGATGAGAGGAACAGATTTAGACTGGTTTGTTACAAGATAAACTTTCAAATAATCAGAGCTGTCTAAAAGTGGAAGGGGTAGGTAGTAGGTTGTCCCTCAGTATAAGTTTTTAACTAGAGTTGGCAATATTGTCAATATGGCCATAGCTAGGAGGCACAGTGAAGAGCGTCAGGAAGACCTGAGTTTACATTCAGCCTCAGAAACTTAGTAGCTGTATGATCTTTAGTCAGTGACTTAACCACAGCCTGCCTCAGTTTCTTTAATTGTAAAATGGGGATAATAATAGCAGCTATCTCCCAGGGTTATTGTGATGATCTAATAAGATTGTGTAAAACACTTACACCCATGCCTGGTACATTGTAGACCCTATGTAAGTGCCAGTTGTTTTGGGATTTTGTGGTAATTCCACTCTAGTGTAAATGATGGTTATCAGTGTTGTTGATCTAAACCTGTAATTTCATCAATATCAGAACTTCCTGTAGTGTAGCAACTCTTTCCATAAGCACATATCAATAATTCCTCTTTAATTTATCGACTTAGTTGCTTGGGTCACGGAGAGGTGATAATTACTATCTATGTCAGAAGCAGGATTTGAACTGAAATCTTCTTGACTCCTAAACTGGCCCTTTATTGTTGCCTGTCAGTGTTACCACTCACTTGCAGCTGGGCTGATATCACCCTAATTACATATAATATTAAGGCATAAGAAGACTACCAGACTTGGTTCGTATTGGGTACAGAACTTTATTGGTTAATCCCATACAATCTTAGGGACTTAGTAGGTCCCCACGGATAACTAAACTGCTGCGGAAGATATGGTTAAGTTAATAAGACCTTTATAAAAATCAGAGATACCATTTATATAGCCTCTCTAACTATGATGCTTACAGGAATGGCATAATGGATAGGGAACTGATTTAGTTAGAAAGATCTGAGTTCAAATCCAGCCTCCTCAGAGACTTATTAACTATATAATCCTGGGCAACTCACTTAACCTCTATCTGCCTCAATTTCCTCCTCTGCAAAACAGAGAGAAATAATAATAGCACCTATCTCATAGGACGACTGCAAGGACCAACTAAGACAATATTTGTGAAGGGCTTTATGAACCTTAAAGCACTGTGTGATGCTGGACATATCGCTTAACCTCTCTGGTCCTCAGTCCCTAAGGTTCCTTCCAGCTCTGAACTATGATTTCTTCCAGATCTGCTCAAGGCTAGTTTTGTGTTAAATGTCTGGGGCTGGATTTGAACTCAGGTCCTCCTGACTCCAGGGCCAGTGCTCTATTCACTGCGCCACTTAGCCACCACCAAATATACATTTTTCTGTCCTATAAGGTCTTAGTCCCTTTGAAACTCAGCTTAGCTTCCCAACCCTCCTTCTCATGAACAATTCCTTCTTTGTGATTTTTTTTTTCTGCAGTGTGTTCTCTAACTGGGACCTTACAACCCAAGGGCTGGGGTTTGTCAGATGAACTGTTGTTCAGATACTTTCCTGAGATCATGTTCGTATCTGGGGAGAAGGGAGAAAGAACCAGGTCTTGGGATACTAGAAGAGTGATACACAGAATGAGGAGTTTGAAGGAAGGTCAAAGGCAAACTTTGCCAACTTGTAGATTTTACCCGAGACTGACATGTCCTATTGAATCAAAACTGAACTGTACCTCACCAATCTCATCCCTCATTCATACCCCTCTGCCTCCTCTGCTTTAGTCAGGTCTATCTCTGTGGCACCTTCCATTTGAATTATCTTATGGAGATTCTGAAGATCACCTGGCAAGATGAGGTACCAGACACTAAGGTCCTTTCCCAAGCTGAACTGCTTGAGTCAGACTCTACTGCAGAGAGTACAACTCCAATGGGCAAATGTTTGTCCAAAAGACAATTTTACGGAGAATTCACTCAAGGCAAGGGCTTACATGGAGGTCAGAAAAAGTCATAAAAGGACACTCTCAAAGTCTCTCTGAAGTATTTTGGAATTGATTATGAGACATGGGAGACACTGGCACAGGACTGTCTGGCATGGCGTACCCACATCAAAGAAGGCGCCATGATGTATGAGCAAAGCAGAAGTTCAGTTAACTCAAAAGAATTTAGAGACATCTCCACTCCAGATGTTCACACGGCCTATTTGCGCCTGATCTATGGTAGAGCCTTATGAGCTATGTTCAGTCACAATCAGATACTGTACCTTGACCCCAACATAGTCATGTCATTTTGGTCCTCTTTGAGCAAAGAACAACAACCAGCCAACCAACTGTGACACCTGCAATCTAGCCAAGACTCTGAAGAGTTCTTTGAGGAATGGCTTAAAATGTTTGTTTCATGTAACAATTAGCAAGGAAGGTTGATCTCCATCCAAAGAGCCTTATCAGGAAAAAACTTTGTAAACAAAGCAGAAAACCTCTTCCTTCTCTTGGCACACTCATATCTGAGGAGAGACATCACAGAACTGGAGTAGGGCCTGGAAAAACAAGGAAAATGTCTTGTCAAAGATGTCATCCAGAACATACTCTTCAGTTATAGGTTGAACAAGATGTCTTCTGAGGTTCCTTCCCTTTTGGAATTTCTTGTTTCTACGGTTCCTGTTTAAATGAGGCTAAGAGGATGAAGGTCTATCAGTCTGAAAAGACATGAGACTGAGAGGAGACAAAGAACATTTCATCCGGGTATGACCTTAGATAATTTTTAAAAAATTAAGGCAAACATTTACTGAAGACTCAATCATAAAGAACATTATTTTTATCCATCAAAGAAATAAAGGCAACTAAAACCTACGCTTAAAATTAGCAACTAAACTAATCTAAAAATGTAAACTTAACAAAAGGGGTACAAAATACCAAATTTTCTTTTTAAGGTATTAGAGTGCTTTGGACACTCATGCAAATCAACTATCAACCAACCAACCAATCAATCAATCAACAAGAGGTAGGTGGGTGGTTCCATGGTTAGAACACTGGACCTGGAGTCAGGATAGACCTGAGTTCAAATCTGTTTCAGACACTTACTAGTTGTGGCATATCACAACCTCTATTTGCTTTAGTTTCTGCATACAAGGAAGTTTAGGAGATTGGGTACTAATAGTTACAGGGGAAAAGGTTTGTGTAGAAGGTATTTGAGCTGCAATTTGATGGCAGAGGTGAAGAGGGAATGCATTTCAACCATGGGAGACTGCCATTACAAATACACAGAGTCTGGAAATGGAGTGTCACATGTAAGGAACAAAAAGTTACAATACCAGCATAGCTGAATCCTAAGGCCCTTCAAAAGAAGTCAAGTTTAAGATGCCTGGAAAGGGAGAAAGGAGCCACGTTATGGAAAGCTTTAGATGCCAAGCAGAGACATGTATTGTTTTATCCTAGAGATAAGAGGGGGTCATTAGAGCTGAATGAGTGACATGGACAGAACTACTTTTTAGGACAGTAAGGAGTATAGATAATGCATTGGAATGGGAGCTGTTACAGTCATCTCTGTGAGAGGTGACGAGGACTTGAACTAAGGCGTAGCTATGAGAGTAGAGAGGAGGAGTCATATGTGAGAGATGTTTTGGAGGTAGGAAGGACAACGTTGCACAGCTGCTTGGTTATGTGGGGTGAAGGAGATTGAAGAATCAAGAACAACATTGAGACTACTCCTAACTTGAGAGATTGGAACAATGGTGGAGCCTTCAACATAAATAGAGAAGCTTGGAATAGAAGAAGGTTTTGAGGAAAAGATACTTCGTTGGTGTTTTAGACATATTGAGTTTGAAATACTTCTAGGACATTCTGTTTGAGATATTCAACATGCAGTTGGTAATGCTGGATTGATGCTCAGGAAAAATACTGAGAATGGATGTATAAAAATAATAATGAAGCCCATAGGAGATGGTGAGATCACTGAAAGTCAACTGAGATAAGAATAGGCAGCCTAGAACAGAGCCTTGGAGAACTCACTGGTTTTCTTTTTTGTTTTTGTTTCTTTGGAGGGAGGAAGGCAGGGAAATTGGGGTTATGTGACTTGCCCAAGGTCACACGGCTAGTAAGTGTTAAGTATCTGAGGTCAGATTTAAACTTAGGTCCTCCTGACTCTAAGACTAGTGCTCTATTCAGTGTGCCCCTGGCCACCCCAGAGAGCCCTCTGTTAAAGCAAATGTGATGTGTCTGTTGCACCAGCAAGATACTGAGAAGGAGGTGGGTCAGGAGAGAATAAAATGGAAACCCAAAGATGAGATGGAGGAGAATGAGCGCTAAAAAATAGATCATCATATTTGGCAATTAAGAAATTATGAGGTGCCCCGTCTATACTTCACTTCCATCTCAACTTCTTAGTCTCTAGACTTTTCTTCTTCCTCCCCAGTATCTCCTCCCCAACTCCACCATAGGTACCATCCACCCTCTTTCCAGTTACTTTTTAAGGATTGATTTTTCCCAATACGATATCAACTCCTTAAGGGAGTGCCCTTTTTGCTTATATTTAAATTTCTACTATGTAGCCCAGTTCCTGGTACATCGTAAGTGTTTGATCTATCTATCTATCTCTATCTATCTATCTATCTATCTATCTATCTATCTATCTATCTATCTATCTATCTGTCTGTCTGTCTATCTGTCTATCTGTCTGTCTGTCTGTCTGTCTGTCTGTCTGTGTCTATCTGTCTATCTATCTGCCCACCTATCTATCTATCTATCTATCTATCTATCTATCTATCTATCTATCTATCTATCTATCTATCATGACTTTGCAGAGAACATTTTCAGTCCAGTGACAAAGTTGGAAGCCAGATTGCAAAGTTCTGAAGAATGAGAAGAGAGGAAGTAGAGAAGAGCATAGACAATTTTTTCATATGAATTTGGTTGGAAATGGAGGAGAAATGTGGGATGAGAGAACTTGAGTGGGTCAGTAATAGGATCTGCTGAAGGTTTTGTTAGTTTTTTTTTAAAGGATGGAGGAGACTTGGGTAGTAAGAGGTGAAAGAGAGGGAGTAGAAAGAAGTTTGGGAGGACTGGGGAGAGAAGGTTTAAAAAGTTTTTGTGGGGAGTAAGATATGTAATCCATTGAAGAAGAAAAAAAAGATTGCCTTCCAGTGGTGAGGACTACCTGGAGATGGGTAACATGAATTTGTAATGTACTCAGTTGGTGAATGTGTCTTCCACTAGCTCAGCTCAGCAGCATCTGAATGGAAGGAGGCAGATGGTGGGGGCAATACAGGATTAGGTTTGGGAAGGGAAGAACCCTATAGGACAAGCAGCAAGGGCTCTATAAGAAGAAGAAAGCATAGAGTTGGATTGGATAATTGTAGGGTGGGAAGTGAAAAATAACATGAGGAAGTACTGAGAGCTGGTGGTGATGGTGGTAGAGGGCAGGGGGTGGAAGGACTAGAGGGCATCGTTAGGATCTATATGAGAGGATGTGACAGAAACTCATTACAACATAAAGGGAAATAAAAGAAGGAACATGTATATGTTCCCTAACCCCAGGCAGAAGAAAGATTAACCATCCCTCTCCCCTATCATCCCATATAGCCAAGCTTGATAAAGATGAGTTTGAACAAATCCAAGGATGACTTACTTTAGAGATGATGGTGGGCATGTAGTTGGGGCAAGGGTGAGCATATGGACCTTATTCCCCAAAGGGTGGTACAGGCTGAAAATAGGACTGGATTCAAAACCAAAGGGGAGAACTTGACAGATAAGAGATCCCCAGTGGGTTAAAGGAAACGAGGGCTACGTGGGAAATGTTCCTAACCCTTGACATTGACTAAGATAGCCACAGTCTTCCATAACTATGCCTCAGGCTTATCAGGGATAGCATCTTCACTGGATGAAGAGTTCTTGCCACCAACCCCCGTGTGACTCTCAGGCATAATGGTGTTGGACTTGGAGTCAAGAATAACTGAGCTCAGAATACAGGCTTGCAGTAGCTAACTATGCCTCAGTTTCCTCATTTGTAAAACCTATACTTGTGAGACCCCAAAAGATCCCATATGTAAAGTGCTTCACCGATCTTAAGGTGCTATATAAATGTCAGCAGCGAGGATGATAATATTCTGGATAAAAACGAAAGGGGGAGGGGCAGATGAGCTGATTACTTTCATTCTCAGCCGGATTTAGAAGATGTGACCCTGCTCACCCCAAAGCAGTGACTCCATATAGATGAGCTCATCAGCCCCACATGCCTAAAGCTCCACTGTGGAATTCCCAAAAGTGGCCACAGCCTGTTTCTTCTGGACAGTTGGGCCAACCCCAGCCCCAGGGAACAAGGAAGGGTGTGGGGGAAAACCATCCCAAACCTGTGCAGACTGTTCTAGATGTTTCTCATTTGAACATTTACAAAAGAACAAAGTTGGCTTAAGATCCAACATTTGTGTTTCACAAATATGCCATATCAACAGCTACCTTTTCCCAAGTGGTACATTTTTTTCCTTTTGCTTTTCACATTATTTTCAGGCCTGTTTTTGGCATTCAATGCAGAAAAACAATCGAGGTGTGGAGGGCCAAACTTCCATCCAAGCAACCTCCCCAAACTAAAGTTTGTGTTTAAACTTCATGTATATTTATACATAAGGCACACTAATGTCGCTGTACATAATGTGCCCATTTCTAACTCTCCTCTGTTTCTTTCTTTTGGAAAATGGTATGAAGGCATAAACACCACCCCCATGCAACTGCACACAAGGTATCTATATGACGAAAATAAAATCCCCCGGTATTTATACAACAGATTGCTAGCACTTATACACACACAGCACATAGTCCCACACATCTCGCAAACAGGTGTAATGTGGGGGTGGGAGTAGAAGTAAATGGGATGCCGGTGTGAGTGAGAGGCTGGTGAAAAGACAGGCAGAGGGTGGATGGGGCCTATGGAATGAGTCTCCCCTTACCCAGGCCTGCCCTGTTCTATTCCAGGCCCCACTTCTCAGAACAAGTGCTGCTAATTAGGCCACAGGAAGTGGTCAAGACTGGCCTCCCTGTGTGGGTGGACACTGAGGGATGCCAAAGCCTTAAGGTGGGGCCCTGAGGAAACAGAGGAATGGCCACAAGTGGAAGCAGAAAGGGAGAGAACTGGGGTGGTCACTTGGGAAAATGGGCGATATTCTATCATCTTGCACCTGGTTGGAAAATGGGAAAACCCCTTTGGATCAGGAGTCAAAGGTTCTGTTTTCCCCTCTGCTTTGTAGTCGACTGGCTTTGTGGTCACAAGCAAGTCAATCGTTTCTCCTGTGCCGGCTTCATTTGCCACATATGTAAAGTGAAGGATTGTGCTAGATGACAGCTGTGTGACCCTGGGCAAGTTACTTCACCCTGTTTACCTTAGTTTCCTCATCTGTAAAATGAGCTGGAGAAGGAAATGGCCAACCATTCCAGTGTCTTTGCCAAGAAAACTCCAAACAGTATGGGCTGCTAGGTGGCACAGTGGATTGCATGCTGGGCCTGAAGTCAGGAAGATGCATCTTCCAGAGTTCAAATCTGGCCTCAGACACTAGCTGAGTGACCCTGGGCAAGTCACTTCACCCTGTTTGCCTCAGTTTCCTCATTTGTAAAATGAGCTGGAGAAGGAAAGGCCAGTCCATTCCATTATCTTTGCTAAGAAAATCCCAAATGGGGTCACAAAGAGTTGGGCTAGACTGAAACGTAATAACAGCTAGATGGTTTCTACACTCCTTTCCAACTCCTGATAGAGAGCTGGACTTGAGTCAGAAAGACCTGGTTCAAATGCTGCCTCAGACACTTACTAGCTTTGTGAACCCAGGTAAATCACTCCAATTTTCTGACCCTCATTTTTCTCATCCATAAAATGACCTTTTAACTCTACATCCTAAGATCCTACACGGCAGGTAGGTTATGAGGGAAAGGAACTACAAGGAGCTGTGAGCTCCCTGGCTCAGCGAAAAGGACCTTGCCTCACCTCTGGAGCTCCAGTCCTGCCACTGATGCCCCTTGTGTGACCACAGACCAGCCATGTAACTCCTCTAAGCCCTCAGTTTCCCTTTCTGTAAAGCGAGGGGATTTGATGAGGTAACTTTGAATGCGATTCAAGTTCTCAATGGATTATTTTAAATCCTGCAAATCTTTTTAAAATGGACTGTTGAAAAGAATCACTTAGTATATTCTTGGATTTCCAACTGAAACACTCTCACTGAGGAAAGTCATATGCAAGTTCGCAGCTACTCCTGGGGCCTCATTTTAAAATGCTGACTACCATAAGGCCCACCATTACTAAAGACAATACCTGATAGCAGGAAGAGGAGGAAGTTTCCATCTTCTTTAAGAGCAAAGTGGAACATTACCTCTTTTTCACTGGAAAGAAACAGTCATGGGGATTTCAGGGCCCCAAGATGAAAATACTCAAGTACACTATTATTTTTAATGAGCAGTTCTATTTGTTTTCTTTTTTTTGAAAAGTAGAATGGACTGGATTGTGTATACTTTCCCTGAGATATCGGTTATCCTTAAAATGCATGCTCTTAAGGACTAGGACTGCTTCATTCTTGACTCCCCTGTGCCTAGCACTGTGCCTGGCTCATAGTAGATGCTTAATAATTGCTTATTGATGGAGTGATTCATTCAGATCTGGAGTAAGACTGTCCTTAGATCCTGTGCAATGCTAACCTAACCATTCACTTGACAGCACGGATTGCAATTTGAGGGGGTGCAATATTAGGGCAAAATGACTTAAGATTTAAGAGGCATGCCTTGCAAACCCAACTTAGTCTAATCATGGTTAATGGGAATCACAGGCCCCAGTTGGCTTCTCTTTCTCTTCCTTCTGCCTAATAGAAGGGAGAAGTGAAGGGAGGCCTTCAGACACAGCCTGTGAAAGACCCACAAGGAGAAAGAAGACTCTACTCCCTTCCCCCCAATATCCTCCTCTTTGTTGCAGTCTGGACAAAAAAAAAATGCTCCACCCTGGGCAATATTCCCCAATGATGAAGGGTTATATTTTACAATTTTATTTTCAGATTGTCATTCTATTCCCCACCCCCATGATGAGGGATTATTAAGGGCAGTCACTAAAGCCAAATCTTCATTACTGCTCAGATCTTTTCTTGGAAAGACTATAAACAAGATCCCAGACAGAACAGAACATGACTGTGGGCCACATGAGACCTCTAGGGAAATACAGAGAAACTTCGAGGCCTCCAGGCCCACTGCTTGTGCAAGAGACCACCTACCCCACAGCAACAGCAGCAGCAGCAACATCGACAACACAGAGAAGAAAAGTAGGAAAAAGCCCGGACCACTCACTACAACAGAGCTGCTGCCGTTTCTGGGAACTGCCCCTGCCACCCGCTTCCTCATTCTCTTATACCATCACTTGAGGATTAGTCTGGTCTGCTCAGGGGAGCTCAGCTCTAAAAGAAGCAGTGGAAGGGAGAGGGATGGACCAATGGGCATCTCTGGTTAGAGGACTTGAGCTCACATTTCGGGCTCTGCTACTTATTATCTGTTTGACCTCCCAGTGGCCTTTTAACTTCCTCTGGATCCCTGGTTTCTTCCTCTATAAAAAGAGGGAGGTTGGTTTGGACAAGGGGTTCTTAACCTTTTTGTGGATCAGGGACCCCTCTTGGCCATCTGGTGAAGGTTATAGACCTTTTATCAAAATAACCTTTTTAAATGCATAAATGATACATGGAATTACAAAGGAAACCAATAGTAAAAATAAAGATCCTCTCTCTCTCTTTCTCTCTGTCTTTCTCTCTCTCTATCTTTCTGTCTCTCTCCTCTCTCCTTTCTTCTCTCTCTATCTCTCTCTCCTCTCTGTCTCTGTCTCTCCTACTCCCTTATTCCTCCTTCTGTACCTTTCTTTCTCTTTTTCTCTGTCTTTGTCTTCTCTAGCTTTCCTTTTCCTTCTATCTTTCTTTCTCTATGTCTATCTGACCTTCTTTCTTTTTCTTTCTCTGTCTACACACACACACACATACACATGCGCGCACACACACACACACACACACACACACACACACACACACTTTTTTTCTCATCTAATTTCAAAGATCTCCTGAAATCTCTCCACAGGGTCTGTGGCAGTTAAGAACCCCTGGACTATGGCACCTCCAAGGTTCCTTCCAGTTCTTTACATGTGAGGTGGTACCTTGCGGGCCTGGGGGCAGTCCCCGATGCTCCTCTGTGGTGCACGGTTCTTCCACTCCATGTTTATTGCTAACACTTATCTCTAGCGTACAGTCCCAGCTGAGCTCCTCCATTCCTGGCTTGTTGTTAATGCTCATCTCTGGTGCACAGTCCCAATTGGGCTCTCCCACACCCCATACTTGTTGCTAATGCCAACAGCCAATTAAGCCTATCTCACCATAAAGACCAGCTCCCAGAAAAGAGATATTTCATAGGACCAATTGGCATAGACTCATTATGGGCCAATCCCAGGCCCTACTGGGTCTCACATTACTATGATTCTTTGCCACAATGGAGGTCGAGCCAGGGTGAATGTTTTATCTAGAGGGAGAAAAAGCTAAACAAACATAAAGACAAACCTAAAAGCTTAGTAGAGAGATGCCTAGCTATTCCAGCTCCCATTACTCATGTCTATCCCTCTGGCACTCACTTGTATTAGAGCAAACCAAACCAATCTGATGATCCACCTGGCTGCACTGACAATCTCAGAAGCCCTACCAGTCCCCAGGGTAGCTACCTGACAGAATCCCATTCTTCCGTGGTGAAAAATGCCATTTTCTCTGGTGGTGACTGACAAGGAAGGAAGCAGCAGTGATCATAGCTGTTCATGTCTTTGAGCTAGCAGACCCCCTGCAGTTTGAAGGCTTTGGGGAAGGGGGCTTCTGTAGAAGACCACACTAAGGGGCTGAAAATGTGCTCCTGGGGCTTCAGAGGCCATTGCAATGGGGCTGGACTCAGTTTTCCACAACTCTAAAACTGAAAAAAGAGAAAACCTACTGCCTGATCTTATCATCTGAAATGCCTTCTCTCTGTTTGCCTTGATAATCCCTACCCATCCTTCAAGGCTGAGCTCAGGACCCCTTCTAGGGAGCCTCCTCTGACTACTCCAACCTATATCACTCTCTTTTACCCTCTGCTCAGTCTTGATTATTTTGCTCATTGGTCATTAAGCACATTTATGCCAAATATACCACTGTTTTTCCATTCTCATTTTATCGATGTGTTTTGTTTTTAACATTATAAGCGTTTATAGATTGCTCCCACTTTTGTGAGAGGTCTTCTGTAATAAAGTAGAACAGTTAGACAAAACAAATAATGCAGAACCTTATCTGAAGCTGTATGTAAAATTTCACATCTCTAATACCCCTATCTCTCTATTAAAAAAGTGAAATCTATTTTCTCTCCCTTCCCTCCCCATCCTGCTCAAAAAAAAGGAAAAGCAATTTTTTTTTGTAGCAAATATACCTTGTCAAACAAAACAAATTGCCTCAATGAATATGATTCCTAAGCTCCCAATATTTGGCAGATTTTGTCTTCCCACCTAAATGATACACTCTTTGAGGACAGGCATTCATATCTTATATTTTATTGTGTCTCTCATAACATCTGGTATAGAGCCTAACCCAAATCAAATTCTAAACATGTATTTCTTGATTGATAAATTGGTTCTTCAGATTATAGAAGTATTTTCCACAGGGGTCTGTTGAATTGAAAACCTTTCTGTTCTATTTGGAAAGAAAGATTCTGTTTATAAAAATTTTATTGATTCCTCCACCCCCACTCCCACCCCCAGTAGGACTAGTATTGAGACTAGGCAAAATAGGCAGTTGGTAGGATTTTAGAGGTACCAGGAACTTTTCTCTGTCCAAAAACACTTTTCCCATTGCCTATAAATATAATAACTCCTTTATACAGTGTTATTCACTGATATTCTGCCATTAGAAATTCATACCTTTAGATATGGAGACTTTCAAAGCATTCAAACATTCCCTACAAAATTGTAGATGCACTGGTTTGGGTGTGAGTGAAGGAAGTGGGGAGGAGGGTTCAGAGAGGAAGATGTTCCTCAAACAGCTATCAAGTGCCCACTGTCAGGAAATGTATGACAGGCACCCTACACCAAGGCTTTATGGACCAGTAGGCAGGATGATTGATTGCCTGGAAAGGGAAAGGGTAAGTAGGGGGCAGAGGACAGAAGTACACTGAAGCAGGAGGTATGAGGGACAGTCAGATACAAGATATGATAACTTCATCCTTTCCCTAGAGACTGTTCCTATTTTTAGGAATAGGGTTATACTATCTGGTACAACCTGAGGCCCATCTATGTGAAATAATCTTCAGTCATTAGGCCAAGCCATTGGCCATAGGAGTCTTGGAAGAAATTTCATTTGCTATATATAGCAAAATGGAGAAGAATTGGCAAATAATAAATAAATACTTCAAAAGAGCTATGATTTCATTGTTGTGGGTATTCAATGAACAAATAAATCAACCAGTATTTTAAAATTTCATTTTATTTTCATACAGTATTTTGCTACAATTACCTGTAAAGACAATTTTTAACATTCATTTTAAAAAAATTTGAGTTCCAAATTTTCTCCCTCTCTCACCTCCCTCCTCCCTAAGATGGTAAGCAATTTGATATGGTCAACCAGCACTTATTAAGCACCACCTGTATGAAAGGCAGCAAGCTAGGCACCAGAGATACAAAGACAATACTGAAATGGTTCTTTCCTTCAAGGTACATATATTCTATGGGGGAAAATATGTACACATATAAGAAAATACAAGGTAATGGAAGGGGATGGATGGTAGGTACTAGCAACCCTTCCATCCCTTAGCAGATGGCTTTATAAATTGCTGGGATCAAAATGTTCATCACCAATTTGGAGATTTAGAACTGAGTAGGACCTTCAAGTTCCTCCTTTTACAGATGAGGAAACCAAGTCTCAAAGAGATGACACAACTTGCCCAAAGTCAAACAGTCAGCTAGCATTTATTAAGCACCTACTGTTTACTAGGCTTTGTACCAGGCATTGGGAATACAAAGTCAAAAGCCAGTAGTCCCTGCTCTCAAAGAGTTCACAGTCTAATGGAGAAAACAACACATGAACAACTATGTACAAGCAAGAGATATTCAGGATAAATTAGAAAATCAACATAGATTGAAAGGAGTAGAATCAGGTTATGAATCCAGGTCCTATGCCTCCAGACTCAGAACCCTTTATGCTGTGCCCGGATCTATTGATGGTGCTCTCCATATTTAGATATGTTTAGTCTTCTTCCACAGACATCCAGTGAATCATGAGCCCAAATTCAAAGCCTTTCCATCTTAGGAGGATACTCTGTTGGAGAGTCAGGTCCTGTGGCTACGAAAATTGGGGTTTAGCCTTGCCTCTGGGGTCAGAGAATCTGGGTTCACAACCAACTCTGCTACTTTTTGGCTCTCTGAATCACAGGCAAGTCATTCCCTCTCCAGGAGCCTCAGTTTCCTCATCTGTAAAATAAAGGAGTTGGCATTCTCTGATAATTCATCTTTAGCATGCATTTTGTTTCCAAATGTTGCAAAGAACTGAAGTCTGGCTGGAAATAGAAATGGTTTTTTGGAGAAGGGGAAGGAGCCACTCAGACAATCATTTGGCCTGTTATTCTTGAAGCATACCAAGAAAAAGTTTATATGTGTAGCCAAGCGTATAACCCCTCCCCCCCCCCACACACCATTTATCTAAATCAGTGCTTCACAGCCCCATCCTTCCCCTTGTGTTTGAGGGGCACTAGTTGGAAAACACACCAAGTCTTGTCAAATGATAATAATAACAATCATAATAATAATAATTTGCTTTAATTAGAGTCCTTTTCTGACCTTTGTCAGGAAGTAGAGGTGACTCTGGGCTCAAGAAAAATGAAAGGCAAATAGTATGAGGGAAGGGAAGGGGAAGGAAGGAAGAAAAGGAGGAAGGAAAGAGGGAAGGAAGGAAGGGAGAAAAGGAGGAAGGAAGGAAGGGAGAAAAGGAGGAAGGAAAGAGGGAAGGAAGGAAGGGAGAAAAGGAGGAAGGAAGAAAGGGAGAAAAGGAGGAAGGAAAGAGGGAAGGAAGGAAGGGAGAAAAGGAGGAAGGAAGAAAGGGAGAAAAGGAGGAAGGAAAGAGGGGAGGAAGGAAAAAGGAAGGAAAAAAGCAAGGAAGGAAAATCAAGAAAAAAATAAAGATCAAAAACAGAACCCAGAAGGAGGAGAAAAAAAGAAAGGAAGGAAGGTGGAGGAAGGAAAGAGACTTTACTCCCAAATTGAGCCCCGCCCATGAAAAGTAATCATCTGCCTTACATTTCATAATGATTTTATATGTACACACACACACACACACACACACACACACACACACACATGCACACACACAATTTTCCCCCTTTGAGCTAGGAGGGACTCAAGAAAAAAGCTTGATTTTCTCACTAAATCATCAATAACCCTTCTCCAAAATTCCTTTTCCTCTCTATTGGAGGCTCAGTTCTTTTGGAGAATCGGTGTAAGATTCACACCGAAGGAAGGCACAGATCTGGTTTGTCCAGCTGACCAAGATAACTGCTTTAAGGGGGGAAAAAAATTAAAGCTGAAATTCGTTGGAATGGATTCGCACCGAGCCTTTCTCCCAGGACCAGGCGCCAGGGGTACTGATGGGCCAAATGCCAGCCATCTAAGCCGGCCTAGAAAGGGGTAATTTCAGAGACAATGATTTAGAGCAGAGTGCAACGAGGGCTGGAGAGGCGAGGTAGCTAGCTGTTCCCCACGGCGCTCATTAAGGCTCCATAGATTGCTTTTTCCGTCTCCCTGCTAGCCCTCCAAAGTGCCTGTTATTAATTCATAAAAACACTGCAAGAGTGATTGAGTCCGAAGATTACTGGAGCAGGCAAACACTAGAGACGGTAAAATATTCCATGTCTCTCTATCAGGCCCTCTGGAGCACGGCTTTGGGGGGGAGGGTGTGGAAAGGGGGGCCGAGGAGGAAAAAAAGGAAGAAAGGAGGGGAAAAAGTGTTGTGAAATATTAATCAGAGCGGGCTGTCCCCGGGGCCAGAGATGCGAAGCCGTGCAATCATTGTAGCGAGAGTTTCCCGGTGACATGTATTTGAGAAGATGATTATTGCGGGTAAACACACCTAAATATTCTGGATGTGTGGATTTTGCCTCTGGTGTCAATGTGAAAATCCGATTCCCTTATCATCGTTCTGCAGGCAGGGCCCCAGGGGGACCCGCTGACGAGGCGCGGGCAGGATTTGGCTGAAAGGCCTGCAAACGGAAAGGGCCCAGATATGGATGGCTTCAATTGCATTCAAAACATTCGCTATGGAGGAGGGGGCGGGGGCAGGGGCGAGGGCGGGGGGCGAGGAGGAAATATGGGGAGGGGAGAGGAGGGAGGGAGAAGGAGAGAAGGGCGAGAAGTGAGGGGAGTTGGGGGAGGATTAGAGGGGTTTGGGGGGAGTTGGAAGGAGAGAGAAAAGGGAGGGGGAGAGAGAGAGAAGGAAAGAGGGAAAGGGCTGAGGGAGAGGTGAGCAGAGAGACGGTGGGTGAGAAAGGAGAGAGATCGAGCCAAGGAGAAGGGAGGCTGGGGAAGGAGGGAAAGGAAGGAGATGAGCATAGGGGAAGAGAGAAAGGAGAGAGGGGAGAAGGGAAGGAGGGAGAGATGAAGGTTTAGGAGAGAGAGAGAGGGAGGGAGATGAGAAGGGGGCAGTGAGCAGCAGTGAGCAAAGGGAAAAGGAGAAGTGGAGAAAGGAAAGAAGAAGGAGAGTGCAGAGGGAAAGGAAAGGGGAAGAGAAAGAAAAGTTGGGGGGGTGTAGAAAAGAGACTGAGTATTCAAGGGGGAGGGAAGAAAAGATGGGGAGAAAAGCACAAAATAGATGGTTGGGGGAACTCCAGGGAAGCTGTGGGCACTTAGGGTCTGGGTTGGCTGTAATGATCTCTGAAGCATACTTGAAGGCTTCTGGACACATAGGGGGTTCAAAGAAGTAATAAAACTGATCCATCCCAAAGTGGCCCACTTGCATCCTTTCCATGAGATTTCTAAACACCTCCTCCTACAGTGCATGTGCAGTACCCACATTTAAGTTTTGGGCAAATTAAAAAATTGTCAAAAAGCCTCCATTGCTAGCATGATGGAGGGTGGGTTGAGGACGTCTGAACTGCCTGTGGCAAGAATGGGACGTTTTCCCAGGAAGCTCTCTCATCGTGAAGGTTGCTGTTAATTAGCAGTGCCTTTAATTGTTCAAATATAATTGAATTTCATAGACGCCTTCCCTGTTTTCCTTCCCCTAGAAACAACTAGGTAATCGGGAAATCCTAATAAATCCTAATGGCCTGGCCAGTCCCTGGCAAGGAGCAAAGCCCCGATAGGCACAACAGAAAGAGTCTGTTTCCCTGTCAATTGACAAGTAGCTGGAGGGTTAGGGAGGAAAGAGAAATCTTTGTTTTGGGGACTAGGCTTGTGGGTAGAACTTTAGAATATGAAAGCTAACAAAGATCTTAATAACAGACTAGTCCAGCCCTCTGATTTTACAGATGAAGAAACTGTGACCTAGAAAGGGGAAGAGACTTTCCCAAGGTCACACTAGTAGTAGCAGAAGGCTTGAAGAGCTCACTTAGATCATCTGACTACACCGTACTAACCCTGCCCCTTATTTTACAGATGAGACCTAAGAGGAATGAAATGATGAGCTAATTGTCAAAGTTGAGATTAGAACCCAGATTCTATGATGCTTGTGCTCTTTCCACTATCAATGAGGCCCCCTTCTTAAAGCAATTGCCAGGCTCATCAACAAGTTTTCCAGCTTCTGAGTACCCTTGCCAGGAGAGAGAGCAGGCACTCAGTGAAAACTGTGAAACTGTCCATTTCTCTTCACCACTCTCCCCTAGGAACTTAGCATCATCTTGCCCCTTGGTTTCCCAAGCTTCCCATCCCCCAGCCCATCCCACCTGGTCCTGTCATCCTTGTAGCAGGACCTTGTTCCAACACTGTTCTTTCTTTCCTCTCCTCTCCCTAATCAGAATTTCCATCCCCTTGTTCACTTATTTTAGCCCTGTCTGACTCTCTGTGACGCATTGGGAGTTTTCTCAGCAAATATATTGGAGTGGTTTACCCTTCCCTTCTCCAGCTCATTTTACAGATGCGGAAACTGAGGTAAACAGGGTTAAGTGACTAATCCAGGGTAACACAGCTAGTAAATGTCTGAGGTCAGATTTGAACTCAGGTCTGGTGCTCAATCCACTGTATCACCTCACTGCCCACCATTCCTTTAGCACAGTGGTTTTCAACCTTTCTAATGCCTCAACCCTTTAATACTCATATGTGGACCTATCAGCTTGTGGGCAGACCCGCCTAGAGATGGATAGAGGAGCGGTGTCTTGGTTCCTAAGACCATCAGAAGTATGTGTTTTACAATGGTCTCAGGCAACCCCTGTGAAAGGGTCATTCACCCCCCAAAGGGGTCGTGACCCACAGGTTGAGAACCATTGCTTTAGCAGCTCTCAACAAGCTACATTGCTTGTTCTTCTATACTTTCCTGGTTGAGGAGGGAGCACCGGTGATCTAAGGTCCTAAAAACTGTCTAATGGCTAGAGCCCTTGACTGAGAATGGGCCCTGCCGGCCCGTCCTTCTGTCCTTCCTTGCAGACGTATCAATATAGATAAGTTGAAACATGATACAGTGACTAGGTCACTGAACTTGGGGTAAGGAAGAGCTGAGTCCAAATCTACCTTTGATGGTTCCCAGTTGTGTAAACTTGGACATAGTCATTTAATTGCTCTTCTCTCAGTTTCCTCGTCTGTAAAATGAAGGAATGGACCAGTTGGCTTCTGAAGATCCTTCCTTGGAAAGTAGGCATTCTTACCATTCTTTGGGTCATGAACCCCTTTGGAAGTTTTGTGAAACGTATGGACCCATTCTCAGAATAGTGTTTTTAAATATATCAAATAAAGCACATAGGATTACAAATGACAAATTATGTTGAAATACAATTATATATATATACACATATATGCATGTGTATATATGTACATATACACATATACATATATATATGTATGTGTGTATGTATATATATAAAAGTTCATGGACTCCAAGTTAAGAACCCCTTGCTCTAAAACTGAGCCCAAATAAATAAAAGAGGTAGCAGAATGAAACTGGAAAAAAAAAACACAGAAATATAAGGTGATCTGAATTCTAATCTTAGCTATGACACCTGTATGACACTGGCGAATTGCTTTCTCTCTCTGGGCCTCAGTTTCCTCCCTCGCAAAAATGAGAGAATTGGATTAGCTGATTTTTAAGGTCTCTTTCGGCTCATTGATTTTACAAATGACATCAGCATTCAGTCCTGCCTGTCATAAATTCTTAATGTACCCTGGACTTGTGGTCGATTGGCCCTCTGCAAGGTTCTATCAGGGCACTGAAGCATCCTAAATGCATGCATGCATTCATCCATTCAATATTTACTGAGTACTTAATGTATGTGCTAGGCCCTATGCTAGGCCTGTCATTGTAGAGAAGCAATCATTACGTGGGGAGGGAAATGATTCCCCCATGCTTTCCCCATTCTGCCGGAGTATCTTAAATTTACTACAGTCTCACTTCAGCTTTTACAGCCTCCAACTCGAGAGGGATCAATCCATTCTCTCCATCAAATTCACATCAGTATTACCAAGTGGCAAACAACGACATGAATTACAGGCAGACAGCAGTGATTGTTTCAGTGACTGACACTGCTTTGGAAAGCAGGTTTTCATTAGCTCTATGAAAAATGAAGGGAAGGACAATGAACTGGGACCCAGGTTCTAGTTCTGGTTTTGTCACCCCCACTGTGTTAACTTGGTTTAATCACTTAACATTCTGGGCCTTGTTTTCTTTCAAGATTAAGGCTGATCTCTTGCAGAAAATGTCACTTCTAGCTCTAAGCTGCTAGGTTCTATAAGGACAGCTCTCACATTTCTCCACACACTAACTTTTTGGACTTGAAGTAGGAGCCTTAATGTATTAAGTGAAGGTTTGTGTGGCATGCTGAGGAAATTTTACATTTCCTTCACCATAGTAAGACACTGTCTTACATTTTTAGTACATGGGATGATAAATAAATGAAATTCTAGTGAATTACTTATAGGTTAAAATCCAACTTCTCTGCTTGGAATTCAAGGTCCTTTATACTATCACCCCAACCTAATATTCCATTCCAAACTTATCTTTTATTGCTTCCCTACATGAGCCTCTCCTTTATCCAGGCTGGCTTCTTCATTCAGTACCCAGATATTCAAATGGCAATGTGATTCCATCATGTGGCCATTCCCTTTAACAAATGCAGATGGACACCAACCTGTCTTTCCTGTTTGCCTCCTGCACACAGTCTTCCCCCAAGTTCACCAAAGTGCTGAAGGTCTTGTTCATTTTATCTCAACCTCACAGAGATACCTTTGGAACACATGGAATGTACACTGTGTAACTATCACTCTTCATGTTACACACCCATTTCCTTCCTTCCTTCCTTCCTTCCTTCCTTCCTTCCTTCCTTCCTTCCTTCCTTCCTTCCCTCTCTTTCTTTCTCCCTTTCTCCTTCCCTCTCTTTTGTTCTTTCTTTTACTCTTCTTTCCTCCCTCCCTTCCTTCCTTCCTTCTTTTCTCTTCTCTCTCTTCCTACCTCCCTCTTTCTTTCTCTCTCTTCTGGTTTTCTTTCCTTTCTCCCTTCTTTTCTCTCTTTTCCTTTCTTCCTCTCTCCGTCAGTTCCTCCCTTCTTTTCTCCCTTATTTCCTTTCTTTCTCTTTCTTTCCTCTCTCTGTCTCTCTTTCTCTCTCCACATGCTTGATAACAACCTTTATGTCAGACCTTTGTAGTTCTTTATTTGATATGAATTGCGTATGAGAGTGCCCAAGTGCTGCACTGTTCACTTGTCATTCCTTGACAGCGCCTACTCACACCCACTCTGCATGTTCTCCATTGCCCCCTGAGTGATCCTCATTTTTAATTCCTTGGAAACTGTGGCATTCCGTGGCTGGCAGGCATGCATCACTAAAAGTAGATTAAAATTGGCATTTAAAAAAAATGGTCCCTTGTTCTGGGAGAAATTTGGGGTCATTTAAGGAGCTTTGTAGTTTTCTGAAAGCAATCCCACCTGCTCGTATCCTGTTTAATTCTGGACCCAACATGTTGTACATTTTTAGTGCTTGGCAAAGCTATAGATACTGATGGGTGAGTTCTATAGGTTGTTCATTTCATTCCGTGTTACAATCTGGATAATCTATGATGGTAAACATAAAAAAAATGGTGACCAAGAGAAACTCAAAAATCGACTCCATAATTGACTCCATATATACCTATTCTGCAATCTATATAAAACTTTTGAGAGTCTTATAAGCACAAATCAAATGCATCCTCAATGAGGGCATTAGTAGGAAACAAACAGGCTTTTGCAAATGATATTCAACAATGGGCCACATCTTCACCATCTCTCAATTAACTGAAAGATATAGAAAATGAGATGCCATTGTGCTTATTGTTAATTATAAAAAAAGCATTTAATTCCATAGAACAAAAACTACTTTACATTTACTATATCCTTATACTAAGGATACTGATAATCCTTATACAGAATTGCATCCTTATACCAAGATTATTCAATATTCCTTGGAAGATGTAACAATACAAGTAGAAATGTTCATTGACTCTCAAATAGCAAACATCAAATGAGGCAAAAAACAGGGACACATGCTCTCTAAAAATATTCACAATGGTGAGGAAGCAGATCCACCACAGAGGTCAGTTTGAGTATGGAAATAGAGATTCTCTTTGGATAGTGAAGTCTTCCAGATACTCCTGAGTGCACATGATATTGTGCTGGTAACATCAAGCCCCAAGACACTAAAGAGCATGTTCAAAGAGATCTGTAATCATTCAAAGGAGTTATACTTGGCCATCCACACAGGAAAGACCAAGTGGATGAAGAATATCTATAATCCAGATTTCAACACCTATTTGTATAGACATGCCATAGCTTGTCCAATATTATGCATATCTGGGACAGATAGTATGAACAAAGTGCTAGATATGGAACTGAAAAGGAAGAGGAGAGGGTGTTGAATTTCTTTCAGGGAACTGAAGAACTCTTTTGCTGACCTCAAGCTTGTAATGAAAACAAAGGCCCTTCTTTTCAACACTAGCATTTCACCAAAGCTGCCGAATGGCAGCGAAACCTGGGATACCACTGCCTTAAAGAGCAAGAGATCAATAGCACACATAGTGACTTTGAACAGGCTACAATATGTAATCAATGAGGAAGTTTGAAGAACAAGAATAAGAGATATTATCAAAAGATTATATAGGGGCGGCAAGGTAGCTCAGGGAATAGAGCACCAGCTCTGGAGTCAAGAGGACCTGAGTTCCAATTTGGCCTCAGACACTTGACACACTAGCTGTGTGACCTTGGGCAAGTCACTTAACCCCAACTACCTTATCTTCCCCCCTCCAAAAATAAAAAAGAGATTATATAACAGGAAGAGAATATTGCTTGGTCATGTGTCAAGAACAAGAGCTAAGAGATCAACCATTATACTGCTACAGTTAGGTACTCTCATGATATTATGGTGAATTTTCAGAAGAACATGTACAAGTCATATAAGATAGGCAAGCATGAATGTGTTGTGATCTCCATGATTGGAAAGAACTTTCAAATAAACGAAATTAAAATCCATTTGAATATTTCCAGGATGTCCAGTAACCTGGACATTGAAACATTCTTCATCCACTTGATTTTTCTTGAGTAGATAGTTAGACCAAACCTTTCAAAGAGGCTTACCCACTATTCTCCTCAAACATTTTTATACACACACGTGTATATATACACACACATACATGTTTATATATACACGTACAGGCATTATACGTGTTTCTATATAGCATACTATATAATACATATAAACATAAACCTGTACACATACATATTTATTCCAATCTCTGTATCTTTAGTTGCAGATTATCCCTTCTCTTCTCTTATCTAAATCTTTAAAGGACTGTTAGATGTTGCAGTGTATAGAGTTCTGGGCCTGCAATCAGGAAGACCTGAGTTAAAATCCAACCCCTGATACTTACCAGCTGTGTGACCCTGGGCAAGTCACTTAAACCATTGTTTGCCTCAGTTTCACCTATAAAATCGGGCTGATTCTGCCTTCTGCATTTGCTGTCAGCATCAAATGAAATAATAATTGTAAAGTGCTTAGCACAGTGCTTGGCACATGGTAAACATTATATAAATGTTAGTTATTATTAGTCAAAGCTCAGCTCATCTTCCATTAAGTCTTCTCTGACAATGCAAGCCCACAAAAATCTTACCTGCCTCTGAATTCCTATAGAATTTTTTCCATGACAGTCATCTGATATTTCCCAAAACACATCTTTTATCTCCAGGTTTGAAACCTTGGAGTTATTTTCAGTTCTTCCTTCTCTTTTATCCCCATGGTCTCATCAATTCTACCTGTCCAACTTCTCTTGCATCTTTCCTCTTCTTTCCAATCACCTGATGACCACCCTCTTCACCTTTTACCTATCTTGAGCACTCATTATATCTCTCCTGGATACTATAATAGCTTCCTAATTAGCCTCATTGTGTCCAGTTTCTCTCTTTCCCAAGATTCCTTCATACAGCTTCCAAGATATTCTTACCAAAATATGTCTGCCATATCATTCGCCTGCTCAAGAGGGACTCCTTATTGCCTTTAGGATAAAGATGCTCCAGAGTACCATACTGGAAGGCTCAGGTTCCAGTCTATCTTTTTTTTTTCTTTTTGGAGGACAGGGCAATTGGGGTTGAGTGACTTGCCCAAGGTCACAAGGCTAGCAAGGGTTAAGTGTCTGAGGCCAGATTTGACCAACCTATCTTTAGAGTCTGATTTCACCTTACTCCCCTTTGTCCACACAACATTCCAGCTAAAATAATTTATTGGCTGTTTCTTGTCTCCAAGCATTTTCATGGACAGGCTACCCCCCCTCCCACAACACCCCCCACTCAGAATGCCCTCCCTCTGTGTCTTTACTTCTTAGAACCTCTAGTTTAACATCCAGACTCAGTTCTGATCCCTCCTCTTATGAAGACTCTTTCTAGATTCCCTAAATCATAAACATTTTCTTCTTCTTCAAATGATCATTAGGTAATTTTCTATTTGTATGTTGTATTTCTCCCAGTATAACATAATCCTCTTAAGAGCAGGGGCTGTTTTTGTTTTAAGTTTTGTCTTTGTAGTCCTAGAACCTAGCATAATGCTTTATGTCTAATAGGTACTCAATGGCTAGTTGCATTAAATTGGCCCTTTTTAAAAATGATCATTTTCTGCATTTATGTTTCAGTTTGTCCCCTAGAGATTATGCTACATAAGGACATGGGCATTTCTCTGGAGACTTGTTGACATGATCAAGATGATTTTAAACTGAAAATGGACATTGGATATGGAACAATATGATGATAATGGATTGATAAAGCTGTTAAATATACCTTTATGGAGGGTGACAGGTAGGAACAGTGGAGGAAGTACTTTATAATTCACAGAAGAAAATGACTGGGGAGAAGGTGGGCATGTGATTTGTTGCCATGCTTTATTGTCCTTGTGGTTGTTGTTTAGTTGTTTTTAGTCATGTCCTATTCTTCATGACCCCTTTTGGGGTTTTCTTGGCAAAGACACTGAGGTAATTTGTCACTTCCTTCTCCAGCTCATTTGACAGATGAGGAAACTGAGGCAAGCAAGGTTAAGTAACTTGCCCAGGATCACACAGCTAGAAATATCTGAAGTCAGATTTGAACACATAAAGATGAGTCTTCCTGACTCCAGGACCAGCACTCTCTCCACTGCATCACCATTTTTCTGTATACCAATATAAAGAGATGATGGATAAAGAGTTTAACAACAATACATATTTACCAAGTGCCTGCTGTGTCCAGAGCACTGTGTTAGTTGTAGATGGTTAGGTTTATATAAGATATTGTTCCTGCCTTCATGGGACTTACAGTCTAATATGCAAATTGAGTCTAAGGTTTGGATGCAAGGAGGTAAACAGTATATCGCAGGTATTGCCAAGCCTCAATAGGAAGGAAGTACATAGGTTTAAATTCAGCAAACATTTATTAGGTACTTACTATGTGCCAGGATACAATCTCAAAAACAAAAACCAGTCTTCAAGGAGTTTACAGGAATAGAGCAATGTTCACAAATGATCGGAGGGGATGAGAGGGGCAATGAAATATTTTACACAGCTATGCAGAAATACATGAACTTGAGGTGGGGGAGGAGCATGGTGAAGTACATCTGAGTGAAACTAAATAGAGAGAAAGAGAGAGTGCATCGCTGTGGATATAATGCTTGGGCAATATGAATGAGGATACTGATCATGAAACTGTCACAGAGCCAAGATGTAATTTGGATGGGGGACCTCAACTCTCTGGACATCTGTTGAGGGTCTCTTTCCATTAAAAATAGAGCATATGATAAATTCTTGATGTGCCTTGCCAAAAATTTTATTTCTCAAAAGGTAGAGGAAGTGATGAGAGGAAATGCTACTCCAGACCTAATTTTGAGGAGCTGGAAAGAAATGGTTGATTTGAGAAGGTGGCCATGTTATTTAAGAAGATATGGCTGCTGTGTCTATCAGATTTGCACACAATGCAAAATTGGGAAGGATTGTTAATACCATAGGTGATGGAATTGGGATCCAGAATGATCTCAACATGTTAGAATAGCAGACTAAATCTAATGAGATTACACTGGATATCTAAAGTTCTATATTTAGGCTAGAAGACCAACTATACAAATACAGGCTGAAGGCTATGTGGCAAGAATGTGGACGAAAAGTGTGTTGGTTTTAATGGACTGCAAGTTCAGTGACAGCCCCTAACTAATCAGTTCTACAACTATCTATTAGCCCACCTTTGTGTAAGGAACTCTCCTAGGTACTGCTGATATGAGATAAAATCATGTGGTCTCAGTCCTCTAGAAGTTCACAGTTGACTGGAGGTGATGATGGGGAATCTGACAGGGACACAGGTTAAATATACCATAGGGCAGAGAGTAATGGGGCAAAGAAGAAGTCAGGCCAAAAAGCTAATGTGACTGTAGATGATATTAATAAAAGTATAGCATCTAGAGCAAAGGTGGTTGATAGTTCCATTGTACAGGGGGGAGGGGGAAGGGAAGGGCAATACCCATCTGGTGTATTGTTTTAAGTCCTAGAAGACCCATTCTAGATGGGCCTTGGACAGTGGTTTAACAAAGGACACACGGGTTGGTATAGTGTATAGAAATAGTGTTATATGAAGACCATTTGAAGGCTTTTTTAAATAACAGAACTCTTTACAAGAATGGGTTGTTCAATCATTTCAGTCATGATCAATTCTTCACGATCCCATCTGGGACTTTCTTGGCAAGGATACTGGAGTGATTTGCCATTTCTTTCTCCAGCTCATTTTATAGATGAGAAAACTGAAACCAACAGGGTTAAGTGACTTGCCCAGGGTCACACAGCTAAAAAATGTCTTTGCCCTACATATAGCATGAGTAGATCATTGTATGGTTCTAAGACAGGCAGAATAGATGTTTCTAGTGTCTTCTCTTCTTAAAAGAGAATAGGAGAGACCCTACCTTCCTCAGAGAGAGGGGTTACTAAGCTAGAATTATATCTATCTTAAATATTATTAGTCTAGGGGATGTGATTTTCAGGTTTAACCTAGCTTCTGAGTGCTATGTCATTAATTGGGGGAAGTAGGACTCCAAGTTTTTTTTTAATCTAAGGCTCAACTCCCTTGCCACCAAATGCCAGTTCCACAGTTAGCACACATATTAGCTAACAAAGAAACCCACCTATTCAAGTCAATACAAAAAACAGAGATTAGAGAAAGCATGTGTATGAGAATAGATACCAGACAATACTGGGTGAAAGACCTTTCTCGTTGTGTGTGTGTGTGGGGAAAGATAACTCAGCTCAACAGAGAGAGAGAGAGAGAGAGAGAGAGAGAGAGAGAGAGAGAGAGAGAGAGAGAGACAGAGAGAGAGAGACAGAGAGAGACAGAGAGAGAGAGGCAGAGAGACAGAGACAGAGAGAGAGAGACAGAGAGAGAGAGACAGAGAGAGAGAGACAGAGAGAGAGAGACAGAGAGAGAGAGAGAGAGTCATAAGTCTCAGCCAAGGGAAAATTTCCTGAAGTCTCCAGTGTAGCATGCTGGGGATAGGGACATGATAGAGACATCTTTCTCCTCTCAGGTCAAAAACTTGCCAAAGTTTTTTCCTTCAACAGTCTGAAGTGGGATTGGCATTTTCCATTTTCTCTATTGAAGCAAAAAGCCAGAAATATCAGAAGTGACTATAGGGTTGCTCAAAAGAAGTACTTAGAATGAAGTAATCAATTATCTCCTTTCTCTAGTTTTCACCAGTTCTGCTCTACCCTTCACACAGGCAGAGGTATTGATCTACCCCCAATGAGGAGATGGTCCCCTACCAATGGTCTTTGGGACTTGGATTACATAAATACGTTGCCTTTCTTGATGTAGGTAGCATTTTCATGGCTACTCTGTGACATTTTACTGTATTACACAGGTTAGGGCACTGGGCAGGACCCTGAAAACTCATTTGGTCCAGCTCTATACTTTTAGGAAGATGAACATCTAAATTCACTCCATCCCTACTCCAAGGAAAAGGAGTTTTGTGGAAAATGTGCAGAGAAGGAAGCTTCGCAAACTCAGTTGGTCTTCTAAGCCTTCCTTTTATTCTTGAGTATTCAAAAAGTTCTCATTCAAGTTTAATCTAAATTCAGCTGGACTCTGTCACCCCAACAGATCAGAAGGAAGTTGAGTTCTGACTTCCCAAACTCAGAATGGCAGAGATGGATGCCACGAAACATCAAATGTGAAAATGCAACTGATCTGAGATGAACCCCCAAATTAACTCACCTGCAAATTGAACCTGACCTCTGACACAACAAATTTGGGTATAACATGATAGGAGATGGAGTCTCTCAAAAAGATTTTGACTGTCAGAGATTATGTTTTGTAACTCTTGTCCAGGGGCTGGGTTGTCCTGATTGGTGAGACCTAGCTCAATCTAGTTAGTGCTATATCTCCCCTTATTCTTTCATCTTGACAATTTTCTGATCTGCCACCTTGAATATAACATTTCCCCTCCCATTAGCTTCCCACTTCTTGCTCTAGGAATTGTAATCAAATCAATAATGTCCTCTTTTCCAGAAGAACCTTATAAATTGACTGCTTTATTGTTTCATTAACTATCCCTTTGACTTACCAAACCTAAATACCTTTCCTGCATCACCATTTTTCTGCATGTTAAAATGTAAGCTTCTTGAAGGTAGGAACTGCTTCACCTTTATCTTTATCTCCTCAGAGCTTAACAGAGCACTTTACACTTAGTAAAGGCTTAACGGTTTCATTATTATTATTATTTTTTGCTTCATCCATCCATTCATTCAAGGAAACACTGATAACATCTTTATCTGGCAATTTCTGTTCTTCCAAAAAGGGAATACCTTAGGTACCCTGCTAACAAAAGTCTTCTGGCTAACAAATAATTAAACCCAGAACAGGCTTAGTTAACCACCACCACCACCCCCCAAAATTTAAACTGGCTTAAGTTTCTCAGCCATCAAGAAAATTTTCCTCCCCTTTCCAGAGGTATAAAACAAGACCTCTTTCTATTGGGTCCCTCTTTCCCTCAAGACCTACCTAGTCCATATGACTGATAGGAACAGCAGAGGGATACTTCCAGGATTCCCCAACTTCCTATATGATTCCTTGTTGATCCAATTTCTCTAGTAGTAGGAAGGATGAGGTTCTCAGGAATGCTTCTTCCTGTTGTGGCTTGGGTACTATTTCAGCATCTCTGTGGGATGTCAGCTTTTCAGCTCACATGCTTCTCTGTTGGAGCCTTGTGAATGCACAGACCTCTCCCTAGCTTCCACATGTAGCTTAGCATCTTCATTTCCTGTTTTGGGGGCCTATCCTCATGTCCCAAACCAGATCCCTTCTTGCACATGCACTCCAGGACTCTCTTGTGAATGATGGGCAAGTGGGTTATCTACACTTAGGAAATCACATATTAATGTTACCTATGTTCTATTCTATTTTAATTTGTTTTGTTAAATATTTCCCAATTACATTTTAATCAGGTTCAGGGAGCACTATGGAGTATTGTGGGTGGTACCTGAATTTGACCCTTCTGATCTACATGCCTCATACATTTTAATCTCAAGAGGTGGACTTGATGGTTTGGACATGAAGAATAGGAAAGTCAACAAGAGAACAAGGAGAGCCAAGAGTAAAGGTGTAGCATCAGGAAAGTGAAAGATAAAAATTGGAAAGGCTGGTCAGGGCCAGACTTTGGAGGGCCTTGAGCACCAGGCTGGGGAGTTTGGACTTTTTCCTACAAACAGTAGGGAATAGAGAAGTGACAGAATGAAATCACTAATTTTGGAACACAAATAGTGTTCATGTCCTTGAAGATGGTAATGGGGATTGTGCAGATTTCTCTGAAGTCATGACCCTTTTCCTACAGAGAGGCACCAGGTTGTAAGAGGTTTCAGAGGTTCCTGGTAGGATCCGTCCTCTTGACTCACTGTGAATCTCCCCTGGCAAATCTTTAGGCCTCCTCCTTGTTTATGAAGCAGGGCATGATGGTAGCATCCGCTCTCTACCTGCCAGGGATGCTGTGAGGATTAATGAGGTCATGTTTATAAAGCACTCTGAGCTCCTCATAAGAAGGGCTCTGCAGAAATACAAGTGGGCTAGAATTACTACCACCATAATTAATGAGTTCAAACTTCTTAGAGAAATAAAGCATTTAATAATAATAAAAATGGGACAAAAACCCCACTGTGCTTGAACTTGACTTTTTTCTTCAAGTGCTCTTTGATAAGGTATCAGATGATATATTTATTCTTTCAACTTCAGATTGAGATAAGCCTGGAAATTACATATCCATAAATGTTAAGGAGAGTTATTTTTTTGTATTTTTGCACTTGAAAGAGCACTGGGTTAGAGTCAGAAGTTCACAGAGCTGGAGTTAGAAAGTCCTTTAGAGGTCATCTGGTTAAACTCTGTCATTTTACATATGAGGAAACTGAGACCCATTGGAGTTTGGTGACTTGCCCAAAGTCACACAAATATGTATATGTATGCAATGTGTATGTGTGTGTATGGCCCTGGACAAATAGCTTAATCCTGCCTGCCTCAGTTTCCTCATCTGTAAAATGAGCTGGAGAAGGAAATGGCAAACCTCTCTAGTATCCTTGTCAAGAAAACCACAAATGGGGTTATGAAAAGTTGGACGTGACTGAACAACAATATGTATGGATGTGTACACACATATATATATACACACACACACATACACACATATACATATATATGTATATATATGCATATACACTCACACATACATATGCACATACATATACATATACACATACATATACATATACATGTAAATATACATCCCCCTGTCTCTGTCTCAGTGTCTCTCTCCTTGTGTCTCTTTCTCTTTGTCTCTATCTATTTATGTGTGTGTCTCTCTGTCTCTCTGTCTCTCTCTCTCTATCTCTGTCTCTTTCTGTCTATCTCTCTCCGTGTCTATATCTGTGTCTGTCTCTCTTTTTCTTGCCTCCAGAGCCACATTCAAAGTCTTCTTAGCTTGGAAGGATCTGTCAGAGCTTACATTCCACTGACACAGCATTTTAGCATTTGAGAATCTTGGGTCACCTTCATGCCATGATGAAGAATTGGAAGCAAATTTAGAGGAGGAAAAATGTAAAAAAAAATATACTTAGAAGCTTCTTAAATGGGCTGTGGGGGTGGGGGGCAGGAGAACATATCTTTTGATTCATTGTAGTGATATTGCATAGAACTCTTTGAGGGTAGAGACTGTGTCTAACTTTATTTTTATAGCTATTAATCAATCAACAAACATTTCTTAAATACTTGCTATATGCCAGGCACTGTGCTAACCGCTAGATAAAGAAGAAGCAGAAACACTTCTCACCCTCAGTAGCTTACATATATATGTATATGTATATGTATATGTATATGTATATGTATATGTATATGTATAGGTATAGGTATAGGTATAGGTGTAGGTGTAGGTGTAGGTGTAGGTGTAGGTGTAGGTGTAGGTGTAGGTGTAGGTGTAGGTGTAGGTGTAGGTGTAGGTGTAGGTGTAGGTGTAGGTGTAGGTGTATGGGTATGGGTAGGGGTAGGGGCAGGGGTAGGGGTAGGGATAGGTGTAATGGGTATGTATATATAAAATACCTACTGTGTACTGGGGATACAAATATGAAAAAGGAAGACAGTCTCTGTCCTCAGGGAGCTTATAATCTAGTGAGGGAGCACAATATACAAAAGGAATCTGACAAGGAGGGGAGGAGGAGGGGGAAGGTGCTGGCATGGGGCATGATGATGATGATGATGATGGAGTCCATTCCAAAGGAGTGCAGCTGCTAGGAAGTAAGGAGATAGCTTGCCTGGAAGCCTCCATCATATGAAGGCTTTGGGAGGACTCAGCTCCACCCTCCCACTGTATATACGTAAAATTCATACAGCGCTGATAGCAGGTAACAATAGAAGACATAGCTCTAGCAATCAGAGGGAACAGAATATGCTTCCTGTTGAAAATGTCATTGCATCCTTGGCATGACAGATATTTCATGATGAAACTATATATGTGAACTGTATATTTGTTGATTATGTCAGCTGAAAATCATCTCAAGCTTTGTTTAGATTTGTTTTTAGAATATTACTATTTCACCAAGGAGATCAAATTTCTTTTTTTAAAAAAGGTCCCTTCTACTCCAGAATATTTGCAATGGCATTTTTTTGGTACCACTTTGTGTGAGCAAGGAACTAGAAACAAAGCAGATGCCCCTTGATTGGGGAAAGCAAAACAGAGCATGGTACATGAATGTAATAGAGTGCTCTTATGGCACAAAAAATTGACTAACTGGAAGAAGAATACAGAGAATTCATGGGAATGCATGGGAAAACTTATATGAATTGATGTAGAGTGAAGCAAGTAGAACCAGGAAAAATATATGGGTATAGATATAGATCTGAGATCAATAGATTGATGATAATAACTATAACAATGCAAATTGAAAAACCCGATAATAACAAAATCAAAATTAGATGCTGTGTAAGTATAATAATGAAGCTTGGTCAGGAAGAGGAGAGAGGAGAATGTACTTCCCTTCCATCTTCGCAGAGGTGGAAGGAACGAGGTGGGGAGGGGCAGTGTGGGTACAGAATATTACATACATCATCAGATTCAGTTGATGTCTCCGTTAGTTTTGCTGGACAGCCCCCTATGTCTGTATCTCTCTTCTTATTCTTTGCTACAAGGGGTAGTTCTCTGGGGAGGGGAGGGAGTTAGGGATGTATTTGGAAAGGAAGGAGATGTAAAAACAAGAGATTCAACAGATGTTTGTTTTGAAAATGCCCAGTCCTCCAGGAAAGGACCTAGTAAATTGGTAACATTACTGTCAGCTTGAGTGAAGGTGGGGACTTAGGGTATAGCCTAAGGAGGCTCTAGTTCTTCCTGGTATTCCAACTTAAACTCCCTAAACTGCTTGGAGGTGACTAGTGGTATCCCATTTGAGGGGACTAGTAGATATGGAGAGTTAACCTCCTCTCAAGCATTGAAAAAAAAACAATAAATAACCAGGATGTGCCATTCCACAGACTTACCAGCGGCTTTCATTAATAAATAGAATTATGTAGAGCAATAAAGCAAAATAATTAAGTTCTAAAATATGTATATTATCATTTGGAGCAGTGGTTCTCAACTTGTGGGTTATATTCAATTTGTAACAACGAAAATACTGCATATCAGATATTTACATTACAATTCATAACAGTAGCAAAATTACAGTCACAAAGTAACAATGAAAATAATTTTATGGTTGGGGGTCAACACAACATGAGGAACTGTATTAAAGCGTCGTGGTATTAGGAAGGTTGAGAACCACTGATTTGGAGCAAGTGAGAACTCAGGGCAAAGGCCAATTGCTTGGTAAAGGGTCTTCCAACTGCAGACTCCAGAACCTGTTTTCTTTCCACTGCACCAATGCAGGGTCCCCCTACGTCACTGTAGCCAGAATCTTCCTAACCCAGACTCTTGCCCAAAGTCTCCATGCATGGACCAGAAGCCAATGCTTTTTAAATCCTGGTCTCATAATAATAATAATAATAATAATAATAATAATAACAACAACAATAATAATAATAATAACAACAACATCATCAACAACAACAACTAATTTTATAAAACACTTTAAGGTTTACAAAGCACTTTACACATTATTTCATTTGATCCTTACAACAACCCTGAGAATTAGGTGCTAATAATTATTCCCATTTTAACAGAAGAAACTGAGGCTGCGAAAAGTTAAACAACTCCCCTGTAGTCACACAGCTAGCAAATATCTAGGCTGGATTTTAACTGAGATCTATCCTATTTCTAAGTCCAGGATTCTATGGTTTGCTCCACTGGACTTATTTGATTTTACTGACTGAAATATTTCCTGAGAATCCCAGATTCTTAGATTTTTAGAGGTGGGAGAGAGCTTAGAGTTTATTCCAAGCAAATGCTTTCATTTTATAGGAGGGTAAACTCTGAGGCACAGAATGTCTAAGTGACTTGTTCCATTATACTACAAGTTAGTGATGGAGATGGCAGTAAGATATAGTATGTGCCAAAATTCTAATTAAAATTTTTTAATTAATGTCTCTTGGTTTTGGTTTTTTACCTCATCTATATTTTCCATTACATCTCTTTCTTCCTCCTCCAATGCTTTTCCCACTAGAATATGTTAAATCCCTTGTTCCCACCCCTGGGGAGTTTCTTGGCTACACCCTGGCCTTGAATTATGGTGATTGGCCCAGGAGAGTTTGAAGTAGTGAACCCCAAGATGACAATACCATTAGTGCATCTGGTCTTGCCTGGTGTTGGTTTCCTAAGCTAGGTCCAACCCCCTTTAGTGGCATACCCGTGATGGCTCTTAGATCTGCTTTACTAGGGAAGATAGCTGTTCAAGGAATCAACAGTCTTTTTAATTACATTCACTAGTTCAGGGGAAAAGTCAGCACCCTGAACTTCAGAGAAAATATAAGCAGAGAAATAAAGACCATCAGACAGGGTTCTGACTGTCCGAATCTAAGCAGTATTGCTATACGCTTTACATACATTCCTGGATTGAGAGAACCTTTACCTCTGAGCAGTTGGGGAGCTCTGAACATACAGTCACTCAGAATCTTGACCAGGGAATCCCAGGATTCTTCTCATAAGCAAGCCCCAAAGCAGAATACCAATTCAGAGTATATATACACTTCTCAAGGCCAGAAGGCATCACAACCCTCGTGACTCAGTGTCTAATTAGAAATTTGCAAAAGGTGTGAATGGTTCCTACAAGCAAACTTCCCCTAAACAAGCCTCCCTTAATGGACTCCAGGTGAGACCTCCTAATTGGTGGGAAAGATCTTATATCCCATTAACATTACACCTGCTCACCTCCCACTTTCTGAACATAATTCAAAGAGTTATTGAGAATTTCATTCATT
The DNA here is from genome assembly GCA_028646575.1 of Pseudocheirus occidentalis. Taxonomy (NCBI): domain Eukaryota; kingdom Metazoa; phylum Chordata; class Mammalia; order Diprotodontia; family Pseudocheiridae; genus Pseudocheirus; species Pseudocheirus occidentalis. Next base: position 124,692,306 of record CM053598.1, read on the forward strand.
ATTACTGGTACTTGACTGAGGCATGGCTCAGTGGCTAACTACTGTTTCTTCTGGTTACATAGAATCAGAACTACAGGGACTTTAACAGTCCTTTGTCCAACCCACATCCTCCAAAGAATCCTGGTGAATAACAATTTGCTTGAAGGTTTTCTTTGACGGAGCTCTTCCCACCCATGGACTGCTTTGATTATCAGGCTATTTTTTTCTCATGTCAGTCTCAGGTTGTCTTCTCTGCTACTTTAACCATTGTTTTTGGTTCTGCTGTCTGTGGCCAAGTAACCTGTCTTCCTCATGGCAGTCTTTGAAGGTAGCTATAAAGTCCTTCCTGATTCTACTCTTCTCCAAGTTAAACAGCCTCAGTTCCTATAACTCATTCTTACACAACATTAATTTGGCATAGTGAATGGAGTAGTGAACCTGGAGTCAGGAAGACTTGAGTTCGAATTCAGCCTCAGACCCTTAACTAGCTATGTGACCCTTAGTAAATCACAGCAAATCCGTAAAATGAGAATAATAATAGCACCCACCTCCCAGGGTTGTCTTGAGGATTAAATGAGATAATAACTGTAAAATGCTTAGCACAGTGCCTGGAACATAGTAAGTGCTATGTGTGTTATCTATTTTTATTATAGCCCAGCTTTCGAGCATGCCTAGTTTGCCTCACGTGGAGCCTGCCATGTCCCTACCATGTGGGTGGCATGGTCACCTTTGATTTTCCCTGTCAAGACATTTCTGGATTCCAATTCCATCACCCAATATGTTAGCTTTCTCTGTGTCTCTCTGTGTCTTTGTCTGTCTCTCTCTCTCTGCCTTTCTCTGTCTCTGTCTCTCTGTCTCTCTCAGTGCTGGTTGTTTCCCTAGGAAGTGTGTGTGTGGGGGGTGCTGTTGTATGGTGACGGCAGTTTGGAAACACATCTCACTCCTCTTTGAAAAGATAGGTTTGTTCATGGCAGGAAAAATAGTCTTGGTTGCAGAGTATGTGAATCTGTATCAATGCATCTTCGGCTGCTACAAAAAAGGGCACATGCATGAAACCTTGACTACTTACTAAGCAAAGACTGATGTTCTAGAACAGTTCCCCTGCTGGAGAGTGGGGAAGGTTTCTGCCATACTGAGAGGGAGGGGAACAGATTTAAGATTATAAGCAGGTTCTCTTAGCCTCTGTGAAGTAGAAGGAACCCAGCACTTTTGGTTGTTGTTTAGTTGCTTTTCAGTCATGTCTGACTAAACAATCCCTTTTGAGGTTTTCTTGGCAAAGATATTGGAGAGGTTTGCCATTTCTTTCTCCAGATCATTTTACAGATGAGGAAACTGAGGCAAACTGGGTTAAATGAATTGTCCAGGGTCACACAGCCAGTAACTATCTGAGATCAGATTTAAACTCAGGAAAATGAGTCTTCCTGACTCTAGACCCAGTGCTCTATCCACTGTGCTGCCTCACTGACCCAAGTCTGATTCCTAGCCCTTGTCCCAACTCTGCTTGTAACTAGCATTATGATCTTGGGCTTTCCTCTCCTAGGCCTTAGTTTCTCATCTATAAAATGAAGAAAATGGTTTAGATTATTTCTAATGACACTTTTAGCTCTCACCCTCTAGGAATCTAGAATTCCAAATACTATAAGACTGCTTTGATATTGTTGATGTGGAAGGAGCAGGACTTGATATTGTGAGGTCCTACTTCCATTGCAATGGAATCATTGGTAAAAGCTAGAATTTGGTGCTAGATGGAAGTATTAGAGACAGAACAAGATCAGGGTTGAATTTCTGTTATTATTTTAGTTTAGTGCACTGGAAAGATCTGGAAGATTCATTAAAAGAATCAGAGTCATTTGAGTCCAATCCCCTAATTATTTTTCTTCTCTTTTTGAGACTGGGTCTTCTTATCTCATCTAGTCTGGAAATACTGATAGTGGATACTGATAGGCCCAATCCCACTACTAATTAACATGGTAACTTTTACCTGCTTCATGTCCAATCTGGGCTGATTAGTCTCTTTACAGACAGCCTGATGGCCTCTACTCCTGGGGGCTTACCATGGTGATGCCAGATTTAGAGCAGGCAACTCAAAACACCCCAACTAAAGAGATCCACCAGCCTCAGACTCACTAGAAGCAGAGATTATAGGTGTGTACCAAAACTCTAATTAAAAAAATATTTAATTAATGTCTTTTGGTTTTTTACCTCATCTATATTTTCTATTATATCTCTTTCCTCCTTCTCCAAGAGAATCATCCCCTATAATAAAGAATGAAGAAGAATGGAAAAAAGCTAAAGTAACTAACATATCAAAAAAGTCTGATGTTATATATGTTATGTGCAACATTCCACATCCATCATCCTCCATCCTCTTCAAAGAAGGGAAGAAGTTATCGTCTAGTTTATTTTTTGAATAATATTTTATTATTTTTCCCAATTGCATGTAAAACAATTTTTAATATTCTTTTTTTAAATGCTGAATTTCAAACTCTCTCCTCTCTGTTCTCGTCCCCTTTCTGAGGCAATAAACAATTTGATATAGTTATACATATGCAATCATGCAAAACATGTTTACATAGATTTCTTTTTTGGAATTAAGCTTGGTCCTCATAATTTCACAGCTTTCAGTTTTGATTGTTTTGTCATTTCCATTTCTATTGCTTTAGTATCCCTAATTTTACTTAATTTTGCATCAGTTCATGTAAGTCTTTTCATGCTTCTTTGTATTCAGCATATTCATTATTTTTTTTTTTGCTTTTTAGAGGGCAGTTGGGGTTAAGTGACTTGCCCAAGGTCACACGGCTAGTTTTTGTGTGTGTGTGTGTGTGTGTGTGTGTTAAGTGTCTGAGGCCAGATTTGAACTCAGGTACTCCTGACTCCAGGGCTGGTGCTCTATTCACTGTGCCACCTAGCCGCCCCTATTCATTATTTCTTATAGCATATTCATGTGTCTTCATATACCAGGATTTATTTAGTTATTCCCCATTCAGTGGACCTCTATTTTGTTTGTAGTTCTTTGCTACTACAGAAATTCTGTTATAAATATTTTAGTATTTGTGGAGGCCTTTTTTTCTTTCTCCTTCCTTCCTTCCTTCCTTCCTTCCTTCCTTCCTTCCTTCCTTCCTTCCTTCCTTCTTTCCTTCCTTCCTTTCTTTCTTTCCTTCTTTCTTTCTTTCTTTCCTTCTTTCTTTCTTTCTTTCTTTCTTTCTTTCTTTCTTTCTTTCTTTCTTTCTTTCTTTCTTTCTTTCTTTCTTTCTTTCTTTCTTTCTTTCTTTCTTTCTTTCTTTCTTTCTTTCTTTCTTTCTTCTCTTTGGGAATATATGCCTAGCAGTAGGATTTCTCAGTCATAGAATATGTACATTTATGTCACTTCCTTAGCATAATTTGAAATTGCTTTCCCATGTTTGGGTCAACTTCGTAGCTCCAACAACAATCCTTTTAATCACCTTGTTTTACAGATGAGAAAACTGAGGTCCAGAGAATTTAAATGACTCACCTTGGGTCACACAACTAGTAAGTATCAGATGAAGGATTAAAATCCAAGTCTTACTGACTCTTAAATCCAGGATTCTATCCCTCAGGTCATCCTGCTGTTCTAGGTGGCAAGGGGGGGGGGAATAAAGGGTAAATGTTTGTTTTTTTATGTTTGTTTGTTTTTGTGGTAGCAACGCCTTTGTCACAAAGATTTATGGGTGATTCCTTGTTGGTGAAAAAAAAAAACCACACCCAACAATGCACTTTTCTTCTGGCAAAGAGCCAGAATTGTTTGAAATATGTAGCTAGGCCTTTAATGATCTCTCAGTAAAATGCTCTTTGTGCTAAGGCAGAAGCTAAGGAGGTAAGAGTATCATGTTAACTTGGTGAGACCATACAAACGCTGCCCCTTGGGCATGAAAGTTAAGGAAATTGACCCAAGTCTGACTCTTTTGCTTCTATGCTGTTTGGAAAATTGGAAATTCTTCCATGACTCAAGGTCAACTGGCATTAAAATCACTCAAAGACCTTTCGTTCATTATTTTCTCAACCATCATTTTCTGAGGCCTACTATGGCTTAGCACTGTACTCACTGTGGGACATGAAGGACACTAAGATGGATAAACTCTAAGAGACCTCATGTTTCAGTGGAGGAAATAGAGAACCAGACTCTAAACTATGTAATTTCTTTGACCTAGTGATGCCACTACTGGGCTTATACCCTAAAGGGTCAAAGACAGAGGGAAAGGACGAATAAATATAAAAATATTTATAGCAGCACTTTTTATTGTAGCAAAAAATTAGGGGGGAGGGAAGGAAGGAAGTGATAGTCAAAGAAAGCGTGCCATATGAAGGCAACTGAATATTATTACTCCACAAGAGATGACAAATAGGAAGGATTCGATGAAACTTGGGAACTTATGTGAACTGATTCAGAGTAGAGTAGGCAGAACCAGAAGAATAATTTGCATGATGGCCACAGCTATGTAAAGAAAAACAATACTGAAAAATCAAAACAGATCAATGCGATGATCAGTCATGGTTTGAAAAGACTGATGATAAAGCACCCCTTGGCAGAGAGGTGAGGGACTAGTGAGGTAGAATGAAATAAACATTTTGAGACATGGCTAACGTGTTCATTTATTTTGCTTAACTATAAATATATACATACACACATACACATACATACATATACACGTACATATATATGTATTAGTTAGTGGGTAGTGATAGAGAGGCAAAAATACAAGAAATAAAATAGCATGGATAAAACATTTTAAAAATATGAACAAGGCAATTTTGTTACTACTTTAAAATTGTACTGTATACTTTTTTTTTTTTGCTTTTTTGGAGAGGGAAAAGTAGGGCAATTAGAGTTAAGTGACTTGCCCAAGGTCACATGGCTAATTTTTTTGTGTTAAAGTGTCTGAGGCCAGACTCCAGGGCTGATGCTATATTCACTGTGCCACCTACCCACCCCAAATGTATACTTTAAAAGAAACAAGTTGTACATAATAGCTGTTGTTGAGTCATTTAAGTGGTGTCTTTGTGACCCCATTTGGAGTTTTCTTGGCAAAGATACTGAAGTGGTTTGCCATTTCCTTCTCCAACTCACTTAACAGATCAGGAAACTGAGGCAAACAGGGTTAAGTTGACCAGGGTCACAGAGCTAGATTTTGAACTCAGTAAGATGAATCTTCCTGACTTCACATACTGGGTCACCTTCATGTAAAATAGGCATCCTTTAGTTGGGGAATGGGCTAAGCAATATTTTGCACATTAATAGAATGGAATATCACTGTGCTTCAAGAACTGATGAATATAAAGAAGCATGGTAAACTCTTGAATCTGCTACAGAGGGAAGCAAGCAAAGTCAAGAAAATAATATATACAATGGCAATATAAATGGAAAAAACAACAAAATAATTGAAAGTAAATATTGTTGAATTACAAAGAACAAGCATGGCCCCAAAGAAGAAAAATGAGAAGATGCCTCCTCCTACTCCTTTGAAGAGGTGGGAGACCCACTGAGGAAGAATATTGCGTATATTTTCTGACTTTTTGGATTTATTAATTGGCATTGTTTCTCTCCCCCACTCCTTTCCTCTTTCTCTCTCTTTAGATATTCTTTATTATATGGGATGGCTTTTGTGGAATGGGAAAGAGGGATATTGGGAGAAATTTAGACAAAAAGGTAACAAAATTTTATTTGCTTACTAGTTATGTGACCTTGGGCAAGTCACTTAACCCCAACTGTCTTGCCTTCCCCCTCAAAAGAAATTTATTTGAAAAAAGTTATCCTACACAAAAAAAGATATCCTATGCAATTTTTGTCATTGTTGTTTGTCTTCATATATAGGAATGATGGTTAAGTTCACAATAAAAAAAGAAAAGAACGAAAGGAAAAAGGAGAAGAAAGAGAAGTAGCCCTGGATTCTAGTTCTGGCTCTCCTGCTATCTCATCATGCTTAGGATATCACACCACTTCTGTGTGCCTCAGATTACTGGGCAAAATTTAAAAATTAGGTATTCGACCTTGGTGATCACTCTCTCCTACTAGATCCTCTCTCTTCTACTTGGCTTCCAGAGCACCACACTCTCCTGACTCTCCTATTTTCCTCTCCAGTTTTCATCCTCAGTCATGTCAGTCAAATAGGAGCCTTAAATCATCTGTCATGAGTGTGAAGTTGTGGGGATATAGTTCAGGGCATCTAAGAAGGTTGTGTGTGGGGGGGGATGTTTCAAACAGATCTTGTTGGGTGGCAAGAGAGAACTGAGAAGAGCAGGTTTGTCTAGCAGCAGAGAGGGTTTTTTCTTTCTTATTTTCCTTCCTTCCTCCCTTCTTCCTTCCTTCCTTCCTTCCTTCCTTCCTTCTTTCCTTCCTTCCTACCTTTTTTCTTTTCTTGTTGTCATCACATAATTGATTTTTTAGTTGGAAGGAACCCTAGAAGCAATCTATTTCAACCCTTTTTTGTTTAGTAGATGAAGAAACCTCACCCAGATAGGTCAGGTGACTTGTTCAAGGTCACACAGGCAGTACCCATCAGAACCAGGATGTGACTTCCAAGTTCAGTTCTCCTTTTACTGCTTTAGACTTTGACCTCTCCAGGGGAAAAAAACAAAAACAAAAACAAAAAAACAAGCTCCTTTGACATTAAAAACCCTTCACAGTCTGCTATTGCCTCTTTCTAGACTGACCATCACACTTTCTGTTACATCTTAGAAATGGCATCCCACTTTCCCACCTTTGCACCTTTGCACAAGCCATCATCCTTAATGCCTAGCATGAGCTCTCTCATCACCTTGGCCTTTTGGAATATAGAACTCCCTGCAAGGGTCAACTTAAGCACCCCCTCCAACAAGTAGCCTTTCCTGACCCCCTTAGTGTCAGTGCCTCCCCTCATTACTGTGTATTTACTTTGTATATATTTTGCATTTTCTCATGTATGGACATACTGCTTTCCTCCCCTTGCCCTGCCCAGGAGAATTGAAGCGCCTTAAGGGCAGTTGTTATCTTAGTCTTACCTAGCACTTAGCTCAGTGCCTGGCACATAATAGTACCTCTAAATGCTTGTTGAATTGATTTTTAACCTTCTTGAGGAAACGAGGGTGTGTCTTTCCCATCCTTGGCCAATATGGTCAATAAAAGTTTATTCTCCAAGGGAACAAGTCAATGACTGGAATTGGATTGGAAAGTCAACATCATGATATTGGTTCCCAAATACAAGAGGAAAACCACCAGAGAACAAATAGATATGATGACTTATAGTCAGGCATGGAGCATGCATTAGATTGTTGTTCAATTGTTCAGTCCTTTCTGACTCTTTATGACCCCATTTAGGGTTTTCATGGCAAAGATACTCAAGTGTTTTTTTTGCCATTTCCTTCTCTAGTGGATTAATACAGAGGTTAAGTGACTTGCCCAGGGTCACATAGCTAATGAGTGTCTGAAGTCAGATTTGAACTGAGGTTTTTCTAACTCTAGGCTCAGTGCTCTATCCATTACTCCAGCGATCAGCTTCTTTTGTCAGATTAACAGTTCAGAACTGGGAAAATTAAAGGATAAATTCCCAAGAATGGGAAATGGCTCCTGTTGAGAGTAGCTACCTGCAGAAGCTGGCCCACTGACCCATTGATAATCTCACTGGCTTTTAATCACTGGAAAAAGAAAAAGCCATCCCTCTTTAATTTATCTGTCTTTTCAATCCCTTCATAAAAATGTTAAAAAAAAAAAAAAAGATCTAAAGTCCTCACTTCACACCATAGGGGGAAAAACATTAAGGAATTATCATGTAGCCTTAAACCCTATGTATGCAAATCTACTCATTTGAATAACTTCCAATTTACATGCTGCATAAATTATATATTCAAATAACAGACTGTATATATAGATATGTTCCATTCCCCTTCACCCCCGTCTTCCTGTTACAGGCTTAACTTTGAGTTGTCTGCTACTCCTCTGGGTCCCTGAGCCTTTCTAGCAAAGACAGTATAGAGGCATAATTGAGGGGTTCCTTTGGGGATGTGGACAAAGAGCTAAAATTCATAGGATAATAGAATTTTGAGCCAGTAGAATCTGCTGAGGTTACCTGGTTGAGGCCCATAGAGGTTACCCCTGGGGGAGCTGGGGCTGGCCCTTATTTATTGATTAGTCATTTATACTTCTGTTTCTATTTCCTGTAGAGAAACCACTATGAGAACCGTTGCATTTTTATTGCAGATTGTACTTTTAGAAGAAGTACATTCTCTTCTATTTCTTCATTTCCTTTTTAGCACCCCTATTACATAAATAAGAAAGATATTGCTTCATTTGACAGATGAAAAAAAACAAGGCCCTGAGGAATTAAGTAATCTAAAATGTTACAGCACCCTAGTAGTAGAGTGGACTAGAACCCCACTTTCCAACTTTCAGTCCCGTGATTTTTCATTTACCCTCTGTTTATCACTCCATTCAATTCCTCATTGAGAGGGACCTCGTAGGATAGGGATGGCAGTATAGTAGGATCTAGAGGAGACTCCCATTAATACCCAAGTAAAGTTCGAAAAATGCACCAGAAAGAATAATGATTTTAAAAAACCCCCAAAACAAAGGAGAAGGAGCTGTAGGTTCCTTCATCCAGGCCAGAATGCAAGAAGACTGTCAGCAACTTGAAAGGGATCTGAATAGAAACAAATCAGGGTAGGAAGAAGACACAGAGATCCTAAACCATAGCAGGAGACAGGGCCAAGACAGTGCCCAAGCAGCCCAGCACCATAGCAAGAAATAGGGCCAGACCAGCTATAAACTGACTAGCTATAAACCATAGTCAATAGCATGAACCACATCAGAAAGAAGGGTTAGGTCAGCACTTGTGGTCCCTCTGAAGGCCTACTACCATAAAAATCAGCACCATCTTGTTAGGGCCTTTCAGTGTCACAGTAATGGATAGAGTACAGGTCAGAGACCCCGGGGAGAGAGAGAGACAGACAGACAGACAGACAGACCGACAGAAACAGACAGAAACAGGCAGAGACAGAGACACAGGGAGATTGGAGGCTAAAATCTAAGTCAGGCCACTAAGAGATGGAGCAAAACCAGGAATCCATCTTTGCCACCACATCCAAAAGCACAAAAAAGAAGCCTATTTCATTCAAACTGATAAGAAGGATTAGAGTACGATGAAATATAAAGCCCCCCTCTGGAAATTGAGGTTGAAGATAGATATAAGAAAACACCAAGCACAATAAAGAAATATTATGAATTGAGAGAAGCCCAGGAAGTAAACCTAGAAGAAGAGAGTAGTACTAAAAAATAAATAAATAAAACTCAAAAGTAAGGATCTGAGAAAGAATGGTTTACCTAAAAAGACTATAAGAGTACTTGAACTATAGGAGTACCTGAAAGGAATGAAAGCAGAGATATAAAAAATAGCATCAAATAAAGTTAGTGCTATGGAGGAAAGAACGGGAGGAAGAGCCAATAGCTTAAAAAAAAATCAAACAGAAAACAACGACTCCAGGAAATGAGAAATATTAAAACAAAATCTAGACTGAAAAAGAAAAAAAACAAGAAAACATAAGGTAGATATTCTACAGAACAACTGACCTAGCAGACAAGTCAGGGAGAGATAAATTAAGACTCATCCGACTTCCTGAAAATTGTGATTAGGAAAAAAAAGCCTGCATCCCTTATTTCAGGAAACTATGAACTGAAACTTCCCATATCTATTGCTAACGTAAAAATAAGAAAAATTCATAGAGAAAGCTCAAAATAAAAACTCCCAGGAATGTCATAGCAAAAATTCAGTTTCCTGGTCAAAGGGGAACTCCAGTATAAAAACCAGCTTTAACAGAAAAGAAAAATCTATCTTAATTAGCTTCTTTCCTTCCTCTGAAATTCTCACAGTTATGGGCTACTATGAGAGGATGCTTATTTGCATCCTCTTAGATAAGTCAGGTTCTGCTGGAAAAGCACTACTACTACTACTACTACTATTATCATTTAGTTAAATTCTATAATATCCAAGTCTGTCTGGAGTTGGACAGGATTCACCTGCAGGCCTTTGATTTGCTGTTGTAATCAATATCTTTGATTCTCAGCTTCTTCTCTCTTAGATTCCTTTGCCCCCTCACTTCCCACACATACAACCCACAGGAAATAGAAAGCTGAGCAGAAAGTAAGAAATCTCTACTGTGGAATTAGATTTTACCAACCCTACATACTAATGTTATCTTTGTCGGCTCTTTGATTTCCTGGGCTGACTATGGACCTTCTATACCCATCTATGGTACCTGACCGGTTCTCTCTCTTTGGTTAGAACTACAGTATCTATGAGACACCTCTTAAGTAGTTGGGTCCCTGGTCCTCACTCATTTCTTGCTTATACCTAGGAATTATACACAGTAGTGAAGAACTCACCTGGCCCCTACATGTAGCTCTAATTGAGTCACAAAAGTAGTGATGCAGTAGAAAGGATATTAGCTTCGGAGTCAGAAAACCTGGGTTCAAATCCCACCTCTTCTCTGTCCTACCTGCTTCCATTTAATTTCTCAGGGCCAGTTGCCCTTATTTATGTAACAAGGAGATTGAATTAAATGATTTCTAGGGTTCCTTGTAAGGCTATGTGATGTGATTCACAAAAATCCCAGTATCCTTCCCATGCAGGTATGTAGTTCCTTGTCCAGTTGGATATAGGATGGAGAAATGAGAAAGAAAACTCAGACCACCAGAGAAATGACCACATGCATGGAATAAACAAGTAGTTGGAATGGAAAGGTACAATTTGAGAAGCACTAAAACATTTCCTTCCCCTGAATCTCTCCCTATTGGCTTGTCCTACTGTTTAAAATCCAAAGCATGAGAGCTACTCATTTGGGAGTAATCATGGTTTTAAGATGCAAATATTGTCTCAGAGGGTTGACATTAAAAATGTGTCACACATGGGACCCACAGCCACATGCAAGCCACAATTATTCCTAAGTCTGGTCAGAACCAGATTAAAATGTAATTAGGAAATATTTAACAAAATAAGCAAAAATATAATAAAACATAGAGAGTATCACATTTCAAAACTAAGTCAATAATCAGCCTGCAAGAATCTCCGTATATGGATTAGTGGGCCCCATTTCTATTTGAACTTGACACCACTGAATGAGACTACTTTGCCTAAGACTTTATACACTGTTAAAACCATATATACAGAGTAGGCTGTATCTAAGGGAACTTAGAATCCATCTAATCCCACCCCTTCATTTTACAGGTGAAGACAGACACCGAAGGAGGTTAAGTGACTTGTCTAAGATCATATACATACTAAGCATCAGGGATGAATATGGAGATTCAGATATTCTAGGAGACCCCAAGAGTCTAACATTCTAGGACCAGTTTCTTTTCTATGTTTATAAAGCACATTAATATATATCAATTCATTATATTATATAATCTATAGATATTATTAATAATATTCATTATATTAATATATAATATATTAACATATTATTTCATTTGAACCTCATAACAACCAGGAAGTAGGGAGGTATGATTATTGTCTTCTTTTTACACTTCATAAAGTGAGTTGGCCAAAGTAACACAACTTGTAAGTGGTGGTAAGTGATTCAGAATTTTCCAACAGGTCTCAAATCATCTCTAGCACACAAGAGATCACTGGACCAAACATTTGGAACTTGAGATCTCGGTGGTCATCAAATCCAACCCTATAAAATACACAGATGAGGATACCAAGAACCAGAAAGATTAAGCAACTTATTTAGGATCACATAGTTCATATACATCTGAGGTTAAGTTTGAATTCAATGTTCCCTTGACTTATCTGTGCCTCTTCGGCACTCGTTATTATGTTAGCACACACTGGTTAGCAGCAATTTTCTAGAACAGAGGGGAGACTGAGTTAATGGGACACAGGGTAGGTAAGTTTTGACTAGTGCTTGGCACAGTGCCTGGTACATAGTAGGCAGTTAATAAATGCCTGTTGACTTGGCTTTTGATGGATAAAAAGGGATGTGGTAGGAGGTGTTGGAAAGGGTAGGTCCAGGGGAGTACCACAGTAAGGGTGGAGGACTCAGATATTCTTTCTGCTCCCAGGTCCTCAACTTCCCTTGGTGCCCTGAAGGTTACATTGCAGCCAATTCCACTATTTACATACACACACAGACACACAGACACATAGACACACACTCTTCATAAATAAACATGGCTACTTGTGAGGAATTCCCCAAAGAAACTTTGGAAATCAGAGTTGTGTTTCTATTAAGGAGCATGGTATGCAAATATGGCAGCTGTTGAAGTCCATAAATAGGAAAGGAGAGGTATCTGATGGCTGTGCAAGATGCTCAAGTGCAGTCTGGACAAAAATAGTTAGATCAGTTTGGGTTGGGAATTCAATACTAGTGTAACTTGCTTAGTGCAATGTTCCTATTTCTGAAAAGTTATCTTTGGTTCATAGGACCACAGATTCAATTTTAGATTGGATAGCCAGTTTGAAATGACCAATAGGCAATTTATTATGGGGGACACAAAACTCAAAGGGAGAGCCAGGCGTTTACATCTATGGGTCATTGATGTAGAGATGATGATGGTGAAACCCAAGGGGACTGATGAGGTTACCAAGAGAAGGCAGAAGAAAGCACCTTTGGGAATCCCCTGGCTCAGGCCGACCCCAACTAGAGGGAGTCCACAGGTCCCCTTCCAGGGAATCTAAAGGCAGAGCAAGCAGTAGCATGTAATGCAATAACAGTAGATTAGGAATCAGGAGGCCTGAGTTCTCCTTCTTCCTCTACTAGCTTTGTGACTATGGGTAATGCATAGATCCTCTTTAGTCCTTGATATGTTGTGTTGCCAAGTTGAGGGGGTTAGATGATCCCTAAGGACTCTGTGTAGTTGGAAAAATCTTTGGTTCTATAGCTCTACTGCCTTCAGAGTATCTGCTTATTTGTTTATTTATCCATGTGATGAAAGCCAAACAGGAGAGGGAGAGAGAAACAGAGACAGAGAGAGAGAGAGAGAGAGAGACAGAGAGAGACAGAGACAGAGACAGAGAAAGGGAGAGGGAGAAGGACAGGGAAAGAGAGAGGGAGAGACAGACAGACAGAGACAGAGAAACATACCTAGAAATGATCTCAATTCTGGCCAAAAAAAAAAAGCTCATGAAGGGGACTAAATGAATATTGAGGCTTAAATGGTTCTGTTAAGGGGAGTGGGATGGGGGAGGCCTATTGATTTTTCACTAATGTACCTCTCAAGCAGTTTTCTCCTTCCTTATCACCAAATGTGGAGTTCCTAAATTTCTTTTTAAAAAATAGTTATATTGATGCCCATTGGTTTCTTAGCATGAGTAAAACGTTCCATTTATTTGTTCTTTCTTACTTACCACAAATCTTCCCTATGGAGAAAAGGCCTATGTGCATGAGCTCATAGGATTATAATGACCATAGATCTAATTCTGTAAGAGACTTTAGCAGCCATTCACCACATCCCCTTAATTTGATTCAAGAGACGACTCAGACCCAGACAGATGGTGTGACCTTAGGCAAGTCACTTTATTTGCTTGTGCTTCAGTTTCCTCAGACGTCAAGTGAAGAGACTGCATTCAACCACGACTAAAATTCCTTTCTGTACTCATTCTATAATCCTGTAATTTAGCAACAGCTGGCATTTATGCGTGGCTTTTAGCTTTGCAAAGTACTTTAGGTATGTTAACTCATTTGATTCTCACAACAAACCTGTGAGGTAGATGCTGCTGTTATCTCCATTTTACAGATGGGGAAACTGAGGCACGGAGAGGTTAAGTGACTTTCCCAAATTCATGCCAAGTAAATATCTAAGGCAAAATGTGAACTTAGGTTTTCCTAGCTCCAAGTATTCACTGCACCAAGAGTTGATGTACCTTCTAAAAGTGGCTCTATAGCTTAGGAAGAATCCCCGGGGGGGGGGGGGGGGGGGGGGGGTGGGATCTGCTTCTACAGGGAAGATTCTGGAGTTAGAGAAACTTTTCCAGCTAAGCCATTAATGCATGAAAGGGTAACCTTGTGGTCGTTAGCTAACAGGAAACCCTTCACAAACTTGACTCCAGTGACTTTCTGTCTTTCACAGTAAAAGACTAAGTCCAAACAACATCCTTAAAATACCACCCCAGGCATGCCAGACCCATTCCAATGTGGGAGGCACGGCTGAGTCACTAGGCATTATTAATTCCTTTATCTCACACCAGTGACATCCCTGTGCCCTTTTCCTCTCTGTCACAGCCCTGAGCTTTCACTTGAAGAGATAACAGGCCACTGGGGTATGTCTGGGCTTTGCAGCATTTTCATTGCACTTTTCCGATCAGAAGTCAAGGAAGCTGGCTGCTGAAATTTAGGGCTGGAGATAACAGGGTACTCTTAACCGTACCGCTGCTCCACTCCTATGAGAAATCGCCACTCCCACTGGGCTCACAAATGGTCCCCACCCCCTGCCACCTTCTCTAATCACTTCCTGCTTCCAGTCGGCCCCTCTGGGTCCTCCATAAAGATTCATCAATTGATGATAATTTCTCATTGTTACATACGATCTTAGACCATTAGTAAATTGTTTCACGAGCCTTAGTCTTTTTTTTTTCCACTTGAGTGATTGTGGAAGAGTTAGAACTTGCATTCTCCATCTCTGTATCTACTACAACTTTGTTTTAGCCTAGAATAGGCAGCACATTAGAGTGAAAAGATCAGTGGATTTTGACTCAGAGGGCTTATTTTCTAAATGGGTCACTTTGGGAAAGGGTTGACGATTCCCATGATCCTTTCCAGCCCCAAATCCAAAGCCTTGTTCAGTTGAGTTGAAGTTTGTATCTTCATGTCATACTGGAAATATTTTCAGTATTGAAATGTGTAATTTTCTCCTTCCTATATGACAGCTATCTCCCTTGCTGGGCCTACACTCAGGTCACAGCTACAAACTGTGGGTGTCCCCCTTGGGTATATCCTGGGCCTTCTCCTCTTTTCCTTGTATATTGTCTCGGTTGGTGGTGATCTCAGCAGTTCCCATGGGTTCCATGATTATCTCTATGCAGATAATTCTCAGATTTTTCTATCTAGCCCTAACTTCTCTCCTGAGCTCTCCAGACTCATCACCAAATTCCTCTTGGACATTTCCAGCTGGATGTTCTAGAGATACCTCAAATTCAACATGCCCCAAATTGAACTCATTATCTTTCTTCCCAAATCCTCTTCTCTTCTGTCCATCCCTATGCCTTTCAAGGGCACCACCATATTCCCACTCATCCAGGCTCATAACCTTAGTCTTGTCTTTGGCTGCTTGTTTACACTCACCTCATATCCAATCTGTTCCCACGGATTGTTGCTTCTGGCTTCACAATGTTTCTCACGTATGTCCTGTGAGTGAATGAGAGAGAAAATCACATAGCCGCCACCCTAGTGGAGGGTTTCATCATCTCATGCCCATATTATTGCTTGGTTGTTCAGCTGCGCACAACTTTTTGCAACCCCATGGACCATACGGTCTGTGGAATTTTCTTGGCAAGGATACCAGAGTGGTTTGCCATTTCCTTCTCCAGTGGATTAAGGGAAGGTCACACACCTACTAAGTATCTGAGGTCATATTTGAACTCAGGTCTTCTTGTCCCCAGGCCCAGTGCTCTGTCCCCTGAGCCATCTGACTGTATTATCACTATAACCTTCTAATTGGTTTCTTGCCTCCAGTCTCTCCCCATTTTAATCCATCCTTCATTAAACTGCCAAAGTAGTCTTCCTAAACTGCAGTTCATGTCATCCCTCCCCTCCTCAATAAACTCCCGTGACTCCCTATTGCCCTAGGATCAAATATAACACCCTCTGCTTAGCTTTTGAAGTTTTTCATAACCTGGCTCCCCTCTACACGCTCTGCTACCACCTTCTTAGCACATGACACTCCATCTCCCATTGCCGTGTCTTTTCACTTTGCTTGCAGTGTGTTCCCTCCTCACCTTTGTCTCCTGATTCTCATGGGCTCGCTTTATACCCAGTACCAATTCCACCTTTGTAGGAGGCCTTTCCCAGTCCACTTCCCTCTGGGATTACTTTCTATTTACGCTGCATATGTCTTGCATGCTTAGGTGTTTATGTATTGTTTCCCTCATTAGAAGGTAGATTTCTTGAGGGTAAGGACTGTATGCTTGCCTTTCTTTGTACCTCCAGCACTTAGCATGGTACCTGGCCCATAATAAAGGTTTCAGAAATGCTCATTGTTGGCGTGGCTAGGTGGTGCAGTGAATAGAGCAATGGCCCTGGAGTCAGGAGGACTTGAGTTCAAATCCAGCCTCAGACACTTAACACAAAACTAGTTGTGTGACCTTGGTCAAGTCACTTAACCCCAGTTGCTCTGCCTTCACCCCTCCAAAAAAAAGCAAGAAAAAATAATTTAAAAGATGCTCATTGTTCATTAACTGTAAATTGAAAACATTACACATAAAGGACATTCTCCATTCATGTTCTAAGTTTTAAGATTGTTCTTTTTTCACCTTTTAGTCCCTCATGCTTCTGGGTATATTTCTGATTTTTCCCTCCTGGATTATGTTGACAAGTATCAGGTCAATACTCTTTTGCAGAAAGGATGATGAGGACCTGAGTTTGAATCTTGACTCTTTTACTTACTACACATAGACTCTTGGATGAATAACTTCACCTCTCTTGTCCTCAGTTTCCTCAGCTGTAAAATGAACCAGATGGTCTAGATCACTCCTAAGATCCTATCTTGGTCTAAATCTATGGCTCTATAAGGAACAGCAGGTAGAGGCAATGGGCCAGACCCTATAAAATGGTCAAGTTAAGTCTGGTACCCTGGGGTCTAGGGAACAGAAGTCAAAGCACTGGCTTTTCTACAATGTGACAAGAGGACTTTGAGGGAGATATTTTGGTGCAGGGAGGTACAGGTGGCTTCTTGACACAGCTGAAAATCTTTCACACAGGTAACCACCTAGTCTGCTTGTACCTAGGGTCAGGATTTTTGTTTTTATCTTTGTCTTTTAGAGGGAGGCAATATTGTTGCTGGTGCTGTTGCAAGGGGAACACAGCCATTTGGGGGCTGAGAAGAAAATATCAAAGTCTTCTTTTGCTTTGCAGTCATTTTGAAATGTCAGCTCTGGCTTAAACGGGCAAGAACAAAAGCTCCTCCTTCCATCCTCTCCAAGCCCAGCCATATGGGCTGGGCAAGATTTCCAGGGACGGGAATAACCAGAGCTAATTAACCTCAGGAAACCTGCTCATTTGCCAGAGATATGGGGAGACTCTCCCAAGCTCTGAAGTCTGGCTCCCCTGGCACCCCTCCTCTAGAGACCCCAATCAGAGAGGAACAGTAGAAGCTCTTAGGCTTCCAGTGTGGGGAAGCAGAAAGGGGTAGGGATCAGACCCACAAAGCCTTTACCTACCCTGGTCCACTACACCTTTAATGTACAGAAAGTAATTAAAGCAAGAGATAAATTCATCCTCAGTCAGTTTAATTCAAAGAGCAGCCTCACTCTCTTCCTCCAGGATAGCTAACGGTGATGTACAGATCCATCATAAAAACCTGCATTAAAAATTAGTCAAAGCCTGGAGTACATCACGGAGGACCAGATGGTTGATGCTCTGAAGTGTTTCAGGAGCCTCGTTGTATTATACATGACTGCCTTACATTGCAGACAGGAGCTGGGACTGCCATTCAACATGCCCCATACAGCATCACAGGCACTGCTGATTTCTTTTTTTTAATTGGCATGGGTGATTTCGGATGGGGGGGCTGTGCTTTGGGGAGCCAGAGGCCTCCTTCTCAAGCTGGGCTTTAGCATCAGGGTGGCAGTGAGAAAATACAGATGAATACAGTCTTCAGCTAAGCAGCCGACCCCGCCTTGCAGCCACAAGTGACCTGGAAGGCTCAATTCTGACACATCCATACTTTTCTTTCTCCTCCAGTGAGATTCTAGTCGTAGCAAAATGGGGAAGTTTGTGAAGTTTGTTTTCAGCTCTCAAAGCTGTCCACACCTACATTTTTTATCGTTCCCCCCTCCCACCATAACTCAATGGTACCTTTTGCCTTGTCCCACCCCTCTTTCCCTTTACCCTCTTCCCTCATGCAGCCCACTGGCCTCATGTTACTTACTCCTGCCCCTCAATAAAACCTATTCTCAGATTTTCATTCACCAGAAGGTGTCAGTGACTGAGAACAGCTTAAAATATGTTCTACTTCTTATGAATATTTGCATTTCCACCAAATCAAAGCATCAACTTAGAGGGATGAAATTCAAATTTGGGATTCACTGTGGCCTTCAGGTTTTCTGAAAATGGTACCTTTTCAATGAATGAATGAAATAGCATTCAGTAAATCTGTACTATGTACCAAGATCTGGGGATATAGGCGCAAAAAAGCAAAGACAATTCCTGTCTTCATGGAGTTTGCATCCTAATAAGAACCACACACAAAACAAAGAAAGGGAGTGGTAACTGGTGAGAGGCATTTTGGTCCAGAAAGCTGCAGGGATAGTAAGGATGGAGTATCAAACATTCTACCGGCACTCACAATAGCTCTGAAATATTTTTTATCCTATAGCTTTCTAAGGAGTTCTGCAATTTGTGTAATATAAGCCCAGGAGATTTCTGCTGCCTGATAATTATAATCCCTTATAATTATATCTCTTTCCATACTTTTCAAAGACTTTTACAACCTTTTTCTCAGTTAATTTTTACAATGAGTTAGGCACTATGAGAAGGAAAATAAATTCAAGCCTCAGATATGTTAATTGACTTGTCCAAAGTCAAACAGCTAGATAGTTAGTGTTCGGTTGTTTCTGACTCTTTGTGACTTCATTTTGGGGTTTTCTTGGCAAAGATACTGGAATGATTTGCCATATCATTTTCCAGCTCATTTTTGCAGATGAGAAAATTGAGGTAAGCAGGTTTAAGTAAATATCTTCGGTTGGATTTGAACTCAGGAAGATGAGTCTTTCTGACTTGAAGCCTGGCACTCTACCCACTGAAGCACCTCAATATTTGCAACTGGAAGCCAAATTGCTTGAACCTCCTTCCTCCCGCTATCCCAGTCCAAAACTCTCCACTTCTTGCATCTCATTGTCTTACATGAAAACTGCCTGAATAGCAGAGCAAAAAAGAGCATTTGGTGGCATCAAGAAGACCTGTGCTCAAATTCTGCCTCAGACACTTGTTAGTTTTGTGACCCTATGCAAGGAAATTAATCTCCCTCAGACTCAGTTTCCCTAACTGTAAAATGAGTTAGTTGAACTGAGTGCCCCTCTAAGGTCATTTCTATGATCCTATGCAGGTTCTCATCAACATAAGAGGCATCCAGTAGACACAGATGATAATAGAGTGCTTTATTCCAAACAATAAGTGGTGAATTTATTGTTCATGAATAATGACCACAAATGGCCTGAAAACTCCACGGGATGAACCAATCATCCGGCTGTTCATACAGAGATGGGAGCAATAAGCAAGTAACTGTCAATGCTGGGGTTTGGCAGAGCCGTGCTTGTATCCTGTTAAGCAATGACAGATCCGAATGACCAAATGAATAATGATGGCTATTTATCATGATAGTAATGCCTCATTTATCCAGCATCATCAGGAAATGAGATGTTCCATGCAAGTGAATTCTCCAGGTATCAGAGACTTTTCACGCTAAAGACTAAAACTTTAAGAAAAAAAATTAACCATTTTGAATGGAAATATACTTGAAATGTATCATATGTGCACTCTCACACACATACATACACACACACACACCCCTCTGCATTAGTAAACAAAGGATTTTGTTGTTGTTGAGTCGTTTCAGTTGTGTCTGACTCTTTGTGACCCTATTTGGGGTTATCTTGACAAAGATACTAGAATGGTTTGCCATTTCCTTCTCCAGATCATTTTTGCAGAGGAGGAAACTGAGGCAAAAAGGTTAAATGACTTGCTTAGGTCATACAGTTAGAATATGTCACAGGCAGGACTCAAAATCAGGTCTTCCTAACTCCAAGTTAATATTCTATCCACCACATCACAATTCCTGATTATGAATCTTAAATGTCTACAGTCAGGGATGCCTAAGAAATTATTTAGGTGTGTGGGTCTATTTGCACTTATCTCTTATGTCTTCAAACTGCTGAGATCCTTTTTGATTGCTCCCTCTTCCCTCTTCATGCGGGAGTTGTTTATGAAAGCTCGATGGCATAGAAGAGAAAGTGTTGGGCTTGGCGTCAAGGAAGACCTGTATTCGAGTCCTGCCTCTGACATTGTTTAGCTTTATGCAAACTAATTTCATTTTCTCAGCCTCAATTTCCTCACTTATAAAATGAGGGGGTTGAACTTGATGAACCTCTAAGGTAATTTCTACCATCCTGTGAAGGGTCTTATCAACATAAGGGGAAGCCCACAGACATACATGAGAATAGAGTGTTATTCTTCTCATTGCTGTCATTCAATAGATGTTTAGGGATGCTCTCCACTCCTAATTTACTGTCTCCAATCTGCTTTTGTCTTGGAAATAAGATATCTAAGTGTGTGCGAACTGTGTACAAAGCAAGAGTGAATAGGACATTGAATGATACTCTGAGGGTCCCTGAAGAAGTGGTGTGATGTTGTGAAAAGAACATTGGATTTGGAATCAGAGGACATTGGTCTGAGTCCTGATCGTGTTAACCAAAGGCAGATCTTGTTGTTTCCTCTTTTATGAAATGAGGATATTTATCTTGTAAAATGATGCATTCCAGCATTTACAATAATAAAGTGGATGAGGAACAAAGGGATATCGACAATTCTGGGCCATTTAGTATCGAGGCAGAGTTTTATACCCCTCAGGAGTGTCTCAGAGCCTCCCTGAGTTATAGCACAGGGCAAATGTTGTATCTGCTTTATAGGGTTGCTTTTGGTGCTGGGTCCAAGTTCTACCTCTGATATTTACTAGCTATGTGAGGGGGGCATTTTCACTTGTCCTAATCTACATCTTGCCGATGTACCCAGATGGCTCTGGAAGAGAAAATGAGGCTGGTGACTCTGTATAGCCCTTCCTCACTTAAATCCCCTTCACTTGCAAATCATGGTATCACCTTCCTGATGTCATGATCCTCTTTGAGAACAAAGGGCAAACTACAAAGCTACGTGATCTCTCTAAGCCTTAGTTTTTCTCATCTGTAAAATGAGGGCACCTGTATATTTACAACATAGGTAGGTTATGAAGCTTACATGAGATCATGGGTACTCTTTTCAAAATATTAAGAACTTCGTGAATGTCAGTGATTAGTACTTGACCAAAAATTATATTAATTAATCAACAAGCATTCGATTAAATACTATGGGGGTGATATAGCAACTCATTCTTGAGGCAGTAAAACTTCTGGTCAGTTCAGTTCTGACACATTATAGCAGCATTGTCCTGTGGTAAGTCAATCAGCTACAGAGAAAATATTCACTTGCCGTGGTAAAGGGAGTTTCCTCCTCACCTGGGAATTCTCTATCCCGAAAAAATCACAAATCTAGTCCCTATCCTTATTATTCTGTACCAGGGATTCTGTTGGTTCTAGAGATACAAAGAGAAAAGCAAAACCTACCTTGGCCTTGAGGAATTTATAATCCATCCAGGGAGACAATATGGAGATATCCAAAGAAGATACAAGGTGATTTGGGATGGGGGAAGCACTGGCAATGAGGGAGCAGGAAAGGCTTACTGCAAAAGGTAGCACTTGAGTTAGGAAAGGACCTAGAGATTCTAAACCCTGGAGGTGAGGAGGAAGTACAGTCCAAGCATGGGAGGGGGGAAAGTGCAGAAATGGTATATTGTGTATAAGAATTTGTAAGAAAGCCAGTTTAGTTGAACCATAGTGTATTTAAAGGGGAGTAATGTGTAATAAAGCTGGAAAAGCAGGCTGGGACCACACTGTGAAGAGTTTTATATACCAAACAGAGGAATTTATAGTTAATCCTAAAGGTAATAAGGAGCTACTGAAATTTATTGAATAGGAGAGAGACATAGTCAGACTATGGCTTTGGAAAATCACTTTGGAAGCTCTAGGGAGAGATTTGAGGCAGAGAGGTCAATTAAGACGTTTAGACCAGGTGAGAGATCATAAGAGGCCTGAACTAAGACTGTTTCGTTTTATCCTTGCACGTCCAACACCTAGCAGAGTGCTACTATGTCTTTTATTGTAGGTCTTTCACTAATGTTTGTTCATTGACATAGTAGGTCTTTTATGAATGTTTGTTGATTGATTGATTGCTGTGTGAGTACAACCCTCCCTCTCTCAAATCAAAGTCAACTGCAAGTCACGTCATCATTTCTCTGATGCCATGGTCCTCTTTGGAAATGGAGGACAAACACAACCTGTGAATAGATTGAGCTGCCTGAATGGGGGACCCAGCTAGTTGGGTCCTCTCCCTCTCCCCCTACCCGTCTCCCACTCCCTCTCCTTTTCCCTCTCCCTTTCTTCTCCCTCTCTTTCTCCTCCTTTTCCTCTCCAAAGGAAGGTAAATTTTGATGACCAGAAACTACTCGCTTAATTTGGGGTTTACTGGCTAGATTCCTTCCTTTCTTCCTTCCTTTCTCTCTCTCTTTTTCTCTTTCCCTCCCTCCCTCCCTCCCTCTCTCCCTTCCTTCCTTCCTTCCTTCCTTC
>CM053598.1:124715361-124775473 GCA_028646575.1 Pseudocheirus occidentalis
TTTCTCTCTTTCTCCCTTTCTTCCTTCCTTCCTTTCTTTCTTTCTTTCTTTCTAAAACCTGAAATCCAGTTCACTCTGAAGAGAGAAGAGGACAGATGTGGGAGATGTTATGAAGGCAGATGTTGCTTAAGATTTAGAAAATATGAATTATTATTATTAGAAGTAAAATGCTCAGTTTTAGAGCATTGAGTTTGTGACAGCTATTCTGTTGTGTCAAAGCACCCCTCTCTTTTAACATCAGTGTACAGTGCCTCAATGCTTAGTATACTGTGGGGCACATAGTAGGTGCTTAATAAGTGGTTAATCAGTGTTGACTAATGGTTAATGGCTAATTAGAAAAGTTGAAATATATCTCTATATATGAATGTATCTCAAAATTTTCACATCCATAAAACTTGATATAGTCTAAATATATACTTTAAAGTTAATAAAACTTAGTTTAAAACCTTTAAACTCACATTTTAAGTTGATTTCTTGAAATAAACATGTTGATAATTTGCTTCACTAGTTGTGTGCCTGATTGAATCATAGCATGTCAGAGCTGGATTGTAGAAGACCGTCCAGACCTCATTTTACAGATGAGGATATTGTCCTATATAAGAGCATTAGTTTGTCCAGAGTCATACAGGGAAGCAAACAGATGAATCTTGACTAGAGCTCGGGTCTCTGGTTTCTTAGTGTGGTGCTCCTTGTCCCAGAATATGCTGTCAGACAGTAAAGCCTTCGATGATAGGAGGTTTACCTTCTCAGGATCCTCACCAAATAGGCTGGGGTCAGTGATCTCTGAAGATCAATGCCTCATAACATACTTGTGGTTTAAGAAAGTACTCCCAGTAGTCCTTTGAGTTTAAGTATAGATACAAATTACAGGAAGTTAAAAATAGCCTCTCATCTTCAATCTGGGAAGCTGGATTCCTCCAAAGGTCACTCAAACAGAGAGACCAAGTTGGGTTTGGAAGCCCCAAAGCTGTCAAGTCTTTAACACTTTTTCACTTAACATTGCCTTCCCCACAAACTTTGTGCTAGGTAGGATGGTTGACCAGAGCCTGCTACTCTTAGCAAAAATGAGAAGTCAAAGCCTGCTGACTTCCCATAATATGTAATTATGTGCCAGTCAGCCAGTGCGGCACAGTGGAAACAGACATGAAATTAGAATTGGGGGACTAGGTCCAAATCCCAACTCTATTTACTACCTCTTAGGCAAAGTTGGCAAATTTCTCTGAGTCTCAGTTTCTTTATCTGTAAAATGGCTACAGGTTAAGAGAATAGTTGAACTAGATGACAACCGAGAACCTTTTTAGCCTTAAGTCTATGGTCCATTCCTATGAGTTTTGTGTTTATATCTTAGACCAGACAGAAATAACCATAAGATTTCAAGCCATAAGGGAATTTAGACATCATAAATTTAGAACCAGAAGGAATTTTACAGTTGTCTAGCCTGACTCTCTTATTTTAAAAATGAGGGAACAAAGAGAGGAAGTGACTTGTCCAAGGTCACCCAGGAGAATTTGTAGTAGAGCTGTGATTAAAAGTCAGGTTTTCTGAATTTAAATCCTGTGTTCTTGTCACTCCTTACTATTTTTCTAACATCTCAGTCTACAACTGTGTGCTGAGAACTGACCCTGGCATTCTTGTTCCCAAGACAGTTGGTCTCCAGGGATTCTTTTGTTCTCCTACTTGTCTTGGATAGTGAAAGTTTTTCTACCTCTGGGAAGCCTTCGTGAGATACTGTCAAGCTGTAATTCTAACATGCTGTCAGAATTTCTGGAATTGTGGGATCAAGGGTTAGAAACATCAGGCTCCCACCACTAGACTAATGGGCTAGTGGAGAGGTTTAACAGAACTCTAAAGAACACAATTAAAATTAGGTGACTTCTAAGGTCCCTTCCAAGTCGATGATTCTGTGAAAACATTGTGTCAGCAGTTACCACCGTGACTGAGATAATAAATTCCCCTACTGCTTTCTGCTTAAAGGGAAGTCCCACAAGTTTCCACCAGATTTTCTCCCTTCTAGCTGGTATTTGAGAGCCAAAGCTGGATTGCATGTGTTTTATGCTAATGGGTGTTCTGGAAATAGTGATGGGACAGAGAAACATGGAAGTAGCAGGGTGCCTAGATAAAGGGGGCTTCCAGGTGGGGTTTGGGCATTTTGGGAATCAGGCATTATCCTCCAATGCCCTCTCATGGTTATGGACCTATTGGGAAATCACCCAAAAGTCTCTTTCCTTTGCCAGGGACTATTGAGTGGGTATTGGAGCAGGGATTGAAACTTCTATAGTGGGTTATTAACTGGAACTTTTAGAGCCTTGAGAACTCAGAAGATGGAGAGAGATGACTCAAGGGTACCCAAGGATTCCTTTCTTCCTCACACTTAGTCACTTTTGTCAAGGAGGAAAGAGATCTGATAGCATTTACTCACCCAATTGAGTTTCCTTTCATCTTCCTTCTATGAGGGATCTGGATCTTATGAGAGGGATAACTAGAAAAGAGTAACATTTAATACAAAATTCAGGGGCAAAACAACCATCTTCAAGTATGGGGCTGCAAGATGGAAAGGAGATTAGACTTACTCTTATTGGTCCCACAGAATAGATCTTGGAGCAATGGGAGGAAGGTATTTTAGAATTCTTAGCTTCCTTCAAAGCTGTGCTAAAATGCCATCTCTTATACCAAGCCTTTCCTGATCCACTGTCTTTACTCCTCTCCCTACATTTGTCTTTAAGTGGCCTCGGCTTCATATTCCTTTTATATCTACTTTGCATATATTTAGTAGTCACTTATTTAGGTCTGCTTTTCTTTTTTTCTCCACAGTAAAATGTGAGCTTCTTGAGGGCAGGGTCTATTTTTGCTTTAGTAGCTGTATTCTCAGCTTTGAGCATAGTACCTAGCATATTGTAGGTGCTTCATGAATGTATGAATGGAGGCTGCAGTTCAGTGGAGAGACTAAAAATGAATGCACAGATCTGAGACTCATCTATCTGCATAGAAAGCTTGGAAAGAGATGACTCACTGAGGAGAATATATATAGAGAGAAGTGCCCACAGCAGAATGCTGAAGGACACTCTTATTGAGGGCATGGCAAATAGATGATGAATTGACAAAGAGAGCTACAGAGGAGTGAGAATACAGGCAAGATGAGAACCAGAAGAGCAATGCCACATAAGACAGAGGAAGAGAGATTGTCCAGGGGGAGGAGGAAGAGGAGAAGAAGGAGGATGAGAAAGAGGAAGAGGAAGAAGAGGAGGAGGTGAAGGAAGACGAACAGAAGAGAAAGAGAAGAAGGAGAGGAAGAAGAGGAGGAAGAAAAAGAGAAAGAGGAGAAGGAAGAGGAAGAGGAGGAGGAGGTAAATAGTGTCAAATGCTTCAGAGAGATTAAAGAATATGAGGGGTAAGAGAAACTTAATTGAATTCTAGCAGTTAAGAGATTGTTGGATTTAAGACTATCCACAATCTGGCTCTCAACTCAACTCTCAATACCTATGCAGTATTATTTCATGTAATTCTAAGAAAGAGAGTTCTCTGTTCTAGTCAAACTGACCTGCTTGCTTTCTTCAAATGACAGTTCATGCCACCCACCACCCCCGTGTCTTTGCGCAGGTGATTGCCCATGTCTGAAATTCACTGTTTCCTCATCTCTGCCTCCTGAATCTTTCACTTCTTTTAAGACACTGTTTGGATGTCACTTTCTACATATACCCTAGGTTGCTAACATCTTCTTCAAATTACTCGGCATTATTTTGAATAATACACTTTGTATTTTGTTGTTGTAGTTGGGTCACTCAATTGTGTCTGATTCTTCTTGGCACCCCATGGACCATAATGTGCCAGGCCCTTCTATGCTTCAATACATCTTGCATTTACTTATAATTAAATTAATGGACACCATTTATGTAGCCCTTTAAGGCTGGCGAAGCTCTATGTGTATATTATTTAATCCACAGAATCCTCAGAGCGGGAGTACTACTATTTTCCCCATTATATACGTGTGTGTCTATCCATATGTGTGTGTGTGCATACATATATACTTATACACATACACACACATATATGAGTGACTGAGGCTCAGAGATTATGCCAAGGGCTGTAGACTCAATACATGTCAGAATGGGCTTTGAACCAAGGCCATGGGTCATCCTTCCATTCTATTTCGTTGCCTCTTGACTAGTCTGTGAATACGTTGTGGTATTTCCCTTTCATCCACCTGAAGCCCACTCATCTTTCTCTTTTTATACCCAGTATCAAGCGAAGTCCCTGACATGTTGTTGTTCAATCTTTTTACTCATGGTGATCCCATGGTCCTCTATCTGTGAAGTGTTCTTGGCAAGAATATTGGAGTGGTTTACCATCTCCTTCTCCAGTCCCAAAGAGAAGTTAAGTGACTTGTCCAAGGTCACACAGTGAAGAAGTTTCTGAGGCTGGATTTTAACTTGGGCCCAGCACTGCCACCCCACTACTTGTGTTCCTTCTCACCCCGCCCATCATATAAGTAGGTAGTTAGTAAAGACCTATTGAATGCATGAAAGAATCCAGGTATTCTGTCATTCAGTACACATATCTTCCCATCAGACCATGTTACTTGGCAACATTTTGACAATCTGACTAATTTCTCCACATATCAGATAGTTATAGATAGAACTGCATTTCTTATAACATCTTTTGCAGTTCAAGCATTGCTCATTCATATTGTCTTCCATATCTCCATCCCCATCTTCATCCTTATTAGGCCGTGCGTTAATTGGGGGAGAGAGAGAGAGAGAGAGAGAGAGAGAGAGAGAGAGAGGAGATAGACAAGAGACAGAGAGAGCTTAAATAAGGTATTCAAAAGAGAAAGAAACCCCAGCTTGGCCTGGTGTGATGAATCCTTAGAGCTGGTTTATAATATGCGACACTGACTCCATCCGGTTTTCCCCCTCTTTTCATTTCCCTTCCTGGCCTTCTCTCCCAGAGAACAGCGTCCTTCTGCAGCAATTTGATCGATGTCTCACCAAACCGAAGCTGAAATCACAACTCTCCACATTATTAAAGTGTTTAATAACTTTACGTGTCTACTTCCTCAACAAAGACCCCAAAAGGCATCTCGTTCATTCTTTATTAAGCCTTGGCCTCTAATGTGCAGCATAAAGGGGGGTGGAAATATTTGATTTCCCTCATAATTTTCATAATCATAATCACAATGCTCGTAATTTCCACGGATGTGAAAAGCTCTTTCTAGTATAACAAATACTGTAATTACCTTGTTTTCAGCCCCTTAATGTAGTTTTAAATACGCTCCTCCATTTCAGTCACCCAGTGCACAGCGAATGAGATGCTGCCATAGCTTCCTGTTTGCAAAACAGGACTCTAGCTCACCCAAGCGCAGCACAGAGATTTCAATCTTGTCTAGCATGTAGAGCAATTTTGAAATTTAATAATCTTTCCCCAAGTGAAAATGCCTTTGGCTTTCTGTATTTTTTTTTAAAGGACAGCTTCTGAAAAGCTGCTCTCAAAATTTGGGGATGTGTAGGGGGAGAGAAAACTTGGTGCCGGTGAAAACAGTGTTGAATTTGGAGATAGATGAGCTGGGACCAAATCCTGACCCTGCTGACTTATCTATTTAACCTTCTTGGACCTTAGGCTTCTCATCTGTAAAATGGAGAAGAAACTAGACTAAATGATTTCTAGAGCTCCTTCCAATTCTAAATTGAAGATACTATAAGAATAACAAATATACACACACACACATACATATATATACACAATGCATATTTGAATATATATCTATATTGTATGCACACATAAATGCATCTATAAGCACATACACATGTATATGTATATATTTTATTATTATTTTATCATATGTGTATGTGCTTGGCACATAATAGATGCTTAATCAATGTTCATTGATTGATTGATCACATGTATATGTCTGCCATGTTTAGACTCTGGATTTTTTTTTCCTCAGACATTGTGGATTCTCCTATACTTTCACTGCTGAGCTAGGGAAAGGGAAGTGTTGCCTCTGGGGTAGCAGGCACTGAATAGGGCTGACCTTACTAGTCAATTATAAGCTCCAGATCTGGAAGAGAAGTTAATGAGGATGTGGTCCAAGTGCCTCCTCTCACAAAGGAGTAAACAGGGTCCAAAGAAGTTTAGCTGGCTTGTGCTCAAGGTCACAGAGATGGAAAATCTGAATCAATTTTCTGACTCCAAATCCATTTTCTTTCCACCATCCCAGGCAGCTTTCCTGGTCTATCCACTAAAGTAGTGTCATGCAGAATTCTACTTCCAGGTCTTAGGTCTCTGAGAGCATAGGAAGCTCATTGTTAAGCTAGAAAAAGAAAGATTAATCCCTTTTTCCGTGTTTCCAAACACTCGGTTAAATAGATTCTTCTTGCTGTTGTTATACCGTTTCCTTTTTATCTTCTTCCCATTTATAATTCTCTATTTGGTTTTAATCTTCTTGAATGAGAAAGTCGAGAGTTGGGGGTAAAGGGAGTAAGGGGAAGGTTTGGCATCCACCCAACTCTGCACATGTAGGGAATAAGCATAATGAGAAGATTTCAGATAGACATGTTCATCCCCTTAAACCCTTTAAAAATAATGCTAGGGGGTGACTTTATGTATTTTCTCTTTAGAAATTAGATCACCATGCCATAAAGGACTTCAGAAATCATCTAGTTTTACTCCCTTATTTTAAAGATGAAGAAAAAGAGACCCAGAGAAGTATGACTTTCCTGAGATCACATGTTTTTTTTTGTTGTTCAGTCATTTCGGTCGTGTCTAATTCTTTGTGACGCCATTTGGGATTTTCTTGGCAAAGATGCTGGAGTGGTTTGCCATATCCTTCTCCAGCTCATTTTATAGATGAGGAAACTGAGGCAAACAGGGTGAAGTGACTTGCTTAAGGTCACACAGCCAATGTCTGAGGCCAGATTCAATGGCATAGCCAGTTAGTAATAAATCTGAACAGAGAACCCTGGTCTCTGAGGTCCCAGAATAGGGCTCTATCTTCTGTATCCCACTGCCTCCTCAAGAAGGGTGTAGGTAGATTCATTAATAATGGAGTCAGAAAAGCTAATTAGGACAAACTAGGAGTGGGCAGAGGATATCCCGAAGTAGTTCATCCCAAGACCCAGATTGAAGGCTAGTCTTTCCATTAAGCCTTCCTTCATCTTGGCAGATGGACACTATCTCTTCTTCTTTTCATATCACTATTTCTCTTTAAACCTCATGCTTTTATCAAATGCTATTTTGAAATATAGTTATTTGTTTACCTGTCACTCTTGAAAGCCAGGATGTAACTCATTCTGTTACTGGGCTGTTTGCCCTTTAATAATGGAGATTGTTTTATTTATTTGTGATACAAACTCAATATTTACCACAATGCTTTGCACATGGTAAGTGCTCAACAATTTTTATGGAACTAATTTGAATCAAAACCAAACCACTCATACGTAAGTGGAATACATATGACTTGAAGGGCCCCTACCCCCAAAACATCTACTCTTCTGCCAGTTTCTAGGTTCTACTATTCTATTCTACTAGGTTCTTTTTCTAGGTGTCTTAAATCCCGAAGTTAGCCAAGCCATGGATTTTTTTGATTGAAAGACAACATAGAAAATGATCATCATTTGCCTGTGTGCTCACATGTACAAGATGGAGGCAGGAAGTGGTGTAATTCGATAGTATAGTTTGTATAAAAAGGATCTGGGGGTCTTAATGAACCTTAAGCTCAATAGGAATCAATAATGTGATATGGGAACCACAATAGTATCTGAGTTTCCGTTAATAGTGTCTCAGTGTCCGAGGAGATTGATAGTCTCACTATATATAGTACTGGTCAGACTATATCTGGAATATTGTATTTAGTTCTGGAGCCCATGTTTTAGGAAGGATATTGATAAACTAGGAATATCCAAAAAGACTATCAGGATGTTAAGAGGACTAAAGACCCAGGGCATAGGAAGATTGGTTGAAGGAATTTGGGGTGCTTAGACTTGAGATGAAGAGACAGGGGAAATACATATATCACTTCCTCTATGTGTTTGAAAGGCTATCATGGAGAAGGTTTATTTTGCTTGGGCCTGGAAATCAGAACTTGAAGCAATAAATGATAATTGACGAGAGACACATTTAAGAAAATCTTCCTAAAATTGGAGCAGTCCAGTAGTGTTGTTGTCTGCCTTGGGGGATGTGTGGGGTGGTTAGGAGTAGTACATTTCTCCTCGTTAGATGCCTTCAAGCAAAGATGGAGATACTTAGAAGGGATCTTTGGTTTGGATGTGGGTCAGAATGAATAGCTTTGAAATTTGTTTCAACTCAGTGAATCTTAGGGTGAATTTATGTATTAGATTTTGGTCCATGACAGGAGACACCTAGGGGATCATGAAAATTCTGAGCAATCTGGATATGGGAGGTAGGAAGATATACCCTAGGAAATGAGTCAGATGCAGAATAGAGAACTAGGGTATGTGTGCCACCATTTTGCTTAGGTCAAACCTCTGTCCAAATTTTTGAAATCCAATGTAATGGAAGACAACTTTATCTAGAAGCATCAGACTAAGAATGCAGGGTGATGAGTCTGGCATTCTTATGTCCCTAAGCACAGCACATACAGAACACACATTTCAATGACTTGTGCTCTGTAGCCTATATTTTTGTCTCCTCCACATCTTCTGGAGTCCTATGCTTTTTGCCAGTCATACAAAACAATTCATTTTTAACTTTCTCTGGATGCCTTGATTATACTCTGGCTTTTCATACTGGCTGTGACATTAACTTTCTGTTACCTTGGGAAAGTCATTTCATTATTTGGTCCTCAGTTTTCTCATCTGTAAAATGGGGAGAAAAATGACTGTCCCCCCAACCATCTTACCCATGATGCTATTGTGAAATTAAAATGAAATAACAAGTATGAGAATGCTTTGAAAAAAAATACTATCAGAAGAAAATATCTACATTCAGAGAAAGATCTAGAAAGAACAGAGTTTAAATGGAGACTGAAGCAATCTACATGCTATCGTTCTTTTTCATGTTTGGTTTTCTTTCTTTTTCCCATTGTTCACTCCATTGGTTACAACCCTTCTATACAACCAGAGTATTGTACAATGTGAAAGTATTTGAGGATCCTGTACTTGATTACATGCTGCCAAGGGTGGTGGGGTGGGGGGAGTGGGAAGGAAATAGAGAAAAATTGAAACTCAGGAGATTGTGGAACTGAGTCTTGTAAATGAAAAGTAAATAAACAAGGCAATTAAAAAAAAGAAAAAAATATCATCAAACAGGCAAGTAAGCATTTTATTAAGTACCTACCATGTGTCAGGTACTTCGTTAAATCTGGAGATACAAACGCAAGAGTAGATGAGTCCTTTCCTTCAAGAGACTTACATTCTAATTATGAGACTCTGTGTGTGCATGTGTGCATGCATGCAAGTGTGTGTGTGTGCGTGTGCATGTGTGTGTGTGTTGTACAGATACAAAATGAATCCAAAATAGCTTTGGAGAAGTCATTATTAGCAGTTTGGGGGACATGAAAAGGCCTGTAAAAAAAAATGATGCTTGAGCTAAATCTTAAAGGAAGCTAGAGATTTTAAGAGGAGGAATTTAGGAGGAGGAACATTCTAGGCATGAGGGACAGCCAAAGCAAAAACCCAGAGGTGGGAGATGGAATAACCTGTGTGAGGAACAGCAAGTAGACCTGTATATCTATACTGTAGAGAATATGGAAGGGAGAAAAGTATAATAAGATTAGAAAGATAGGAAGCAGTCAGGTTGTGAAGAGTTTTTAATGCCAAACAAAGGAATTTATATTTTAGTCCAGAGATAATAGAGGACCACTGAAATTTACTGAGATAGAAGAGAGAATGTGTCACAATCATCCTTGTACTTTAGGAATGTTCTTTGAGCAGCTGTGTAAAAGATGGGTTGGAGGGAGGAGAGACTTGAGAGAGGGAGATCAGTTAGAAGGTTATTGCAATAGTACAGACAAGGAGTGATGAGGGCCTGTACACAGTTAGTGGTCATGTGAATAGAAAGCCTGTACAAAAGTAGTGGCTATATCAGTGGAGAGAAAAGAAGGATCCACGGGTAAGATCTGCTGTGGAGAAAGAAATGACAAATTAAGGAAACTGAGTAAAGATATATGGGGCAAATTCAACTGAATTGAGAGTGACACCAAATTTCTGATCTTGAATGATTAGAAGGATTACTCTAAAAAGCAAGAGGGAAGTTTGGAAGAGTGGATGGTTTTTGAGGAAAAGATAATTAATTCTGTCATGGATATAATGAGCTTGAAATGTCTATAAGACATCCAATTCAAAACATCCAATAGATAATTGAAGATGTGGGGGTGGGGAATTCAAGAGAGACACTGGATATGTACCAGCCTTAGGACTCATGGACATAGAGATGATAATTGAATGCATGGGATTTGATGAGATCACCAGGTGATGGGAGTACAGAGAGAAAAGAGAACTTCAGTGATAGCCACAGGGCATGTCTATAGCACGGTGTTGTTGTTGTTCATCCTTCATTTTTGAAGATAACCGATGACATCACCAGTGATGTTCCTGAATTGGATTTAAGTGAGGCAGTGTTGCACAAAGACATCAGCCTTCCTATCCCATCCTGAGTCATAATGTGGTGGATGCCTTTGGCATCTTGGATGTCTTACTTTTACCCTGTGACTCCAAGGAGCTGCAGCTTGCTTAGCAGTCACACTGTGGTAAACTGTCTCAGCAGATGGGCTAAACAAAGTTGAGGGAAACCAAACCTCAAACCTGTAGGTGATTTAGGAGAATGTCTACAGTTTGAGGGCATGACACGAATGAAGGTCCATCCAAAGAGACTGAGAAGGTACAGAACCAAGAGAGAGCAGAGTCATAAAATGCAAAGAAGAGAGGTGTCCAGCTAGAGAAGATGGTCCATAGTATCAAATGATGCAGAGAAGTCCAAAAGGATGAAGAATTTTTTAAAAAGTAATTTGATTTGGCAATTAAGAGACAATGGGTGACTTTGGAGAGAACAACTTCAGTTGAATGGTGAGGTCAGAAGCCAGACTACATAGGACTTAGAAGACAGAGAAAAGATGGAGGCATTGATGGTAGACATCTTTTTGAAGAAGTTTAGCTGAAAAGAGAAAAAGAAGAGATTTCTGACAGTTGTTCATGATAGGCTCCAACAATAATAATTTGATGATGATTTATATAGTGTTTTAAGATTTGGAAAGGACTTAACATATGTTATCTCTTTCAGTCCTCATATCACTTGTATGTAATTTAACTTCAGTACAGTTTAGACATCAGAATGATTTGAATCCACCCCTGGTCATTACTATCCATGCTATGAGCCAACTAGCTAAAAGACTTGGCTTCTTTATTTCACAAAGATCATCTGAGTTCTTATTGCTTATCCACCAATTGTGCATTATCTCCAATTTAGTCTGTATGTATCTTGTTTGCACAAAGTTGTTTGCATGTTGTCTCTCTATTTGACTGTGATCTCCTTGAGAGCAGGGGCTGTTGTTTGCCTATCTTCATATCCCCTGGACTTACCGTAGTGGCTGCCACACAGTAGGTACTTAATAAATGCTTATTGACTCGATTTAACAGCATCTCCCGTATAGGCTGTATCGCATACCTGGAATGTACTCTGTCCTTCCATTCCCCTTTAAAAAAAATTATTTATTTTCTTCTGAACTCAAGATGTAAAACAAGTATTTCTATAACATAGTAGAATAGAAAAAAGATAATTGTACATGAAACTGCAAAGTTATTGTGTATAATTTGCTATTCCTTTTAAATATAATAAAATAAATTTAAATAATTGTTGTCCTTTGTTTTCTTTATTTTTTAAAATTTTTGAGGGGAGATGGAGAAGGCAAGGCAATTGGGGTTAAGTGACTTGCCCAAGGTCACATATCTAGTATAGTGTGTCAAGTGTCTGAAATCACATTTGAATTCATGTCCTTCTGACTCCAGGGCCAGTGCTCTATTCAATACTGCACCACCTAACTGCCTTTTTTTTTTTGTCCTTTGTTTTCAAAGAGGATCAGAAAAATTACCAGCTTGCCACAAATATATAATAAGGTTATTTATGTACTTTATGTATTTTATTATATAAAGTTATCAGGAAACTTTCCCCCCTTTTTTCTTCTTTCCCCTGCCCCCCAGATGGCTACTACTAGACACAAATATGTATAGAGATATGTAAAACCATTCTATACATGCTTCTATTTGTCAGTTCTTCTTCTGGATGCAGATAGCATCTTCCTTCATATATAAAAGCTCCACCCAAGTCCCACTTTCTCCATGAAGCTCTGTAATTTACCTCCACCTGCTAATGACTCTCCCCCTCCCCCTTGCCAACTAGTCTGTTGGTTTGTCAACAAGCATTTATTAATACTCATTATGTGGCAGGCACTGAAAATACAAAGAAATGTCAGAACATGAAGTCCTTGCCTTTGAGGAGTTTACAAACTAGTAGGGGGGACTACATACAAATACTTTTACATACAAGATAAATACAGGGGAAATTATAAGTCATCTCGAAGAAGAGACTAAGAATTGGGAGGAAGAGTAAGAAAACCTTCTTTCATGGACTAGACCAGAGTGCTGAGGGAAAAACTGCCTTGGATGCGTTTTGCATATTCTTATTTATTTACATGTTATCTCACCCGCTCCCTGCACCCAATAGATTGTAAGCCCTCAGAAAGCAGGGACTATTTTATTTTCGTCTTTGGGAGTCAGCATGGCACAATGGAGAGCTGGCTTAAAAGCAGGAATATCTTCCAGCGCCAGGCCTGCCCCTGATGCATTCTGGCTCAGAAACCTTGGACTTTTCATTTCACTTATCCAAGCTCAGGCAACTCTCCGATACTATAAATTGAAAATGATGTGTCTGCCTGAATTGGTAGAGGATGTTTCCACATCCGTATTATACCAGGAAATCTCCGGTCCAGTCCCTGTCTCCTATGATGCCTGACACAGAGTGGGCTCTTCATATAAGTATTTATTGATCATCTCTCTTTAAGAGGCAGATTTTCCTGACTCCCCACTGTTAGCCTCTTTTCTCCCATGTATTTAATTACTACATATACAATTAGCATTTATTAATTTTATATTTATTGTTTTTGAGTCATTTCAGTTGTGTCTGACTCTTTGTGACCCCGTTTTGGGGTTCTCTTGGCAAAGAGACCGGAGTGGTTTGCCGTTTCCTCCTCCAGTTCATTTTATGGATGAGGAAACTGAGGCAAACAAGGTTAAGTGACTTGCCCAGGGTCATACAGCTAGTAAGTGTCTGAGGCTGGATTTGAACTTTTGAAAACAAGTCTTCCTGACTCTGAGCCCTGTGCTCTAATGACTGCACCACCTAGTTGCCCCTTTATGTTATGCTATACACATATCTATGTATATTTTTGTGTACTCAGTGTTTCTTCCATTAGAATATAAGGTTCTTGAGAGTAGAGATTGTTTCATACTTTGTTCTTGTATACCCAGTGCCTAGCATAGTGCCTGGCACAGTGCCCAGTTCTTAATAAATCCTGATTGATAGATGTCCATAGAACCACTGCTCTTCAGCCTTTTAGATGCAGGGAAGACTGGCTCTGGTTCTGTTTGTTGCCATTTAAAAGTCATGTTATCTGAGCTCAATTGTCCATTAGAAAAATACCTCCCTGCCGAGGACCATTCCACAAGATCATATTTGCGGAAATGAGCCCCAGATTGACTGAGAGGAAACCAAATCGCATCTCCTACCTAAGAAATAGTGATCCCTTTAGGTCACTGTGAAGATTGTTGGCAGTATGATGGGTGTGTTCCTTGCACTCAGTGACATTAAGGGCTACAGAGAATATAGGAGAGGTCAGTGAATGGCCTCTCCATTCCAGAACTGTGATTTGATTCTTCCTCCTAATTTTCTCTTCTCAGATAAAATAAACAGCTTAAATTAGACAATGCTAGCAGACATGAGCCTTGTGGGCAGCCTTGGTGCTCACAAGTTTTTCCAGCAGAGACACAGATGGCTTATTAAAAAGGAGCGGGGGAGGAAGAGGGATTAGGAGATGGTTCCCCTTTGCCCGCCATACACATTCCCTCTTGCTGGGTCATAATCCAGTCTTTGCTGGAATGTTAGCTTAGGCTCTGAAACCTGTTTTAATTTAAACGAGAGCAGAGATGGAATGCAGCAATGTGTAAAGGAACTCGGCCAAGTTCTCCATTGGGGCAAAAATCTCTCTCCTCAAAATACATGTGGATTGTCTATAATAGGGTTGATTCTAGACAAAGTTATTAAGTGGGGGCTTTTAAAATGCTAATATTTGTTCTGAGAATCATAGACTCTGCGAGCTGGAAGGAGCCTGAAAGAGGATCTAGGCCAACTCTCTCATTTTACAGATGAGAAAACCGAGACATTGGAAATCTAGCAAGTTTCCCAAGGTCATACAGAGAGAGTTCACTGCATAGCTGGAAAGAGAACATGTAGCTGATATTAGCCTGATGATCCTTCTACTA
This sequence comes from Pseudocheirus occidentalis, assembly GCA_028646575.1. NCBI lineage: Eukaryota > Metazoa > Chordata > Mammalia > Diprotodontia > Pseudocheiridae > Pseudocheirus > Pseudocheirus occidentalis. The sequence goes on from CM053598.1 coordinate 124,729,848, forward strand.
CATTATTCTGTCTCCCTCAGACAATGAGATATGAGCTAACAGCTGATACCAGGAGAGAAGCAGGGTGGTTTATAGAAAAGACTGCAGGACTGGAAGTCAGAAGATCTGGATTCGAATGCCAGGATTTACTAAGCATGTGAGCAGGGGCAAGTCATTTCATTCTGCTAAGCTTCTGTTTGCTTATCTGTAAAATGGGGATAAGGCTTCCACCACTCCTGTTTACCTCACAGAGGCGCTGTGAGGATCAAATAAGAGCATAAGACCATAGAGCTGCTGGAAGTGACTTGTTCAAGGTCACACAGTTACTACTGAGTGGCAGAGGTGGGAATTGGGTCCAGGTTCTTTGACTTCTGAACCATTACTCTTTCCATTGTACTGAGAAGATTGTCTCCCTTTAAGATGCAGCCTTTCCTGACTCCCCAACTGTTAGCATTCTATTTCCCATGCGTTTAAATACTATATGTATATGTGTTTATTAGTTTCACATTTATGCCATATATAGTATATTTATACATATGTGCATACATACATTTAATTTTATATACATATGCACACATGCATATATTTATATGTACATGAGAGAGGAAAGTAATTGAAAAATGGAACAACCATACAAATGTAAAGTATCATTAGTAGGTTGTTATTGATATGAGCCCCAGATTACCTACATCCAAATCTGTGTGTGTGTGTGTGTGTGTGTGTGTGTGTGTGTGTGTGTGTGTGTAGTCAAGGGATTAAAATGAAGCAATATTTTGAGAAACAACAATGTTGTAGGAGCAATATCTGTTCCATATAGACCAGGCTCCTTTTTCTTGAAAAGGCAATGAAACCAAACTTGAAGCTTAGTTCGACCAGTGGATGAAAGCTGGAACCGATGAAGTAGCCTCCTGTGGAACTAAATACAAAAGCCAGTGCAGGAATAGCCAGCTTACTCCTCAAATGGAGTCAGGGAAGCTGCATCCAACCAAATCAATGCCGTATCCTTACTGAGTATCCTTTCCCTGCTATTACTAAATACACTTCTTCTTTGTTGGATTTTAGATGGTTTCCAAGTACCTAATTTTATTCCAGTCTCAAACTGAACCCTTGCATTGGTCTGAGTAAAGCCTGGCTCAAACCAAAGTGAAATATGAAAATCATAATTGAATCTACTTTAGAAAAACCAAGGGCAGAAAGAAATAGGGAACTGGAGAGTAAATTGTGTCAGTGGGAAAAGAAAATTTAAACATAGCATGAGAAATGTGAAAGTAAGAAGAGAAGAGACTAGGAAAAGATAGACAAGCTTCTCTTGGATATTTATCTCGGGTGCTCCAAAAATATCTGAGAACAGGACATTTAGGGGTCAGGGAGAGAATCTAGGAAAGGCTTGGTTTAGGTGACTGAAAGGAAAGGTTGTCACCTATGACCGAGAGACCAAAGCAGAAAAAAATCATAGAACATTAGAGTTGAGAAGGACCTTTGAGTTCAAATACATACCACTGCCCACCTTGAATTTTACAGATCAGGAAAAATACTCAGAAAGGTGGATTCATTGGAAGGTTTCATAAGCAGTCAGCTTCAGACTAGAGCCAGGTCTCCTGACCCAACCTAGTCTTGTCTTCTTTTGCTACGTTCTTTGTATTCTTTTTAAGTTTCTCCTTGTCTATTAGCATATTCTCTACCACCTACAAACATGTTTAGGTCTCCCTCATCCTCAAAAAATCTTCCCTTGATCTTTCCATCCCCACTAATTATTATGGAAAGATTGACTACAGGAGGTCCACCACTTTCTATTGCAAGAGTCTGATGGTGGGTCTACCTGCCTCAAGTCTTTACCCACTCCAATCCATCTTCTATTGAACCACAAAAGTGATTTTCCTAAAGTACAGGTGTGATCATGTCGCTCTCCTCCCCCCTCAATAAATTTCCTATCACCTTCAGGATCAAATAGAAAATCCTCTGTGTGATGTTCAAATCCTTCGTAACTTGGCCTCTCCTACCTTTCCAGTCTTCTTACACCATATTGCCTGATACTGGTCTCTTGGCTGTTCCACAAACAAGATATTCCATCTCTTGACTGTAGGCATTTTCTCTGACTGTCCATACCTGGAATATTCTTCCTCCTCATATCCACCTCTTGACTCCCCCGACTTCCTTTAAGTTGCAAGTAAAATCCCAACTTCTACAGGAAGCCTTAAGAGAAGAAAAAGAAACTGAAGAAATCAGAATAGGGAACAAGGTGATAAAACTCTCTTTTTATAGATAAGATGATGACATTCTTGGACAATTCCAAAGACTTTACTAAAAAGTTGATGGAAACAATAATTTTAGCAAAGTAGCAGGATACAAAGTAAATCCACGTAAATCACCCACATTCCTATATATCAAAAATAAAATTCTGCAAGAAGAGATAGTTTTTAAAAATACCCCATTTAAAGTAACTCTAGACAGTATAAAATACCTGGGAGTACACCTGCCAAAACAAACCCAGGAACTATGCAAACAAAATTATAAAAAACTTTCCCAGCCTCTTAATTCTAGTACCTACCCTCTCTTATTTCCTGTTTATCCTGTATAGTTTGTTGGTACATTTACTTGTTTGCTTGTTGTCTCTCTCGTTAGACTGTGAGCTCCTTGAGGGCAGGGATTGACCTTTGACTCTTTTTGTATCACCAGTGCTGAACACAGTATCTGACAATGCTTGATAAATGCTTAATGACTGACTGATTGAGTATATTATACTGCCTCCTTTGTGGACCAAGGTCTTTGACCTCAGGAAAATTCTCTTTGAGGACCCTTCCAGCTCTATAATTGTGTGATTCTATGACTGGTGGTGAAGAGTGAGGTGCCATGTTGGTATTCAATGGCTTCCTTCTCCTCCCAAGTCAACTTCTCTCTCTCTGGGAGAGGAATTTATATGGTAAATTCATTTAAATGTCAACAAACACTTAATAAGCAATTATTATGTGCAAAGGATTGTATTAACTAATGGGATAGAAAGATACAAGTGAATCCAGGAAACATCCAGGAGCTTTTATGGAGATACATAACATCCTTTTATGGAGATTTACAAATAAAAGTAGTATAAGGAAAACTGAGGAGGGTGAGAATCCAAACGACTGGGGGGAGGGCATCTGGGAAGGCTTCATGGAGGACATGGCAATTGGACAAGGGTTATGAAAGGTAGAGAGGAGGACGTAACATATCCCAGACATGGAGGACTTCTTATGCCTTGAGGCAGGAAGGGAGAATTGAGTTCAGGGAACAGCTGGCAGTTCAGTTTGGCTGGAATTTAGGCTTTGTGAAGGGGATTGGTGGGGAATAAGGTTGGAAAGGGAGGCAGGCACCAGATTCTGGAAGGCCTTAAATACCAGGTATTTTATCCTGTAGTCACTGGGAAGACTTTGAAGACTTTTGAGCCTGGGAGTAATCTATGCCTTGGGAAGAGGATCTTGGTAGCTAGGTAGAGGTTGATTTGAAGACAGAGAGAAAGCTGAGAGATCAATAAGAAGGCTGTTGCTGTATTCTAAGCAAGATGTAAGGGCAGCTAGGTGGCTCAGTGGGTAGAGTGCCAGGTCTGGAGTCAGGAGGACCTGAGCTCAAATCTGTCCTCAGACACTTACTAGCTGTGTGACCTTGGGCAAGTCACTTAACCCTGTTTACCTCAGTTTCTTTATTTGTAAATTGAGTTGGAGAAGGAACTGATAAACCACTCTCATATCTTTCCCAAGAAAACCCCAAATGGGGTCATGAAGAGTCAAACACAAGTGAAAACACCTAAATAATAATAACAAACAAAAGGTAATGAAGGCCTGAACTCAAATGGTGGCAATTTAAGTGCAAAGAAGGGCACTGATGAGAGAATAGAGATGAATTGGAAGCTACATATGGAAGGGAAAAGTCAATCAGGACTCTGGGATGATTGGGATGCAGGTCATGTTCTTGACAGAAATAGGTAAATTTGGAGGAGGTGCAGGTTTTGGGGAAAGATGATGAGTTCTGCTGTGGATGAGATCACAGATGACAGATTTAGAGGTAGAAGAAACTTAAGAGGCCATTTAGTCCATCTTCCTCATTTTAAATATGAGGAAACTGGAACACACGGGCATTAAGCAGTATGTCCAAGGTCACACAGGTCAGTTTTAGAGGCAGCATTTGATCCTAGGTTCTCTGATTTCAGGGCTGGTGTCAGCCAGGTGAGAAAAGAGTTAGGGCTGGGGAGGGGGAGAGACAAAGACAGAGACAGAGAGAGAGAGACAGAGACAGAGAGACAGAGAGAGACAGAGCGAGAGAGACAGAGAGAGGGAGAGACAGAGAATCAAAGACAGAGAAAGGGACAGAGAGAGAGACAGAGGGGGAGAGAGAGAAACAGAGGGAGAAATCAGGGAAACCAAGGAAGGCAAAAGTATCCAAAAGGGGTAAACTAATTGACCTAGAGGTCAAGATGACTAAGAAAAAACCATCTGATTTATGTCTTAAAACATTCTTTTTAACCTCAGAAAGAATAGTTTTAATGAAGTTATGGGGTTGACAGATTGTAAGGCCCCCAAGAAGTGGAGAAGATATATAGGGGGCTGATATGGATGATTCTTTCTAGGACCATGGTAGACAAAGGGAAATGCTGCAATTTCAGGTGGCTCAACAGAGACACTCAGCAGAGCACTCCTATCAGTGTTTTGAATATAGTAAGTGCTTCATACTTAACTCTTTCTCCAAGTCAGAATGATTACCTTAGGTTTCTTCAGGTCCTTCTCCTCAACCATACATACATTCTATTACCTTTCTCAATCCTCCCTGTTCAGCTTTATTAATCCCCATCATGCACCATATGGTCCAGACAAAATGGTCTTCTCCTTATTAATTTTACATAACATTCGTTCTCATGAATGGGTCTTTATATTGCCTACCCTCTATGACTAGGACATACTCCCTCTTTATCTTTGGCTTTTAGAATCACTAGTTTCCTTCAGTGTTCAATCCAAGTGTCAGCTCATCTATAAAATGGGGATAAAAATAAGTACCTATCTCTCAGAGTTGTGAGGATCAACTGAGAAAATAATTGTAAAGTGCTTAGCACAGTGTCTGTCACATAGTAAGAGCTATATAAATGTTAGTTATTATTATTATTTTTTACTGTTGTTACATTCTACATAAAGTATTTCTTGATAATCCCAGTTCCTAGTGCCTTGCTCCCCCAAGTCATCTGATACTTATTTTGTGTATTTTCCATATATACCTATAGGTATTCATGATGCTTCTCTTGTAAACTTTGAGAGATTATAAGCTCCTTGAGGGTAGGGACTGCTTCACTTTTGCCTTTGTGCTCCCAGCACTTAGTATAGTGGTTGGCACATAGTAAGAGCTTAAAAAATACCAAATGATTGATGAATCCATTCCTTCTGACACTTTTTCACTTTTTCTGGAACCCATTCCATTACTTACTTATTATATGGCTATACAGAAATCACATTCTCTTGCTGTTCCTCCATCTTCCCATCTGTAAAATGGGCATACCATAAGGGGGATATTGTCTTGATTTCCAACCAGGAATAACTTTGAAATCGATCTTTCCATCTCCCAAGAGAGCTCTACAGGGGAAACTAAAGCCCAGCAATAGCCAGGAGGACCAGTAATAGAAAGAGAACAACCTTGGCAGGCATTTAAAGAGGCACCATTTTGTGCAGGTGTTTACAGTATGCATTTATTTTTTTCTGGGTAGCTGTCGAAAATGAGTTTAAAAATATTCCCCAGAAAGGGAATGTGATTACAAACAGGTGTCTCAAAATTCACAAAATGGCCTAATGTTTCTGAGCAATGTTAAGAAAAAAAACAGAAGAAACAACTTAGAGGAAAGCAGTAAGTTCTGGGGGGTGGCTTTTGGGGAGGGGAGTAGGAGGGTAGAGGAAAAGATCAGAAAAATAGTAATGGTTGATTCATTACTGACTTATTTCATCCCACGAGATGAGCAAGAACCATCATTGATTCGGTTCTTACCAAATCTTTTTTTTTTTAATCTACAAGTTGCTTTCTTTTGAATCCAAAGATAACCCTAAGCCTAACTCTAGTAGAAGCAGTGAGAAGGGCACAGGTTTGGGATTTGGGATCCTAAGAACACAGATTTAGAGAGATTGTCTGATCCAACCTCTTCATTTGACAGATGAGAGAAATGGAGCAGAGAAAGTTTACACAAAATGGTAGAGCTGAGATTTAATCCTAGTCCCCTGACTAGATCCAGGGCACTTTTTAGTATACGAAACTCCCTTCCAGAGACTAGAGAAAGAGATAGAACAAAGACACTGAGGTGGGAGCAGCTAAGTAACAACCCTTTGCCATATCAAACCTGACTAATGATGGGCAAGTCACTTGCCTTCTCTGGTCTAAATCCCTTGTTGCTCTTGACTGGTGAAAGCAGATGCAAGTGTCAGAGACTGTCTGATTTTTTTATCTTTGCTCGGGGCACAGAAGGTACTTAGCAAATGCTTAGTTCATGTTGAATGACTGCCGTCCATTTAAAAAAATTACATTGAAATATATAGGTTACATAAGAAACAAGATGGAGGACTGGACATTTTCTGTTTCCTAGGACCTCTCAATTTCTCCAAAAAGGGGACAAAGACAAAGCAACTTCAATGGTCTTCATGGTCTAGGACACCCAAAATCAAAAAGGAAGCTTTTAAAAAGGCAGAAACTTATACTTGTTGACCTTGAGCTCACTCACCACTCTTTCTCACACTTCCCATGATACTGGCAGCTAGATTGTACTAGTAGACTCAAGGACACAGCGCAGGCTTACAAGAAAACTCTTATGTCTGGATCCCTTCTCCTTGCTTTCAGTGCTATGGAGTCCCAGGCTCTAAGTTCAGGCCTCTACAGCCAGTTTGGCCACAGACCTTCAGGATTAAAAGCCTGACAGAGGCTGCAATACTACAGCAGCTGTGCTGCAAAGCTCTGAGCTGCCAGTGCCAGGCCAGCAAAATCAGAAAGAAAAGGAGTATGATAGGTGACCAAAGCAGGATACCATATGTGAGGGAGGCCTATGTAGTATTCCATTAAACCTAAAGGAAGGAGCATAGCATCAAGCTGGGGCCAATTCTGACCATCCAAAAGTCAACTGGGGCAGAGACTTAGGCAGGTGAACCCTGAATTGCCCAGCATAGGAGAAGGCTGAGACGCTTTGAGATCTCATCCCAAGGAAAACACAATCAGAGGGGAGGGAGTCAGAATGATAGGGAAAATAAGGAGAGGAAAAGACTGAAAGTACAAAAGATTCCAGGAAGAAGAAATCTTAAAGACCTTGAACATAAACTGATAACTCAACAGGAAAAACAGTAACAATAGAAGGAAATATGGTCTCGGATCTAGTAAATGAGTTCAGGAATTAATAGGTTTATGACATCTTCTAAATGGGCAGCAAAATAATATACATACTTCTCTGTGCCATGTGGAATTTTTACAAAAATGTACCAGGTCACAGAGATATTCATACATTGTTTGTAAACTATGACAATAAAAATAGAAATTCATTTAGGGACCTAAATCAGAGGTGGAGACTTAACAATGAAATCTTAAATAATGAGTGGGTCAAAGAACAAATAATAGAAATAATTAATAACTATGTAAAACAAAATGATAATAATGAAACAACATGATGAAATTTCTGGAATTCAGCTAAAGCAGTTTTCAGAGGGGAAATCAGATCCTTGCAAACATGTTAACTAGATAGAAATATAATGAACTGAACATGCACTTTAAAAATTAGAAAATAAGCAAATAAACCTAAAATGATCACAAAAGAGAAAATGTTAAAAATCAGAAGGAAAATAGATAAATAGGAAACAAAACACCGTAAAAATGGCAAATAAGACCAAAAGTTCATTCTTTGAAAAAAACCTAATAAAATAGATAAATCCATAGCCAATATGATTAAAAAGAAAAGATCAGGAAACCAAATCAATAAAATAGTAAATAGCAATGTGAAATCACAGCAAAACCAGAAGAAATAAAAAGAATAATCAGAGCATATTATGCACTGTTATATGCTACCAAAACTGAGAACACACACAAAAATACACGAATATCTTAAAAAATATAAAATATTCAAACTATCAGAAGACCAGATGGAGATCTTAAATAACTCAATCTCAGAAGAGGAAATAGATCTAGCTATAAAGTTACTACCAAAAAATTTCTCATTCTGATGGACTCACAGGAGAACTATATCAAACTTTAAAAAAAAATAGTGCTCATTCTTCACAAATTCTTCTAAAAAGTTGAGAAAGAAAGCACCTTACCAGAATAATTTTATGAGACAGATGTAGTTCTAATAAAATGGGACAGATAAAACAGAAAGAAAATTATAGAACAATATCACAAATGAACAATGACTCAAAAATTTTTAATAAAATTCTGTCATTGTAATTATCTGAGAAATCATTTGTTATGATCAAATGAGGATTTATACCAGGGATACTAGGATGGTTCAACATTATGGAAACAATCAACATAATTAATCATATTAAAAACCAAAATATCCAAAGACACAATATCTTCTCAAAAGATGCAGAAAAAGCTTTGACAAAGTACAATACTGTTATATTCTACTATGCTTCTATACTATATGAAAAATATATACATAGAAACATTTTAAAACCATAAAAAAGATCTATTTAAAACCAAAAGCAAACATCATATGTAATGGGGATATGCTAGAACTTTATCCGATAAATAAAAGAGTAAAGCAAAGATGTCCACTTCTTCCACTATTATTTTGATAAAGTTCTGGAAATGCAAGTATCAGCAATAAGGTAAGGGAAAGGAATTAAAGGAACAAATATTAATAAAGAGGAGGCAAAACATCTCTGTTTCCTTATGACATGATGGTTCACTCTGAAAATCCTAGGGAATCATGAAAGATACTGTTGAGACAATTAATAGCCTTAGTAAAGTTGCAGTCTACAAAATGAGTCCTTGAAAATCAACAGAATTTCTATATAATGACAGCAAAACATAAGAAACAAAGGAAAAAGGGAAATTCCAATCCAGCTAAATATAAAATAAATATCTGGAGATCAACTTCCTAAGTACATAAAAGACTTGTATAGATTCACTTGCAAAGTGTCCCTTAAAGAACTTAAGAACAGGGGGCAGCTGGGTGGCACAGTGAATAGAGCACCAGCCCTGGAGTCAGGAGGATATGAGTTCAAATTCTACCTCAGACATGTGACATTTACTGGCTGTGTGATCTTGGGCAAGTCACTTAAGCCCAATTTCCTTGCCTTTCTCCCTCCCCTCCCCAAAACCCACAAACAAAAAACTAAAGAACTTAAGAACAACTCAAATAGTTGGAAAAATACTCAGTACTCATGGCTAGGCTGTACCAATAAAATAAAAATGACAATACCACCAAAATTAATTTATGCTTTTAATGCTATACTAATCAAATCTTAATAACAAAATTCATTTGGAAAAATAAAAGATCTAGAATATCCAGGGAAATGATAAAAATAAAAAAGGACAAAGGGAAATAGTACTTCCAGACCTCAAACTATATTATAAAGTAGTAGTCATCAAAATGATCTAGTATTGGGAAAATATAGAGATAAATCAGTGGAACTGAGTAGACAAGGAAGATTCATAAATAATGGCAACAATTCAGTGTTTTATAACATTAGAAATATAAATTACCTGTGGAAAAACTCCCCATTTGATTAAAAAAAACTGCTTAGAAAGTTGGAGAGCAGTTTGGAAGAAATTAGGCTTAGACCAAAACCTTACACCACACTCCACAATACATTTCAAATGGATATGTGATGCTTCTGTACACTTTTAATGCATTGACAACAAGAAGGGATATTATCAAATGCTTAAAATCACTAATAATAAGAGAAATGTCAATCAAAACAACCTGGAGTTTCATCTTATCCCCTGCAAATTGGCAAAAATGACACCCCCCCCAATGGCAAGTTAATATAGGAACATGGAAATATGGAAAGATAGACATGCTAATATGTTGTTGGTGGAACTATGGAATGAAACAATCATTTTGGAAAGCAATTTGCAATTATGTAAGCAAAACAACTAAACTATTGATATTCTTTGAACCAGAGACTCTATTACTAGGTTCATACCACAATGAAGACATTGAGTAAAAAAAAAGTCCCCCTGTATTTTAAAATATTTGTAGCAGCATTTTTTTGGCGATAGATGGAAACAAAATTACCCATCAATTGGTGAATGGATAGACAAATTATTGTATGTGAATACAATGAAATATTATTGTGCTGTAAGCAATGATTTGTGTGATGAACACAGAGAAGCATGGAAAGCTTTATATGAACTGATGCAGAATGAAGGAAGCAGAGCCAAGAAAACAATATACAAAGTACCAATAACAATATAAATGGAAAGAATAGTCACACACCAAAAGTTTAAAAATGAATGTATCAAAATTATAGAGATAAAGTGATACTTGAATTGAGATAAGAAGATACCTCCAACCCACCCCTTTGTGGAGGTGGGAGTTCCACAGGTATACACACTGCACATGTTTTTGGACTTTTTTGATGTAATAACCAGTTGTGCTGACCTTTTTTCCTCTCTAAAAAATGCTGTTTATCATATAGGATGGCTCTCTGGGAGAAAGGGGGAGGAGATACATGGGATAACTGATGAGGTAAGATTAATAATCTTTTAAAAATATTATTCATGTCTTTGTTTTCCTCATAATTTTCATTTCCAAATATATCTATCCCTACTTTATCTACCCAATGAGCCATCTCTTATAACAAAGAATGAAAAAGAAAGGAAAAAAAAAGAACAGATCTGAAAAATTAGCCAAGGCATCAATCAGTTTATGCAGTGTTCCACATTAATAGTTCCCTGTCTCTTCCAAGAAGGAATGGAGCTATGGTTTGAGGTTTGTTTTTTTTTTTTTTTTCATTCTCTTCTTCAGGGCCAAGTTTGTTCAGTCATTCAACAAGCATTTAGTAAATGTTTACAATGTCCCAGGCACTGTGCTCATCATAATTATTCAATGTTTGGTTTCTTTTTGGTGTTTTTGTGGCTGTTGTTCTTTCTACTTACATTGATGCAATCATTATGCATTTGTTTGTTGCACTTTGTTGCTATAAATTCCTATAAAGTCTTCAAATATTTCTTTGCATTCATATTAATTTCTTGCAGCATGGTAATATTTTATATCATTAGTATCCCATAATTTGTTTGGCCATTCCCCAATTGTTAAGATGATGCCCCATTTAGACATTACTTTTTAAGATGTGTTGTTGTTGTTGCTGGGGCTGCTGTGTTTTTCTGGCCAGAGGAAATGGACTGCAAGGAGCCAGCCACACTCTCCTACCTGTAACCCCTTGAGACAGACATCTGGCTAGGGTTAGAGCTGCAATTAGTGCTTGTGGAACCTGGTGTTTAAGGATTTTTCCATTAAATTCTAGATTTGAATAATAATAAGTATCATTTCTTAAATGTGAGTCCTTAACAAGGCTTCTGGAAGGTGCTGAGTTTTCAGACCAGTACTCTAGAGCAGAGAAGGGCACTTTGAATGGTTCTTCCAGCCTCTTAAGAATCTTTTATTCATTTTATCTCTTCCTTCCCACTCCATCTGCCCCTAAGCCAGGGAGTGGTTTCCTGGTGATGAGAACCATTTCCTCTTCCTTTGGAAGGGTGTGGAGATTCAGCTTTGGGGGATTGAAGGAGGCAAAGGGGATGTAAGCACATGGCAGCTCCTGAGATGTAATTTCACTACTCTTAGAGAGGGTGTTCTTGCCTCCCATGAGCTCTTCCAGAACTGGAGGAAATGTGACTGGGAACTGAATATTAACCTCTAAACCCACCTGTTCAGGTAAATAATCAGCCCGAGGAATGCAGTTAGGATAGTTAATCACAGTTAGGATCTGGTTGTTATTTGTCTTTCCTTTTAAAGAGCACCAATGACATTACAGGCAATGTAAATTGGATTTAAGTGAGGCAGAGTTGCACAAAGTCATTAACCTCATTGTCTTTTCCAGAGTCCAATGGCAAGACAAAAGTCAGGATGACCAGTGATGTTCCAGGTCACAGTGGCATCTTTGATGTCTGACCAAACTCTAAGCACTCCACAGCATCTTCTTCAGCTTCCTTCAGGGCTGTTAGAACAAATTGTCTCATCCCCTCATTCTGCCAGGGAAAGTCTTCATATGCTTGGGGTAGACATCTCCTTAACTCACCAATGGGTGTGAGGCCTATCAGTTACCCTCAACCTGGTTTAGGCCATCTACCAAAACAGTTTTTACCAGGTGTGGCCACTGTGCATGCTAGAGCTTCTTGGAGTCACAGTGAGAGTTTGGTGACAGGTGGACACCAAAGTTGGATAAGGAGCTCTGAAATGGGCTCAGAAAACCCTCCCACCAAAGGTGGTAGTCTTCCTGAACACTCCATACACCCCCAGCACAGGTACAGTGCTTTCATAGGAGCAGAAGAAGGACTTTAGGAGGGGTACAATAAGGGATACATTAAGGTATAGAATTGTAAAATACCTTGAAGGGCCAAGCTGTATCAATTAATGCAGTACATTTTTTTTAGATAAGACAAAGAATAAAGTAGGTACTATCATTGCTAACTTAATTTCCCATTTGACAAAGGGAATAGCATTTCCAGAACATTATGGGAAAACGTCTTCTTTTCATTCAAACCAGCCAGGCTGTCTTTGGTTTTCATGATTACAAAAACAACTCTCCTCCCTTTACCCCTCAAAAAGTGGCATTGTAATAAGGGATAAATGACAATTACAAATACGTTTTGGATTTTTTAAAAAGTTATTAAGAAAAGAAAGCTAGTCCGGGAATAAAGACTCCTTGTTGGCACTTCCATAAAGTTTTCCAAATTCAGTAATGAAAACCACCTGGGTTGCAATATGGCTGACTGCCATGGCAATGAGATCTGGTGCACTAAAACCTTTCATGATGCTCCTTTCCTTCTCCACCTCTGACAATGCTCCTGAATCTCTGACTTCTTAAAATAGCACTGATGGGCTATGAATCTACCTCTGGGAGAGTCGGCCTTGTTCTTTTTTTCCAGAGAAGCAAATTGAAGCTTCAGGAGAGGTGAACTACTTTCTCAAGCTCACATGAGGAATTGGTGGCCAAATAGGGGTTCTGGGAAGGGAGCCCAGGATTCTTGGGTCAGCATCAACTACATAAGCCAGCAGTGAGCTCACTCCCCATGCCAACTGCTTCAGGCTTTCCCTGCATCCTCTTAATATGTCTACTGACCTGAGATTAATGTAATGTAAAAATAATAGGTCATCTTTAAATAGCATTTTTACCCTGAATAGGCTTTTTAGCATGACCTTATTTGATCCCACAACAGCAATTATTATTGGATAATAATCCATTCTGTTGATGAGGAAACTGAGGCTCAGAGAGGTAAAGTCTTTCACCTGAGGTTGAATTGCCCATTCTTGGCAAAAGCAGTACTAGAGATTAGATCTACTATCTTACAGGTGAGTGTGCTTCCTACTGTGTTCATTCCTTCCCCAAATCAGACCCAGAAGCAAATCTTTTTGAGCCTTTTAGTCTTTCCTTTCCTTAGTCCCTGAACTGGTGACTCTTTCTCTCTTTTACTGTTGATGTTATCTACACAAGACAAGGGAAAAATGATCTTATGGTGTTCTATTTTCTCATCATCTTAATCTTTTCCTTTGAAGGGTAGTGAACTATGGAAAGATGAGGGAACAGTTCTCTTTCTCCCCAAACATCTCTTACTTATCTTGGTGGCATTAACAATCTGTAAAGTAATGAGATGCTGTTTTGGTTCCAGGCAAGTTGAGACACAATCACAAATTACCTTCTGCAGTGTTCCAGTTCATTAGGGCTGATGTGGCACCCACCCAGCCGCTATATCACAAGCAGCAAACAGCTAAAGGCCCAGGCATTAAAAGTGTGAGCAAGCACAAACCTTGCCCACTCTCTGCTCTCTCTCCTTTCCTGAGCCTGTGGATAGGAAGGGGTACTTAATGAAGCATTCCTTTCCCACTCACCCTTAGGATCAAGCAATCAAAACCAGAAGCCTTTACAAGCACTGTCCAGTCCTATGCTGGGTCCTGGCAGAGCTACAGAGAAATTTGTATTTGTAATCCCAGTGCTAACACAGTTCCTGCCACATGGGTGCTTAATGAATTATTGAATGACTGACTGATTAACTGGTCTCTGACCTCTTGGAACTTTTAAGGGGATTGAGGATTCTTGGGGTCACCATTAAGTGCTAGAAACAGTGGTGGGATTCACCTACAGTTTCAACTGTTTATGGTCAGTATGTACTAGTCAATACTCGCTATTCCTCAATGATCTCTCATGTGAGAACATTCTGGGTAGGAGGAAAGACACAGTGGGCTGAGTCATTCACCCCCATCTTATGCACTTGCTCTTACCTTGACAGTCACATGTAAGGTGACTGATCTCACCCCCTCACTCAACCCCACTCTTGTGAAATACTGCCCTTACACTTTGGGATCTAGTATGTACAATCTAGTATGTTCAGTGAGTGGGAAAGGCACTTAATTTGGAGACCTAAAGACCTAGGTTCCTGTCCCAGGCAAGGTCTGCCAATTACTATTGTGTGACACTGGGCAAGTCCCTTACCTTTCTGAGCCTTCATTTCCTCATCTATAAAAGGATACTACCCTTAAGAATTATCTCATGTGGCAGACAATAACTGCCAACTCCTAGAGAATTGGGAGGAAAGTACTTGGCAAACTTTAAAACACTATCTAAATTTGAGTTATTGTTAGTTTTTTGTTCCTATCTAGAAGCAACAAATTTAGCTTTCAGATTTTTTTTTCCCTCTATTCAAAACTACTCCTTTCCCCAGACTTAGATTTCAATTCAATTTGATTCAGCCACTATTTATGGAGCACCTACTATATACCAGCAGCTAGGTGGTGCCACAGTGCATAGAACTCCGGACCTCGAGTGAGGAAGACTCATCTTTGTAGGTTCAAATCCAGCCCCAAACACTCACTAGTTGTGTGCCCCTGGATGAGACACTTAGTCCTGTTTGCCTCATTTTCTTCATCTGTCAAATGAGCCAGAGAAGGAAATGGCAAATTGCTCCAGTATCTTTGCCAAGAAACCCCCAATGGAGTCATGAGGAATAAGACATGACCGAAACAATTGACAAAAAGCAACTGTATACCAGGCATTGAACTAGATACCAGAAACGTGAAATCATTCAATACTTGCAAGAAACTTACATTCTAATGGAAAAGTGTATGGTTTATATTCACAGATGAGTCCACACAAAGTAATTTTGAGGAAATGTGGAGATCAGAAAAGGTCTCACATTGGTGACGCTAGGCTATGCTTTGAAGGGAGCTGGAGAGTCTACAAGGCCAATGATGAGAAGGAAGAGCTTCCCAGGCATGAGGGCATAGCCTATGTAAATTCATACACAACATACAAAACAGCAAGATTTCCAGTGTCCTCTTACTCTAGTCATTCTCTTGTTGAGACCTTAATCACTTAAACTTTAGAACATAACATTTTAGAAGAAGGAAACTCAGAGATCACCTTATCATGTTGATTCATTTTACAACTATGGATTATGGGACCCTAAGAAGTCACATTCAATGACTTAGTGAGTTAGCATCAGAGATAGAACTAGAACTCAAGTCTCTCCACTCCCAGCCTAGCACTCCACTGGACTCACTCAAGCATTTCTAGAGAATCTCCACAACTGGGATTGGTTATCTGTGGTACATGTTTTCATGTTTATGCTTTCAGATGGTCGTGTATTTTCATGTGTATTCTTCTCCCTTCCCCCCATTAGACTAAAAGTTTCCCAAATATATGGACCATGTCTTTTCCATTATCTTGGTAGCGCTCTGAGGGTGAGGATCATGTCTCCAGTATTAGACTGGAAATTGGTGGCTTATTCTTCTATCATTAATTTCCCTATCTATTCTAGTTCTGGAATTTGTGCTTTTCTGAGAGTGTGCCCTTTCCCTCTCCTGCCTTGATATGATTCTTAGACCGGACCAAAGCTTATCTCATACCATCAACTACACCTTTTCTCATCCCAGTGACTTCCCAAACTGAGGCTGCCCAAGTCACTAAAAATACCTTTTATACCATTGATAAGACATCTCATGTTCACTATATGCTGTTGTCCAAATGGATTCTATTGTTGCTGCTGTTTGCCACTTTGAAAAATGAATTGACAGATTAATTCAGGTCTCAGGTAGAAAAATATTTTTTCTGAAGACACTACCTAAGAGAGTATATAATTGCGTTTCCTTTGTTTTTTTCCATAGTGAGACTTGGCAAGGCTTACAAGAAGCAACTTTGGTTACATAGAAAAGGAACTTCTAACTGTAAGGGTAAACATTCAGTATTCCTTACCCCAAGAGGTGAGACAGGCTGAAGACCCAAAAAGGTTATAAAAGTATGCACTAGGACATCTATTGGAGCAGATGGGATGAAAAAAGGGTGAAGGAAATGATAAAGAAGAAAGGAAGTAAGGGAGAAAATGAAGAAAGGTGGAGGGAAGATGTAATGGGAATGGGAATCTGAAGATCTTCCCTGCCCCTTGGTACCGTGATAGGCTTAAGTGAATCTGAGAACTTTCCCTGATATGAAAATACACTCTGCTCTCTAATAGACTGAATGTGGTCACATGGAGCCTGTGGCTAGAGGCTTGTTTTTCAGGAATGCCCACAACTTCTTATTTTGTGATTGAGCAGTGAATCAAGAGGGTTGTGATATTCTGTGACCCAGAAGAAGGCTATATATACCCTGATGTGAGGTTTTGCTTTGTGGCTTACTTTGGGAAGAGTTGTGTGATTTGGCCAGATAAGACTCTGGGCAGCCATTGAGCCCCCAGGCTTTGAAAACCCAGATGTTGTTGCTTCCCTTTCTGGTAACTAACTAGGGTATGGATATAGTAGTCAGACAGCTGGAAGTTCTGTCTACTGGTATGTTTCTCTGGGTTTTTTTTTGTCTGTTTGTAACTTCTATTTGTTTTCTCTGAAGTTCAGGGTGCTGACTTTTTCTCCTGAACTAGGTAAATGATATATGTTTGATTAAAGTAAGATTGTTAGCCCATTTTGAGTTGCTTTCCTTTAGAAAAGAAGCTCTAAGAACCTGTGCTAGCAGCCATCCTGGGTATGCTAGGGTGCTTGCTGCTACAGATAATGTAAAGTCACACATGAACAGCTTTCCAGAGGACTGCTACTATAAACAGCTTTCAAGGTTCTGATTACATAGTATAGCAAACTCTCTATTTATTCAATAAAAATCAGAGGAAAACATTCACAGAAAATCAAGGTACAGCATTCACAATGTTACAACTTGTTACAGAAAATCAAAATACGGTATTCACCATGTCACAACTCAACAACATAACATTAAAATGACCACATAGTTTTCGCCAAAGTGGTTACATAGTTTTCAACAAAGTACGATCATTTAGTAACTCAATCATTCAATCATCCTTAAGGAAGATTGCCTCCTTAAGAGACACAAAGTACAAAAATCAAAGCCCTCCACCTCTGGGTAGTACATTCATTTAGTCAATCACAAAGTCTTAAGACTTCAGTTCAATCACAAAGTACAAAAGTCAAAGTACTCCACCCCTGGGTAGTCTCAGTTGGAGATTAGTTTCCAATCATAAACAAAGTACACTCATTTGGTCAGTCACAAAACACAAAGGCCATCCACCCCTAGGTCACATCTAGGTTCAATATCATCACAACATTCAATACCCAAGGAGAGGTCTTTTCTTCATCTTGACTTGATGCAAATTCTCAGCAGTTTCTGTTCCTGGGAAGAAAAAGCTTAACAAAGCCACAATAACTGGCATCCTCTTCAATTCACTTTCTGTCTATGAAATCAACTTAGGCCCAACAAGGTGGGAGGCCTCTCTCAACAAATGACTCTGACAAAGTAACGTCAAAACAGACAGATCACATATGGGCACCATAGTCATGCTTCTTCAGTCTTCAGCAGCTCTAGCTAGCCCTTGGAAATCCTCAGGAGCTCTGGCTGTCCCTCAGCACCATAAGCTCCATTCTCAAAATCAAAATCACTTCATCCAGTCTTCACATGGCTTGCTCCAAGAAATTCTGTCTCAGTTTTCAATTCTCATTCCTCTTCTCAGTTCTTCTCAATTCTCAGTTCAGTCTTCAGTCCAGCAGCAGCTACCCTGCCTCCAAGATGCTTACCCCAGGAAATTCTGTCTGTCCAGCTTGTACTCTTTCTTACATAGGTATTAGCTCCCCCCTGTTCAGCATCTTCCTGTTACATCAGCAACAGGGGTTCATATTTCCTGTTTCTTTACAGAGGCTTAATTTGAAACTAGGTGCTAAGTACCTGTCAGCTTCCCAATACAAAGGGATCTTCAAACTTCATTACCATTACAGAAGGAGAGAGTAGGAGACAGTGTGAAAGAGGAAAGGAGGAAGTGTATAAATAGAAGGAGAAGTAGAAAAGAGAGAAAGAGAAATCTAAAGGTTAATCCAGTTCTGGGCACACAGTTGTTGTGTTTGTCTTTCCCTCTTGAAGAGGATCATGATATCAGGGAGATGATGACATGACTTGCGACTGACTTGAATCTGAGTGAATGAGGGCTGTGCAAAATCACCAGCCTCACTTTCTCTTCCAGAGCCATCTGTTCAGTGGTCAGATATTCATCAGGACAACTAGAGATGGCCCACAGTAGGAACTTAATAAATGTTTATTGACTGACTGGATGAATGAATGATGGGATAAAGAAGAGAACAGGAAAAGGGAGGGAGAAAGTGAAGACAGGAGGATGAGAAAGGACAAGACAGGAGGAAGAAAAGATAATAAGAGATTGCTTCTACCTCACCTCAACTCACCTCTCAAGACAAACTCCCTTGGACAGAATTCTACATTTTTCAAATTTTGTTGTTGTTCAGTTGTTTCAGTCACGTTCAATTCTTTATGACGCCGTTTGGGGTTTTTGGGGGGGCAAAGATACTGGAGTGATTTGCCGTTTTCTTTTCCAGCTCATTTTATAGATGAGGAAACGGAGGCAAACCGTTAGTAGGAAATAAGTAATACTTATAGTTAGTAAGTATCTGAATCTGGATTTGAACTCAGATCTTCCTAACTCCAGGCTTGGTGGTCTATCCACTGTGCTACCTAGCTGTTCTATTTTGTGAATTTACCTGCACCTATTTGAGAGAGTTGGGTTAGAAGACTATATACTTTTTGCAAAATCCCTAAAGGAAATGTCGGTGATACTTTTAAACACCCCCTCCTTCCTTCCCCTCCCCTCCTTCCTTCCCCTCCCCTCGACTTCCGTCCCTTCCCTTCCCTTCCCTTCCCTTCCCTTCTCCCTCTTCCTAATTTTGAGGTTAGCTATATAATGGATCCTTTCTCAATCCTTTAACACTTTTTAAATGTCCCTCATTCTTCAAGTTTTATTGATGGTGGAAATTGCTGGCTCAAGACAAACTGGTGAGAGAGGTGTTTTGGGTCAAAGGAGCTTTTTTCAATGCCTCTGAGGTACCATCTTTGCCTAGGAGTAGGGTCAGGTCTGGTAGAAGTAGGAATCCCTGAAGGGAACCTTGCTTCCTTGATTTTTCCATGCCATGTTTGCTGACTCTCCTTCATATCATTTCCACGTATCATAGATTCAGCCCTGCAAGGGACTTTAGATGTCATCTCTTCCACCCTCCTGATTTTGCAGATGAGGAAATGAGGGCACAAGGAAATGAAGTGATTTACCCAAGGTCATACAAGCATCAGGGGTGGGTCTTTAAGCCAAGGCGTGTGACTCTGGGACCAGTGTTCTTTCTGCTGCACCATGCCACCTCTTGAAGGGGTAGAACATGAGAGTGACTAGAGATGCAAAGCAAATGAACTTACAGCCTCCACAGTCATTTGGAGTCTCACTCATTTCCCACCAAGAAGTCTGGATCTTTCTTACACTCACACCATTGACTTAGCTCCTCCCACTGGACCAAAGCCTAGAGACTCTGCAAGGCTGGGAGCCACCCTTAGTGGTGGCCCCCCGTTCTCCTTGCATTTTCTAGTTGCTTCTCTTCCTCCCCCCTCCCAACTCTAAACTACCCAGTACCTCCAGGGCTGAGGTAACTTCTCTGTTACACAAATTGGTGATAGGTCAGAGCCAGGGGAAAGTCCTGGGCCCCCACCTGGCACTTCCCCCCCTTTCTTTTCCCCTCTTGTACTTTCATGAAGTGAATATCATTATTAATATTATTTGCCTAATTAACACATTGGCTGGATGACAGAAAACATATAAACAGGTTTCTCTGAGGAAACTCTGTCTGATTAAAACTGCAGCCTGGCTAATTAGATGGAAATTTCTTCATTAGTTCCCCTATTTTAGATGAGCAATCCCCTCTTTCTCTCTCCCTTCCAGCCTCCCTTCTCCTTCTCACTCATGCTCTCCTCTCTCCCCACTCTTTTCATCTCCCCTAACAATCAAAAGAAATTGTTACCAGTCCCAGGCCTCTCATAGATTCTGTCCCCCCAACCTTCTCCATCCTCTTTTTTCTTTTATACACCTGATTGCATTTTTCCCAGTCTGCAATTACTCTTTGGTCTGAAGCTGGCCAAAGAAAATCTGCTCTGAGGGATGGGTGATGGCAGCCAGGGGTGTTGATGCATAGCTCTAAGCTATGCAGTGATGGATATTGTACAGCTGCAGGGGGGAAGGGAAGGGAAGGGAAGGGAAGGGAAGGGAAGGGAAGGGAAGGGAAGGGAAGGGAAGGGAAGGGAAGGGAAGGGAAGGGAAGGGGAGGAGAGCTGACTCGTTAATTTAACTAACAGTCAAAAGTTCTCCTTCATATAACAGGCCGCATGTTTTTTTTTCCCCCAGTATAGGGCAATTGTGTGTGTATGTAATACCAAGTGCTTCACTCACCTTACCCCCATCTCCTCTGCCTTGGATGACTAGGAAGCAGACCCAGGAGATTTGAATAGCCCTACCCTATTGATCAGGGAAGCTAGATGGCCCAGTGGATAGAGAACTAGGTTTGGGAATCAGGAAGTCATCTCCATGAGTTCAAATCTGGTTTTACACATTTACTAACTATGTGGCCCTGGGGAAGTCACTTAACCCTATTTGCCTCAATTCCTCATCTGTAAAATGAGCTGGGGAAGGAAATGGCAAACCACTCCAGTATCTTTGCCAAGAAAACCCCAAATGGGGTTACAAAGACTCAGAAACAAATGAACAACAACAGCAACACCCAGTTGATCCCTGAGGGACTATGGGAGAGGGGGCAAAGAAACAACTAACTAGTGAGAAGGAATGAACCAGAGGGATCTCAACCTAATGGGAGCTGCTTAGGCAGGCAGCACCCACATTTCATGGGTGCTGGTAGTGAGAGCATATCAGAATAAAAGTCATCTTGTCTCGACTTGGCATTGGTAATAGAAGATTTGGAAGATGAAAGCAGCAGTAGTGATCATCTGACCTCTAGGACACTTTTGTGAGGCTAGGCATTGGCAGATGAGGACTAACACTACCTGCTGAAGAACTGTGGGCTAAATGGTGGTTTGTTTTTGTTTTGTTTTTTTTTTTGCTTTTTGGAGAGCAGTTGGGGTTAAGTGACTTGCCCACGGTCACACGGCTAGTTTTTTGTGTTAAGTGTCTGAGGCCGTATTTGAACTCAGGTACTTCTGACTCCAGGGCCGGTGCTCTATTCACTGCGCCACCTAGCCGCCCCTAAATGGTGGTTTTTAAGACATTGAGAAATTATGATGAGAGGTAGTAAAGGGGAGTAATGACTCTCACCATCTTCTGGGAGCTATAGCAAATTGCACTGAGCAGAAAGCCAGAAGAAACATGGAAGGGAATGCCAATGAGGAATGCAAATAAGCATCTCTGCTAGGTCTTAGTAGACAGTATGGACAGTGGAGCCATATAAGGGACAATGCCATCTCCTAGGAAGTATAGAAAACTATGAAAGAGAGTTAAGGTCAACCCTAAAAAGGCAGCCAAAGGAACTGCGGAGAGGCATGAGCATGAGCATCTCTTCTGGGCCTCAGTGGGAAGTAAGAATAAACAGAAGGGTCACACTAGAGGCTTCTGGGAGCCCTATCCAGGGCTCAATTAGACCATACAGGCTAAAGACCATATAGGTTAACCTCTGCTGTGAGTTCTACTTCTTTTCTTTGTCCCATAAATAAATGTCATCATTCTTCGGGTCCTACAAACTATATTATTTCCGAGGGATTGTGTTGACATCACCGAGTAATGTTATATAGTGAACCGTCCATATCATCTGAGCAGGGGGAATGAGCCAAAGATATTCATCAAAGTGTTTGTGGCTGCTTCATATCTCAAAAGCCTAAGATAAATCTGTCTAAACTAAACTAAACCTGTACAAAACTAAAATCTGTCTCCTTGTGACTTTCAGATAATTGGTCTCAGTTTTGCCATCTAAGTTTATACAGAATAAAGTTAATTCCTGGCTTCTGGAGCCCTCAGAATACTGGGTGTATCCTTTAGAAACTGATCCAATTTGTTGATCTTTCTCTTAAAATGTGTCATCTAGAAGCAGACACAATGATCTTACATAAGTAGGTGATTTAGAATACTAGGTAAGTATATGATGAATAGAACGTATGATGAACTCTATAAAAATTCAGAAGGAGATTCTGGAACACAGGAAATCTGTTCTTCAAGCCTGATTCTGCTACTAATTAACTTGTTCTTTGACCTTGGGTAAATGATTTCACCCCTGTGAGACTGTTTCCTCTTCTATTTTATGAAGGGTATTCAGCAAAATTATTTCTAAAGATCCTTTCTAACTTTAAAAATGACCCTGTGGGATCAGAGACAAATCACTTCATATGTCTATGAACTTCATCAGCAGCCTCTGTGAAATAAGGGGGTTGGAGTCTATGATCTCTGTGACCCCACTGAGCTCTGAAATACTATGAATCCTATGAGATTTCTGTGGGCTCTGATGATCACAAAAAGCTTCTAGAGGAAATGAGAGTTGGGCAAGTGCTTGAAGGATGTGTAATAACCATAACTCACATTTATACAGTGCTGTATGGTTTACCAAGAGCTTTCTTCACAACAACAATTTGAGATAGTTCATATTTTATACCATCCGTACTTTATAGAAGGGAAAACTAAAGGTCAGAGGTTAAGTAAGCTACCCAAGGAAATACAAATAGTAAGTCATCATATCCAGGAGCCAAAACTCGTTCCTGATCCCCCCAGATATTAGTGTCCTACTTCCCCCTCCCCCCCTCCCCGCCAACAATAATGGGTAGAATATTGGCCTTGAAGTCAGGAAGAGCTGGGTTGAAATCTTCCTTTAGAAACTCACTAATGGTGTGACTTTGGCCAAGTCACCTTTCTGAGCCTGAGTAATGGGGAGTAATAAAAGTGTCTATTTCACAAGATTGTTTGAACATCAAATGAGATAAATATAAAGCGCTTTGCAAATTTTAAAAGGTTATACAAATGCTACTTATTGTTATTTTTATTATTACTTTTAGTTTATTTTGTTGATACTTTGCATGTGCCTACATATATATGTACATGTTGCCTCCTGTGGCTAGATCATAAGCACGTCTAGGGTGGGGTTATTTCATACTTATCTTTGTATTCCCCCACCTAGAATGGTGCCTGGCAAATAGTGGTGGAGCTGGTATTAGAACCCAGGTTTCTCTACTTGTCCAGTGATCCTTGAGAAAGAGAATACTCAGGCACTACCTAGCCCAGTCCTCTCCTGAGCTCACCTGGTAGCTCATGACCTGTTTAATTACTATCAAACAAAATGGGCAAGAGGAAACTAGGAAAAGGAAAAAGATCATGGGGTCATAGAGTTAGAAGGAATTTCATAGACCATGGTTCAAATCTAACCTCTTTATCTTACAGATAAGCAAATTGAAACATAGAAAGGACAAGAAATGTGCCCAGTCTCCCAGCATCCCTCAATGCCAAGTCTATCACACTTTTCATAGAAATTTTCAAGTCAGGAAGCATTCATTAAGTGCCTACTATATGGTAAGTACTGGAGATACCAAGAAAGGCAAGAACAAAAGAAAACAAAAACCCACACGTTTCTGTTCTCAAGAAACTTTAAAGTCCAATGAAGAGAGACAATATGTGAATGACTGTGAGAGGAAAGAGGGGTGGTGGGGGGAAGATAAAGGAGGCAAAGAAGATAGAAAAGGGGTGGGGACAAACATCACCTTTCTACTTTGTGGAATATTCGCTTGTTGTAATGTCTAGAAGAAAAATCCTTAGTGAATGTAATACCAAGCAGGCATGTGTGCGAACTGGCTTCCTCACTAACCATCAGTCCTCAACCAACAGACCCAAGAGCAGGATGTGTGTTTAAACATCTAGAAATTTTACTTCCATTTCTATGTTAACATTTGTCATTGAGATGAGGGGATCGTGTTTGTTTGGAATTTTTGGTAATAAAGCAAAGTCTTTCTCTCTAGAATCCTTTCTGTCATTCTCCTTCATTGTGCCAAATCAGCATTCTTCTTGTAAGGTAATACAAGTGCCTGGCTGGCCTGGTAATTTTTTTAGGATAAACTTATTGTTTCCGGGATGGTATCAATAGTAATCAGTGTTGCCTAGGTCCCCCACCTAGAGGTGAGCTCAGCCACCCATGTTACCAGATGGAAACTGATCTTGTAATTTTCACCAACCTCACTGTGGGTGAGTAGACCATACATGGGGTGATTGGGTGGTTGACACTAGCAACCAGGCCACAGGAACATTACTGTTTAGTTTCTTATCATATAGCCAGATTCATAGATGTATCCCAGAGGCGAGCTAGTCCAACTCTTTCCTTTTAGAGGCAAGAAAATAAGGGGCCAGAGGGGTCAAGAGACTTTGATCATCATTTTAGAACTGGAAAGGACCTCGGAGGCCATCTGGCCTCACTTGACAAATGAGGAACTGAGGCCGAGAGAGGCTGAACAATTTGCCTACGGTCAAACTGATAGTAAGTAGCGGGCTGGGATTTGAATCCAGGTCCCCTAAATCCAAATACAGCATTCTTTCCATTGTATTATATGCACTTCTAATATATGTGGGGATAGTTAGGTGGCACAGTTAGATGGAGCAACCAGGCCTGGAGTCATGAAGACCTGAGTTTAAATCTGGCTCTAGACACTTAATAGCTGTGTGATTTTGGGCAAGTCACTTAATCCTATTTGCCCCATTTCTTCATCTATAAAATGAGCAGAAGGAAATGGCAAACCACTCCAGTATCTTTGCCAAGAAAACCTCAAATGGAGTCCCAAAGAGTTAGACATGACTGAAACAACTAAACAACAAAAAAAATATAAAACTCATTCTTCTAAAGTCACTAATAAAAATTATCTTCAAGTATTTGGATCAATGGTGATATAATTACACTTAATAATTAATACCCACTTGCTTTTTAAAATACACCACTAAATCTTTGCCCTTCACTTTTAGTTTCTGAGTCATTTTGACTATAATCAGACCCATTCTGATATCTGATCCCCTTCCCTATTTGAGATTCTTGCTCAGCTCACATGAAGGTCGTAAACAAAAACTCTTAGTCCTAATAGACTCAATTTCCAACTTTCCAGATGATCTACAACTGGAATTAGCCCCCAAAGAGCTTCGTGGGAGGCTATAGAGGCAGTGACCTTTATCACCTTTATTTCTGAAGTGGCATGCAGAAAAGCAAGCCAAGTCAAATAGTTAAAAAAAAAAAAAAAAAAAAAAAAAAAAAAAAACAACAACCCAGCAGCAATAATAGCACAAGTTGAGGCAAAATCAATGACCAGATTTGAACAGACAGTGTTTACCTCCCTCTGACCCTGACTTCAAAGCTTCCTGCCTCTTGGAAGTGCCAGGTTTTTGTTTTTTTTTGGTAGTGTTTTTTTTTTCCCCCAATGCATTCACTTGTATTGAGAAACTGCAAATGGAAGAGTTTGTTTCTTCTTTCTTTTCTTTCATATTTTTTTGTCCAGAGAACTGAACACTGCATACCATACTCATTACAATCCTCTCAATTCCTCCCCTAGAAACATTCACTCTCTTCCCCTAATAACATTATTTATATTTTAGATGTCATACCCAATTACTTATGGATGCAGAACCATAACAGTTTCAACCTTGCTTATCCAAGGAGAGGGAAAGTATATGCTGAAGGAGGAAACAGAGTTAAGAAAAAAAATAAAAGGAGACCTACAGGTGACAGTATTAACTTGTTATGTAAATATGTTATTCAATTGTTTCTCCTCTTCATCTCCCCTCCTCCAAAATATCAGCCAGCTAATCATTCAGATGCTGGGCTGATTCATGAATATTAAACAGGACTTTGAGTTTCTTCTGAAGCTGAGCCTCCTTATCTGTGGTTGACAGTATTGCCTAGTGATGGCACTAGAGTGAGATTTTCTGAGACCCAGTCATAATAGGGCCCTGATGGCACCCATTCATCTCCCCATCCACCCACCCACCCATCCATCCATCCATCCATCCATCCATCTTTCCATTCATCTACTCATCCTTCCATCTCTCTTTTCTTCTACCCATCCATTCATTCAACAAACACTGATTAAATACCTGCTGTATGCTGGACCCTATGCTAGACCCTGGATGAGTAGAAAGTTTAGATGTGACACAGTCCCAGCTTTTAAAGAGCTTGCAATCTGGCAGGAGGATAAAACACAAACACAGATAATTATAATATATACTACACAGATAACTCCAGGGGAAGTCCTTCATCCTCTTGATGACCCTTTTTCACCATATTGTTTTTTTTTGTTTGAACCAATGATTTTTAACAGGATAGGAAATTTCTAATGTGGAATATATCAATGCAGATCAAAATCTTCTTTATAAGCTATATTCTCATAGAGCTACCTGGGATATAGAGAGGTCAAGTGATTCTCCAGGGGTTGGTCACATAGCCAGTATTTGTAAGAAACACAACTGGAATCAATTAGTCAGTCAGCATATATCCTGCTATGTATCAGGAACCATACTAGATGCTGAGGATACAATGGCTAGAGTGAATGGATTCCTGCTTCCAAGGAACTTCCTTTCTCTCAAGGGAGATAATATGTACATTTATGTGTATAAATAGAATAAATAAAAACTACAATATACAAAGTGGTTTGGGCAACAGAGAGGATCAGAAGCAGTTTTATGAAGAAAATAGAAACCTCTTGACCTGAGACTCAAAAGAAATAGGAATTCTGTAGGTTGAAGGAGAAGAAAGAGAACATTCATGGCACTGAGCCCATGTCTTCCTGCCTGTCTCTCAGACGAGTCCTTTATTTGTTACTCTATGTTGTCTCTCTTATCTGCAATATAGAACTTGCATTCAATGAACAAATATTGATTGAGCGGCTGTACAATATGCCCAGCTTCACTGCATGCTAGGCACTTTGGGAATAAAATCAATATTAAACAGGATGCTGAGTTTGTTCTGAAGCTAAGCCTTCTTCTCCATGGAGGTTGGGGGTGGGAGGGAAGTATTGCCTAGTGGTGACACTAAGAGTAAGATTTCTTCCATCTCAACCCTAATATGTCCCTGAAGTATCTATCCATCCACCCATCCATCTGTCCACCCATCCATCCATCCGTCCATCCGTCCATCCATCCATCCATCCAGCCAGCCATCTGTCCGTCCATCCATCCATCCATCCACCCATCCATCTGTCCATCCAGCCAGCCAGCTAGCCAGCCATCTGTCCATCCATCTGTCCATCCATCTGTCCATCCATCCATCTGTCCATCCACCCATCCATCCATCCATCCACCCATCCATCCATCCATCCATTCATCCATCCATCCATCCATCCACCCATCTAACAGTCCCTGATATCAAAGATTTTAGTTGGGGAGATCAGACATTCTCTGTCTCCTATCTCCTATCATTTTCCTATCCTATCAAAGAAGTGCTTCATTCAGTGTTATTAGAGTTTAGCAAAAGTGTCACGGAGAAGGCAAGCTTTTACTGGACCTAGAAGAGTGGATAGGAA
Source organism: Pseudocheirus occidentalis (assembly GCA_028646575.1). Taxonomy (NCBI): domain Eukaryota; kingdom Metazoa; phylum Chordata; class Mammalia; order Diprotodontia; family Pseudocheiridae; genus Pseudocheirus; species Pseudocheirus occidentalis. The sequence continues at coordinate 124,757,816 of CM053598.1, forward strand.
ATAAAATGACATCCCAGAGCTCTCATCTTTCTTAAGAGGGAAAGCACCAGTGTGTAAACTAGCTAAGACTTTTATAGAACTACCTTTTGTCTAGTCCAAAGGTTCTTAGCTTTTTGTGTGTCTGGACTCCTTTGGCAATCTGCTGTAGCCTATGGACCTCTTCTCAGAACCATGTTGTCTATTAGATTCATGATTGAAAGTTAGAGGTTTGGGAAAATAAAAATGCTATTTTTTTCTCATTTAAATTCACAGACTCCTTGGAATTTGTCTATGGGCCAGATTTGTAGCTAAGAATGACTAAGCCTTCAAGGATGATCCAATGTCAAATTCTGATGTATGATCCAGAAGGGTCCAAAAGAGAATATCTTTTCCCTCTTTTGTCTCCTTCCTGCTTAGCACAGTACTTGGTACATAGTAGGATGCTTAATAAATGTTTATTGATTGATTGGTTAAGAACCTCTCCTCTAAATTTGGAACTTTGAATTTGGAATTTGTCGCAAAGGACAGGCTATGCATATACTTTGATCCAGCAACACAGGAATACAGACTACTAGGTCTATATCCCAAAGAGATCACAAAAAAGGGAAAAGGATCCATATGTACAAAAAATTTCTAGCACCTCTTTTTGTGGTGGCAAAGAATTGGAAATTGAAGGAATGTCCATCATTTGCGGAATGACTGAACGAGTTGTGATATGTGAATGTAGTCTGACTTCTTTACTCTGTTTACTCATCTTCCCAGCAAATACTCGACTTTCTAACTATCTCAAGGTAGGACTCTGCTTCCAGTGGGGATGGGGGAGGGAGTGTGTATACTGTCCCAGGCTTCAGGGATTTCATATCAGCCACTAGATCCTCCACCATCAATGGGCCCAGAGCTCAAGAAGCAGACACTGCTGCTGCTGTTGCTGCTGCCGCTGCCACCTCCGCCATCCTGGGGCTGGGACCAAACCATGCTCCTCTTTCATCCAGATCCCACAGAATTTCCCCACTGACCCTTCTTGCTGTCCTCAGTGTTTGTGGGTTGAGAATTCTGGATACTGCCACAACTGCCAGTGATTCAGCTCCAGCCCTGTCTGTACCAGTGCAGCCTGTGCTGGACTGCACTCCACTCCCAGCCTGGTGCAGTAGAACTGTAGACCTTTTAGGCCCTCTTGGGCTGCAGATGTGTTTCACTCTGTCATTTTGTAGATTCTGCAGCTCTAGGATTTGTTTAGAGTAATTTTTTTACAGGTATGTAGAGGGCTTTGGCAGAGATCTCCCGTAAGTCTCTGTTTTTATTCTGCCATCTTGGCTTCATCCCCTGTGATATATTAATGTAATGGAATACTATTGTTCTATGAGAAATAATGAGTAGGCAGATTTCAGAAAAACCTGGAAAGACTTAACATTAACTAATGCAAAGTGAACTGAGCAGAACCAGGAAAATATTGTGCAAAGTAACAGCAACATTGTGCAATGATCAACTATGGCTGATTTAGCTCTTCTCAGTAATACAATGATCTAAGACAATTCCAAAAGACTCCTGATGGAAAATGCTATCCATATCCAGAGAAAGAATTAATAGAGTCTGAATATAGATCAAAGCATGCTATTTTTTACTTTCTTGATTTTATTTGTAGTTTTTTTCCTTTTGTTCTGTTTCTTCTTTCACAACATGACTGATATGAAAAGAGTTTCATGTGAATGCACATGCATAACCTTTATCAAATTGCTTACCATCTTAGGGAGCAGGGCAAGAGGTAAGGAGAAAGAAAATTTGGACTTCAAAATTTTATGTAAAAAATGTTTAAAATTGTCTTTATATGCAATTGGAAAAATAAAGTACTATTTAAAGGGAGGGAACCCCCTCCACTCTAGGGAGTATCTGAATCTTTGCCAGAGGTAAACAAATGGCTACAGAAGTATTTGGAGTTAGCTGCCTTGCCTCCCAACAATACAGTAAATTTCCCAGATAGTTTTGCCAGGCAGCCAGAAGACCTCCCAGAGTTTTTGGCCCAATATAAACTGCTAATCTGCCTCCATCAATTGCCCCCAGGGATTCCCCATAGTCTGGCCAGGGTAGGTTTTGTTGTATCTCACCTGGTAGGAGAGCTCGCCGGCGGATAGATCATTTTCCTTTCACTGAAAACAGTTCCCTATTGGACAAAGAAGAGGTTTTTCCCTGAAAGCTCTAGGAGACTTATGATTCCCCTTCCACCACCAGGTGTTTAGTTTAAATTGACCTACACTTGGAATTGCCAAATTAAGTAGGAAAAAGGGTGTGTTATAGAATCTCCTAACTCCCTCAGTATCCTAAATCCTAAACGCCTTGAAGGTTTGGCTGTTCTTAGCTACAATGAATTAGCCCAGGGAGCAGAAGTCACCAACCTGCCCTAGTTTGTTTGAGAATATATACTAGTGCAAAACAAAACATTTGTTAGTTAGTTAGAAAAAAACATTGGGTTTTTTTTTTCCATTTGGGAAATGAATGAATGAAAAGCATTTAGAAAGTGTTTACTATGTGTCCCAGCATGATGCCAGGTGCTAAAAAAAAAAATAGAAAAGAGGGATAGTTCCTGCCGTTAAGGAGTTCATACTCTGAGGTGAAGGGAAACAAGCCCATATAAGCTTTCAGCTGCAAGTCATATGGAAAGGTCTGGAAATAGGAAGGGTACCATGTAGTAGGACAGGTGGCAAGGCCCAGGAGTTCTTATGGTTCATCAGTAGGTCGAACGTGGTACCCAGGAGGATAGAAGGAATAATGGCAAGGCAGATGTTAAGACCCAAAGGAAATTAGGATGAAGTTATGGGATAGAGGGAAAGACCTGAAGGTCCTCTAGCTAAATGGAAATGCTATAGTGAGTAACCTTACTTATTTAGCTATGTCTTATCTGCAGCACATGGGACTGGAGGAATTCCACTACCATTAGGAATGGGGTAGTGGGCATGGAGCAGGAATAATGATTTTCCTTCTGCAGGAGTAGGGAGGGGGAGATGGTTATTGTGTAGCTAAAGGGAAGGGTAACAATTGGAGGAGGAAGAAAGAAGACCACAGATATAGTTGCCTTGGGGAGTGGGGTAGTTTGGCTTTCCCTTTCATAGGAGAAAAGGACCAGAACAGCTACACTGTACAGTGGTAAAAGGATGGTAGAGGATTCCAAGATGAGGCATAGGGATGGAAGTTGTCATTGGAAAGAAGAACTCCACCTTCCAGGGAGAAAATGTGCTTTATGCCCCTCCATATAAGTGTTCTGGGATGAAGCCACATTTATTCCATTGCTAATTATTACTCACATGTACCAGGATCAAGTATTTTTTTTAACCCGCGTGAAGTTGTGCCTTTGATGGTAGCTAAAACTCAAACATTCCCTTTAGTATTCTCTTGACCCATCCTCCAATAGTTACTTTTTTCAATTCAGTCTTTGTCTAAAGGGAAGAATTAGCCAAATAGGGTGGGTAGGTCTTAACTTCCTAGAACCGTCAGTCATAATGCTGCTAGAACCAACCTATTCTTCCATTCTCTGAAGGAGAAAATCCTTGGGTAGAAGTTCTCCTGTTATTTTGTGCAGAAGATCTGAGAATCTTTGTGCCTGTTTTTATGCCACTCAGTTTCATTAGCATTTGGAGTGAACCCTCTCTAAAATTAGGAAACACACAAAGACTGCATTTCCTCCCGTTTCCACATTCCTTTCTCCTTTTCCTCTTCCTACTTCTCTACCCACCTTAGACAGCCTTCATTTTTTCTTTATTACTTTAATCTTTATTTGGTAGGGACCAAATCTTCTCTAAGAGATTCTATTTACACTGAGAAATCCATGACTGATGACTTAAGTTGGGACTTTTCTGGTGGTAGTCCCAGAGTAATGAAGGCTGTATTTTATAAGGACCAAAAATTTAAGCTAAAAGTATGAAGTTGTGACAGTGAAATTTCAAGGAATAGCCAGAGCACCTGGGAGGAGGAAGGGACCTAGTCCTTTAAATTACAGTATGCCACCAATCACCTCTGCTTTACCTACAGGTGAGGTTGCTAGACATCAGTGTCTTTCTTTCCTTCAACTAGTCCAACTCTGTCTATGATAGAGATTTTGGCTTCTGGCAATGTTATGTCTTGCTTTTGTACAGTCCAGAATGCTACCTCCTCCCTGCCTCATTCTCCTCCCACCCCCATCTCTGTCTCTGTCTCTCTGTTTTTGTCTCTCTCTGTCTCTGTCTCCCTGAGTCTCTCTCTGTCTCTTATTCCCTCTGTCTGTCTTGTCTGTCTCTATCTGATACACCCCTGCCATTTTCTCCCCATAAAGGAAAACTTTTTTAGAATTTGGGTCTTAATTTTATTGAGCTTAACACTTGAGAAGCAGAGCACTGAGCTGCAGGTGACTGATCCCTGGGACTGAGGTTCTCACAAAGGCTTGGTTTGGTATGATAATTGCTGGAGTCCTAAATCAGCACAATAAATGACTTCCGTGCTGTATTTGGACCAATGTTCCATGCATATCCACCAGAGCACTCCATCATTATCTTACTGTTCTCATTAGGTTCCATGGTGCTGAACTACTGATGCTGGCCCTATGTGACCATTTCTTATTCCTTAATAATGTTCTCACTTCACAATTACAGCTACAAAGAAAGGACAGCTCATTTGGTTAAATACAACCCTGGATCTTTTTTTCTCACAGGGCAGGAAAACCTGGATTCCTTTTGCATATTAAGGCCATTCTCTTTGCTCTGTGTTTTAAGGACAGCCCAAAGCTCCTGGTCTTTGGATAATTCAGTCTATTGCCCATGAATAAACTAATCTCCAAATATTTTAATACTTCCTATGTGGAAGACCCCATTGGGAATACAAAAAATATAAGATATAGGTCCTGTCCTCAAAGAACTTACGCTTAAGTTGTTAAAATAAGATAATACTCATATGGAAAGAAAATGAACAGTTCATGATAGTATATGAATATTATATGAAAAATACAGACAATAGGGTCAAGAGGGAGCAAAAGCAACAAGACATAGTGAAGAGAGTGGGACTTGGCGTGAGAACTCAGCCAATGAAAGGAGGAATTAATTAATAAATTAATGGATGTATGAAAAAGCATTTATCAAGCAGTTTCTATGTGCTAGGCAGTATACTAAATGCTGAGGATACTACTACTACTGCTACTACTACTACTACTACTACTACTAATAATAATAATAATAATAATGATAATGATAACCGCAATCATATTTCTAATTGTAATCATAATAAAACCAAAGTAGTCCCTGACCTCAGGTAGCTCATATTCTTATAAAAGAAAAAAGACTATATGGGGAATTGTAGCCAGGGAAAGATATTTTGGTCATGAATTCCAAGGGATTGTCAGTAGAGCCATAGACACATGCTTTCCCCTACTGGTAGTATTTATTTGATTACTGTTCCCAAAGTAAGAGATGGAAAGCAGAGGTCATGATGAGGGAAGGATGGGTATATGCATGACACATGAAGATATCTGTAGAGTCTGTGGTGGGTCTAGTTTGGGCTAAATAAGATGAACTGCAACCATCAAAAGTCCAGAGTGCCAGGAAGGGAGCCAGAGTGCTGGATCAGAGGTAGAGACTGGAGTGTCAGAACATAGTAGAAAAATGGCCAGGGAGCCACTTGGTGGCTCTGGGCCTCAATTTCCTCAACTAGACATTGAGGAATGAACTTAATAATACTTGCACAACTTACCACAGGGGTGTTGTGAGGAAACACTATATATAGTAAGGGGAGTTATCATTGCCCTCATCGTTACTGGAAAGAGAGCTCATTGGAGGTAGTTAGAGAATATTCTTTTGTGAGGGTAGAATTCTATCTGGACGTTCAAGTATGTATCTTCTCCCTTCCATGTAAATAAGATTTAGATGGATGGAGAAGTAGAGAGGAAGAAGACATTCCAGAATGGAAAGGTAGGATTAGAACCCCAAACCCCTATCATAAAACCACTGAATTTCAGAGATAGATGGGCTCATCAAAGCAGAATTCCTAGAACACTAATTATGTGTAAAGTACTTTGTAAATTCTAAAAGTCTATATAAATGCAGCTATATTTCTTATTGTGGTTATTGTTATTATATTCCCTATCTAATTCTTAATCATATAATATAGAGACAACTCTGTGTTGTTGTCTATCATATGTATATTAGCTTTGCATGCACAGATAGATGGTGAGCTCATGGAGAGCAAAGAGCATATACTCCCTTTCATCTCCCCGCAGCATCTAAGTGCTAGTGGGAGCTTAATTCCATGCATTTTCTGACGCATTAACATAATAAAAAGAGCACTGAACTAAGAGTTAGGAGACCTGGTTTCAAGTACTGGGTTTCTGCCACTGAATTGCTCTCTGTGAACACATCACAAATCACATGTGAGAAAAGGATGCTAGATGAAATTAGATACCTCCCACAAAGAAGAAATGGTATGTTATCCATCTATATGCCCATCACAGGATATGGACATCATAGGTCCTCAGGAAACACATGATGTTTCATTTGAGGACAATACAACCTAAAAGTCTTCAAAAGGGACATTAAGCTCAGAAAACATATGGGTGCTGTCCATGGTATCTATCCTAAGTTGATTCATTCAGCGGGGCTCTAAGAAGACATAAAACAGAGACCAATTCTTTTCTTCTTCTCTTTAAAGTTAAAAGACCATAAATCATGCATGTGCAAATTCAGTAAATAATTAATGTCCCTGCGCATGTATCTGTGACAATTGTGCTTCAGCTGCATGAGATGTTCTGCTAATTAAAGACTTATTTTCTTACGGGAAGCATTTTGTGGAAGATAGTTCACACACTCCAGTTTAGAAAAATTTTTATGACCCTTAGGCTCTGCCAAGTGAGTAAACTGATGGCACTGAACAACACAAGGCTTATTAGATGGAAATGTTGTGTGCACTTTGGCTCTACAATTTCCAAACACCCCTCGTCATTTTCTAACAATCATAAAGGATGAACTCATATGCACATATACTCAACAGCATGGAATCAGAGTATAGTAGAGATGGAATAGAACTTAGAAATGGAAATCAACCCACTTATTTTATAGATGAAACTATAGATAGATTAAGACATATGATGTGACTTCTCCAAGCATAGCTCTTGACTCTGGTCTCCCAGGAGAGTCCCCTCCACTCCACCATGCTGCTTATAGATACATTGATAAGTGTTTTCATGTGTAGGTGTGTATGACTCTGAGTCCTAAAACTGACTTCTAATTCAGCCTTAAGGTAAAGGAGGGTTTGGTAAGTGCTCCTACATAAAGTCTGCTAAGCATCCCTGGAAAGCTCGAAAATTGGGAAGTGACAGTTGGGATGAAATCTTAACCATTTTAATAATGTTTGGGACCATGACTATGGCAAGGAGATTAGTAGGCAAGTGTAACCGTGTGTAATTTTTTCCTAAGAATTCCATTAGCAAAATCAAATGGGCCAATGATGGTGGGGGTTGGAAGCAAAGTTTTCTGAAGGCCAAAAGGAAAGAGATGTACAGAGCCATTTGTGGGGGTTGTTAGCTTTGCATTCTGGATGTGCTCAGCTCCCTATGCAGTTTTCTGACCCCCAAAGCTGCATGATGTCTGCAGGGAAAACCAGGTCTGAGACAATGTAACCTCAATTCATTGATTTATTCCTTTAACAAATATTTATTGAGCTCCTACTATATTTAGGTCACTGTAGTAGGTGCTGTAATCCACCAAGATTAAGGCCCTGTATTCAAATCCTGACTCTGTCATTTGCTACCCATGAGAACCTAGAGAGATCATTTGACTTTTTTGGAGCTCAGTTTCTTCACTATATACTAAAGGTCTTGGATTGGAAGGCTTCTAATGTCCCTTTCAGCTCAAAATCTAGGATCCTTTTCCTCAGAGTTTCTGTCTACTGGGAAATTCTCCCTTTGTTTCCATACTCCTTAGCAATTCAATCCAGTAGCAATTATTAAGCTTGTACTACATGTCAGACCCTATGCTATGTGATGGTGCTACAAAGGTTAAAAAAATCTCATTCACCAAGAAACTTACTTTTTCCTGGAGAAAACCACAGATAATCAAATACTAAATAATGCAAAATAAATATAAAGTAATTTCTGTAGGAGGTGAGGAAATAGTATCAGCTGAACTTATTAGGAAAGGCATCTTTAAGGAGATAGAACTTAACCTGAGTCTTGAAGTGAATAGGAATTCCAAGAGGTAGCTATGAGAAGGAAGTGCTCCAGGAGTAGAGTATGGCCTGTGGAAAGGTAGGGAGGTGGGAGACTGTTTCAATATTCTACCAAGTAGGCCAGTTTGGCTGAAATGCAGGATTTGTGGACAGGGGTGACATGAAATCAGTCTGAAAAGAGAGATTGTAGTGAGATGGTGAAGGACTTTAAAAGTCAAATGGAAAATTCTTATTTATACTAGAAACGATATAGAACTACTGAAACTTCTTGAGTTAGGGATGACATGGCCAGGCCAATGCTTCAGAAATATTAATTTGTCAGCCGTGTATAGGATAAATTAGAGAAGGGAAACAATGGGGTCTGGAAGACCAATTAGGAAGTTATTACATTAATCCAGATGAGGGGTGATGAGAGCTGTGTAATAGGAGAGAAGACCGATGTGAGAGGTATAAAAATAGAACAATTGGTTGGGTCTAGGGTGGTGGTGAGAGGGAAAGCAAAGAGGTGGGGATGACTCCTAGGTTGTGAAACTGGGTGACAAGAAGTACATCAGTGCCCTTGACAGAAATGAGGGAGTTGGGAGGATGAGTGAAAATGACAGTCTTTTGGACATGTTAAGTTTCAAATGCTAATGGGATTTCTAGGTAGAGATATCCAGAAAGTATCTGGTGCTGTGTGAGTGGCACTCAGGAGAGAGGCATGGGCTGGATATGTAGATTTGGTAGTTATCTGCATAGAGATCAAGTTGAAATCATGAGAACTGATGAAATCACTGACCAAGGCAGAGTTGGATTTCATAGCTCTCCAGAGCATGGGCCCATGGGAACTAGACATGTAACCATGTAACCCTACTTCTCACTATTCAATTCAGTTTTTATTTATGCAGCAACTAATAGCTACCCATCCTTGTGTCAGGCATTATTTGAACATAGACTTAAGATTTCATTCCTACTTTTAAGGATCTTATGGGACCATCTCTAGCTGGTAACTTTGCACAGTCCTTCCTCACTTAAATCCAATTCACTTGTAAGTCTGATGTCATGGTCCTCTTTGAGAATGAAAGACAAAGAACATAAAAATCTTATAGTCTAATCCTAGAATATAAGAAAATATTCCTTCCCCATTCTGTCTAGCCTACATTTTGTTTCCAGAACAGGTTATGTTCATTGCATACTCTTTTACCTCTCTCATACTGCTGCACCCCCTCTGAAGTCTTCTATATTAATCTAAATATTTAATTAATGACTCTCAATCTAAATCCATCCTTTGAGATGTAGCTCAAGGGCCACCTCTTCTAGGAAGTTCTAAGTCATCTCTTCTCTAAGATCATCTCCCACTCATACAATATAGCCTACTGTCTTTTATTCTTCTCCAATGACTCTATATATAGCAGACTTGTCTTCTCAGGTAGATGGTAAGGTCCCTAAGGACAAGAGCTGTGTCTTTGCATTGTCCATCTGTTTGTTTTTTCAGTCCACCCACACTCCCAACCTAGTATACATAGCACCTAGCAAATGACTGTGCATGCTGCAGATACTTGGAAAAGACAAGAAATTGAATTGACAGGCCCAGCAATCGAGGCACCAGGCACTTGCTTCCCAAATAATCTATGTTGTTTCATAGTCTCCCTTCCTCCCACCATCCACTGAACACACACACACACACACACACACACACACACACACACACACACAAACACTCATACACACACAGCTTGCAAAATCTAATAACAACCAGTTTAAAAACATCCTAAAAACAGAAAATTTATGTAGCATGACCCAAATTGAATTATACATTACAGCACTATAATTGATTTTTTAGAAGAGAGATTAAATTTATTTTATGCCTCACTAACTAACAGCTAGATTTACCTAATTGCTTAGAGTGCAGACTTAGTATGATTCATTAAACTCCATACATGCTTGGGTACGTTGCACAGTGACTAAAGCTTCCCTGCTTAGAGCAATTAAAATGGAGAAACCGGAGGCCTCGCCAGTAATTGACGAGAACAATGTGACTCCAAGTTTGCTGTGGGTGTTCTATTAAGTTCTTTGAGCAAAATGAGAGTCCTGTGTATCCCAGTGATTCATTTTCAACAAACCGGAGACAACGAATACGCTTTTGTGTTGTTGTTGTTTTTTTAATTTCTGGAACTTGGGGGAAAAAGGAAAGAAAAAGAATAAAAGAGCTTAAGTGTATGTCTTGTCTCGGGCTTTAATTGAATCAATCACAACCTTTTTTTAAATCCCATCATTCCCTGACAGTAGAGCAGAGTTGCTGAGACTAATAAATACATCAGGGTGGAATCAGGGAGCATTCAATAATTATATACACATTATGAAAAAGGTAGTAATTTACAAAAAACTGAAGGGGGGGATGACATTAAGTTATAGATTTTTTTTTGGTAGCAGGAGCAAATTAGAGTTCCTTGAACCATTAATTGAATTATAATAATGATAACAATAAAGAGCATTACCAAGTGGCACATTCCAGTACTAAACTCAATTTTCTTTACCTGAGTGATGTATGCTTGAGCTTGTGTAGGGATCTCAAGATGTCCCATAGAAATACACACAGCCACTTATTTTGCAGCACACACCCACACCTGCATTTTTCATAGATTCTCCAGTGATCAAATCTGACACATGTTTTGATGGATCTGTATGAAAAAACAAACAAACAACAACAAAAAAACCCCAGACCAAATTGCTTTGCCTGTATCAGATTTTCAAGTTAATAGGTTCTACAGCTATGGAAATAGAGAGAAGTGGACACAAGTGACCATGCAACAGCTCTGTGATCACCTTTGCCATGTTTTGGGGGTGGAGTTTCTACAAAGATGCCACCCAGCCATCATCCCACCTCCTTCCCTCAGAAACCCTGGGCTTCACACCCTGGAAGCACCCTGGACCATGATAAGTGAACTTTCACCTTATCTTTCTCCAAAGTAGTCTTCTACTTGGGTTCCTGTCCATCAAAAATCAAAGCACCACATGGATCATGTCCTCTTATCCCCTTTTCCAGTGCCCATTAGAATGGGAGGTACTTCAGAGGAGGGATCATCTCGTTTGATGATATTTGAATTCCTATTATCTAGCACAAGTCCTGGCACATAGAAAGCCCTTTTTAAATGCTTTATCTATTTATCTAGATGTACTCAACTTCATTTTAGAGACTTGGAGTATGTGTATGGGGAGGGTGGGTAGAGAAAAACTCAGATATAGTCTCTTCCCTCAAGATGGTTATCATCTAGTTGAGGAGCAGTGCCATAAATAGAAATTCTGTTGCCCAGGGAAAGCACAGAGCAGATTCTGGGAGTAGGGGGAAATATCAGACCTTAGAACACAACAGTCTGATGCAGGGACAGACCTGGGGATATAGCCCCACAGAGAGGCAGAAAAAGACCTCCATTGACTCCAGAGGTAGAGACCCAAGGACATTACGAAACTGCTGATAGGGAAGCTGTTTAGTGCAGATTATTTCAGTGCCTTCTTAATTTCAGTGACCTAAGACAAGGCTATGGTCTTCACCCTCTAGTTTCAGCTCCGTTAAAGAAAGAAGACTTAAATACATAGAAGAGTCAGAAAACAGGTGGGCAGGCATGTAGGGTGAGTGTTATGGGTGTAGATACACATAGGTATATAATATATGTATAAATGTGTGTGCACATATGCATGTGTATCATGAAAACACATACAATACATACACATACACACAAATACTCATCCTACATAGAGGTAGCTAGGTGACTCAGTGGATAGAATGCTATACCTGGAGTCAGGAAGACATGAGTTCAAATTTAGCTTCAGAAACTTCCTAGATGTGTGACCCTGTATTTAACCACTTAACCAATATCTACTTCAATTTTCTCAGCTGTAAAATGGGGATAATTAATAGCACCTCCCTTTCAAGGTAGTTGTGAAGTCAAACATATTTGTAAAACTCTTGACACAGTATTTGACATACAGTGGGTGCTTAACAAATGCTTGTTCCCTTCCCTACCCCCTCCCACATACCTGCCCAGACTGTTTTCTGACTTTTCCGTATGTATGTCTTCTTTCCCTAAGAGAGTTGGAAACAAGATGAGAAGCCCATAGCTTTTCCCCAGGTCCCATCCATATATGGGCTATCTCCAGAAAAGTCCTTTTTGGTTGTCTCTCCTAGTCTGTGTATCATGGAGCTGGGGGAACCTGCATTCTCAGACTGTCAACAGAGCATAAAGCAGGTCCTACAAGGATGGAAAGGCTTCCAGAATGTGCTAAACTGTCCATCTATTATCATAAGACCAGAACAGGTTAGTTCAGAGGAACAGAATACTTTTGCTAGCCATTGACCCCAGCAACTCTTGAAGATTGTTTACTCACTCAGAGAAGAGTTTCTGTGAATTCTGTCATTCTGTGACTTTGTGGGTGGCAATCTGGGTTACTGGAGGAGTTCTTCATTTTCCTCAGAGTTTAATCTTTCAATCCCTTAAGCACTGGCATAACTATAGGATATCTATAGATTCACCCATAAGGCAATATCAAATTTAGTAACGACATGAGAACTAGAGAGAGGCAGCTTCATGTAAATAGAAAAGGCACTGGACTTGGAGTCAAAAAGACCTCCATTCAAATCCCTCCTCACACACTACTTACTAGTTGTGTGACCCTGGCTAAGTCACTTATCTTCACAGCTTGTTTCCTCATCCATAAAACGACCAGAATTATAGCACCTGCCCCACAAGGTTGTCGTGAGGATCAGATGAGATAATATATATGGAGAGCATTTTGTTACCCTTAAAACGCTATCTAAATGTGAGCTATGACCTTAAGTTGTACATTTTGATAGGACTTCAGGACTTAAAGTGATCTTAACAGTCATAAATCATTCACAGATGAAGGAACTAAGACTCACAGAGATTAAATGCTCAGCACACAGAAAGTTACTAGGGGCTCAGCAGGGGCTAGAGGCTCAGATTATTAAATAAGCACGTGTTAATGCCCTTCTTGGGCTATAGAATGCTAATGTGACATAGTGGATAGAAAGCTGGGCTAGGAAAAAGGGAAGATTTGGAGTCAAGTTCTGAGTCTAACACATACTACTCGTGTGAACCTGAGCAAGTCACTTAACCCAGTAAGTACTTCAGGAAACTCTTAAGACTCAAAGTTGCAGATAAGGCGCTAACCTGCCTTAATAGAGGGATTCCTCTTCATCTGAGAATTCCCTAGGTCAACAAAATCACGGGTCCAGTTCTCATCTCTATCCCTAGCCTGTTACATGGCAGGCATCGTGGTGAGCATTGGAAATACAAAGACAAAAAATGAAACAGCCTATGATCTCAAGAATTTCTTGACTTCCAGTATCATATTTTCCCCTCTTTTACTCTCCCCCCACAATGGACGTTTCTTTCCAAGAAGAAAGAGATCACCATAGGGTAGAGAGGGAAATTTATACCCTAATGTGAGGAAAGAACAATTAAAATGTCTTCTTTTCAATGCTACCCATAAAATTAACTATGAGCATTTCGACTTACGGAATAGAGTAGAGCCTGAGAGATTAATCCATCTTGTTTCCATTAACTTAGGCTCTTTTTGAGGGTTGGTTTATCCCACATGTTCAGTAGTTATAAAAGCTAACACTTTGCAATTGATCACCAAAGACTAATGGACTATGAGGATTGTCCAGAGAGGCAGTGGTGGTCATGCAGTGGCTAGTGGAGAGAGAGTGCAAAGGAAAAAGTCATTTTTCACCCCTTTCACCCACTTTCTTCACACTCTCCTCCACTGAGTGCTAATTTTTCCCCTGTACCTTTCTCAGGCTAATTTTTTTTTTCAATGACGAGATAAGACGTATAATATTTCTGACTTTAATTTCCTTAGCTGTAAAATTGAGGAGCTGGACTCAATGACCTCCAAGGTTCCCTTCTTTCTAGTTCTATATCTTTGATCCTGTGATTTTCCCTTTCTTCTTCTTCTTGATGACAGTCTTCTTCCTTCTCCAATTTCTGCAATATACCTGGAATATCTGTCTTTCCAGTTTACTCAAATGCCTCTCCTCTATCATTCAAGCGACTCTGGGAATTCCGGCTTATTTAATAAACATTTCAATTCAGCAGACATTTATTAAGCAACTATTGTGTATGGGGGCCTACCTCAACTAGGAAACCTCAGATTCAGACATATGATCACTTACTTTAGACCCTCTCTGGTCACAACATGCCCACATTTGTCTTTACTTTCACCTTTACCCTGAAAGAGACATGGGAATTCCAATTAACTTCTAGAAGCAGAAAAGAACAATAATCACATTTCTAAGTTGTGTTCCTACTTCTACTTCAAACAAGAAAAGCTAATTGTTTCTTAACTCCAAAGACTGAGCCTTCTTTATAGGCCATTAAAATGGGATATGGATTGGTCTTTCATAAGTATGTTTGAATTTCCTAAGTGTGTTTGAATTTCACATGTCCTGACAGCTCATTTCTTTGGAGCCAGGCTTATTCATCATCATCACAGGGAGCCTCCTAGGATCACAGGAAAACATGATTTAAACAAACGTAACCCATGTGTCAAAGACACCTATTGGCAATAAGGTCCTGGGATACTTTTGGAGGGATGTCACACTTAAGTTTCGGGGGGGGGATGTCAAATTTGAAACTTGATCTGAAAAATGAACCCTAACAGGCAGTCTGGTGTTTCCCCACTTGTAAAAATTCTGGCCATAATGTACCCTAAAGGAAACTTCTAAAAATAATAGAGATAGGCAGTTCTACTTATTGTTAATAATTCAATGTCCCCACTCCATTTGAGGTCACCAAGGTTATAGTTCTAAATCACAGACTACTGTCCATTGCAATGCCAGGTGATAGAACCCTACATCTTCTGACCCTTTCTCTTCTGGAGTCTATGACTTTACCCAGATACTCTGAGATTGTAGCAAAGGAGCCTGAGAATCTTTCCCATAAAATATCCTTTCAACAAAGAGTTAAGTTCTCAATGTAATAGGGACAGAGCCAAGGCTTTCACTTCACAAAGGGATCCTGTTATAGAGATGAGATTAGTCATACCCAGGGCACAGAGAACTTTTGAGAGCTGGACCTCGGTTTTTCCTTGGGAAGAGGAGGCAGGATTAAGGATTCATATCCAGATACTCAACCATAGTTTCAGGGTGACCTATGCCTTACTGGAGTCATAGTGTTCTTCCAGAACTCATTACAAGAAGGTGAGGTAACATCTTTTCACAGTCAGGCCATCTTAATTGGCTTTCCATTTCACTCCCATGAAGCTCTGGAGCATACTATTACATACTCCAACAAATCATTCCAAATCCAAAAGAAGATTATAAAATGAATGTTTTGCCATTCAAAGTGAAGTATAAGAAGCAAGAACTTTAAATCATTTTCTGATTCTCCTTTCCTTTTATTAAATAACATTAATAATACAACACATCAGATAGATGATAGATAGATGGATAGATCAATAGACATATGAATGGATAGATACTGAGTACATATATACATAGATATATAGATAGATACATATGTAATACATACACAGCAACACAGATATATACATATGTAACCCCAATCCTAAAACCTATTGGTATAGGACTCGCCTCATTGGTGGCAATGAAGACTCATGAGATTGAAGCTTTTTCCCACTCTTGGAAGCTCTATCCTACTCTGATATGTCAGGGCATTCATCTACACCAATGAGAAGAGACTCCCTGCAAAGCCAATCACAAGCCGCTCTCCCAAGGATTGCTGCTGTGAATAACTTTAAGGATCTAATTACATAGTATAGTGAACTCCATTACCATTACACTCACACACCAATTGGCTTTGGGACTGGAGTAACACAAAGTGAGATACACAAAAATAGATAGAGAAGTAGATAGCTAGATATGATAGCTAGATAGCTAGATGGATGGATGGATGGATGGATGGATGGATGGATGGATAGATAGGTAGATAGATAGATAGATAGATAGATAGATAGATAGATAGATAGATAGATAGATAGATAGATGGGTGGATAGATGGATGGATGGATGAATGGATAGATAGACAGAGATAGATAGATTGATAGATACATAGATAGATACAGACAGACAGATAGATAGAGACAGACAGATAGATAGATAGATAGATAGATAGATAGATAGATACAAACAGACAGAGAGAGAGAGAGAGAAAGAGATACAGACAGACAGAATGATCAATAGATAGATAGATACAGACAGACAGACGGACAGATAGATAGATAGATAGATAGATTGATGAATGGATGAATGAATAGATAAAAAATAAATAAAAGGGTTAAGTATCCCTTCACTTCACCACATTACCTCTAGAATGAAAGTCCCTTACTATCCTCCCTTCCTGTCCAAGCTCTGCACCTCTTTCCTCTCTATAATCCCTTGTAGATGATTCAAAGGTTGTATTCAAATAAAAAGCTAAACATTTTGACGCCAGTTTCCCAAACTCATCTGATTTTGGGACCAAAATATATGGGGCATAAAAAAATGACAGAATATTTCTCTTCAGGTGCCATGTGGAATAACCTGTACTGATTTTTTTCCTAATGATGCAACATCTTGCCAACCCTGGTATGATAGAAGAATTATCTATCAGCATCTCATCCCACTCCATATATGAAGTGGACTAGTTCTTTAACTTACAAGGCATTGAAATCATCTTTGAGAATTGATTGGCTCAAGTTATTAAGGTCTCATATGTTGACATGGTTTCCTAGTTCTGGTGTTGTGGGTGTGATGATGATGGTGGTGGTGGTGGTGGTGGTGGTGGTGGTTCAGTCATTTTTCAGTCATTTCCAACTCTTCATGATCCCATTAGGGGTTTTCTTGGCAAAGATACTGGAGTGGTTTGCTACATCTTTCTCCAGCTCATTTGACATATGAGGAAACTGAGGCAAACAAGGCTAAGTGACTTGTCCAGGATCATACAGTTAGAAAATGTCTGAGGCTAGATTTGAACTCAGGAAGATGAACCTTTCTGACTTAAGCCCCTTGCTCTATCCAATGTGCCCCTAGCTGCCCCCAGCTTACTAGTTGCTTGGGTAGAAAAGAGCTTCAAAGAGTGGTAGGAACTCTCAGAGGCTGAACTGGCATGATACCATGCTGTCTACACAGATCACAGGCTTTTATATTACTTAAAGAAAGCTATCCTGCTATTCCCCCAATCTTCTAATCTCTATGCTAAATAAACATCTCCAGTTCTACCACTTTAAATGGGGAAATCTGCAAACCAAAGTGACCAAAGGAGAGCCATGTTCCATGATTCCATATCATCTCTCCCCATCAACCCCATCTTCTTAAATTCAAAATATAAATTCACTTAGAGACCCAGCAACATCACAAAATATTCCCATGGAGTGGAGGTGGACCCAGAGCTCCCTGGTGCCCTAAGTTATGGCTGGGATTGGAACTGCAGCTGCTTCCAGCACTGAATGAAGGAAATGAATAAGACAGACCATCTCCCATGAAGAGTGGGTGACCAGGATGGC
>CM053598.1:124775973-124792374 GCA_028646575.1 Pseudocheirus occidentalis
GGTAGAAGGGAAGAATTCTAAAGAGGACTTTTTCCTTTGTGCCCTTCAGAGGAAAAATGGGATTAATTTATTTATCTATTCTTTCCTCCCTCTTGCTTTTCCCACCTCCTCTCCACCCTCCCCCATTTACTCATGTTAGATTCTTCAAAGTCTCCATTCCCATAATGAGTTTCCATCTCTTTGTTCAGGCTGGAATTCCCAAGCTTCAGTGAGCTGTCTTTGTCTGTTTGGAGGCTGGCACACCCTCCCTTACCCTCTCCATGGGCTCTAAACTTTCCACTGGGAAAGAAACTGTTTTTTTCACAGGTTTCTCAAACTGAGCCTTTCCAAGTGATTTAAAAAACATATCCCCCACATGGAACCAATAGAGTTCCACACTGTCTGGTTTCGCTCATGAGCTAAGTGTTACTTAAGATCCAACCTCCAAAAGCAGATCTGATTTTATTAAGGGCAAACTCCAGCTGAAAAACTCAAAGGGTAAGGTACTGTGTGACCAAGGGGTTTTTCAGTCTGTCACTTGCCACTCTCCCTGCAGCCTGCTTGGTAGTCCTTTCAGCTCAGAAGAAGAAAGAGAGGGGGAGAAGGGGGGGGGGGAAGGGGAGTTGGGAGAGGGAGGAGAGGGAGGAGAGGGGAGAGAAGGAGAGAGGGAGAGAAAGGGGAGAGAAAGGAGGGAAGGGAAAGAGAGAAAGAGAGAGGGGGAAAGAGAGAGGGGAAAAAAGGGAGAAAGGGAGAGGGTAGGAGAAAGAAAAAGGGAGGGAGAGGAGAGGAGGGAGGGAAGGGAGAGAGATAGGGAGTGAGGGAGAGAGGAAGGGAGGGAAAGAGGAGAGAGGAGGGAAGAGAGGAGACGAGAGAGAAGAAAGAAGGAGAGAAGGGGGAGACGAGGGAGAAAAGGGAGAGGAAAGGAAAAAGAAAATAGAGAAGAAAAGAGGAGAAAACAGGGAGGGGAGGGAGGGAGAGAAAGACAGAGAGAGAAACAGAGAGAGAGAGAGAGAGAGAGAGAGAGAGAGAGAGAGAGAGAGAGAGAGAGAGAGAGAATGTTAACATGAAAGGCCCTCGTGGAAGGAGATACTGACATATTCCTCCCCCTCCCCTTTGCCAAAGAAAAGGGGTTGAACTCAGACTGGAGGCATACACAAACAAGCCATGTTTTCTGCTCTTTTAAGAGCCAGTTTTCATGCAATTCAAATGATGTTCTCGCTGGGAGGGTCAGCTCTCTCAAGAGCCAGAGGTTAGAATAATCACTTTTGTCACATTCCCTGCGCTGAAATTAGACAGCTCCCTGGGCTAATGGAGACAGCTCCCATGCACTACTTCTCCCATCAGCTCTTCTCAAGTAATTGAATGGCTGAGCCACCGTGTTGCCCCCTGTTTGTCATCTAGAGAGCAGAATCACGGAATGTTGGAACTGGAAGAGCCTTAGGGATCATTTGCTCTGATCCTTTCATTTTACACTTGAGAGTTTGCCCAAGGTCACACAGCTGGGAGGGAAGGAGCAGAAGACTCAGGCCTAGGGTTTTCCATACCAAGTCCAGTACTCTCTGGCTTAAGGAAAGGAGAGGAAAAGTATCTTTCCCCTGAATGGGAAAATAGAGATAAGAAAACAAAAGGATGAAAAAAAAAACCAATGAAATTGTTTTGGGGTGGGGGAGGAAGGAGTTTATGAAGGAGCATTAGGTGAGCAAGTCTTTCTTATGAGGTTGAATAAGGAGAAAAGGCAAGACATTGCAGTAATTTTTTGGATGACACTCAAGATCCCCATCTTCAACACATTTGCTAGCTCTGGAAAATAAAGCGGTGCTGACAGGGACACCTAAGACAGAACTCAATTGGCTGAAACTAGAGAAGGGCAAAGGGAGGATTTCTGGGTCGCAAAACTGGGACTGACAGGAAAGGAGTAAATGATTTTCTGAGCCATCCTAACATGAACCTTTTATCTGGTCATAAGATTTTGAGCTGCAAGAGGCTTTAGAAACCACTCTGTTGGGGCGGCTGGGTGGCACAGTGAATAGAGCACCAGCCCTGGAGTCAGGAGGACCTGAGTTCAAATTTGACCTCAGACACTTAACACAAAACTAGCAGTGTGACCTTGGGCAAGTCACTTAACCCCAACTGCTCTATCTTCCCCCCTCCAAAAAAGAAAAAAAAAGAAAGAAAAGAAACCACCCTGTTTTTGACATGCAAGGAAACTGAGGCTGGGAATTCAGATTCTCGTCTGGGGACACACAGCTAGTAAAATAGCCAAGATAGCTTTATTCAGACTCCACAAGAACTGGGAGATATTTTGTGTAGAGGAAAGACCTCACATGCACACTTCCCAAGTTCAGAGCCAAGAGCTCTCCTGTGGGACATTGGAATAATGATGCCATCTCTCTGGGCCTTAGTTTTCTCATCTGTAGTAAAAGGGGTAGCTGGATGGGTAGAGCTTTGGGCCTGGAGTCCACTTGAGTTTAAATCTGGCCTTAGACACTTGCTATCTGTGTGACCCTGGCCAAGTCACTGTAATCCCATTTGCCTTAGTTTCCTCATCTGTAAAATGAGCTGGAGAAGGAAATGGCAAACCATACAGTATCTTTGCCAAGAAAACCCCAAAACGAGACCACAAAAAGTCAGATGTGACTGAAAATGACAGAACAAAAACAGCAAAAGAGGGGGAGAGGTTTGGTTGATTTCAAAGATGCCCTCCACTTGTAAATCCTATTATGTTAAGTCTCAGCTCTAGAGAATCATCTTAAAATGCTGGGTTTCTTCTGTATAGTTTTCCTCTTTTCCCAATTTCTAGCCACTTGCTTTTCTCAAAATCATTTCCCTTTAACAAGCAAATAACTAAACCCTGCTTTGCTTATCCCTGCAAAGGCTCAGATCTTCATCTCTCTCGTTTGTAGAATCTTTTGCCCTCCACCCCATTGCCCTTCTCCTTCCCATTACTGAAATGCTTTCCTCCCTCCCTCCCTCTTTACAAAACCAGCATGTGTCAAGGAGGAGCTCAGGTCCTCCACTGAGCCTTCTCTGGTAACTCCTGCCCCCCCTTCCATCTTCCTCTGATCTCTGTTATTCTGTCACTCATGGTCCATAACATACAATAGTGTGTGTGTGTGTGTGTGTGTGTGTGTGTGTGTGTGTGTGTGTGTGTGTGTGTGTGTGTGTGTGTGTCTTGTTTCTCCCATTGAGCTATAAGCTCCTTCATGTCAGGGATACTAGAGTCAAAAGATTATAGAACCAACACTTCGCTCTACTACAGGCTTGGAAAGAGTGTTATGGTTTTAAGTCAGAAGACCTGGATTGAAATCCCAATTCCTTCACTTACTACCTGCATGACCTTGGGCAAATTATTTCACCTCTCAGTCTTAGTTCCTTCTGTAAACTGAGGGAATTGGCTAAATTACCTTCTAAAAAGCCCCTTCTGGTTTTAAATCTACTATCTTACACTTTGATTAATTGATTGGATCTTTTAACGTCTGAAATAAAGGCTGCTGGGATGAGTTGGTTCTTGGCCTGACCTGCCCCTTCCCCAATCCCCAATTTCAAAGAGGTTGCTTATATCAGAATATGGAGATAACAAAGATTAAGAGAAGGGTAGGGGAAAGACATGGAAATTTAGATCCTGGACCACCATGGAGTTTGAGCAGATAATCATTAAAGTCCAACCATGTGTTCCCTCTTGTTTCCTGAAACATTCTGCAAGATGCTCCATTCCTGCCCAAATTGGACATTATTTCCAGAAGGAATTGTCCAGAGGCTCTTAAAACAGTAATAAAACCATCTGATTCAACCCCTCCCAGATGGTTTATCACAAGATTCCCAACATTCCAACCTAAAACCAAATTACAGAGAATAGAGGAAACTGTAGCCACTTGATTAGGGAGGGAGGGAGGGAAGGAATAAGCATCTGTTAATGCATAGAGTAATATGCCAGGTACTAGGCTAAGTGCTTTACAAATATTATCTCATTTGATTCTCAGAAAAACAAAAACAAAACACCTGTGAGGTAGGTGTGGTTAAGATCCCTATATTACAGATGAGGCAACTGAGGCAGACAGCAGTTAAGTGGAACACCCAAGGTCACAAACTAGTTTTTAACACTGGATTTAAACTCACATTAGGAATATATACACATACACACACACAAATAAAATGGAAATTGTAAGGATTCCTATTAATTGGCAAATGACTGAACAAGTTGTGGTATATGATTGTGATGGAATATTACTGTTATAAGAAGTGATGAGCTCAATGATCTTAGAAAGTCATGGAAAGACTTATAGAAATGGTAAAGAGTAAAGTGAGTGGCACCGAGAATTCATTGTATGGAGTAACAGCAATATTGTTCTAAGAATGACTTTGAACAACTAAGTCATTTTGACTATTATAAATCCACAAATTAAAAGGAAAGGACATATAAAAAAAACCCCACTATCCACATCCAGTGAAAGAACTGATAAATAGAAGTATGTACAGAATCATTTTATGTATGTATAACTCTTTCTGCCTAATGGTAGCCATATCTAGGGTGTGGTGGGGAAGAGGGAAACAAAGAGAAAAAGAGATATTTACATGATGATTTTATTATGTATTTAAAACATAACAGATTGTAAGTTGTACATAACAGATTTGTGGTTTCATGTATAATCATCTTTTTAAAAATTATGCTATGTTATGGTAATGTTTATTTTATTCTACAAATGAAAAATTAAAGTTTTTTTAAAAAACCAAATAAATAGGAATAGATGTACCCAAAGGCTGAGAGAATGGCTACCTATGAAATGTGAGATTATGAGGTAACAGGAAGGTGCTTGGTATCCCCAAATGTCTTCCCACTGGCCTGCCAAAAGATATCCTCAATATTAATTCTTCATTCATTTAGGTTGCATTTCCAGGCACTCACTCAGCGTCTTTCTGAAAGTGCAAATATCCAAACTTCGGAACTGAAATGGTGAAAGCTGGAGGCAGGGCATCATCCAAAGCCATAAAATCTAAGTGATGTGGGCATAGTAAGCCCTGAAAAACCAGTTCAGTGCCTGGCACAGAGTAGCCATTTAATTAGTGCTTTTTGATTGCTAGGATGAAGGGATTCCCTCTGAAACTAAAAAAAAAAAAAAGGTGGGGGAGAGGGAGTTGAAAAACAACACTAGCAAAAGCCAGGAAGCCTGAATTCTGGCTTTGTCTCTTACAACTTGGGCCACCTCAGGCAAGTTATTTGGACTTAGGTGACCTCTAAGGTTCTTATTAGCTCTACATTCACGATTCTGGGATACTCAAGGAGTTTCCGTCCTTCAGGGAGGAATGCAACAGGTCCCCAGATAAGTGAATATAGGATATGTTAAAATCAATAGACAGTGATTTGGGGAAAGACCATGGTTGTCAACCTTCATTCTCAAAGAGGACCAAAATGATATCACTATGGTAGAGTCAAGTTACTATGTATCCAGCTATGGCTGATCAGACCAGAACGAGCTCAGAATGTTCTACCACAGATCAGGCACAAATAGCCCATGTGAACATTTGGAGCGGATTCTCTAAATTTACACATCTCATGTTTCTTTTGAGCTACTTCCGTTCTGTTTTGCTCACCTTCTCTGGGCACGCTATGCTGAGCAGTCCTGTGCTAGTGGCTCCCATGTCTCATAATCAATTCCAAAGTTCTTAAGAGAGACCTTGAAAGTGTCCTTGTATTGCTTCTTCTGATCACCATATGAATGTTTGCCCTGAGTGAATTCTCCACAAAACAGACTTTTTGGCAAGCATATGTTTTGCATTGGAACAACTTGGGCAGTCCATCAGTGTTGCACTCTCAGAAGTAGAGTTTAAATGCCTGACAGTTTAGTTAGAGAAAGTACCTCAGTCTCTGATACCAAATCCTGCCAGCTAATCCTCAGAATCTTCATATGACAATTCAAAAGTGATTCCATTTCCTGGCATTACACTTGCATACTGTCCAGATTTCACAGGCGTACAGCAATGAAGCGAAGTTATCCATAGCATTCCAAACTTCTCCATTTGTTGTAATTGACGGTTCCACATATGAATGGTGGTGGCTGATGAAGAAACTATGTTTTCTTGGTGTTCATTGTTAGACCAAAATTAGCACTAGCAGCAGAGAATTGACCCAAATTTTGTTGCATCTCGGCCTCAGAGACTGCATTGAGCACACAATCATCTGCAGATAGAAAATCATGCACCAGCCCTCCCTCCACTTTGGCCTTGTCTTGTAGCCTTTTCAGATTGAATTGACTATCAGTGCAGTAGCTGACTTTGAGGCTGTATTCCTCCTCATTGAAGGCATTTGACAACATGGCTGAAAATATCAAGCACACAGCCTTGTTTCATTCCATTGGTGACTGGGAAAGCATAAGAGCCTCTTCTACTAACCAGAACCAGGGCAAACAAGCCATCATGAAATTGACATACAATGCTGATAAACTTCTTGTGGCAACCAAATTTTGACTCAATTTTCCATAAGCCCTCAGGACTGACAGTATCAAAGGTCTTGGTGGGGTCTACAGATTTTGTGTACAGATCTCTATTCTACTCCTGGCATTTCTTCTGGAGTTGTCAGGCAGCCAATACCATGTCAACCTTTCCTCAGCCCTTTCTGAGGCTACACTAGCTCTTAGGTAGATAACTATCTTCCAGGTGAAGGATCAATCTATTAGGAGGACTCTGACAAAAATTTTGCCAGCAATGACTAAGAGTGAGACCCCTCCTCCCCCCCTGTGTTTGTCACAGGACAATCTATTTCCTTTAGCTTTATAGAAATGGACAATGGAGGCATCCTTGAACTCCTGGGGCATGACCTCCTATTGCCATATAATCTGGAAAATTTCAGTCAGCTTTTCTATGAGCAATGGACTCCCTACCTTGTAAATCTCAGCTGGAATAGAATCAGCACTAGGTACTTTGCCACATGAAAGTAACCTAATGGCATCAAAAACCTCTTCAACTGGAACTTCAACTAGGGATTTTCGGGATTGTCTTCAACCTGAGGCAAATGGTCAATGACTTCAGCATTGATGATAGTCTGTTGAAAACATTATGGAAATGTTCAACCCATCTTTCTAGGACCATGTCCTTATCACTGATTGACAATCTTAGAAAAACATGGAAAGACTTGCATGAAATAATGAAGAGCTAAATGAGCAGAACCAAGAGAACATTGTATACAGTAACAGAATATTGTTTTAAGAATGACTTTGAGTGAATAAGTCACTTTGGCTATGATAAATACCCAAATTAACTATAAAGGACATATAAAGAAAGATGTTATCTGTATCTAGAGAAAGAATTGACTAATAGAAGTATGTATAAAATGATTTTACATATATATGTAAAAATCTACATTTGTGTGTATATACATTTATATATACACACATACAAACACACACACACACATAAATACACAACCTTTTGATGCCTAATGGTAACCATCTCTAAGGTAGGGGGGAGGGAATAAAAAAAGGGGAGAAAGAAATTTACATGATAACTTTATTATATATTTAAAAGGATAGCAAGTTGTACATAATGGATTTGTAATTTCACATGCAATCATCTTCTTTATTATACTATGTTATCAAATTTCTTGTTTTATTCCATAAATTTAAAATAAATTTTTTTAAAAGGAGGTGTCATTTGAATTGAGCTCAAGCTTCCAAGAGGAATAGGTGAGGTAGGAGAGCATTACAGGTGTGGGAATAGTCTGTGCAAAAGCAAAGAGACAAGAGAACAAAGGGTGTTTATGGGGAACAACGAGGAGCCCAGTCTGACACAGGATAGAGTGTATGAAGGGGAGAAACATTTAATCAGCCTGGAAAGATGTGCTGGAACCCCATGGGGAAAGGCTCTACCAAAGAGAAGTTCAGATTTTATCCTGAAGGCAAAGGGGGCTTTTGAAGCTTCTTGAGCTAAGAAGTGACATTATCAATTCTGTGCTTTAGGGAATGCCAATTTAGGAGGAAGGTGAAGGATGAATTGGAGGAGTGAGAGACTTGAGACAGAGAGAGTAATTAGCAGGCTCTTGAAATAGTCCAGGGGAGGGAAGATAAAGGCCCAAGCGAGGGTGGTCTTGTTGGGAGTACAGAAAACAGACAGAAGTGAAAGTTGTTGAGAAGGGGGAAGCAACGAGGTTCAACAGCTGATTGGAGGGGCAGCTAGGTGGTGCAGTGAGCAGAGCACCGGCCCGGAGTCAGGAGGACCTGAGTTCAAATCCGACCTCAGACACTTGACACAAAAACTAGCCGTGTCACCTTGGGCAAGTCACTTAACCCCAATTGCCCTCCAAAAAGAAAAAAAACACTGGATATGGCAGGGGAAGGAGAGTAAATGAAAGCCAAGATCTGTGGATGAATTCTAGATCACAAACCTACAGCTTAGGAGAAATGGTGGTACCATGGATACCAAGAAGTTAGAAGTATGTCTGAAAGCAGTTCTGGTTTGGATGTCTTGAATTTGAGTGTTCTAGGTGATATTCAGGGGATTCCTATAGGACTGGAGTTTAGGGGGAGCTGGATATATAGATAAGTAGATTTGGGAATCATCTGCAAAAATATTGAATCCATGAAAGCGGATGAGATCACTAAGAAAATATAAAGGGAGAAGAGGAAAAGACTGTAAAGATGATGGAACATGAAGGATGAACTTGCAATGAAACTGGGCATGTCTACATCATCAAGGAAACAATCAGTGCATGAGATGAGATTGAAAATTAGGGAGAAAAGGGGGATGATGACCTGGAATAGAGTGACTGGAGGTTGCACAGAAGAGAGGTTTGTTTTGTTTTGTTTTGTTTTTTTAATAAAATGCTTGAAGCCACTTGTCTGCCTTGTTCAACCAAGTTGAGTGACCATGACAGAATGCTGATTGCCTTGTTTTCTGAATGGGAATCCTACAGAATCCGAGGGCATCACCATCTGGCCCTATGGATGGAGATGGAGAAGATGGGCACTCAGCCCAGGGTAGACCCTGGGAGTTGTCTGTGTTCGATCCCTCATAGTAGATGACAGAAACAAGCTTTGGTTAATTTCAATCAATCACAAATGTGTGTGTTTTATGTGGGAATGCAAAGGTCAAGCGGATACAGTCCCTGTCCTCAGGTAGCCTCTACTCTAGGAGACAGATCAAACATACATACTAATTACGACTAAGAGGCAGATTAAAAGAGCTATATTAGTGGCATAAGGAGTTCTGAGAAGTCAGAGGTCACTGTGAGCTAGGGAAGTTGGAGAAGATTTCATGGAAGAGGATGTTCTAGGGGTAGAGGACAATTTGAGTAAAGATACCAGGGTGGGCATGAACAAGTCACATTGAGAGGACAGGGAGCAGACCAGAGTGACCGGAGAGGAAGTACTGAAGGTGAAGACTGGAAAAAAAGGGCTTGCCAACATGATAGCTCAGCTTCATTCTGGATGTATTCCTCAAGCCCCTGCTTTGTGCCTAACTGTGTGCTGGGGAAGGCATAGGGATGGGCCACAAGAGTGGTGGACTTCAGTTAACAGACCTTGAACTCAGTACATCCACCTTTCAACGGCTCCTCTAACAATGACCCCACAATTGATATGCTACTAAGTAGCATTTTGTGTACTGGGGAGTTTCTATTTCCACACTAACAGCAAATATGACCTTTGAGTAGGCTTCTACTGCATATAATTCTGACAGATGCAAGCACATTTCTGGGAAGCTGTATCCACTCAGGGCCCAGTGGATCAACAGGCAACCCTTGCGGCTTTGGTGAGATTGATTGGCCTGTGAGAATCCCATTTACAGCACTAACCGAGCCTCGGTTTACCATGGCTCAGGCACTAATGACTTCGACAGCCCAGATCTAAATCTGTCAGCCAGGGGCTCCCGAAGATATTAAAGAACACTCTATTTATACAAAGCAGCAATTAGAGGAATGCTCACCAATGCCGAGCTGCTTCCAAGTAAATTTAGGGCCTTCCAAATGGTGTCATGCTCGAGTTTATTTTAATCCGCTTGGAATTTCAGGGATATTAATGTGGCGGGTCATTCCTGAGGATTAGCCAGATTTATTTCTGCTGACATTTCAGATAGCACACTCAGGTTAGGAATACGTGCCGTTGGTTACCCTGGGCAAATAATGCCACCAAGTCAAACAAGGGAGAAGGAGCGGCTGAAATTACTTTGAGCCCCCCTCCCTCTCCTCTTTCCTCTTTCTGTCCTTGTCCTGACACTTCTCCTTTACCTCCTCCCTCTCTCTCTGTCTTCTGCTCTTCCCCAGCTCCCTCTGTCTTCTCC
Source organism: Pseudocheirus occidentalis (assembly GCA_028646575.1). Taxonomy (NCBI): domain Eukaryota; kingdom Metazoa; phylum Chordata; class Mammalia; order Diprotodontia; family Pseudocheiridae; genus Pseudocheirus; species Pseudocheirus occidentalis. Next base: position 124,786,219 of record CM053598.1, read on the forward strand.
TTTCCTCCTCTCCTCTCCCCTCCTTTTCCTTCTCTTTTCTTTACCTTTTCCTAGCTTTTCCTCCATTTCCTTCTTCTTCCCAAATCCTTCCACTCTCTTCCCTTCTTTTTCTCTCACCTCCTCCCTTCTCTTTTCTTTCTCTTCCTGTCTTCCCTTATAACTATCCTTCCTCTCTCTTTGTCTCTTCTTCTCAATTCTTTCTGCCTCATCTTCCCTTTCCTGATTACTCTTTCTTCTCTGGTTCTCTTCTCCTCTCCTCTCCTCTCCTCTCCTCTCCTCTCCTCTCCTCTCCTCTCCTCTCCTCTCCTCTCCTCTCTTCCCCCTCTTTTCTCTCTCTCTCTCTCTCTCTCTCTCTCTCTCTCTCTCTCTCTCTGTTTCTGTCTCTCTTTCTCTGTCTGCCTCTCTGTCTCATTATGTACCATTTCCTTCTACTCCTCTCTCACTCTTCTGGAAAATATCTTCTCTTCCCTAGAGACTTGCTGTTAAGCATTAAAATCAGAACTACAGTTCAGTAAATATTGAGGCAAGACAAAGTGCCCTTTATGTCTGACAGAATCCTACTCAGGAAAACGCAAGGATCCTATTGGGATGCACAGAAACACTAATTACAAATCCCATACCAGGTTTGACAATAAAGTAAGAAGACTGCTCATTTAACAAACATACCCATTTGAGTGTTCTCCTAGCCACTGTTTTGTTCCAGTAATGCTATCTACCATTGCTCCCAAAGTATTTTCTTATTGGGGGGGGGAGGGGGAAAGGAGGAGAGGAAAGAACTTTCCTTGGGCAGCAATTTACCAGCCAGGCTGTTCAAAAGGATGGGGTGCTATTGTAATGTAAACTACCTTAGGCCACAACTGGGTTCTAGTCTGGATTCTGTCACTAGCTGTGACTTTAGTCTCATAAATTACTTTTTTTTAAGATATGTTCTATCTCCTTTCTAGGTGGCCCATTGGAAAAAGACCTAGAATCAAAAAGACATGGGTTCAAATCCTACCTCAGGTACTTATTTACCTGTGAGATCCTGAACAAGTCAATTAACCCTTCTCAGTCTCAGTTTCCTCATCTGTAAAATGGGTATAATAACACCTACCTCCCTGAGTTGTTGTGAAGATAAGAGAATACATATAAGACGCTTTGTAAACCTTAAAGCCCTATATTAATGCTGTCAAATTATTGTTATTGGTTTGTAATTTGATGGAGACTGTCTTCATTCCACTTTGTATGACCATACACAATACTTTCCCCTTTGGATCTTCGTTTCCTTTCCAAGAAGTTGAGAAGGTTGAATTAGATGATGTGTCAAAAAGGCAGAGGCAAAGTATGAGGGCAGGATTTTACTTACCCCCTCCTCCACATACAGGCTCCTTGAGGCAGGAGGCTGGGGGTGGTGCTAGCAAATCACAGGCGTAGTCTGAAGAAACTCCAGTGTAAAATGGGGATATTAATCCTTGCACTGTCTACCGCCCAAGGTCAGGGTGAGAGAAGTGTTTTGCAAAACTTAAAGAGACAGGAAATCATACGATCAGAATGGCCAGCTCTAAAATGCTGGTTTTATTCTGTATACCCTAGACTCTTAAATGTCTCAGAAGGGGGTTTATTCTAGGGTGATATCACTGTAAGAAGTAAGTCTAAAATCATCAAAGGTGACAGAACTCTTTTGGATGGACATATAAACCCCGGTATGTATGTTAAAATATCAAATTATTTTATAATGTGTACGTGCACAAAAGGGTACGCTAGAATTTGAGCTGGAGAACCACTGAAATAAATGCATGCAGGAGACCCTCTCAATGATCAGGGATTAGGGGAAGGGTAGAGATGGGGAGGGGCGAGGAAAGAGGGTCTGTTTATAGCCATGATCTCATCTTGGAAGAGAATTCCCTGATGATCAAATCTGAGTCCCTCTTCTGATCCTGTTAAAACCCAAAGTATGCTTCAGAGTCAGAAGAGTGCTTGGGGCCTGAACCCAGAGAACTTAACCCTATTGGATGCATCCCTGTCCACCCTTGAGGTATAGTATAGGGGCCAGAACACTGACTAGAAACAGAAGACCTGGGTTTGATGGAGTACAGGCTCTGCGAAACCCCTTGAACTCTGAATCTTCCCACTTGATGAGGCATTTGCCTGAGGCCATAAGCCTTTCATTACAGCTAGGCCCAAATCTCTGTTACTAGCCTAGCTCTCCATTCTCCATCTGCTTCTCACCCTGGATCCTCCCAAAATTTCTATACCCAAATCTGTTACCCTTAAACTAACCTAGCCCTCCATTGTCTGTCATCTCCAGTTAGTCTTTAGCTATTTCCCACCCTTAACCTCATTACTGGAGTCTGACCTCATCGGATTCCTCAAGACCCTCCCCAAACTCCTCTTGTAGACCACCCCTAGAGCCTTCCCAGTCTTTCTATGTATAAGAACCCATCTTGCCTCCATGAGGTGGCTGAGAATTCAATCTAGTGCAAACTCAGTGTGTCCAATTATTCTGGCCTGCTTGTCCAGATACTTCGGCTCCTTAAGAGTCTACCCATTAAGGCGTATCTTTAACAAATTTTGCTTTTCTTTGGCTGAGAGAAGACTTAAGTCAAATTCGTTCAGCAGGACTCGGCATGTTGATATTTTGGGGTCTTGAGCACTCCTAATCTAAACCTTATACTTCAACAGGTTCCTATCCTATGGGACACTCTCAGTTTCCTCATCTGTTAAATGGGGGAAGGTAGGAGTGGAGGGGGAGGGTGGGGGCATATTGAGACTTGGTGGCCCTTACAATCCCTCCCAGAGTTAGAACCTATGAATTCAGAGTGAGTGAAACCAGATCATTCAGTTCCAAGGACACTTCTGCCCTCTTGGCTGGTGTCCCTAAATCAAGCCACTACTCAGTCATTACAGAGATTAACAGGAGCTCACGGAAAACACCAGGGTTTTATGCTTACTCTGAGTAGGAAGCCAGGAACTGAAAGGAAAGCTGAAACCAGATTGATTCTGGGAAACTCTCTGGACACAAAGGTCTGTAAAAAATAAGATAAAACATTACAGGTGGTTTTAAGAAGCCTGTGTCACCACTTTTTCCATTTTCCACAGAAGGCACTATTTGGGGTTCCAAATTAACCAGAATGTTCAGGGATTAGAGCATTCTGGTTCATTTAATATTCTGGGTAACTGGATGTTGCTCAGTCATTTTTCAATCATGTCCTATTCTTTGTGACCACATTGGGGGTTTTCTTGGCAAAAATATTGGAGTGATTTCCTGTTTCCTTCTCCAACTCACTCTACAGATGAGGAAAAGAGGCAAACAGGGTTAAGTGACTTGTCCAGGGTCACACAGCAAGTAAGTGTGTAATGACAGATTTGAACTCACAAAGAGGTGTCTTCCTGCCTCCAGGCCCAACACTTTACCTAACTGCCCCAGGTAACTGGGTTTTGACCCTAATTTCATTTTTGTTTCAACTCTTTGTTACAAATCTTTCTGAAGTGCCTGAGGCTACTTTCCTGCCAGAGTTAGGAAAATCTAGTTAAACCACAGTCTGAATGTTTCTTTGGTGAATGGTGATCATGAAGGCCCCCAGGCCATTATCATGAATAGGAATACTTCTCTGTTCTGGCAGGAATGGAGGTGGGGGTGGGGGGCAGTGTGAGTGACGGCGACGAATGGGCAGAGACCAGGACAGACTGTGTAAAATGCCCTCTCTGATACCAGCTGGTTTCCCTGTGGTTTTTCTCTTTCTCCTCAAAGTCAAATCCTGTTAATTGAAGGGATCTGACTAGTCCGTGTCCTGGTTTATGGAGGTTTGAATAGGCATTCAATTAGAAAGGCCCATCAGCTCTCAGACTAATCTCTCACACCGGTTACTGCTCTTGGAATGAATTACTACCATGCTAATCTGGGGAGATCTTCGGATAGCTGACCAATCAATGTCATGAGCTCATCAGCAAGAGATCAGCTTTCAGCATCCTGACAGAATCCCTTGCATTGTTTACTGCAGCCAATGCTCCCAGGCTGCTTCCCCAGGAAACAGTGAAAGTCTGGTTTCTTCTTTGCTTGGGCCATTCCTTATGCCTCTATGCAGTTTATATTTTTCAGAATATTTACCCATGGAATGAATGGAGCAGGGGAATTACGTTCCCATCTTATGTATGAGTGTGAAAGAAAACCCAGCAAGGTTAAGCCATTTTTCCGAAGTCACATTGCAGAGTCAGGACTGCACTGACTAGAATTAGGTTTCTAACTCCCTGGCCAATGCTTTTCTACAGCTAAGGTGATAATAGATTGTAACTTATTTTTCCCAGCATATTCTTTTACATTGGAGATCGGAAGAATTGTTGTCGTTCAGTCATTTCTGTTGTGTGTGACTCTTCACAACCCCATTTGGGGTTTTCTTACAAAGACACTGGAGTAATTTTTGATTTCCTTCTCCAGCTCATTTGACAAATGAGGAAACTGAGGTAAACGGGGTTAAATTACTTGCCCAAGGTCACACAGCTAATACGTGTCTAAGGCTAGAGTTGAGCTCAGGAAGATGAGTGTTCTTGATTCCAGGCTGGGCACTCTATGTACTGTGCCACCTGGCTGCCCAAGGAGACTGGAATTAGGGACTGTCAAAAGACACACACACACACACACACACACACACACACACACACACACACACCTCAGATCATTCTTGAAGAAGCATAGTCCAAACCCAAAGATGCAACTTAGAAAAAGAAAAAAGGGAAGAAAATAGAACAAGTAATCTTCCCAGAATGCCAGTCATAATGAATAAACAATAACTACTGAGTTTCCAGTGTTTTCATTTTAAATTGAGTGAGGGAAAGAGTTAAATGGTGACAGTTCACAGTGGTGGTTAAAAAGGGACTATAAAGTTCAGCGAGTAAAGTCCTTCACTTGTACCTAGGTGTTTGTATTTCATTAAACTTTTTTTCTGAATTTTACCTTATGTGATTTATAGAGATTAGATATGAATCAGTACTTTGGACTGGCATTTTAATTTGTTATTTAGCCATTTCAGTCATATCTGATTCTTTGTGACCAGATTTTGGGATTTTTCTCAGCAAAGATATTGGAGTGGCTTGGCATTTCCTTCTCTACCTCATTTTATAGATAAGGCAAACTGAGGGAAACAGGGTTAAGTGACTTGCCCAGGGTCACACAGCTAGTAAGTATCCGAGGCTAGATTTGAACTCAGGAGAATGAGTCATTTTGCCTCCTGGTCCAGTTCTCTAATTCACTGTACCACCTCTAACTTCCCTGGCATTTTAATAATTGGTTGTATTTGTGTAGGGCTGCAGAAACCCATGGCATGGCTCAGAAGGCGTGAGTCCATAATCCCTAGCATTAGGCACATACCATTCAGGCTCAGATTCAGAAGACCCCTTCTAGAAATAAGATAAGTCATGTCCTTCTTGTCACTGAGTCCCCTCCCTTTCCCTGAGGTGGCTTGCATGAGAACATCCCAGGAGATGTCACAGGGGCATGTGCCATATTTTCCCATCCATCCATCCTCAGGGCCTAAAACTTCTTTCCTCAGAGGGAGGGAGGGGCAGCAGGCCAATTCTGTGACGGAGACAAGGTCTGGTATTTGACTTAGGGAAGTCCCCAGAGGACAGCCTTAGGGCAGCCTGTACCAACTGAGCTGATACTGCAGAATTTGAGGAATGGAAATGCCAGGCTCCTGCTCTCTCCCACCCTCCATAGCCTTTGCAAACATCTCTAACGTCTAAGCTTAAGCTTCTTATTTAAGACACTTCCAACACCTTGTAATTAGAACCTGAGGACTGGCTGCTGGGTTCATCAAGCTAATACAGGGTTGTTGTTTTTTTAATTTTTAAAAGCGTAATTTGTGGAATCATACATTGAATTTCTGAGATTCTGCTTTTCAACTTGATTTAATTAAATAAGCATTTGTTAAATACCTTTTCCATAAAGGCAGCATTAGGTACTGAAGCATTTGTATTTGAACTAAGGAGAAACAATTCCTGCCCTTAAGAGACCTGGGTCTAAGGGTATGCAGGAGCCAGCTCCATCCAGAAGGCCAAATTGCTCAAATTTCAGTGTGCGTATTTACGCTTCAGAAAACCACCCTACTCTCCAAATCAGGGTTTGATTTATTGTCGATTAATTTCTAGACTTAAGAAAGTGATGAAGAAAATGTTAATATT
>CM053598.1:124792474-124881284 GCA_028646575.1 Pseudocheirus occidentalis
TCCCCCCCCCCCCCCCCCGTTTTCCAGAAAACTGAGATACAGAGACTTGCCCAAGGTCACACAGTTAATAAGTATCTGAAGCAGGATCGAAACCCAGGTCTTCCTCGCTTTGAGTCCAGAACTCTTTGCATGATGCCTCCAAGTAATTTAAGGAGAGAGACAGAGACAGAGAGACAGAGAGAGATAGAGAGAGAGACAGAGGGGGAGAGAGACAGAAGGAGGGAGAGATGGGGGAGAGGAGAAAGATAGAGAAAGAGAGAAACAGAGAGAATGACAGGGAAGGAGGAAGGGAGGAAGAGACAGAGGGGAGGGGAGACAGAGACAGAGAGAAAGAGGGAGGGAGGAAGAGATAAGGGGGAGAGGATAGAGACAGAGACAGAAAGGGAGGGTGAGAGAGAGAGAGAGAGAGAGAGAGACTTCATTAGCAATTGAGGGGATTAGGAAAGGCTTCAGTGGAGGCACTCTAAACTGAGCATTGAGGCAGACATAAGGGGAAAATATATTCCAAGCTTGGGGTGTAACTTGCACCACTACACATTGTATGGTGGGAGGGGGGACTCCCTGATCTATTAGACGTGTTATCTGACTGTCAGGAGGAGGGACTCTTGTCAGAGGAACCGCCTCTCTCCATGTCATATAAAAGAAAGCTGACAGATCAGTTTGGCTCTTTTGGATTCTTCTTCAGAAAAATAATGGGCAGCAAAGTAGCCGTGGCCTTGGAGAAGGACGGCCTCTCACCCTAGGAACTGGAGATGTAGGTGGGAGTTACACAGTTGCCACAGCAACTAAGCATAAGAAGCTAGAGCTGTGTCTTTATCAGTCCCAGAGAAAGATTTTCTGCAGGAGCGCATGGTGGAGTGAGACACATCCACACCCAGAGGCCTAGGAGAGATACTTATGGACATGAACTCCAGCCTCCCATGGAGAGGAGTTTGGATCTTCCAAGTAGCATGATCCCAGAATCTAGCCTCTTAGCTATTGAGAGATTTCCTGGGTAGTATCAGTCTTAAGAATGGCCATATGGAGGGGCACCTAGGTGGTGCAGTAGATAGAGCATTGGCCCAGAAGTCAGAAGGACCTGAGTTCAAGTCTAACACCAGATACTTACTGTGTGACCCTAAGTAAACTTAACCCTGATTCAAAAAAAAAAAAAAAAAGAATTACCATATGGGTGACCCAAAATTTGAGAATTCTCAAGAGTTCAAAGATTGGGACCTTCTAAAGAAAGAAGAGGGGCAGCTAGGTAGTACACTGGATAGAGGGCTGGCTCTGAAAGAAATAAAAAAGACTCATCTTCCTGAGTTCAAATCTGGCCTCAGACACTCACTAACTGTGTGCCCCTGGACAAGTCACTTAACCCTATTTACCTCAGTTCCTCATCTGTAAAATGAGCTTGAGAAGGAAGTGACAAACAAGAAAACCCCAAATGAGGTCATGGAGAGTCATCCATGACTGGAAAAACAACACCAGAAGAAAGACATCTGTCCAAATAACCCCTGAACTTGATGTAGCCTGGTACAAAGAATAACAGGATTGTCTGCCTAGCTCCTGCAGCTGAAAGACCAAGGGACAGAGGGAACTATGCAGATCTGATGGGAAGAAGAATTCATCTTATCTTATCTTATTCATCAGCTCTCAAAGCATATTCATCTTGGGGGGAGAAAAGGGAAAGTAGACATTAAAACACAGAGTGACACTATAAGTCTAGGGGAAATATGCCACAGAAATTCACCAGAATATAAAAGGACTGGCCTAAGAACAACCCTAAATTAAGTTTTCTGCCAAGGGGAGTTGGTGGGTTATTTGAATCTGGTACATGTTTTCTGTACCTGTGATGAATTCATTGTCACATGTGGCCTAACTCTCTCTACTCTAAAGCCGTCATGGACCAGGCTTGGTCCTGAGAACTGATCCAAGAGCAAGAGTGGGGAACCTGCGGCCTCAAGGTCACATGTGGCCCTCTAGGTCCTCAAGTGCAGCCCTTTGACTGAATCCAAACTTCACAGAACACATTCACTTAATAAAAGGATTTGTTCTCTAAAACTTAGACTCGTTCAAAAGGCCACATCTAAGAACCTAGAAGGCTGCATGTGGCCTCAAGGCTGCAGGCTCCCCAACCCTGCACAAGAGGGTCATTTTCTTTCCTTTGGGCTTATTACCCCCATGTGGATCTTGCTCCAGGACAGTCTCCCAATAGTATTTAAGTATAACTCTAATCTAGGTTTCCACTGATGTAGGCACACCACTCAGAGTAATAAAAGGAAGATGTTAATTTACCTTAAAGAAAATGCAAAACCCTAAAAAGGCATGTGAATTACAGACGCCTGTAAACAGAGAAAACAAATGCAGTTTTCAAATAGGGTCATTTGAGGAGTAACTCCTAAGATCAGACCCGGTCCTTGTGAGCCCAGAGTTTGGAGTGCTGGGCCATAGAATAACTATATCTGTATCTATGTACATATCTCTATCTATATCCATATGCATATCTATGGCTATTTATATCTCTGTGTGAATAATATCATATGGAGATTGATGAAATTCCTTATGGTCTCCAGAATTTCCCTCAAAAAGGCACAAAGAAAATTGGCCCTTGCTCTAATTCAGTGGCTAGCCATATTCTTAAACTCAGGGAATGCTGGAATTTCAATGAGTTTGCTGCTGCTGCTACTTAGACCTTGGGGAGTCAAGTCCTGACCTGTGACTGGCCGCTGGACTCCCATGACTGGAGGAGAGTGGGACCAATGACTTGGCATAGCCCTGCCTCACTTAAAACCAATTCACTTAAAAGTCAAAACATCAACCTCCTGATGCCATTGGTCCTCTACTGAGTAGTAGTAGCTGCCCTCTGAGAACCCAACTGGGCAGTTTCAGTTGGTCAATGCCATTCCCTCCCTTCTCCTCCTCTTTGTTTCCCCCTCCCCCCTCCTCTTCTCCCTCTGTCCAAATGGGAAGTCATACTCTTGTATGTGGGCAGTCTTTCCAAAGGAATACAAATTTTAGTCACTTCCCAAGATACTTTGAGTTTTGGGGGATTGATTTTCTTTTTCATTTATTTTATTCTATCATTTTTTTAAAAACTGGGGCAAGTAACTTCCGTCTCTTGTAGTTTCATTTATGATTTCTTGAAATATAGCTCTGGTAAACCAGGCTTTGATTTGTCCCATTGGGATTCAAATGGAGCTACTTGTCTATGTCTTTAAAACCCAAATCACTCTGGCTCTATAGGTCCCAGCCCAAGCCTCCCTTGCACATTGTTCATGTTTTGATGGCTCAGAGTGAGTGTAAATAGTAATTAATTGTTCCTGTTCTGGCCAAAAACTGAGAGACTTTCCTTCCAAGATGGATTCTTTTGTGAAGGCAAACTAGGTTAATTTTTGCCTCAATTCTTACTTAGTCTTTAACTCTTGAATGGGTGTTGCCTCAGACAAAATTACAACTGGGAAAGATCTTAGCTTAAAAAGACCAAGATCTCCCACTGCATCTGGGGCCATCACCAGACATGCTGACCTACATCTTGCTCTGATGACTCTTGAGATTGATGACTTTGCACAGTTCTGTCTCACTTAAATCCAATTCACTTGCAAGTCAAGACATTACCCTCCTGAAGTCATCCATCCTCTTCTAGAAGAAGGAAAAAACAACAACAGACCTTGGGATGGACCCAATCAGGGGTTTAAGTATTTTAAAGATGGCAGTTGTAAGCCTCAGGCTATAAAGAGCCCAAGCAAGGTTTCATGCTTCCCTTTCTAGGCTTTCCTCAGATTCAGCATTCCATATTTCAGTTTCATTCTCCACTGGTTCATCCTTTCCATAAATTTTCCTTTGTCTCAAAATCATATGCAATAAATTTATTAGGTGACCCAACCTGGAGCAGTACTTCAAACTCCTAATTGGTGTGTGTAGTAAGGAATACAACTGCAGGCCATATGCACCATGGAATGCCTGGGAGAAGGAACACAGTAGACTATTCGTAAGAACATATGTAAACCTCAGTCAGAGCCTAGAATGGTATTTTGCAAATAATAGGCACCAAATAAATGTTTGTTGACATGAATTAAACACATTATTTACTCATTCATTCTACAAACATTTATTAAGCATCTAACAAGAATAGAGTTCTGAGGAAGACAAAGAGTTTAGAGAAGATAGGCTCTCAGTTGTTGAAATCCCTTCTTATTTTTAGAGGCTCAGCTCTGGTATCACTTAGTCCATGGAGGTTTCCCCAATCCACTTAAGGGAAAGTGATCTCTCCTTCATATTTCTCAAAACTAACTTTTTTAAAAATTTTGTTTTTTGGAGGAGGGAGGGCAGGGCAATTGGGATTAAGTGACTTCCCCAAGGCCACACCACTAGTAAGTGTTAAATGTCTGAGGCTGGATTTGAACTCAGGTCCTCCTGACTCTAGAGTCAGAGTATTCACTGTGCCACCTAACAGCCCCACATAATTTACTTTTTCCTGGCTCTTCTTTCTATCAGTCAATAACTGCACATTAATCCCTTCTGTGTGCCAAATGCTGTGCTAACCTCTGAGGCTACAAATAGAATAAGAGGATATTTGTCCTCAAGGAACTTGCATTCTAAGAGAGTGGGAAGGAGGAGAAAACTCACACATTTGTAATGGGGGGCAAAAAGAAGAACCTCCCTATCTGCCCTATCTTGGGTCACAGCTAGAGGGCTGCAGGTACGCTGGAACAGCATGGAAAAACCTAGTGCTCTAGGATGACACAACAAACCCCGGGTGACAGTCTCATTTCACTTTGCATCTGCCTCCTTGACTGGTTTCAACTCTAACAAACAAGATGCCCCTCCCAAGATAAACTCACTGCTCCTAAATTTACTGGAGACAGCTAGGTGGCACAGTGGATAGAGTGCAAGGCCTGAAAGTCAGGAAGAGTCATCTCCCTGAATTCAAATCTGGCCTCAGACACTCACTAGCTGTGTGATCCTGGGCAAGTCATTTGACCCTGTTTGCCTCAGTTTCCTCATCTATAAAATGAGCAGAAGCAAGAAATAGCAAAGAACTTCAGTATCTTTGCCAAGAAAACCCCAAATGTCATGAAGAGTTGTATGTGACTGAAATGACCAAACCACAACAATCTAAAGTTACCACCAGGCTGCTAACTCAAGCCTTGATTGGCACTACCCCCTCAGCTCCTCTCCCCTAACTCCTCCCAATGCCTTCTATTACAGGGGGCAGAAACTGGATTCAATTCACTTCACTCTTCATTTGCGGCTCTTACTCTTTTCAGCTCCAAAGAACAAGATGCTACTGAACTGAATACCCTCCCACCCCCTTTCCTGCTTCCTTCTGTATGTTGTGTCCCCCTTAGATTGTAAGCTACTTGAGGGCAGTAACTTTCTTTTAATTAATTGCATCCCCAGGGCTCAGCACAGGGTCTGGCATATAGTAAGTGCTTAATAAATGCTAATTGCATTGGTCCTGCCCCACCCTTGGCAATTACGAAAGCTTGAAACACTAAGGATGTCTAGGCAAGCCTGATTTGGGGCCCTGGGATCCTGGTGCCCTGGGACCCCCACTAACTATTCCGCTTTGTGCTTCTTTTCCTGAACACTAGGAGATGGACTTTTGGGGAGTGACCTCAGCAATCTTGGCATTTCTGGGTTCCTCAGTCAGTGCTAGCTGTACTTGGAGAGTAGTCCCTTGTCCCTGTTCCAATGCTTCTTTGATGAGATGAGAGCCAGCTGATCTCCAGCTCGTCTTGTCAGATGTCCAACCTGAGGGAGCTCTGTGGGTGGTGCCCAGACAAGAGAGATGTGCTTATTCCAGCCAACTTTCAAAATGTATCTTCTTTTAGTGTTTAAGTATCAACATTTGGAAGAGTATAAAAAGTAACTTTCATAAGCACAACTTCATCAACATGTATCTGTGAGTCTTTGGTTTTCTGTTTTTGTTTTTCTTTTTGGGAGGAGAAAATAAATCGCTGTCCTGTATCTGAACTACACTGTGAACTGAATACCTTTCTTCTCCCTTTGTGAGGAAACACTAGAGATAAGACAATCCTGAACCTTACATGAGCTCCAGGGAAGGGCATAAAGAACCAGAGAGTTTGAGAAAACTCACTTTAGGGACCAGACTCCCCCAAGATTTGAACTTGGTCCATACGCATGGGTCCAGAGTTACAGAGAGAAGTGTGCCCCGGACCTCCTGAACTCAGCACTAGTTCTTTATTACTAAGGCACCTAGGTGGTACATTGAATAGAGCACTGAACTTAGAATCAGAAAGACTCGTCTTTGTGAGTTCAAATCTGGCCTCAGACATATTAACTGTGTGACTCTGGGCAAGTCAATTCACCCTGTTTGCCTCAGTTTCCTTATCTGTAAAATGAGCCAGAGAAGGAAATGGCAGACCATTCTGGTATCTCTGCCAAGAAAACCCCAAAGGGGGTAAACACGAAGAGTCAAACATGTCTAAAATAACCAGAGAAGAAGTATGAATGCAAGATGGTAGAAGGAGGGAGGACAACTAGCATCTGGGGATATCAGGGAAGACTTCCTATACAAAGCACTTGAGATATTTGTAAAATGCTATTATGCAACCCTTAAGGCACCATATAAATACTCATCGTCATCTTCTTATTCATCATCATCATTTCTAGACCAAATGGCCTCTAGGGCCCCTTCCATTCTAAAATGATGATCTACTGCCTAGCTGGCTACATGCAGCTGATTTAAGAATCAAAACATGTTAGTTTCATGTTCCAGTATCAAGTAATACAGACATTAGGATCCTAGGTCTAGAAAAGCCTTCAAGGATGATCAGGTTCAACTTCCTCATTTTTTATAGATGAGGAGACTGAGGGTCAGGGAGGTTAAGTCATTTTTCCAAGGTTATGTGGCTAGCCAGTGGCAGTCAGAGGTGGGATTTGAATCCAGATCCTCTAAATCTCAAGAATGCTCTTTCTACTGTGTGGTGTTGCTTTCCTACTTAACAGAAACCACTGATTAGGATTTACGTATACAGCTTTAAGGAGTTTTTTAAAAAAATATTTTATTTTAAATTTATGAAATAAAACAAGTATTTCTGTAACATAGTAGAATTTAAAAAAATGTTTGTAAATCAAACTGCAAATCTATTATGCACAACTTGCTATTCCATTTAAATATATAATGAAGATTTACACAACTTTCTTTTTTTCCTTCCCTCCCTCCAGTCCTGCCCTAGAGATGGCTACTATTAGACACAAATATGTATATATGTAAAATCATTCTATATATGCCTCTAACAGTTCTTTCTTTGGATGCAGATAGCACCTTCCTTCATACGTCCCTTGTAGTTAATTTGGGTATTTATAATAGTCAAAATGACTTAGTCTGTCAAAGTTGTCCTTAAAACAATATTGCTGTTACTATATACAATTTCTTGGTTCTGCTCATTTCTCTCTTAATTATTTCATGCAAGTCTATCTATGGTTTTTAAAAAAATCAATGAGTTCATCATTTTTTTTGAGAGGAGAAGGTAGAGCAATTGAGGTTAAGTGACTTGCCCAAGGTCACAGGGCTACTAAGTGTTTTAAGTATCTGAGGTCAAATTTGAACTCAAGTCTTCCTGACTCCAGGGCTGGCTCTCTATTCACTTCGCGCCAAGATGCCCCACTCATCATTTCTTATACACAGTAGCATTCTATCATGATCAATTGCCCATCAGGCTTATGGACAAGTGAGCAATTTGTGATCAAATAAGAGAAAGCAGTTACTTTTACATTAAATTAATTAGGTTTTGTATAAATAAAACAAATGTAGCCTTAACATTTTCAAAGTACTTTTTAAATATTACCTTATTTCATCCTCACACCAACCCTGGGAGGTAGGTTTTGTTATTATCTCTACTTAACAGATGAGGAAACTGAGGAAAACAGAGGTTAAGGGTCACACAGTAAGAGGCTGAGGCCTGGTTTGAACTCAGGTCTTCCTGACTCCAGGTCTTAGCATTTGAACTACCTCTAGAGTAGCCACACACACACACACACACACACACACACACACCACATGCACACATGCACACGCACACGCACGCGCACGCACACACACACAAAGTCACAAATACATACAAGAGTTAGCAAGCAATTGAAAACTTAGGTAAATCTCAAACAGGACCAAAGTCAGGCGTAAAGGTGACACTGGTGGAGCTGTTTTTTGTTTGTTGTTTATTCCCTGCTTGTCTCCACACTCTTCTCTCTGTATTCCTTTTTCTCTGCTCTCCAGGTCTCCTTGTATAGCTTGCCCCTGGTATTGGTTGAGTGGTCTGTTCAATCTCTCTTTCTAATCTCTTAGATAGAAACCTAAACTCAGTAAAGGATTTTATCAACTCATTCACACTGAAGTGTAAATGACCAACATTGGCTTAATGTGTTAACCACCATTTGCACTTTAATACTGAACAAAGCCTTTAGCCAAAGGAATGAAGTACTGATGGTGGAATTCAGGCACTAGGGAACAGATGGGAAAGATATTTTTAGGTTCTGGGGTCCTCGAGGGCCCCCTGAAATTCTCTTCCTCAGGCAGCTGCCCATTCTGCCTGCTGGGTCAGCTCTCCTCTGAATAATCTCTGTAGATGTATGGCTCTGCTCCCTTAGCACCGTTAACTGAAATGTTAGAGAAGGCACCAGCTGTCTCAAAGACCAGATCAAAACATCAAGGAGAAGAAAAAGCATAATAATAAATAAAGAAGGATATTTCAACTTGGACTGGGCAAAAGTTCTTTGACAAGAACAAGTCTGGTCTAGTTTATTCTTCAGGGGCTGTTTAGTGTCAAAGATTTCAGGAACATTTTATGGTTCAATGGGCTATGAGCTATAATACTATTGGCTACAAAATGAGCGTCATATGGGTAGGAGATACAAGTGCTTTTGGACTCTGGGAGACAGAGACAGTGCAAGGTCTATAATCATTAGACTTGGGTTTAAATACTGGTTCCATTATCGTTTGGTTATATGGCCTGGGTCAAGTCACTTATTTCTGAGCCTCAGTTTCTCAATCTGAAAAATTAGTGACCCAGATTAGATGATTTGTAAGGTACTTTCTAATTCTAAAAGCCTATGATTCTGACTCCAAATGTAACCAGTGTGATTTTAAATCATGAATCTGTCCAGTAATGGCTTTCTGAAGTAATCTGATAGGTAATGTGGTAAAATAGGAAAAGTAATGGATTTGGAGTCAGAGATTGTTGCTGTTGCTTTTGTTCCATCGTATCTGATTCTTTGTGACCCCATTTGGGGTTTTCCATAGATATTAAAGTGGTTTGCCATTTCTTTCTCCAATTCATTTGACAGATGAGGAAACTGAGGCAAACAGGGTTTGTCAAGTAGCTAGTACGTGTCTAAGACTAGATTTGAACCTAGGAAGAGATGAGACTTCCTGACTCCAGCCCTGGCACACTATCCCCTGTGCCATCTAGCTGCCTTTGGAATCAGAGGGTATGGGTTCAAATCCTAGCTCTATTATTTATACCTTATTAACTGCAGGTAAAATCACTTAACCTCTCTAGGTCTTAATCCTCTATGCAAAATGAATAATTTGGACTAAATGTTCCAAGGTTCCTTCTAGATCCAAAAACGTGGTGTGTAGTACATTGTAGGACACAGTATTTATGCAAAACTGATAACAGCGTCCGATTCCATGTACAGCAGAGTTGGGGAACCTGTGGCCTCAAGGTTAGACATGTCATTCAAAACTCCCTTTGAATAAATTCAACCAGATTACTTTTGTCCTAACAGAGGATAGGAGTTTTTCTGAAGAGGAATGTATTTGGACATAAGAGAAAGAGAATAGGCCAAGAAAAGGGATTGAGAGGGCTAGTTGGACTAATTGCATCATGACCTCATTGGGCACATGTAAGAGAGGGAATGACAAAGGATAATAGAGTCAAAAAGGAAGAATTCAAGACAAATTCCTCCATAATTTTCCAAGGCTGGTGCCATGTTGTGATAATTGACGAGCGGAAGTCATCACTTTGTAGCTGGTTTCTACTTTTCCAGGAACACATTCAGAATAATTTGGTCAAACAAAGATTCGTTAGACTGGAAAAGTCAGCCATTCTGTTGAGTCCATTATGAGATGATGAACTCACACATTTTGGGAGGAGTAGAAATGTAGCTGATCTGACATATGAGTCCTATATGCTTGGGTGCTGATTTCGTTTGACTTGTTCAGCTTCTTCTTGGGGCCCTAGTCATCACCAAGCACCATAGAATATAGACCTCCTGAACTGGCACCCAATTCTCTGCCATCTTTCTTTTAATAAATATAATCACCTGTGTATCTCAAAAGGCTTAGAGCTGCATGTCCCAGAAGTCTTGGTGCAGTTTTAAGTTATAATACCTCAAATGAGTTTGTTTTTTCTCTAGTCAGTTGAAAGACAAAAATTAGGTAAAAAGCAAGGACATTTCATGAAATAGCACAATAAGAAAAGTCACAATAAGACATTGTCTTCTTAAATCTGGAGCACACTCTCCCACAAATACTTTCTAAATGGGGAGAGTGGGCAAGCCTAAGGATTGTCACTCATATAGAGAACACATGTGGCAGGGGACATGAATGCTTATTCTGCTGATGTCCTCACACTGCTTTCACTGTTCCCAGTTGGGAAGACCCTCCAGTGAGTCATTTGGCTTGTTACTCCACTGGTCCTCTCTGGGTCACTCTTGCTCTCTGGATTTCTGTCTTCACCCTATCCCTCAGTAGCTAGGGATCATTCAACGTCGTGCCCTGTAAAAGGAGAAAGGTGGGACTAAATCTATAATCCTGATGTAGCTCAAAACTAAGTTACCTTTTTGTAATGAGCTGGTAGCATGGGGTCAAGGAAAGTATGGATAACGGACTTGAATCATGCAGTCAATAAATATTTATTAAATGCCTACTTTATATTCTGTATCTACATACATTCTCCTCTACTAAGTACATTTCATCTTTTTTTTTTTTAAAGTTGTCTTTTCCATTAGAATATAAGCTTTTTAAGGGCAAGGAATGTCTTTCTCCTTTTTTGCTTATCTCTGTACTCCTAGCATTTAGCACAGTGCTTTGCACATAGTAAGCACTTAATAAACGTTTATTTATTTGACTTGTGAGAATGCTTGTCAGTGTCATTGCTTGTCCTTCATTCTTGAAGAGGACTGCGACATCAGAAAGGTGATGTCATAACTTGCAAATGAATTGGATTTAATTGGGCTGTGCAAAGTCACCACCTCTCTTTCTCCTCCAGAGCTATTTGGGTCCAGTGGCAAGATATAGATCAGGATGGCTGGGGATGGTGCCCAGGGTGGGTGCTACTCCTCTAGATTCTAGAAGTTTTATAATAGCTGTTGGGCACATAGTCTCTGCTGGCTATTATTGCTTCCTGCTAGGTGGCACAGTGGATAAAGTGCCAGGCCTGGAATCAGAAACACCTTTTTTACCTGAGTTTGAATCTGGTCTCAGACACTTACTTGCTGTGTGACCCTGGGCAAGTTACATAAACCTGTTTGCCTCAGTTCCTCATTTATCAAATGAACTGGAGAAGGAGATGGCAAACCACTCTAGCATCTTTGCCAAGAAAACCCCAAATGGAATCAGGAAGAGCAGAACCGGACTGAACAACAATGATGTTTTCACACCCACTTATAGAATCTTGGGCTAAAATGTCCTTCATGGGGTCATTGGGACCAACTCCCTGGCTTGAGGGAGGTCAGTACCAAAGTCAGTGCCAAACAGCCAGTAATCTGTCATATGTTTAAGTATCTCTTGGGATGGAGATTCCATCCCATTTCCTGTAGGGAGTGGCTAATGTTCTCTCTCTGTACTCACAAATTTTCTGGGCCATTTCCTCTTGCCTTAAATTCCTAGACCAAGGACTTCTAAAAATGTGGCATATCCACCCCTTTATTTTTGCTTGAGTAGTCAGCCTGGATAGAAATTCCTCAGTTTCCACTCATGTCACTTTTCTGGCACATACACTTAAGGAGGAAAATAGGAGCAGCTTCACCACAGTAAGAATAATTTCCTTAGACCCAGGGTCTCATGGGCTAAGATTTAGAGCTTACTTTCTCCAGAAAGTCTTCTCTGTAAAATCCCTCCCTCTACCAAATAAACTTGTTTATTTTCTATAATTCCAAGTATTCTCCCAATGGCACCAATGTCATAGGATCATAGATTCTGAGGGCATGGAATCCAACCCCCTTGTGTTACAGATAGGGAGACTGATGCTGAAAGAGGTTAAGCGATTTGGCCAAGGTCCCACCTAATTAATGTCCGAGGGAGGATCTGAACTCAATACTACCCACTGTGATACCTAGATGTCCCTTATTTCTTTAACTGCTTCTCTTACCAGGCTGGTTTTCAGGCTCTTTTCCCTTTTGATAGACTTCAATTTGTCAATGACCTTAAATTCACAGGATCCTGAATCTAGACCTGGAAGAAACCATGTAATCCAAGACTTTCATTTTATAGATGAGGAAACTAGAGCTCAAGGAGGTCAGATGACTAGCTCTAAGGCACTCAGATAATAAGTGTCAAAGGTGGGATTTGAAACTGGATCTTTTGACTCCAGAGACACTGTTCTTTCCTCTCTCTGTCTCTGCTTTCAGCTGAACACAATACTATGGATGTGGTCTGACCAGTGCAGAGTACATTAAGACTATTGCCTCCTTTTTGCTGATCAATATGGTTGAATAGATTCAAATCCCAGCACTCTTACATACTACCAATGTGACTTTCAGCAAGTCACTTAATCTTCCTAAAAATCATTCAATGTCCTCCCCTGTAAAAGAAGGGTGGGTCTGGATCAACCCTGAAGTCATTCTCAGTTCTAAATCTTGTAGTCCAAGACTGTTACCTTTCCATAATGAGCTGGTAGCACAAGGCCAAGGAAAGTATAACGGATTTGAATCAGCCAGTCAATAAACATTTATTACACACCTACTATGTGTCAGGCTATTAAGCATTGGGAATACAAAGAAAGGCAAAAGACAGTCCTTACTCTCAGAAAACTCACCTAGGACTTGGGTTTGAATCTTGATAAAACCTTAGCTAAGACAATCTCTCAACTTCAGTTTCCTTATTTTTAAAAGGAAGAAGTTGGGCTATATAATGCAAAGTTCCCTTCTAGCTACAAGGCTATGTATGATCCCAGGAATTTTAAATCCTATGTATTTGTTTTCACTTGAGCAATTATCAAATCATTTACCCTGAGTTTGTGCATCGATTTTCTGCATCTGAAATGCTGGACTAGATGGTCTCTGAGATGATATATGTTTGCCACCAAGATGATGACATTTTTCTTAGAATTATGAAAAATTGCCTATGTTAGGAAATGAAAAAGAATGAAGTCAGTGTGTTTTGGGGTAGAATTAGCAGAAATGTTAGCAGTGGGTAAACGTTGCAAAAAGGCAAATTTAGAGTTCATGCAAAAACAAACATCCAAGTAATTAAAGCTACCTCACAGTGGAATGGGGCTGCCTTGGGAAGGACTGGGTTGTTCTTCACAAAAGGTCTTCAAGGGGTTGGCCCTTGTGGTTATGTTATAGGATAGATTCTTCTTCAAGGAGAGGCTGGATAAGATGACTTCTGGGGGCTATTCCTACACCATAATTCTATGACATCATAATTATTGCTGTCTGAGGCACTTACTAGCTATCACTTAGCCATGTTAGCCTCAGTTTCCTCATCTGTCAAATGACTTGGAGGAGGAAATGTCAAACCACTCCAGTGTCTTTGCCAAGAAAACCCCAAATGGAGTCACAAAGAGCCAGACGTGATTGAAAAATGACTCAGCAACAACAACCTGACCTTTTGGATTCTGGATCTTTAACTACCTTGGCCTCTAAGACCCATTTATCTCTTTCTCTCTTTGCTTCAACTTTCTAGTTACCAGAACTTTGGTGAGCTCCTTGAGGCAAGTCAATAAATATCTAGAAGACACCTACAATGTGCCAGGCATTAAAGCTGGGAATACAATGAAAGGCAAAAAAACCGCTTCCTGGCCTCAAGAAACTCACATACACACACACAGAGGTGGGCATTTGTGTGTGTGTATGTGCAGGGGTATGTGTGCGTGCATATGCGTAATGTAGGAAATAACACAAGTTGTGTATAATAATGTAGGAAACAACACAAAACTCCATACACAAGATGCAAGATAAATGAAAGATAATCCCAGAAGGAAGGGGCTGTATTAAGGGGGATTGGGAAAGACTTTTTGCAACAGGTGGGATTTTAGCTAAGACTTGAAGGAAGCCAAGGAAGCCAGAAGGTAGTGATGAGGAGGGACAGCAGTTTCTTGTTCAAGGAAGAGCAGGAAAAATGGTGTCTTTGTATGGTAGGATAATTGGAAGGGAGTAAGGTGTAAGAAATGGAATGGCAGGAAGGGGCTAAGTTATTCAAACGAAATAGAAATTTTATTGCCTGAAGGTAATAGTGAACCATTGGAGTTCATTGAGTAGGGGAATGATGTGGTCAGACCTGTGCTTAAGAAAGATCACTTTAATAGCTGGGCAGAGGATGGACGGCAGCAGGGAGAAACCTGAGGAAGAAAGACCAGCCAAGGCTTCTGTAATGGTCTAGGAGTGAGGTGATACAGGGTGCTAGTGATGTCAGAAGACAGAAGGAGATGCTGAGAAGGTAGCGTAGACAGGACTTGGTAACAAATTGGATATGGAAGATGAGAGAGAACAATGAGTTGAGAATGAGAATTGTGATGCCCTTAAAAGTAATAGAGAAATTTGGAAGAAGGAAAGATTTGGAGAAAAGATAATAAGTTGAGTTTTAGACATCAATCCTCCCAGCCAACACTCTGAACATTCTTACCTCGATCTTGACCTCGTGGATTCCAGACCTCTAATTTTTTCAGGTCTCTGCCAAGTGCGGTAACCTTAACCCCTCTAATTTGCTAGCCCTGAATCTTTGCCCAGACTTCACATCCTGGTCATGTTGCAGTCTGATAGTAATCAGTATTTCGAATTTCTCCCAGGACTCTACAAGAAGGGTTGGCTAGAGTCAAGGTCACCTTCCCCATTGCCTCACTAATTGACAGGCTAGGAAACCAGTGGCCAGTTAGGAAAAACAAACAAATCAAGCTTTCTGAGACCTGCACAGGCCTGGTCTGAGTCAGCCTAACACATAAACAGTCTAGATTTTGAAAGCCTCTGGGGTAAAACCTAATCCACTGGGCAAACATATTGATGGATGGAGGAAAGTAGAATGCTATAATCCTACTAGGCTCATAGGCTTTAGAGCTGGAAAGAGACTTAGGGACTATCCAGCAAAACTCATTTTAGAGATGGAGGCTCAAAAGCCTGGAAAAACTGAATGACTTGTCTAAGATCACTTGGGTAAGAAGGAGCAGAACTAAGATTCAAACCCAGGTTCTCTGATTCCCTGATTCCAAATCTCACATTCTTTCCACTGAAGCTCATTCCTTTCATTTCCTTTTGGCATCCAGGATAGGTATAACTTGAATAATCAAAAGTAATTGAGGCAGCTAGGTGACACAGTGAATAGAGTACCAACCCTGAAGTCAGGAGGATCTGAGTTCAAAATCCATACTCAGACACTTGACACTTAACTAGCTGTGTGACCTTGGGAAAGTTACTTAACCCCAATTGCCTTGCCTTCCCCCCTCCAAAACAAACAAACAAATTAGGAATTGTGCATTAAACAGACAGAATTAAAGTCACAGCATCTAGCCCAAGATGAGGGATGGTGATACTGACCTTCGGCTTCTCACCTTTGCCCCCAACAGCTTTGGTCAAGGTCAGCCTCAGGTGGTAGGTATGATTTCATAGATCATGATAAATTTAGAACTGGGAAAGGCCTTACAAGGTCATCTAGTTTGATCTCCTCATTTTATGGGAAGGAAGCTGAGGCCCAGAGAAGGTTAATAACTTGTTCAAAGTCACACAGCAGAACAAGGATCCAGACACAAGCGTCTTGACTCTGGGTTCTCTGTTTTCCTCTGAACATAGGAGAGTGGTGTTTCATCCAGTATCTGGCCTCTGATAACTCAAGGAGACAGGGAGGCCCAGTGTGAAGAGCCCTGGCTCTGGAGTCAGAGAATCTGGATTCAGATCCCGCCTTTGATGCTTACTATCTGTGTGATGTGGGGGTTCCTTTGGCTTTAGCTTCCTCATGTGTTAGATGTGAGGCTTGGATGAGGCAGCCCTTGAGGGTCCCTTCCAGCCCTGGAGCTTTGGTTTCCCACTAGACCTTTCTTGAAAATCAGAGAGATCTGTCATTTGGTGACGTTCTGCTGAGTTCTACGTGAGAAGGGAGTCGGCTTCATTTGTTTGATCTTGCTTTTCCTCTTCATCCTTGTGGCTTCCCCTCCCTCCATTCACTTATCGAAATCCATCACAGACTCGAGATCCCAGAGGAACAACTTCCACCCACAAGAAGCCCTCTCCCAAAACTCCAGCCCATATTAATCTCTTCTTTTGCTAATTCTTTATTCCCTGGAGAGTCTGGACTATGTACAGGTATACCTCACATCACCTTGCCCTGAATGTTGTTATTACCCCATTATATTATTTCAGACACTTAACCTTGGGTAAGTCACTTAACGACCTTAAAGCACTCTATAAATGTGTATCTTTATTCTTATTGGGGCAACTAGGTGGCACAATGGATAGAGTGCCAATCCTGGAGTCAGGAGGACCTAAATTCAGAACCAGCTTCAGAAACTTACTAGCTATGTGACCCTGGGCAAGTCACTTGACCCCATTTGCCTCAGTTTCCTCATCTGTAAAATAGAGCAGGAAATGGCAAACTACTAAAGTATCTTTGCCAAGAAAACCCCAGATGAGGTTACCACGAGGTGGACATAACCGAAATGCCTCAACAACAATTACTATTATCATTATGACATCAGGAAGCTTTGTTCAGCCAGCAACTGCTCATTTAAAACGTTTATGATGTCATTCCTGCCTAACCAACTACATTTTATGATGTTGTTTTGTTTTTTGGGAACCAATTCACAGTGTTAGAAGACATGTGCCTTCATCAAAATCTTTTCTTCCCAGCTGGGCTGCAAATCCCTCAAAAGACGAGAACTTGCCTTGTCTTTTTTAATATTCTCCGAAGCACCTATGATCATAAGACCATAGATTTATAGCTGGGAGGGATCTCAAAGATCATTAAATTCAATCCCCTTACTTCACAAATGAGGAAATTGAGTCCCAGAGAAATTATGTGACTTGGCAAAGGCAAGAATCAGAGGCAGAATTTGAACCCAGGTCCTCTGACCTTAGAGGTTGTAGTCTTCCCTGCAAAGCTGTTGGGCATACGGTAGATACCAGATGAAATTTTAAGCTGAGCTGATATAATCTAATTTTAATTTTTCTCCCTCCTTTAAAAACACATGCATGAAAAAAACAACTACCAACTGTACAAAACGTCTCCCTTTCCTCCAATGAATCACCGTGTTAATTTTCACACAGAGAAATCCAGGCCTGGGTAATAAATCTCTCACATGAGCTCACCCACCCTTTCTACCTCCCTATCCCTCCTACCACAAAGGTCACTATGACCACCACTGCCTAATAAGTCTGTTCAACTCCCATTACATGGCAAAAGGGCACATTCTCTCCCTAGGCCTCCTCCCGTCTGGCCACCTGCTGGGGTCCTAATCCCTGCCCCCGTTCCCTCCCCCGTGTGACTGTCTTGGAGGCAGGCCCTGGGTTAGTGACACTTCTCAACACTCACTTCCCTCCACCGCCCACTAAGTCTCCTCTTCCAACATGAGTTACTGTCTCAGCCAGCCAGCCGGCAGGCCTCAACCACCCTTCAGAGCTGTGACAAATCTCTGTAACTCAAGAACTCAATTATCTTGCTTCTGTTTTCAGTAGCAGACAGACCTAGAGACAGATGTTAAAGCTTGGGAGGGTAGAGGGGGGTCCTGTTCTGGTTGCCAGGGTGCCTGGCACGGGTGGAACAGGGAAGATGCAGTAGAACAACACAAGTCCCTTAGCAGGAATGTGGGGTCCTAAAAAATAGCGGTCATAGATCATGCAGCTGGTGCCCCTACCAACGCATGCTTCAACTACCCCATGCTGGCCCACGGCTGTTGTGTTTTTGTTGGCATGAGGCCTCCATGAGAGAGGATGTTCCCAGTGACAGAATTACCCCATGAAACGCCATAGATTGGAGACTCATGATTCATTGCTAGTGTGAGGCCACTGGATAACAACGTGGGATTGGAGGAGGCTCCATTGTCCCCTCGTGAGAGGGGCTTCTGAAAACACCCAAGTGCTTCTCCCTTGAGGCCAGCACACAGGGAGCTTAAGCTCAGGCTTAAGGAATTCTGTATGGGGATTGACAGCTATAACCTTATTGCTGTATCTTGACCTTTGAGAAGCTGCCAAGTGGGAAGCTTAGACATAAATCTTGGGTTGTTATCCTTACATTTCTGTGACCTCAGGAAGGGCCTGTGCTAGTTTCTGCTGACATAACTCTGGGTGTGAGAATCCAGCTGCCACAGAGTCATTTGGGAGGATCCTCAATCCCTATACCATGGAATATGGAATATATGCAGAGGACCCTGGGCTGGGCCTCTCAGCAGCCTAACAACCTGCCCCTCATTTTTTAGAGGTCATGGAAACCAGGTCCCAGGTCCTAATTCACTTCCTAGAATCCTTGGTGGCAGAAGATTGTAAAGATAGGGCAGGAAACCAAGACTGGTAACAGTAATGGTAACTATGATGATAGTGGTGGTGGTGACAACGTTGATGAGGATGCAGTGTTTTAAGGTTTGCAAAGCACTTTATATCTCGTTAGAGCTTCCCCACAACTCTGAGGCATAATTATCCACATTTACGGATAGAGAAACTGAGGGTCAGTAAAATTAAGTCACTTGCCCGTGATCATAGGATCTGGATATAGGATCACAGAGCAGGAAAGGAGCCCAGAGGCCATCATCCTGATCTTAGATTCGTGGAGAGATGCTTAACATTATGTGTGTGTGTGATGGATCCCTTTGGCAATCTGGTGAAAACTATGGATCCCTTCTCAGAATAATGGTTCTAAGGGCGTAGAATAAAAATATGTCGGATTACTAAGGAATTCTATCTAAATGCCATTATCAAAATACATGTCTTAAAAACCAAGTTTATGGATTCCAAGTTGAGAGACTATGGGGGGGGAGGCTATGAAAGTCATGGGCTGGAAGGAATCTTGGTGATCATTTAGCCCAATTACCTGATTTTTTATGGGGAAACTGAAGCACAGAGGGGTTATGTGCTATTGTTGTTCAGTTATTTTTCAGGTGTGTCTGTTTCAGGGGTCTTTGTGACCCCATTTGGAATTTTCTTGGCAAAAATAATGGAGTAGGGGCAGCTAGGTGGTGCAGTGAATAGAGTACTGGGAGGACCTGAGTTCAAATTCAACCTCAGACACTAGTTGTGTGACCTTGGGCAAGTCACTTAACCCCAATTGCCCTACCTTCCCCTATCCAAAAAGCAAAAAAAAAAAAAAAAAAGGAGTAGTTTGCCATTTCTTTCTCCAGCTCATTTTACAGATGAGGAAACTGAAGCAAACAAGGTTAAGTGATTTGCTCAGGGTCACATAGTTACTAAATGATTTGAGCCCGGGTCTTCCTGATTCCAAATCTAGCACTCTGTCCACTTTGTTAAGCTGTCTTTAAAGATACATCTATAAAGTCACATCTATAAAGAGCCAGTCAAAGCTAGGAATGAAAGGTGTGGCCAAGGCACCGGAGCAGAGCAGGTTTAGGGAGCACCTGGAAGCCAGCAGTAAACTTGCCTGGCTCCAGGCTCCTCCACTGGGACTGGTGTTTTCTGAATCTCTTCTTTCATCGCTACCCAGGTTCCTTAACCAATTACCTCCGCTACATGTAGCCCCCATGACCTCAAACATATTTTTAGAATCTAATTTGTGAATCAATGAACCATGCAGTGTTCCACTTGGACCCTTGAGCCCAGGATATCAGGAAAAGGGATGGTTCATGAATGAATGGAAGGAAATATGAAGGGACCATCTGAAGCATTATCACCCCCTTTTTACAAAGTCCTCCCTTCCCTTCACTTGAGGAGACTGCATGATGTAGCAGAAACACAACTGGTCTGGGAATCCTCCACTGCTTGTATTATCTGCCTAAGTGCATCAGTTTTTTGGACCTCATCTGTAAAACGAAGCTGTCACAGAGGTCCAGCTTCTGCTTCTCATCTACCAGGTCCAGCTTCTGCTTCTTACCTGCCCACCTAATCTAAGTCCACGTCAAACAACACAACAATGTCAAGCCCAGGACTTCAGTGTGAACTACAAAGCTCACACTTAGACCAACAAACTTCACCTGTGTGTTCTCCTTCTATCCATAACTTTCCCATCCTTCAATGCCTAGTTCGAGCCTCTCTTCCTCCATAGAGCGCTCCCTCTACCCCTCAGTAATTGTTCCCCTTTCTTCCCTCACATCATTTCATGTTGTTCAGTTGTGTTTAATTTTTCATGACCCCATTTGTGATTTTCTTGGTAAAGATGCTGGCGTAATTTGCCGTTTCCTACTCCAGCTCATTTGACAGATGAGAAAACTGAGGCCAATAGGGTTAAATGACTCGTCTAGGGTCACATAGCTAGTAAGTATCTGAGGCTGCATTTGAACTCAAGTCTTCTTAACTGCAGGGCCCTGTGCTCTAACCACCGCATCACTCAGCCGCCCTTCCCTAACTTAGCATCTCCACTATACAACCTGCTTTGCATTAAGTCTGAACTTCCATCATTCTCTCATTTCATGGATCTCACTAACGAGACAGTAAACTCTGTGACGGCTCAGACTATATCTTCTGAAAAATCTCATTTTGATTGATATCTTTTTGCTTTCACAGCATATTCATTTTCAAAAAGAATCCTCCCATCCAGGGAGACATTCCTTCTAACAAAGGTTTTAAAAGCAGGGGAAAAAGAACGGTTCAGCAGAACTCATCGCGGCGCGGGCTGCCGCGGCTTGCGGCTCACGCAGCACTTCCCACGTACGGCCCTGTCTCTGAGGCACTGGGGGAGGCAGGGGCATCTCCTCAACCTTCCTCTAGGGCCGGGCTTTGCATGATAATTACGCAGCATTCAGGAAGTGTGCTTTTTATCCCCCTCATTCTTTGCATTTAACCCGCGGTCATTGTCTATGTCGTTTTCCTGGTTCATTGCTTCTTTCTGTATCAGTTCACATATGTCTCCTCATTTTTTCTTCATAATTGTTTCTTACAATAAAATATATCCCATTACATCCAAGTGCTATAATTTGGCCATTTTCCAATCCATGGGTATGAGATTGAATATTATGCTTCTCTCTTATCTTCCCCACATCACAATGTAAAGGATCAGAGGGATGATAGAACCATAGATTTACTCCCAGACCAGGAGAACCTGTGGCCTCAAGACCACATGTGGCCCTGTAGGTCCACAAGTGTAGCCCTATTCAGTCAAAGGGCCATACTTGAGGACCTAGAGCAGCAGTTCTCAACCTGTGGGTCGCGACCCCTTTAGGGGTCAAATGACCCTTTCACAGGGGTCACAGGGGTCGCCTAAGACCATCGGAAAACACATGTTTCTGATAGTCTTAGGAACTGAAGCACCACTCTTCTATCTGTCTCCAGGCAGGTCTGCCCACATGCAGATACGCCCACATATGAGTATTAAAGGATTATGGCATTAGGAAGGTTGAGAACCACTGACCTAGAGGTCACTAGTGACCTGGAAGTCACAGGTTCCCCACCCTGCACTTGAGGATCGAGAGGGTCACCTGTGGCCTCAAAGCCGCAGGATGCCCACCTCTGTCCTAGACCTTAGAGATCTACTCCAAACCCCTCATTTTAGAGATTAAAGAAAGTAAAGCCCAAAGAGGCAGGTCCAAGCAGCAGAACCTGCATTCGAACCCAAATCTTCTGACTCTACACAGCCTAACAGTTGCTGAATTGATGTCTCTCTCCAGCTTCTTGGTCCTTCTCAGGATTCAGGAATTTTCCTTTATTCTTTAGAGACAGAAATGGTTGCTGTCTCCCTCTCATTCCCTCGACGAGAACTCCTGGGGTCTTTGGAGCTGAAAGATCTTTAGGCAGGTAACCAGAGCCAAGCTGAGAAGCCAAGTGAAATTAGGGTGATTGAATCCACTATTTAATAGGGCTCAATTCAGTTCCCAAGGTGCCACTGGACTACAAATCCTTCTTTAGGATTCCAGCTATTTTAGAGAGATTTAATCGATTGTGGGCACTCAGGAGGGAAATGTTTATAACTTAGCTAGACCTGGAGAGCAATTAAAGTTACTGTGCAGACGATAGGGTCCCAGAGAAAGTATAATTTGGAACTATGGAAAAAAATTCTTCCCCCAAACCCTCAGTTTTGCACCTTTGGGTATTTTTGCCCCTTTTCTTTAGATTTTGCTTTTTACCTTTCTTAAATATGTTCATATTCGCTCTCTTATCCTTACAATTAGTGAATAATTAGTCTCCTCATGTAACAGATAAGGAAACTGAGGCATGGGAAACTGAAACTCTTTGCTCTTGAAGGCACCATAATGGAATTGCAGGAATATCCATGTATTCTCACTCTTAGGAATGGGAAGGGGCCGCTGGGTGGTGCAATGAATAGAGCATCGGCCCTGGAGGCAGGAAAACCTGAGTTCAAATTTGGCCTTAGACACTTAACTAGCTGTGTGACCTTGGCAAGTCACTTAACCCCAATTGCCCTGCCTTGCCCCCTCCAAAAAAAAAAAAAAACATAGGAATGGGAAGTTATAATTGCTTAGTTCCTCTTTCTCACCCCCAGGTCCATATTTAGACATCTCCATTAGCACAAAGAGTCTACTAGGACTAGACCCAAAGCTCAGTTTATAGAACCTCCTAGGGCCCAGGGCTGCAGAAGAGGGAAAATGGGGCTGGATTCCAGAGGACTGACCTGGAAAGAATCTGATTCCTCAGAATCCAGAGAGCATTCCAGAAGCATTTGTCTCCACCATAGGGTCATGTTTCGTAGAGCTCCTCACATACTTGGGTCCTCAAACTAACTTTCCCCTAATATTTCCCTTCCCCTCCTCCTTCCAGCTGCCATAGCATCATGTCATTCAAGGCAGGGAGCAAAGGAAAACGCTACCAGTCCACAGTGTTTAAAACACTTCGAACCTGCAACACTCTATCCTGGAATGCCAGTAACACGATTTGCAAAGGAATGCCTGTCTAATACACACCAACTGGTTGCACAGTGAGAAGAACACTTGGTCAGGAGTTAGAGGATCTGAGTTAAAGTCTTGCCTCTGACACTACTTGTATGACCTTGGCCAAGTCACTTCACCTCCTTGGCCTCAGTTTGTAAAATGAAGGGGCTGGGTTAGGTCAGCTCCCTTCATGAGCCCTGAGATCCTACAAAACTGAACAGGTGTTGAGTTGTTCTTCTGAAGACTAACTGAAGTTTATAAAAGTTAATAAAAATTTGTCTCTAGAAGTCTGATCACCAAGTGATAAATTCCTTTGGCCACAGAAATTCATTAACTTGTTTACTAAGGCATGGAGGGGCTGCAGTTTCCATTTGTGAAAGGAACATGCACATCAAGGAAATCATAGTTTAAATTGTGCTGTAGACAGATCTCCATTTACTCAGAAGCAACTAGTCCAACATTCTAATTTTACAAGTTCACAAATGAAGGCCCAGAAAGTTGAAGTGATTTGGCCAAAGTAATAAAGAGGAAAAAGAGAGAGAGGGAAAGAGAGGGAAGGAGAGAAAGAGAGAGAGAAGGAGAGAGAGACAGAGAAAGAAAGAAAGAGAGAGAGAGAGAGAGAGAGAGAGAGGAAGAAAGTGAGAGAGAGAAGACAGAGGAAGAGAGGGGTGTGTGTGTGTGTGTGTGTGTGTGTGTGTGTGTGTGTGTGTGTGTGTGTTGGGGGGGGGGTTGTCTCTTGATTCCCAGTCCAAACCTCTTTCTCTAACAACAAACTGTTCATTAGTCTTTGCTGTTAAAGCTAAATATAAGTAAAACTATGTTTTATATGTACCAGAAGGCCTCAATAATTAGAGAATTCTATAATGAATCATTCAATAAAGTAAACAATTCTTCCTCCTAAGTAATATTAAACTGAAATATCTAGATAATGATAGTATTAGCTAATATTTACATAGATTTGCAAAGTTTTTTACATATATTATCTCATTCATTCCTCCCAACCACCCAATAAGGTCGGTGCTCTTCCCTAGGAGGGAGGAGGTGGTGAAGCAGAGAGAGTGCTGGGCCTGGATTCAAGAGAATTTAAGTTCAAGTTCAAATTCAGATACTTGCTAGTTGTTAGACTCTAGGCATGTCATTCAACCTCTTCCTCAGTTTCTCTGTGTGTAAAATGGGGATAATAATAGCACCTACCTTCCAGGGTTGGTGTGAGAATTAAATGAGAGAGTATTTGTAAGAGCTTAGCACAGTGTTGGCACATAGTAGTTATTATTATTAACTTTATTTCACAAGAAGGAAACTAAGATTGAAAGAAGTGACTTGGCCTGACTCATGAAGCTAGTAAGTGTCTGAAGAGGAATCTTTGCTGAGCTCTCCCTGACTCCAAGGCTGGTGGTATGAATACGTCTTATGCATAACAGCTTCTTAATAAATGGTTATTGAATTATGTTGAGTGAAGAGGTTGCTTAATACTGGAAAACACTAGGCAGACATGCGCTGGCGAATGTTTAACAATCAGCCGGGGAAAAGGGGGAGGAGGGAATATATGTGGAACACACTTTTAAGTTGAATCTGTATTATTAGCATTTTTTCCATCACTTTTCAGAAGTCTGAACAATCAACAAAACAATAAATGAAGGCCTGATGTGTAGTGTTTGCTGATGTCTGAAGTGTAAACGCGCATACTGAAAATCGAACAATCCACTCTAGGGAGCCTGTTGGAGTTCACTCCGGCACACCCCTGACCATAGTCTATGTCTCAAGTCAGTCCTTCAAAGCAGTTCTGAGGATTTCTAGAGTTTGTCCTCTTCTTTCTCAGTAGTTAGCATGGCGGAAGGTGGACTGGCAGATTATTTTATTTTTTTGTATTTTTCTTTTTGGAGGGAGGAAGGCAGGGCAATTGGGGTTAAGTGACTTGCCCAAGGTCACATGGCTAGTTAAGTGTTAAGTGTCTGAGGCTGGATTTGAACTCAGGTCCTCTTGACTCCAAGGCCAGTGCTCTATTCACCACACCACCTAGCCGCCCCAAGACTAGCAGATTTTTTTTTAAAAAGAAAGAAAACTGATAGTCAAGGGAAAAGACTTCATTATAGATGAAGATGGAGAAAATTCCATCTTCAATTGCAGATCAAGGATTCTTAAACCTTTTTTGTCACTGACTCCTAAAGGATTCTGTTCAAACCTTTCACAGAATAATGACTTGAAATACATAAAACACATAGGATTACAAAGGAAATAAACAATATTAAAATATAGTTATTTAAAAATTTTAAAAAATTCATGGACCTGGGTTCCCTCTGCTATTTACTGTCTACGCAGTAAGTCTTGTGGGCTTCAGATTCTCCATATTTAAAATGAAGGAGTTAGGTCAGATGGTCTCTAATATTCCTTCTATATAGTCCTATGATCTTCCAAAATGGAGTTAGGGTTAAGGGATGTGTGTGTGTCTGTGTGTGTGTACATGTTTGTGCGTGCGTGTGTGTGTGTGTGTGTGTGTGTGTGTGGAGTTTAAATCTAGAAAATTTGCCATTCTACCCTCAGCCATCTCTTACAGTACTGACTGACCCCTCAGACCCTAATAGACTGTGCCTCAAATCGTGTACCCAGTGGACTTTCTTTTTTTTTTCTCTCACTCAGCTACCCTGTCCAAAGACTCATTCTTTGCCATGTAAATCCTAGGGCCCCATGGTCATCCCTCCTCCCCCTCCTGTGCCATTCCAACATGCCATTCCTCTCTACTTTGGACATTCTGCACTTTGCTGCCCTCCTCAAAACAAGGCAGCTGACAGCTTTAGAAAGAGTCCATAAAGTTGAATTAAGAACATGTCAGCAAATGGGGAAGATGAGATCATGGCTATCACCAGGGAAATTTAATCCCTCAACAAGCTATTCCGTCAACAAGTCTTTATTGCTCTTGACCAGCCCTCTGCTAAATGAGGTAAGGGAGCACAAGAAAAGTCACACAAAATTCCCTACCATGGGAAAGATTATATCCTAGTTGGGGGAGACAAGAGATATATGCTGAGCTATTCACTATGAATAATACAGGATGGAGGAGTTTGGAGAATGAAGGACAAAGGAATGGAGGGAGATTGATTGGATTCAGACCTTGGAGTGTGGGTAGGATTTAGGTAGGTAGAAAGGGGGAGAAGGAGGTATTCCAGAGTAGAGGAAAGGAATGAAAAAGACCAAAATAAGTAGGGCATATTGGTGAGACATTGAGGAGCCAAATCTGACATGAATGAATGAATGAATGAATGAATGAATGAATGACTGAATGAATGAAAAAATCATTTATTAAGTACTTATTATAGGCAAAACCCTGGGGATGCAAATGGAATTAACAAAATAGCCCCTGCTCTGAGACAGTTCACATTCCAATAGAGGAAGAATAATAATTGTGTTACTGTATGACTGGGTGGTTTTTTGTGCTATCCAAAGCCATCTGTTATTTCACCCCATCATCTAAAGACCCCCTGAGAGACTGAAGGGGCCAGAACTTTAATCAACATCATAAGGACATGTTAACTGAAGCAAAGAGAAGATATGGAATTGCTCAGGTCATTCAGCTAAGTTTAAACCATTTAGTGGATGAGCCAAGACTAGGACCCAGATTTTCTGGGACCAAGCTAATTTTATAGGAAAGAATGAAACAGGCATTTATTAAACTCCTACAATGTTCCAGGCAGTGTACTTTATATAGTGTCTCATTTGATCTCCACAATAACTCGGGGAAGTAGTTGGCATTATTAACCCCATCTTACAGTTGAGTGACTTGAGGCAGACAACCTCTCCACTCCTCTCCCCTCCCCTCCCTAGGGTTTTAGGCGTCTAAGACTTCTTGGTAGAGACATGACCTCCATTGCACTCAACCTACATGGATGTCAACTATGGCCATAAGTATGCTTAGACCATAGACTGGGCATGGGAAGAGCCAATGGAAATACTTCCCAGGGTGTGCTAGTACACCTGACCCCACACTGCCTTATGAACCCAAATGACTGTGGCTCAATGAAGATAAAATACCCTCCCTGTACTGGGGGTTGAGGTGAGATCCTAAAGTCTTCCTGCAATACCAATACCTCTTCCTTAGACCCATCTTCCCCTGATCTTTCCACCCCCACAGCAGCAATTATCCTGATGTGTCCCAGAGTCTCTTCTCACTATGCCCTTTCCCAGGTCCTTCCCAGCCCCACCCCAGGTGCAAGAATTATTAATAATGACTCTGATCTTCCCATTCTTGTCTAAGTTTCCCTGAAGCCTTTTCAGTACCTCTGGCTTCTGGCTTTACTTTCTGACTGCACCACACTGTACCCCCATTACTCATCCCTTGGCTGACTGCCAAGGCAAAACCTCCAACTAGTTTGACCTTCTAGGATGTGAACCTCAAACCCTTCCCAGCCTGCTTTACCATCTTGTGTGCCATCCAATCTCAGGACCCTACTTTCTGGCAAACCATTCTACAAAGCAGGGGTTCTTAACCTGAGATCTACAGACCCCCAAAGAGTCCATGCATATATTTCAAGGGGTCCAAGAGCTTGCATAGGAAAAAAATTACATCATTTTTTACTAACCACTGGTTTCCTTTTATTTTATGCATTTAAAAACATTTTCCTGATAAGAGGGCCACAAGTTTCATCAGACTATTAAAGAAGTTAATGATACAGGAAAAAAGTAGGAATCCCTATTATAAGAGAATCTCAACTAAAGAGTGTTAAGGGACTCAGGGATTCCTCCTCTCAGGAAGTATATTTGTTTTTTAACAGGGTTTTTACCCATGTATGGTAGGAATTTCAGGTACCCAGCAGCACAATGAGGATAGGGTCTTCCAATGTCTTTTAAATTATACCATGAAACTATACCCTGAAAAGGAGGGCCACAGAATCCAAGTCAACCTGTGTCTGGATCAATGGCCTTAAATTTCCTTTTCCATTAGTAGAGATTCAAGTCCAAAGCACCTCTACCTGAAATGGGTGTTCTATGGAAGGTGTTCAACAGGCCAGACTGAACTTGTTATTTGTCCAGATGTAGTTAAAGAAAGCTTACAGATAACATAACTTCCAGCAATGCAAGAATGGCCCCTGTAGAAGTGGAAATGATTGGCAGTTAGGAGATGCCAACATTCTCTGCCAGAGTCAGATAACTCTGAAGACCCAAAAGCGAATCCAATCAGTCTTCCCTGGTACTCCCTCCCCTCTCCTCTCTGCCCAGCTTAATCCTACCCATCCTCACAGCCCACCTCTCCCATCAAACGGGGATTCAAAGCAATCTCTCCATTCCAATATCAGATGATGCTTGTATGTTTCACCACAAAGCTTAGGTCCCAACCATTCTCTAGTTATTCATTTCTAGTCTTCCTTAGTCAAAAAACTCCTTCAAGGAAGGCACTACCTCTTCTTGTCAGTGTCCCTCACAGCACCCAAGCACAGAGTGAGCACACAGTAGGTACTCAGAAGATACTTAAACTTGACCTCTAAGTTCCTTCCAGCCCTAGTACCCTAAGATTTCTAGAACCCTCTGACCCTCAGGTCTACTACTACTACTACTACTCTCTGAAACTGAGCACCATAACCCTTGCCCTGTCCTGTTTACCTCAGAGGGGATTTTCGTGGATCAAATTCTTGGTATTTACATCCCTAACACCTAGCACTGTGTCTGGCACACGACAGGCATTTTAAAAAATGCTAGTTGATCCATACATAGATTGATTGAATGAATGAGACCCTATGAAAACACTCAGAAAAACTTTAAGTATTGTACTAATATCAGGTCATATCATCATCATCACCATCATTATTAACAAACAACCTCCCCTCCTATCCCTTAGAATTGAAAGAAACCTTAGTGATGATCCAACCCATTCTTATTACAAATTAAGAAACTGGAACCCAGAGAAGCAGTCAATTACCCAAGGTCAAATAGGTAGGAAGGTCAAAAGCATTCTTTGAACCCAGGTTGTCTGACTCCAAATCCAAAACACCCGCTGGTGCACCCTGATGCCTGCCATCCAAAACATGTTCCCTGTTCCTTTGCTTCTCAAATGAAGAAGGGCAGAGACTGAATAAATACTTATCAGTGTCATAGCCTCAGTTCTTGAGTATGGCCTGGAAATGACATCTGAAGTTCCTTCCAATTTTCATATTGTTATTCTGTGACTTGCTGATTAAATGTTTTAGGTTTTTTTCTTTGCGCACTTGTTGAATGACGGATGAGGAGAGACAAATGGTCCTACTCATCAGAGCACACTCCTCAGTCACACAGCTGCCTGACAACCTAGAGCAAGGTCTTGGCCTTTGGCTGTTAAGAGACTTGGCAAGATCTTTAAAAGTCATCTGGAGCTCAGGCTTGACCTACTAATGACTCAGTTCAATATTTTGATGGATCCCTAATCTCATGGATATAGACACTCTATCTACCAGTGCAAACCACTATCATTCTTGTCTTTCCCTCCTGTTCAATTTTTGTCTAGCTTCTTTTATAAACTTCCCTCAGAAAATTTATCCACCATGCTAGAAGCCTTTTTCTATGCCTTTTGTCATTTAATGGGTAATAACGAATCCTTTGGGGCAGCTAGGTGGCCCAGTGGATACAGTGTAAGGTCTGAAACTCATCTTTCTGGGTTCAAATCTGATCTCAGATTCTTGCTAGCTCTGTGACCCTGGGCAAGTCACTTAACCCTATTTGCCTCAGCTCCTCATCTTCCAAATGAACTGGAGAAGGAAATGGTAAACCACTCTAGTATCTTTGCCAAGAAAACTTCAAATGGGGTCACAAAGAGTCAGACAGGACTGAAACAACTAAATAAAATAAAAACACATCCCTTGCTCTATCCACATACTTGGTACTTTTCTGATTATCTTAGTTTTCATGGTTTTAACCTGGAGTCCACAGACCCAACATGTCAAAGGATCCACTGAATTTGGATGGGAAGAAAATTACATCATTATTTTTACTAATCTCTAAGTGAAAATTAACAGGTCCTTCAATTATACATGTAACCTAAAATCTAAATTCTAAAACCATAGACTCCACCAGGGTACCAAAGGAGTCCATCACACACACACACACACATACACACACACAAACACACACACACAAACACACACACACACAAACACACACACACACATTGATTATAGGAAGAATGGCCATATTGGCGTGATTCCTTATCTTCATCAGTGGGTCAATTCCTGCATCATTGGACAAATATGTTGAGATTATTGTGATTTAAATTAATTTTTTGATTCTTAGCCTTCTCTATTGCTTTTCCAACTATTACATGGTCTTACTATGAAAGAAGAAGGGGGTCCTATAAGACTAAGGATAATTTTGTATCTTTTTTTCATCACCTGGTGGCTGAGTCACTAGTGATAAATCTCTCTGTTAGTAGCTAGCCTGCCTGGCCCTTGAAAAGTATAAATGACCAATGGCTAAGACTGTGCTCAAAGCCTGTCCAGCTTGGTGAGATTAGCCAGAGTTCATACTCTGTTGACATAGCCAAGGTCATCACAGTCCATGAGTAGGCATTGGTGATAGGACTTCTTTGGAGGCTCCAGATGACAAAAATTAATGAGTAGGTAGAGAGATAGATAGATAATTAGATAAAAGAGGCAGCTAAATAAAGTAGATAGATGGATGAGAGCTAGTTATCAAGGTAGCTAGGTAGATAAGTGCTTTTCCAAGTAGACATTATCCTCTATTCTATTGGCAGTCAGTATGCTTTCACTCTGCAATCTTTCCTCTAATCACTTAAAAGCAACTTTTTGGGTCTTGATGGGCATCTTCTCCATTTCAAGTTGAAATATTACCAAAGGCAATATTACTGCTACTATTACTACTAATGCTGCTACTACTACTACTACCACCACCACCACTACTACTACTACTACTACCACCACTGCTACTACAACTACTACTACTATGACTACTACTACTACTACTACTACTACTAGTACTACTACCACTACCACTACTACTACTACTACTACTACTACTGCTACTGCTACTGCTACTACTACTACCACTACTACTACCACTACTACCACTACTACCACTACTACTACTACTACTACTACTACTACTACTACTATTACTATTACTACCACTACTACTACAGCTGCTGCTACTCCTTCTTCTCCTTCTCTTCCTTCTCCTTCTCTTCTCTCTTCTTCTCCTCCTTCTCCTTCTCCTCCTTCTGCTTCTCCTTCTCCTCCTCCTCCTCCTCCTTCTTCTATCTTCTTCTTCTCCTTCTCCTCCTTCTCCTTCTGCTTCTCCTCCTCCTCCTTCTATCTTCTTCTTCTCTTTCTCCTCTTCCTTATAAAAATAACTATAATAATAACAATAATATCTAGTTTTATATAGCATCCTAAGGTTTACAAAACACTTTACAGATATTATCTCATTATGTCATCATAACAACCCCATTAAGTAGTTAATATTATCCTGATTTTGTAGATGACACAATTGGAGCAAGACAACTTAAATCTGGGGTCACATAGCTAGTAAGTAAGTGTCTGAGATTGGATTTGAACTCTGGTCTTCCTGACTTCAGATTCAACTCTTTACTCCTTACATGGCTCAGCTTCCTAGAGGATATATACAAAATAAATATACAGTGATGGAAACGGGGATACTAGCTAGGGGAATTAGGAAGGATCTCTTGAAGGAGGTGATAGATCTTTGTCAATTAGAATAGAAGGAAGTTAGAGTGGAGGGCAAGCAAAGAGAATTTCAGGCGTAGGGAACAGCCACTGCAAAAGTACAGACACAGGAAGGTGTTTTGGGGGGGAACAGAAAACTGTCTAGTTTGGCTGAATCACAGAGTACACAAAGGAGATTCATGTGTAATCTTTCTGGAAAGATAAACTGGAGCTAATCTGTGAAGGGATTTAAATACCAAAAAGGGAGGTTTCTATTTTATCTTAAAACCAATGGGGAGGGGCAGCTAGGTGGCAGTGAACAGAGCATGGGCCTTGGAGTCAGGAGGACTGGAGTTCAAATTTTCCTCCAGACACTTGACACACTTTCTAGCTCTGTGATTTTTGGCAAGTCACTTAATCCCAATTGCCTTGCCTTCTCCCATCCAAAAAAAAAAAAAACCAAAAAACAATGGGGAACCGCTGAAGCTTCTTGAGCACAGAAGTGACCTGATCAGACCTATGCTTTAGTAATATTAATTTGACAGGAATATTATTTTGGTAAAATCATTAGAAAAGGGAGATACCGGATTCAAGTAAGCCAGTTAAGAAACTATTATAATAGGCCAGGCTAGGAACGATAAAGGACTAGGCTAGGATAGTTGTGGTGGGAGGAAAGAGAAGAGGATAGATATAAATAAATGCTTATTCATTGACTGAATGTATTAGAGAGATGTTATGGAGGAGGAATCAATAAAACAGCAGCTGATTAGACAAATAGGGCTGAAAGAGAAAAGGTGAAGACGTCCCCTGGGTTGTGAACTTGGGTGACTGAGAAAAGTGCTCTCAAGGAAAATAGGAAATGGGTACATTTAGGGAGAGAGAGAAGGAATTCTGTGTTGAAAATCTGGAGTTTGATATGCCTGTGGGATATCCAGGCGGTGATGACCAGCAGACAGTTGGAGATGTAGGACTGGACCTCAGGATTGGATACATAGAGTGCAGAGCAATCTGCATAGAGATGATCCTTGGATTTTTGGAAGCTGATAAAATGATTGAGGCTAAGAGAGAAGAAGGTTCTGCCCCAGAGGACAGAATGAAGAACTATGGGTAGAAGTGACAAAAATACATTTGAGTTTAATTTAAGGAAACACTTCCTAGCAATTAGAGGTCAGTATGTGAACTGTAAAAAAGTGGGAAAAGGAGGCTTTTGGAGACAGTGAGTTTCCTATGAAGTGAGGCCTTCAGTCAGAGGCCAGATGACTACTATTTGGGAATATTCTAGAGGTGGTTCCTCCTCAGGGGAGAAGCAGTCTCCCATAATGGATAAAGAACAGTTCTTGGAACCAAGAAGAGCTGAGTTTGAGCCTGACCTTTGACACGTTCTGACTATGTTACCAGGGTAAATCAATCAACCTCTTATTGTTTTAGTGACCTTAACACATTATACATAAATTTCTTCTTTTTTCACATCTTTTTGTTTTAAACTTAATATTTTATTTTTCCCCCAATTATACGTAAGAACAATTTTTAAGATTCGCTTAAACATTTTTTTTTGAGTTCTAGATTCTCTCCCGCCCTCCCTTTCTTTTCCCCCTCATTGAGAAGGCAAGCAATTTGATGTAGGTTATGTATGTGCAATCCTGCAGAACATATTCCCATGTTAGGTTGTAAAAGAAAATACAGACAGAAAAATCCAAGAAAAATAAAGAAAGAAAAAGTAGGCTTCACTCTGCATTCATATTCTTTCTATATATGTTTCAAAGGAGGTGCCCACCTGCATTAGCAGAGGGAGTTTCCTCACTTGAAATTTCCCTGTAGAATAAAATCACAGATTCAATCCTTGTGTGTATTCTGCTCTGATGTAAATTGGGCTAATTGAGGGAAGGGATATTCCCTATTCCTTCCCAAGGGAAACATTTACATAGCATAGTGACAGGCACTGGGCTAAGTGCTTTTAAAATATTCTCTCTTTTGAGTCTCATAACAACCCTGGGTGGTATGTTGTTGTTATTGTTTTTCAATCACATCTGACTCTTTGTGACCCCATTTGGGATTTTCTTGGTAAATACACTGAAGTGGTTTGCCATTTCCTTCTTCAGTGCATTTTACAGATGAGGAAACTGAGGCAAATAGGGTTAAGCGATTTGCCCAAGGTCGCACAACTAGTAAGTGTCTAAGGTCAAATTTGAACTCAGGAAGCTGAGACTTTCCGACTCCAGGAGCAATACTCTATCCAACTGTACCACCTAGCTGCCCAACTCTGGGCAGTAGTGCTATTATTATTCCCATTTTACAGCTGAGGAAACTGAGGCTTGACATTTTTAGGGTCACATGGTTAGTAAGTAGCTGAGGTTGAATTTGAACACAGGTCTTCCTGATTCCAGGCCCATTGCTCTATCCACTGTACCTGCTAGCTGCTTTGTTAGATAGGATCACGGATCTAATCCAAAACAGGGGTGAGTTAAGGGTAGTAAGATTAAATGTCTCATCTAAGATAATATAGGGAGTAAGTGTCAAAGGATAGGGGGAGAGAAGGGTTTGAACCTGGATCATTTGTCTCCTGAGACACATTATACCACACAGAATTTTGCAAAGGTTATGTGATGAGCAACTCCAGAAAGTTTATCTCAACCCATTAACAGGTGAACAGAGAAAGGCCCCAGACTTGTCTGTCATTCTCTCGCTGCCCCCTCCCATATATCGTTCTCCACCATGACCCTCCCCTCACCTCTCTCTTCCCTGAAGCCCATCACTTCAGCATTGCTGGGTTAACAACAGGATTGCCAGCCTCTGTAATTTCCTGGAGACAGCCAGAGAAAGGAGCAGCGTGTTACTGAACTCTGGCTCTGCATGCACCCTCTTTCCACTGTCACTTCCAAAGAGGTCTTAATTACAATGGCTGCCGATATTCAACTGCCTCCCGGTGAAATGGGAGAGGACCACAGCTCCAGAGAAGGAAAGAGGGTTCCCTTCCCCCAGCTAGACCCCAAAGCCAGCTGTCAGATCGAGGTGGGAGGAGGAGGGGAAGCACAGGGAAGCACATCCTACGGGTCCAGCTCCTTCTGTTTTATCAGCTCCAGAAAGAATGGAGCCTTTGAGGAGGTTGAGATTATTAGAAACCCCAGTTTTCAAATCCTGATTGGTTTTTCATGACCTGGCAAACTTGATCCAAGACTGGCATTCTAGGCCTTCCCTGCTCTGACCCAAACCTACCTTCCTTTCTGTATCTAGTGCACTTTGAACCAGAGATCAGGAACTGGAAAGGATCTCAGAACACATCTAGTCTGACTCTTTAATATCACATGTGCCCTTTCATGAAGTAAGAGCCCCCAGAGGTTAAGTGACTTACCAAGATCATACACCTGTATAAGCATTGAGTTAGAATTTGAACACAGGTCTTCCGTTTACAAAGCCAGAGGGGAAAACCTTTTTTTCCCTGCTATACAAATAAACTGGACTAGTTGATACACCCGACACACACACACACACACACACACACACACACACACACACTCGCTCTTTTAAAAATTAATAGAATGGAGAACAGTAGAGGTGAATAGGTTTGACCTTTCAGGTATTGAGGAAT
The DNA here is from genome assembly GCA_028646575.1 of Pseudocheirus occidentalis. Taxonomy (NCBI): domain Eukaryota; kingdom Metazoa; phylum Chordata; class Mammalia; order Diprotodontia; family Pseudocheiridae; genus Pseudocheirus; species Pseudocheirus occidentalis. Next base: position 124,827,841 of record CM053598.1, read on the forward strand.
ACCATGATTGAAGTGACGAAGAGAAAAAGGCATATGGCACACCAAAGGCTAGTATGAACAGTTTTATTTAAGGGAATACCAGGAGATAATAATCACTAAAGTTTATAAAGCATTTGGAAGGATGAAAAGCACTTAACACGTCTCATCTCCTTTGAGCCTACCTGTGAAGGCAGGGTCTCCTATCCCCATTCCATAGGTGAATAAACTGAGGCATAAAGCAGCAAAATCATAGACTCATGATCACACAGGGTCAGAGGCAGGATTTGTCAGAGCAGGCAGGCCCACCTGACTCCAAGTTTGGCTTTCCATCCATTATATCTTAACTCTCCAAAGAGAGAAGGCTGAAAAGTTGCTTGCTACAAAGTTTTGAAGGGCTTTAAATGTTGGGTTAAAGAAATTAAACTTTTTCCTGTTGGGAATGAAGAATCATTGAAGAGGGCCATTTTGAGCAGAGAAGATACTGTCTCATCTATATGAAGAGAATCTGATGTCTAATGAGTTAAAAATGACATGTTTAAAGCCCCTAAGAACACTGAAGACACACAGATGGAGTCACAGAACTAAAAGGAGCTTATTTAAGTCTTACAACCCTGTGAGATAAATAGTACAAGAATTATTATTCCCATTTTATTTAAATAGATCCATGATTTCAATGATTTGGAAATTCCCTCCAGTGATGCAGATTACAGTCCATTCATGTCTGCCAATTTTACAGGTAAGGAAATTGATGCTCACAAAAAGTTAAACAAACAACATACCAGTCATTAAATGGCTTGTCAGTATCAGAGCAGAGATGTGCATGCAATTCTCATTATCCCACGCTGCATGATCTCCCACTGCATCCTGGTCATCCATCTCCAGTCATCCAGATCTATATCTTGTCACTGGACCCAGATGGCTCCAGAGGTGAAAGTGAGGCTGGTGACTTTGCACAGCCCTGCCTCACTTAAGTCCAATTCACTTGTAAGTCACGACATCACCTTCCTGATGTCATGGTCCTCTTCCAGAACGAAGGACAAACAACAATAACAAATATGGCTGCCTCTCACTAACAAAGGGCTGTTGAGTTCTGAATGTGTGTATGTGTGCGGGGTGGAATCCAGGGGAGCCTTCATGGAGGCTGCAACACCTAAGGTGGGCTTTGAAGGATAAAGAAAAGGATGAGATATTTAATTTTGTTAGCTACAGGTTGATCATCACAAACCAAAATAATTAATGAATAATACTATTGGTGGAAAAGCTAATATAACCTGTGGGAGGGGGGAAGTGGGGGAACCTATAGTAAACTAACTGACTTCTTAGTCCTTTCCCTTGCATGTGGGGCAAGGTAAACAACTCTCTCCACTTTCTTCAATGAGGGTTTTGATTCATCTATCAAATTCATAAGCTGGCCCAAATCTCCATGATAGCTAGCTGGCATTCAATTTATAGAAATGCTACGAATCAAAAAGAAGCTATGAATAATTCATAATGAATTTGAGGCATTTTAATGCCATCCTATTACCTTAAAAAACATTCCTGTCCTATTCTCTATCCTGCCCCTAGCCTCTCATAGACCACACACTACACAAGAGCATCCATCCACACCCCAGAAGTCATTAAGCCCTCTGTATTTATTTTCCATCTGCTTTATGAAGACCTGCTTCTGCCCCTACTTTACCTGCTATTGTTCTGTCATTTCAGTCATGTCTGATTCTTCATGACCCTTTTTGGGGTTTTCTTGGCAAAGCTACCAGAGCAGTTTGCCATTTATTTCTTCAGCTCATTTTACTGATGTGGAAACTGAGCCAAACGGGGTTAAATGACTTGCCCAGGGTCACACAACTAGTAAATGTCTAGATTTGAACTTAGGAAGATGAGTTTTCCTGACTCCAGGCCCAGGACTTAATCCACTATACCAACTAGCTGCCATGTCACCCATAAGGAGTGAATTTAACCTTGACTTTAATTATTTCTAAGCAGGCAAGTCAATCAACACTGAGCAGCCCCTCTCCAGCTGTGCACCAAAAATACGGTGCAGAAAGGCCTTTTATTTGAGGTACTTGAAAGCAAATGTAATTCTTGTCCCAAAGTCCATTGGCATAGGATTCTTTTCTCATTGGTGAAGATGAAGGCCTTGCTCTGTGTGAGGGAGAGTCGGGGAAAGCAGGCAAGTTCCAGCCTTCTTCAGTCATCTTTGAGATACTTCAAATCGCTTCTGGCTTCCAACTTCTAGAAGGACGATGGAAAAGGCCAACTCCACTTGAGTTTGCTGAAGGAAAAGACTCTGGGAAGACATGAGAGGGGCTGGAATTCTCATTATGTCCCTATCCCCAGCTTGCTACATTAGAGGCTGTAGGGTGTGATGTAGAACTCTCTTTCTCTCTGCCTTTCTGTCTATTGAGCTGAGTTATCTTGCCCCCGATGGGAGACTTCCTTCATCCCATATTGTCTAGCACATATTCTCCTATGGTTTTTGTTTTGCAATGATTTGAATAAATGGCTTTCTTTTCTATGCACTGTGTGTTCATTGTGGAAGTGGTATTTTGAGGGAAAGGGATCAAGCCTTGGATACAGAGCTTGTAGTTTGGATTTCCCCCTTCCCCCCAAAATGAAAAACAGCAATCAGAAGTTGGATTGAACCTGATCATACCCTTTAGACTAATGATAAATACATAGATACATAGATACATAGAGTCAATAGACAGAATTCCTAGTACTTAAGAACATTTTGTAGAATGGATTCTATTGGATTGGCCTGATTGTGTTCCTTTCACTTAGTGGGGATTCTTCTTTCACTCTGTAGAACCAGTTGACCAAGTCCCATACCATAAGCCATTAGATCCTTTAGGTCCCAGCTTACATGGCCCCTTCCCTATGAAGCCTTTCTAAGGACCTAGATACCTAAGCACCCAGTATACCACTGCTTCTTAGAGGATCTCCTTCTGTTTTTCTATAGTTTCTTATGATTTGCACAACTCACTTGGCACCTAGCATCAATTGCCTTGTAACACTATTTATCTTTTTGTGTATAGTGATCACCTAATCTTGATTTTAAATTGACTTTAGGGCAGGGGTCATGTTTCCTATTTCTCTGTATGCTTCACATAGGCTGTGCCCTTGATTTAGAACAAGAGGTTTCCTGGGTTTTTATTGTTGTTGTTATCATGATTGAGCTTCAGATCTGTGCTTTCATCTGTGGTTTCTATACTTCCAGTACGGAAACTCCCTCTACCCACACAGAACAACCACTAGTCTTCAAGAGTTGTCCAGAACACTGATATTTAATGGACATACCCCTGGTCACGCAGCAAGTATGTGATAAAGGACAGACTTGATCCCAAGTCTTCCTGTCTCCAGAGTTGGCCCTCCATCCAAACACCATTCTGCCTCTTTTTAGACCATTAATATTGTTTTGTTCTCGTTGAATGACTATTCCCATTGATAACAGCTGAGCAAAAGTGTAGCTGTGTGCTACCAGAAAGTGCTATAAATACTAGTAAACATTCCACCAAGATAAATATGTTTACCTGCCTTCTCTGGAACATATGGGCTCATAGTCTCAGAGTGGGTTGTATGGAATCTCTTACTGGAATCAGTATCAAACTCTCTGAAGAGCAAAACAAGCTCTGACCAACAAGTAAATAGCCTGGCACCCTTCATTTTACAGGTGAGAAAAGTGAGGCCTGGTGGAATGACTTGTCTAGACTCCCTCAGCTGGCTGATGTCTAAGCCCAGACTAGAACGCCGGCCTCCTGACTTCAGTTTCTTCCATTGTGCCATAGTGAATCCCCCTGATGTCTGGCTCAGATGGAAAGTGTCTAGAAGAAAGGAGCTGGAGAAGGAAATGGCAAACCACTCCAGTATCTGAGTTCAAATTCAGCCTCAGACACTTACTAACTGTGTGACCCTGGGCAAGTCATTTAACCCTGTTTGCCTCAGTTTCCTCATCTGTCAAATGAGCTGGAGAAGGAAATGACAAACCATACAGTATCTTTGCCAAGAAAACCCCCCAAAAGGGATCGCAAAGAGTCGGACACCACTGAAAACACAACTAACCAACAACAACAGATCTAGAAGAAAGAGCCTAGGTCCAAGTGCCTCCTTTTGCACAGCACCTAAACGCCATCACAGGGCCAAAGTCAGGATGATGTGGAGGCGCTTCAGCAGCATCCAGTGAGTCAACAAATATTTATTAAGAGTCCCCTCTTTGTCAGGCACTATGCTAAGCACTAGGGATACAAAGAAAGGTGAAAGATAGTCCCTGCCCTCAAAGAGCTCACCGTCTAATGGGGTAGACAATGTGCAAACAACTATATAAACAGGATAAATTAGAAACCATCAGCAAAAGAAAAATATGAGCATTAAGGGGGGTGGAAAGTGCTTCTTGTGCCTTTTTTTTTTTTGCTTTTGCTTTTGCTTTTTGGAGGGGGAAGACAGGGCAATTGGGGTTAAGTGACTTGCCCAAGGTCACATGGCTAATAATGTTAAGTGTCTGACACCATGTTTGAACTCAGGTCCCCCTGTATCAATGGCAGGTACTCTATTCACTGTGCCACTTAGCCACCTAGCCGCTCCATGGAAAGTGCTTTTAGCAGAAGATTTTAGGGAAGTCAAAAAGTAGTGATGAGGAGGGAGAGATTTCCTAGCAGAGGGGACAACAAGGAGAAATTCTAGGACCAGGTATAAGAGATAGACCATCTAGTAAGAGTAATGACAAGGAGGCCAACGTCATGAAGTCTTTTCAGCGAGGACAGGGATGTGGACAGTCATGATACATAATGAAGTAAATTGTATTGTAGCCTTAAATGTCCAGCCTCATTCCCTGATACTGGGGAGAGACAGTGATTGGTGCCAAGTTGACCACAGAGCTCCCATTCCTGGAGAAAAGCATCGTTGTCTATCAGTACTCCCTCCCCTGGCCACTCTTATGGAAGCTTTAGAGCAGCCTGGTCAACCTTTGATCTCCAGAGCACCTAGAACTATTTCTGCCTCAACCAATAATTCTAGATGCGCCATGGTGGGGGGAGGGGGGTATGTCTCTTTCTGTTCTGGTTTCTTTTCTGTGATGTGGGGCTGTGAAATGCATGATAGCACATCAGCAAGTCTGTAGAATGCCCCCAACACCAGTGCTGATGGAAAGCCAGATTCCAAGTTGTCTTGTCTTATACAATTCTTATCCATATTTCTCTGTAAACAGCCACAGCAACAATGGTTAGCACTTTGAGACGTGGAAATTACTTGACATTTGTGATATCATTTGCTCTTCACCACAGCCCTGTGAGGTAGGCGCTAGTTTTATACCCATTTTACAGATGGGAAAACTGAGGCTGAAAGATTATGTGGCCCATGCCCAGTGCTTACTATGTGTCAGGCACTGTGTGTGCTAAGTGCTTTATGATTACTGTTATCCTTTCTACATCCTGACTTTTCCCATCAAGGTTTCGATAGATTGTGGGTCAGCATAAGAAATTAAATGAGAATTTGGGGGGAGTTTTGCCAAAGCCACAAATGACACATGAAGGCCAGCAGATGACACAGAAAAAGTTTAGAAACTCAGAAGTACATAAAATGTATGTATAGTATTGTGTAATATCAACATATTTTATCTTTTAATTTCATAATAATTCAGACTTCTTCTCTGGTGAAGGGAGGGCTAAAAATTTTAATTCAGATTTTCCAAATTGTGGAAGGCACTGAGCCTCTAAGCCCCATAATATGTGGAAGGGAAAACTGTATTATTTTATTTGAGCCTAAGAACAACCCTGAGAGGTAAGTACTATTCTTTCCCCCATTTTATAGATGAGGAAACTGAGATTAAATGACTTGCCCAGGGTCAAACAGCTGGTAAGTATTTGAGGCTGGATTTGAATTCAGGTCTTTCTCATTGGAGGCCCAGCACCCTAGCCACTGGACCACATAGCTGCCATATTCCACCAAGGATCTATGCAACATACTCGGAATCTTCCCCTGGTTCTTTTAACATCTCATTGATATGAGTCCAAGCTTTCAACCATTAAATTATTACCCCTTGCTGCCAGGACAGTGACCTGTCCACTTTATTTTTAGTTGCACATGTCCCCGATAATGTCCTTCATGTCACTTAGGATCCTAGAATCATTGGATTTTAAACCTGAAGGGACCTTAGGGACCATCCAGTCCAATCCTTTCATTTTCTATTAAAGGCTCAGAGCAGTTAAAGGATCTGCCCACAGTCACATTTGGATTCAAATTCAGATCTCCTCTCTACATTGTGTGATGTCATGTTGCCTAGGGGTGGGAAGTTATGGCTGATTGTGTTTTTGTTGGTGTCAGGTCTTCTTTTCCAACGCTAGCTGGTAGATAAATCCCCTTCTCCCCAGTTGACTGACTCACTGAGTTACTGCCCCTATATCATCAGCACTGCCCTCAGAGAGAGGGACCCAGAGGGATTCTTCTGAGGGCACTTGGGATTCAGAGAAAGCAGAGATTGATATGGTTGGAATGATTAAAGAGGGAAGGCTTTGTCCAGGAAATGGGACCTTGGAGGATGAGCTACACTTAGATATTGAAAGGGGTCAGTGGTGAGGGTGGGAGGTGGCAGGCAATACACATCAAAACCAGGAGGTGGGCATATATTTGTTGGACAATAAGAAGACCTGCTTGGTAGAACTAGAAGGTCCATACCGAGGAAAAGTGGGAGATGGGGCGAGGCCAAATTATGCAGGATGCGGTAGGCACATAGGGAACCAATGAATCCTTGAGCAGAAAAGTGATAGGACAAAAAATGTCATTTTAAAGAAAATCAGCCTTGCAGGGACATTCAGGATCAATTCAAAATAGAAAAGACTATCCAGGATAATGTTACAAGTAGTCCAGGTGTGAAGCAATCAAGATATAGACTAAGATGGTGGCAGGGGAAACAGAAGTAGATGAACAAAAAGAGAAACATACTGTTTCTTCTTCTCTCATCCCACTTTGCAGATGGAACTGAACTGATTTCCTCTCCTGCTCTGCATATATTCCAGGACCCCCTTTGTTTGTTGAATTATTCTCAGCCTTTCAGAGGTGGAGTTATTTATTTTGTATGTGCTGCCCTCTTAATTCTCTCTGTTGCTTCCATCTGCTGAGTTACATCGATTCTCCTATCTTCCCCCTCTCTGCATTTGCCATGTAATTTTGAGAGGCGTAGACTTCTCTCACATCCTGCTCTCTCCCACACTTCAGCCGCTCCAGCTCCATGAAACTGAGTCTGCCCACCCGCCTTTCCAACGCCCTTCTCTGCTATTCTGTAAGCAAGTTCTAGTCCCAGAGGAAAATAAATGGGTAGGAGTGGTGGTGATGGTGGAGGGAAGAAGGGAGTGTGATGATACAGCCCTTCAAACTGAAGCCTGCCCAGCTAATAGTGTTCAGGCTGTCCCCAGAAGCCCCCCTGATCTGAAAAGAATAGGGAGCTACTGGACATCATTGTGAAGGGAAAAGTAGCATGTCCATACTTTAGAAAAAATCCCTTTGGTAGTTGTGTGGAGGATGTATTGCAGTAAAAAGTGACTAGGGGCAGAGATACTAGGTAGAAGGTTATTATAGACCAGAGGAGAAGCAAGGAAGTCCTGAATTAGGATGGTGGCTGGGGGTGTGGAATGGAGTGGTAATATAGGAGAGATGTGGCAAAGGTTGGAATGATAAGCTTAGAAAAAAATTAGGAGGAGAAGACTATCTGCTCTATAGTCCCTTGTGGTACCCAACACCCTGAACAGAGCAACATGATTGCTTTCCCTTCCAAACGGATTAAGACAGCTCAAAAGGTATCTTGGCTATCAAAGAGCCCTGAAAACCACAGCAGTTCATGTCATCGCATAAGTGAATTAGAAACATATGGAGCACATTTGCTTTTGACTGTGTACTATTTTAAGAGGGAAAAGTACTTAAAATATGTTTGGGCTTTTTATGAATCCCAAGATGTAGGGAAAAAAAATAGCCTGAGTTGCCAATTGCATAGGGTGTAACAGAGAAACTCAGTGGTGTCGGCCAAGGGAGAGGAGAACTGAGCCAGCCAAAATGGCCTGATACTTTTGAAAAGTGCCTTTTAGCCTATTTCTCCAAGAGCCAGATGGAATCTTTTTGGTATGTTAGGCCATACCTGTGGTCAGAGTCTCACCACAAATCTACCTAGCCATCCCCGTGCCCCAGAAGTGCCAAGGGGATATTCACTCTGCTAAAGCATTGCAACAGAACATTTTGGCCAAAGTGGCTTCATTACCTCATGGCTTAGTGGGAAAAGTCCTGAGTTAAAAGTCAGGAGATCCAAGTTCTAATTCTGGTTTTGCTACTGTATTATATGAGTATGTTGATTGTTGAAATATGCAGATATGATTTGAAAGTGGCGCAGATAGAAATGATTTGAGGTTTGGATCACTTTTACAAAAAGGAAGAGGACTGTATCTATATGACCAGTAGCCTAGCTTTGGGGTGGAGGATATGGAAAAGGAAAGGCAGGATACAGAATTCACTGGAAAGTCAAGACATCACCCTAGTGATGTCATTGGTTCTCTTCCAGAATGAAGGGCAAACAACAAGAAGACCAAGGCTAAACCATCTCTCACTCCAAGAGGAGTATCAGTCTAGAATTATATCTATCTGCCACCCCTCAAAATATTTTTAATATAGGGGACCAGAAGGAAAGCCACTTTCCCAATCAGTTGTAAGGGAGAGGGTAACCCTTAGCTGATACTCAGAGGTTTAGCCCCTTCACACCAAGGTTTACACAAAACATCATCAAGAAGAGTGAATAACGAATAAACCCATTTATTGAAGAAAAATAGCAAATAGAAATTGGAGAGGCTCTCCAGATTAGGATATATCAAATACACAAAAGTAAATGAATTCTTCATCTGGGAGTGAGATAACACCTCAGTTTGCACAGGAGAATGATGTCACCCAAGGGAAGTCTACTCTCATGGATTCTAGAGTTGCAAGCCCGGGAGGTCAAGGAATATAATGGGTCACAAAAAGCTTCATGGTTCTGAGAGCTCCAGTCTACCATCCAAAAGTCTCTATCTTGTGTTGTTGTTTGTTCCTAATTTTTTAAGAGGACCAGTGACATCATGGGGTAATGACTTGCTTGTGAATTGGATTTAAATAAGGCGAAGTTGCATTAAGATATCAGCTTCTCTGTCTCTTCCAGAGTCATCTAAGTCCAGTGGCAAGACAAAAGTCAGAATGACTGATGATGGCCCAGGATGCAGTAAATGACCTTGGAATCTTCAATGGTTGACCAAACTCTAAGTGTTCCACAGTGCCAGCTTCATGGTTGTTGGAACAATTTGTTCTCAACAGCCCATTCTGCCAGAATGTTTGTCTTTATCTGCTTGGGATACATACCCCTGTAACTCACCCATAGGTCTGAGGCCTATTGGTTTGGCTGTCTGCTGAGAAAGTTTTACCAAGGTGTGACTGATACACCTGTTACAGCTTCTTGGAGCCACAAGGGAGAGTGGAGTGACCAGCTGGACACCAAAGGTGGATGAGCAGCCCTGCAAAGGGCTTGGCAAGCCCTCACACCAGAGGTGCTAGTCCTCTCTGAACACTGCCATACACCTGTCTCATAACTGCCTCCCTGGAGATCCCTCTCATAGTCCTTGCAATCAACTGAAGAAAAGTTCTTAAAGCAGGTTCTCAAGGTCATATTCAGCATTCTCTCAGCCAATTAGGAGTCATGTCTTCCTCCAAACAGCAGCATGAAGCAAAAGTCTTTAAAGGCACTGCCCAAAGCAGTATTAACAAATCAACTGTGTCATCATAGGAACGTTACTCTTATTTCCCTTATCTGAGAAGTGAAGGTGTTAGGTTAGATAATCTACTGACAGTTCCGTGACATTACTTGAAGGTTTCCTTTATTTCTCTCCTGGACTCATTACACAGCCTTCCCAAATTAGGCTGAAGTTAGTACCAGAAATGATCGTTCGTTCAATTTGTCAGAAATCCTAAGATCTTAACCTCTTCCAAAAAGCATTTCCTGACTTCTTCAAGTCCTATTGCTCCCTCCTTTGTATGAAATTTTATAATTACAGAAAAGAATAAGAGAAAGAGGAAAAGGAAAAAGAAAAAGAGGAGGAGAAGGAGGAGGAGGCAGAGGAAGAGGAGGAGGAAGAGGAAGAGAAACAGGAGGAGGAGAAGAAGGAGAAGAAGAAGAAGAAGAAGAATGAGAAGAAAGAGAAGGAGAAAAAGGAGGAGAAGACATTTTTACATTCTTTTACGTAGTTAAACCTTATGCTAATCCTGTGAGCTACTGGATGTATTAGAGTAGCTAGGTGACATAGAGGATGGAGCACCAGGCCTGAAGTCAGGAAAGCTGGGTTCAAATATGGCATCAGACACTAGCCATGTTGTATCACTTGACCCCATTTGCCTCAGTTTCCCTGTCTACAAAACGAACTGGAGAAGGAAAGGGCAAACCACTCTGGTATCTTTGACGAGAAAAACCCAAATGAGGTAATGAAGAGTAAGACACGACTGAACGATAATGACAGCGCTGCTATAGGTATTATTATCCTCAAGGCCCCAAGGTGAATTCATGACAGAACTAAAACCAGGCCCCCTGACTCCTGGGCCAGGGCTCTTTCTGTGCAACTGTCCTAGCTTGAGAAGAGAGGGATAGCACCGCTCACTTTGGCTTGGAACTGATTGGATTTATGAACCTCGGGATTTTTTTTTTCTTTTAGCATCAATTGGCATTACATTGTTCTCTTCCCTGAGCTGCCTTCCTGACTCACCACCCAGCCACATGGTCCCTACAGCAATGTGTTGGAGTGGTGGAGGGAGGTGCCAAAGCACCCAGCTCCCAGTGCCCTAGGGATGGCTCTGTTTCCAAACCCTCTCTCTGCTGTGAGTCAAACGCTCTTTCAAAGCTGCCTGTTCCTTTCCATATGGAGGCTGTTCCCAGGGGTCCAAGAGATTTGAAGAGGTTTAGAAAACTCTGATGATTAAAGAGAAGGGGAAAGATAGTGCGATAGGTGAAAGACGAAGGGAACGAGAAAACAAAGGTTCACGCTTCCAAGCATGCTGATTTGTTAAGCAATGCATGCCAAATGCCCAACAAACGGGACCAGGCCCTTTCCTCAACTTAGGACTGGACTTCAAATACAGGGGGAGACAGACTTTTATACCTTAAAAACAATTAAGTAAGGCCAATTAATTAAAACAAACTAATACAACATTGGGTAATCTGATTTCTAATTGGATGAAAGATTAGTCAGGGGTGGGGAACCTGCAGCCTCAAGGCTACATGTGACCTCGTAGGTCCTTGGGTGGGGCCTTTTGACTGAGTCCAAGTTTTCCAGAACAAACCCTTTTATTAAGGGGATTTGTTCTGTGAAGTTTGGATTCAGTCAAAGGGCCTCAAGGTTGCAGGTTCCCCACCCCTGGATTAGAGACTTTCCTAGTTGAGAGAGGGAATATGAACAGGTACAATCCCTGAACTCAGAAGAGGAAATGTCCTACTTCGCAGTGTATGTAAACAATCAAAGGAACATGCAAAGAGTAATGAACTGACCAGTGCTGGGCCAGTTTTGGGATAAGATATATGGGTTGCTAGAAATGTATAATTATGAGAAAACTCCTTGCATCAATCTTCGTGTCTGACTGGGTTTCTGGTCAGCAAAACCTAAGTTCTTAGTTAAGAATCTCTAAGCAACATGTAGAAGTGGTTCAGCTTCTCAGCCACGCAGGGTCAGGGTCAAATAATTCAACAAAGTTTTCTCCCAATTTCCACAATCGAATTGTTTTCTTACAAGAAAGAAACTGGACAAAACAGCCAATTCTAATTCATTGCAGAGATTAATTTTTGTCACTTTGAGGGCATTTCCCCATAAGGACTTAAAACAAACAAACAAACATAACTGGGGTAGCTAGATGGTGCAGTGGATAGAGCAGTGAGCTTGGAATCTGGAAGACTTATTTTCATGAGTTCAAAACTGGCTTCAGGCACTTACTAGCTGCTTGACCCTGGACAAGTCACTTAACCCCATTTGCCTTAGTTCCTCGACTGTAAAATAAGCTAGAGAAGGAAATGGCAAACCACTCCATTATCTTTGCCAAGAAAACCCCAAAATGGGGTCACATAGAGTTGGACATGACTGAAATGACTGAACAACAGCATCATAACTGAATAGAAAAGGTTCAAAATTGAGTCACGAGATGGAATCAATGTGTTTCACTCACTTCCCATAATTAACCACTTGCTGCCCTAATCCTCTCAATGGATAGAGGGACAGATAGATAAGACAGATGAACAGATAGTTGTGGAAAAATGCATATATAGAGAGAGAAATAAATATGAATAGACATAGATAGATAGATAGATAGATAGATAGATAGATAGATAAATAGACACACAGACACACAGACACACAGACAGACAGGCAGGCAGATAGGTAGGTAGACAGACAGCTAGCTAGATTGATAGACAGATAGACAGACAGACAGATAGACAGACACAAAGTCAGGCAGATAGGTAGACAGACAGGCAGACAGACAGACAGACAGACAGACAGACGGACAGATAGATAGATAGATAGATAGATAGATAGATAGATAGATAGATAGATAGATAGATAGATAGATAGATAGATAAACAGACAGACAGAAAGATACATAGGTAGATAGGTAGATAGACAGATACGCCAAACCCAGCCCATCACTCATTTTTGTTCTTTGATGTGCTCTCTTGCACTCTGTCTCATCAAAGGAGCTACTTCTTCCACACTACTCCTTTCTCAGCTGTACTTCAACTTTTTGAAATAAAAAAGGGCTTGTACGGGAGGGGGAGAAAGGAGGGGTTAAGGCTGAGGAAGGTCCCCTGATCTGACTGTAAATGGATTTGGGACTGCATGGATGGAGGCATAGAGGAAACAACAGGAATGCATCCTACTAGTTAAATGACTACCCAGGGAAGATGCTTTCTTTCCCTTTGTAGGGGGAGACCAGTCTTTGTTTTTTGGTTTGGTTTAGCAATTTTAAAAAGTCATTACAAAACCCTGCTTTTTCTTTTATTCTTTCTACCTTGTACTTTACCACTTCCATGAATTTGCTCTCCTTGTTTCATACGCCCCCTTCTCCTCTCCCACCTTCACCCAGCTCACTTCCAAGGCCCTTACCTCCTCCAGGAAGCCTCCTTTAATAAATCTAACCCACAGGGATGTCCCCTTCCTCCTAGCTCCCGAAACATTTTTTTTATCCAAACCAATCATACACCACATATCTCTGCATTGCTTGGTGACTATTTTTGTTCCATTGTATTGTTATTTAGCTTTTTGTATATCTCACATCTTGTCATACATACAGATGACATGTGTCATTTATATCCATATTTATGTCTTTTTTTAACTACTGCAAGCTCACTCAACCAGTCCATTATTTGTTTATTTATTAAGTACCAACTACATGCCAGATACTATTCTAGAAACTAGAAACTAGACAAAAGTGACATATCCTCTTCCCTCCAAGGGGGAAGACATCCCACGCACACACACATATGTATACACACACAAAACACAAAATGTATACAAGACCATGGAGTAGGGGGCAGGACCATAGTAACAGGAAAAATTAGGAAAGGTCTCAATGAAGAAGGTGGTACTTGAATTGAGTCTTGAAGGGGACAAGGATTCTAAGAGCAATAGATGAGGAGGAGGGCATTTTAAGTGTGGGAGAGAAGGAAGAGCAAAGGGAGAGATGAGACATGGAATGTTGAGTAGGAGGAATGGTCAGTGTGACTAGTCCACAGGGATCATGAAGGGCAGTAATATGGAATAAGCCTAGAAGGGTAGGTTGGGGCCAAACTGTGATGTGCCTTAAATGCTTAGCAAGTAGGTTTATTTTTTATCCTAGGGGTGAAAAGGGAGACAATAGGGTTTTCTTAGTCAGGCTTGCCTTTGTCGCAAATCACTGGAAGCCATGGATATGGAGAATCAATTAGAGAGAGGAGAGTTCCAGCAAGGGGTACTTAGAGCCTGAGCTAAAGTGATGGCTGTGCAGGTGGAGGGAAAGGGAAAGACACAAGAGGCATCGCTGAGAAAGACAAGATGTTTGGCAACTGAATGGATTTTTGAAATGAGGGAGAGTAAAGAGTTGCATTTGTGAACACGGATGACTAGAGAAATGGTAGTTCCCTTGACAGAATGAGGAAAGTTCAGAAGTAGTTCAGAAACAGGAGGAAAGTTCAGAAGTAGTTCAGAAACAGAACTCATTATCATCTCCCCAGGTTGAGTTTTGGGGAGACAATAATGAGTTCTGTTTTGCATGAGCTAGATTTGAGATACCTGTGGGCCATCTAGCTCAGAATGTGCAATGGGCAGATGATACTGTGGCATTAGAACTCAGAAGAGACATTAGAGATAGATATTCTTTTAAAGCTACAGAACCCACAAAGTGACAAAGAAAACAAATCTCCTGCTGAATGAAGCCCAGCAGGCCCACACAAAGGACCTATCACATTGAGCTGGGAGCCAAGCACGTGGTTCTGTCCTCAGGGCAGCCCTGAACAACTGTGGCCAGAGCAGACTTCAGGAGAGTGAATCACCAGCAGCTGTGGTTTCTCCGCCCATAAACGCCAAAGACAAAGTAAAAGGTCAGTCGGGAACTCTGTTGAAACAGCGGGGAACACAAGAGCACAGTCTGATCCCTGCCCCTGGAGCAAGAAGCTGCAGAGGTGTGGCAGCTATGCAGCTGCTGCCGCATGGCTACCTCAGGAGTTCCTGGCCTGCAAATCATAGGGGGACCAAGTGACAATTCAGAGGGTAATCATTCTTGCTTTAACCTCCTTGAAGCCAGATTGTGGTCTTTGGTGGTGGTCCTGGGGTATATGGCCAGTGAGCCACACAGCTTGTGGGGGCTGTAGAGAGGGTGTCCTCCTAATAGCTCTGGCAGCTGTGGAAACCCCAGCAATTTGGGACAAAGCTCTCTCCATTCTGGAAGCAGAGTTCTACTGTGGCAAAGAGCTCAAAAATTAAGTAATTGGCTGGCAATATAAGCTAGCTGAGGAAGCACAAACAGACCCTAGAATCCTTTTTTGGGGACTAAAAGGATCAAGGCATGGAGTGGGAGGAAGAGAGCGAAGTCATAATTCCTGCATCAAAAGCCTCCAAGAAAAATATGAATTGGTCACAGGCCATGGAGAAGCTCAAGAAGGATTTTTAAAATCAAGTAAGAGAAGTGGAAGAAAAGTTGGGAAGAGAAATGAGAATGATGCAAGAAAATCAGAAAAACCAAGTCAACAGCCTACTAAAAGAGACCCAAAAATACACTGAAGAAAATAACACCTTAAAAAATAAACTAACTCAAATGGCAAAAGAGGCCCAAAAACCAGTGAGGAGAAGAATGCCTTAAAAAGATAAATTTGCCAGATGGAAAAGAAATTTCAAAAACTCACTGAAGAGAATAACTCCTTCAAAATTAGATTAGAACAATTGGAAGCTAATGACTTTATGAGAAATGAAGATACTATAAAACAGATCCAAACAAATGGAAAAAAATAGAAGACAATGTGAATATCTCATTGGAAAAACCACTGACCTGGAAATCCAGGAGAGATAGTTTAAAAATTATTGGTCTATCTGAAAGCCAGGATCAAAAAAAAAGAACCTAGAAATCATCCTTCAAGAAATTCTCAAGGAAAATTGCCATGATATTTTAGAACCAGAGAGCAAAATAGAAATTGAAAGAATTTGCCGAACACTTCTCAAAAAAGATCCCGAAAAGAAAACTCCTAGGAATATCATAGCCAAGTTCTAGAATTCCTAGGTCAAGGAGAAAATATTACAAAGCCAGGAAGAAACAATTTGAGTATTGTGTAAACACACTCAGGATAACACAAGATCTAGCAGTCTCTACATTAAGGGATTGAAAAGCTTGGAATATGATATTCCACAGGTCAAAGGAGCTAGGATTAAAACTAAGAATCGGGGCGTCTAGGTGGCGCAGTGAATAGAGCACTGGCCCTGCAGTCAGGAGTACCTGAGTTCAATCCAGCCTCAGACATTTAACACACACGCAAAAAAAAAAAACTAGCCATGTGACCTTGGGCAAGTCACTTAACCCCAACTGCCCTCCAAAAAGCAAAAAACAAAAACCAAAACCAAGAATCACCTACCCAGAAAAACTGAGTATAATGTTTCAGGGGAAAATAGAGTCATTCAATGAGGTGGAGGATTTTCAAGCATTCTTGAGGAAAAACCAGAACTGAATAGAAAATGTTATACTCAAATACAAGATGCATGAGAAGGTAAACGTGGAAAAGAAGTCATAAGAAACTTAAAGTTTACATGCGAACATGGAAAAATGATAATTGTAACTCATAAGACTTTTCTCAGTATGAGGATAGTTGAAAGGAATATATATGTGTGTATAGGAGGGTGTATGTGTACATAAATATATGTGTGTGGGAGCATATGTATGTTCATGTATACATACACAGAGGGCATAGGATGAGTTGAATATGAAGGGATGATATCTAAAAAATAAAATTAAGAGGTGAGAGAGGAATTTATTGGGAGAAGGAGAAGGGGAGAGATAGATTAGGGAAAATTATCTCATAGAAAAGAGGCAAGAGAAAACTGTTACAATGGAGAAAGGGAATGTGTTACAATGGTGAAAGGGAATAGGACAACCTTATTCTCATTGAGTTTGGCTTTAGGAGGGAATAACATACACATTCAATTGGGTATGTTACCCTACAGGAAAATAGGAGGGTAGGTGATAAGAGGGGGGATGATAGAAGGGAGGGCAGATTGGGGGAGAGGGTAGTTAGAAGTACTAGGGTAGCCTAGTAATATCCAGAAAGATATATTCACACATACTTGACTTCTCTTTCAGCCTTAGCAAATGGGAATAATCAATTAAATGGGGGCAATTTCAGCTTAAGGCCTAAGTCATTAGAAATGTATGGCCCATTTCAACGAGATAATTTGCCTTCTTAGGGAAGAAAGACATTCTTAGATGGCTCAGAAAATGCACCCCCTATATAGGGCTCATTCTTCGAATAGGCAGAGAAGGCAGCCTCCTCAATGGCTCTGATTTTGAAGGTTTGAAATATGAAGCCCTTCCCCCAAATATGAATGCCATCATTTCTTTATTCCTTCTGTTCCTAAATTAAAAAAAACTATTTAATATTACTCATGCTGTAAAAGAAAACACAGACCCACCCACTCCCTCCCCCCCAAAAAAAACCAAACCAGAAATATAAATAAGGAAAAAAGTATACTTCGATTTGCATTCAGATTCTAAAAACTCTTTCTCTGGAGGTACATAGCATTTTTTTTTAATCAAAAGTCCTTTGGAATTGTCTTAGAATATAAGATGTGAATCTAAAACAATTGTGTTGCTGAGAATGGTTGTCATTCACAGTTGTTTATCATACAATATTGCTGTCGCTATGTACAATGTTCTCCTGGTTTTGCTCACTTCACTCAGTTCATATAAGTCTCTCCAGGTTTTTCTGAAACCATCTCACTCATCATTTCTTATAGCACAATAGCATTCTATCACAACTTGTTCGGCCATTCCCCAATTGACTGGTGTCCCCTCAGTTTCCAATCCTTGGTCACCACTAAAAGAATTGCTATAAATATTTTTGTGCATTTACGTCCTTTTCCTTTTTTGCTTTTTAATCTCTTCAGAATATAGACACAGTAGTGATATTGTTGAGTATCCACAATTTTGTAGTCCTTTGGGCATAGTTCCAAATTGTTCTCCAGAATGGTTGGATCAGTTCACAACTCCACCAATAATGCATTAGTGTCACAATTTTTCCCATTTGTCATTTTCCTTTTCTGTCATGTTAGCCAATCTGATAGGTGTGGGGTGGTACCTCAAAGATGTTTTATTTTGCATTTCTCTAGTCAATAGTGATTTACAGCATTTTTTATATGACTATAGATAACTTTGATTTCTTCACCTGAAAACTACCTGTTTGACTATGACTATCATTTGGGGAATAAATTGTATTCTTATAATTTGACTATTCTCTTTGTGTTTGAGAAATGAATCCTTTAACAAGGAAACTTGCTATAAAATCCTTTCCCCCTCTCACTCCCTCTCCCCCCAGTTTTCTGCTTTCCTTCTGATCTTGGCCAAATTGGTTTTGTTTTTGTTGAACTTTTAACAAGTAACTGTGAAAATGCAAATACCCCTGGAAAGGGAACACCTTTTCAGCTCTTATAAGTTGATAGCTGACAGAACTGAAAGGAACTTCAGCAGACATCTAATCCAACCTGTATCTGACCAAGAATCCTATTATTGATAAAGGATCCCCAGGTCGTTAGTTGAAAACCTATAGGAAACAGGAACTTATCCTATCATAAAGTAGCTGATTCTCCTTTTGGATGGATCCAATTGTTAGGAAGCTTTTCCTAATATGAAAAATTTTCTGAATCTTCCACCCATTTTTCTCACATGTGCCTTCCAGGATCAAGTAGACCAAGGTACATTTCTCTTCCACATAACTGCTTCAAATATTTAAAAATAGCTTGTTATGTTCTCCATTAAGGTTCTTTCTTCTCCATACCAAATGTCACCAGCTCCTTTATTCTTCCACTGTCTTCAGTGACTCCATTCTCATATAGTAGAAACTCCAGGTCTTTCAACATCCTGGGCATCCTCTTCTGGATGCACTCCAACTTATCAAGAGTGTTCTCAGAATGTGATGCCTCAAAATGAGCACAATATTTCAGATATGACCTGTCCATATTAGGGAGCAGTACACCTATCATTAACCATGTCCTGAAAACTGTCTGCTTTAATAGAATATAGCCTACTGCTAGTCTGTAGGGCTGCCATGTCATATAGTGTTGGCTTATTGAGTTTAGTGCTTGCTAAAACCATCAATATCTTATTCAAAGGGATTTTTATCTAGCTAATTCCTACTTCCAGCTCTGGATTATCCATCCAAGTCATTGATAAATTTATTGAACAGTGCAGAAGGAAGGACAAAGCCTTGGGGCATTTCAATGGACACTTCCCTGCTTGTTGGATCTGGTCATTTAATACTGAATCTACCTGACTATTACTGTGAAATAGTCTTCATCTTTGCATGCTCTAATCTATGTTTCAAGTGTTGGGGATAAAAACGCAAAGAATAAAATAGCCCTTACTTAACAAGAGCTTACATACTAATGATGGAGACAAGCGCGCGCACACACACACACACACACACACACACACACACACACACACACACACCCTTATATGTATGTATGCATATATATTACACGTATAAGTATGTATATATATTCATATAGCAAATAAATTTAAGAAGAATAAATGAAAATAAATACAAAGTAGTTAAACAGAGGGTGGTTTGGGAGAGAGCCTATTAGCAATTGTGATCAGGTAAGGCTTCATGTATAAGATGGTGCTAAAACTAAGTCTTGAAGGAAGAGAGAGATTCAGTCAGACAGAGGTGAGGACAGAGGGCACTCTTGGAATGGGGTATAGGCAATAGAAAGGCAAGGAGGTGGGAGATGGATTTTCATGTGTGAAGAACAAAGGGATAGCCAGCTCTGCTGGGTTGCAGAATGCTGAAGGGAGAGTGATGTATAATGAGGCTGAAAAGATAGACTGGGGCCAAGTTGTAAAGGGCTTTAAAAGCTAAACAGAAGAGTTTCTATTTGATCCTAGAGGCAATTGGAAGCTGCTGGAGTTATATGCTCTGATCTGCCCTTGAGGAAAGTCACTTTGGCAGCAGCGTGTGGAAGATTAACTGGAGTGGGGAGAGATTGGAGGGATAGAGACCAATATTTGAATACAAGTGTAGAATTTGATATTTATTCCAAATGTATCTCATTGTTTTAAGCTCAGCCCATTGTTTTAGCCAGTTGAAAACTTTTGGATCTTGATTTTGTCACTCAATATATTAGCTAACCTTCCCAGCTTCATGTCAAATGCAGATATGGTAAGCGTACCATCTATGCCTGCATCCAAGTTATTGATAAAAATTTTGAACCATGCAGAAGAAAGGACAAGGCCTTGGAGAATTTCACTGGAAACTTCCCTGCTTATTGGGTCTGATCAATTAATGCTGACTCTACCTGACTATTACTGTGAACTAGTCTACATATTTCCGTCTTGTCTGCAAGGACAGAATGAGTAGTCTTGTTTGTTTGTTTTTTTCCAGACATATTGCTGAAAGCTAGAAATACTATGTCTACAATGCTCCCCTGATCTACTAGATCTAGTGGTCCTGTCACTGAAGGAAATGAGGTTAATTGACATGATCTTTTTGTTTTGGTTTTAGGTTGTTGGTTTGTTTTTTGTTTTTGCTTTTTGGAAGGGCAATTGGGGTTAAGTGACTTGCCCAAGGTCACAAGTCTGGTAATTGCTAAGTGTCTGAGGCCAGATTTGAACTCAGGTCCTCCTGACTCCAGGGCCAGTGCTCTATTCACTGAGCCACCTAGCCAGTGCCTGACTTTTCTTCACGAAACTATGTTGTTTCTCACCAGTTCCCTTCCTCAATACTCACAAACTATCCCTTTAAAAAAATATGTTCCACTATGCCCAAAGGACTATAAAACTGTGTATACCTTTTGATCCCACTACTAAGTCTATATCCCAAAGACATAAAAAAGGGAAAATGACCTATTTGTAAAAAAAGTTTTAGAGAAGCTCTTTTTGTGACAGTTAAGAATTAGAAATTAAGGGGATGCCCATCAATTGGGGAAAGTCTAAACATGCTGTAGTATATTATTGTGATGGAATATTATTGTACTTTAAGAAATGACAAGCAGGATGATTTCAGAAAAACCTGATAAAACCTAGATGAACAGATTCAAAGTGAAGTGAGCAGAACCAGGAGAACATTGTTCACAGTAACAACAATACTGTATGATGAAGAACTGTGAATGACTTAGTCATTCTCAGCACTACAATGATCCAAGACAATCTTAAAGGACTAATGACGAAATATACTATGCACCTCCAGGGAAAGAACTGATATCGACAGAATACAGATGGAAGCAGGCTATTTTTTCACTTTCTTTCTTTCATTCTTTTTATTTCAAAAATAACTAATGTAGGAATGTTTTACATGATTGTACATGTATAACATATCTAATTGCTTACTATCTGGGGGTGGGGTGGAGTGAGGGGAAAGTGAGAGGGACAGAATTTAGGACTCAAAACTTTTTTTAAAAAAAAGTTAAAATTGTTTCAACATGTAATTGGGGGAAAATGGAATATTATATATTAAAAATGTTTCAAGAACTTTGTCAGGACAAAAAAAAAATCTAACTTCACAAAAAAACAACAGCAACATTTGCCTTTCTCTAGTACTGTGGTCCTTTGCCTATTTTCCATCATCTCTTAGACATTAACAGAGACTTAGTAATCATATATGTTTATTTTTTCAACATATGGAATATCTGGGGTTGGTGACTTAAATTCATTGAAGGCAACTAGGTATTTTCTTCCCATCTTCTAACTATCTTGGGTTTTACATTTCTCATAACCATTTTAAAATCTATTTTTCCACAGTCTAAAGATCATTCTCTGAGAAAACAAAAGTAAAATCAGAGCTCACTAGCCTGGTCTTTTCTCTAGATGCCCATTTTCATGATCCTATCCTCAAGCAGCTGTCTTCTTATTCTTTCTCTCATCTTTGCCTTGCCTCTAATGTAGCTTTTTTAGAAAAAGGTATCACTATCCTAAATTCATTCTAGATTTTAAGCCTTCTGACCATAATTGTATAGGGCATTTTGTATTTGTCGTCCATTATCTATCCTTGTTTTCATTTTCTATATCTGTTTCTATTTTTCTTTTAAAGTTTTACTGATGTCCTTAGTTTACATGTGCCTTTAAAAAATCCAAACTATTTAAGAGTCTCCTGTGGAGTCACTTTAGACAACTCCCTCTTTTCTTCCTTTATTGGAACAATTTCTGTTTGTGTCTTTACAATGTCATCCTTGTAAACTTTAGCTACCTCCCCCTCTAGAATTTTAGGCCATAAAATGCTTCCTGTCCTTTGTTGAAACCCTCTGAAAGATGCTCTCCCCACATGAGCTCAGGCCTGGATTTCCTCTCTCCCATTTTGAATTTCAAGATGGGAATGGTTACTTGTCCCCTGATGACGGTTCCATCAGTCCACTTTACTTCTTATTCTTCCTTGGCAGAGAGAATCAAGTTTAAAAGAGCAGTTTTCTCTCATCATTTCATCTACCTTTTGAAGGATAAAATGACAGTATCTCATTAATTTCTTGGCTTCTCTGCTTTTTGGCAAAGAAGGAACTCTACCAGATGTTTTGAAAGGCTGAAATGGCCCATTATTACTGCCTCTTGCCTCGAGTCCAGGTTAGTTCCTCAAACTCTTCATCTAATTTCTCCTTCTGCCCAGGTGGTCTTTAGTAGAGTCCTATAACAATTTCACTTCTATTTCTCTCCCCACTCATTCTTACCTCAATATTACTGTATCTACCTATCTCCCTCCCCCCCTTAGTTCTGATACCTCTACATTTATTCAGCAACAGTTACAAAATACCCACCTGTGCTCTCAAGTTCTTCAGTATCCCACTATGCAGGACTCCAAAATTCTCATCAGTGTTTCTACATTTCTCCTTGCAGTATGGTTTTTCCTTATGTGAATTATTTTAATTAAAATATTTTCTATTCCCATAATACTGTATCTATCAAAAGCACTTCTGTACAGATTATCTCGTATGATCCTCACCCTATTCTGTGAGGTAGGCATGTACTATATGATTATTATTATTTCCATTTTATAGATAAGGAAAGTAAGGGTCAGAGAGTTTATGTTAGTTCTTTAAGGTCACACAGCTAATAAATCATAGAGCCTAGATAAGAATGTAGATTCTAATAATCTGATTCTTAGTTCAGTGCTCTTTCCATTACACCAAAACTATTTCTACAAGAGTGAGTTAGGAGCAAGACTATGATGTTTAACAACTGGGTCTCCAGATGTACTCAAGACACACTTTCAAGTTTAATTGGCATTATTAACATTTTCTTAAGCCTAGACAATGAACAAATCAATAAATTAGCCCTGGTTTGTAGTATTTGCTGATTTCTTAGGTGTAAATACTCACATTAAAAACATAACAATTGTAGGGTAAGAGCTGGCTCCAGCACACCTCTGGTTGGGATTATGTCTTGGGAAAAGAAATGAATACATAATAGATATCTGAGGTAGGATGAGGAGAGACTAAGAAAGAGGATTAGAGGTGGAAGGTCTACCACTGCTGGGAGACTAATACATTAAACTAATTCATGTTAAAATGTTGGTGGCTTACTAGATCTGCTTTTCTTCTAACTGGATCTAAGTAGAGAGTACCAGGTACCTTTGTGAGAATGAAATTAGGAAAAGATACTTTAAAAGAAGGGAAGGCAAAATGAGTGATGTCAGGTCAAGTCGCCATCCCACTCAGTTCACACAAGATCATAGGACTGAAGAACTAGAAGAAACCTTAGAGACCATCTTCCATTTCTTTCATTTTACAGGTAAGGAAACTGAGGATCACAGAAATTAAATAATTTGCTTAGTACAGAATATTTTATAGATTTTTTGAAGAAAAAAATAGATGCCACTTATTAGATAGAGATGCTTGAAGTGAATTGAACGTGATTGTCCAAAGTCATATACACAGAGGTAGCAAATGGTAGAGTTGGGATTCGAATCCAGATCCTCCATATTAGATCCACCAATCTTTTTGACAATATCAGATTGTTTATTTTCAACATTGTATCTTCCCAAAGCAGCAGTCTTCTTATTCCTTGTTTCAGCTTTCTCTTACCCTCATAGCAATTTTTTTAAAAAAGGAGTTTATTTTGTTATCTATAACATTTATGCCTCACCTAAGTTCATTCTAGAATCTAAGCCTACTGACCTTATTTTTATAGGGCCTGTGAGAATATCATTGACTTCTCTCTTCAAGGCTCTAGTCTATTTCTGGATGCTTAAATACCCCATCTTCACCATTCCCATACCCTCCAAAAAAGGAATATGTGTGCTGGGCAAAGTTGGAATGGTTACTAGTAGATTGCCTTCTCTGATAGAATCTACTCTCTTAGACCCTTGGAAAGTGAACAGCCAAGTAGGGGGAAAGGAATATATTGAACAGAAGTGTCCTGAGTCCCTGGATAATCAGCCTTGGTTTTGTTTCTACACTACCCTTTAAGGAAGGTGCCCAGCAATGATTAGGAAAACAGTAAGACTTTAAATAAGACCTTAAATAATTTCCATTGCCTATCTTTCACAGCCTCCTTTCTTCTCTTTTCTCCTTCCCTCCTCATGCCCATCCTTCTCCTCCCTCCCTCATTCCCCCATCTCTTCCCACAACTATGCAAAATTGATTTGGCTGTGTTTCACTCAGAACTTTGGGGAAAACCCTAATCCTCAGAGTGAAATTGGGGTGGGGGTGTGAATGCTATAAGGAAATAGGATGAGAACCAATTTGGGTGAACCACCAAGGCAGAACAGTTTCTCCTAATTAGTCACCAACTTGCCAATAAGTTTCCCATTCCCTCCCCCTAACCTGTCTCTTCAGTGAGGGTTATTTTGGAAGGTTAATGGAGAGAAATGGAGCCCTGCCTGGTCACAGACATTTTCAAAATAACCAGACCAAGTTCAGCATGTGAGGTGGGGGCTTCCCTTTCTACTTTTTTTTTCTAAATATACTAAGCTGTTTCTACTTCCTGTCAGCTCTGCTTAGATAATTAAAGGTTTAGAAACATCTGTGACAGGATCTGACAAGGTGAAGGAAAAACATTACAAAGTCAGCAAAGTGCCTTTGGGAACCTTCCTACCTTCCCCTTTTCCCCTTCTACCTTCCTCCTCGTTTCTCCAGTATTTTTCACTGGCCCCTCTCCCTCAGCCAGTGAGCCCCATGCAGAGCTCCTAAATGCCCTTACTCTCAGCTGGCTCTTAAAACCCCCCAAAAGATGGCAGCCAATAGTTTAAATTGTTATTCCTCCCCTACTTATTTGTAAGAAAAAAAAATTTTTAAGTTCAAGATCCACAGAACCAGATTCCTAATACCAGAATTTCCCACATTATGGCATGTTGGTGTATGTGTAGAGGGGAAGGAGTTGGGGTATTCAGGGATTACAGGATGTCCCATCTAATGGTATTCAAGCTACACTCTATTCTGTTTCTCCGCCTCCCAAATTACCTGGCATCAATTTCAATATGTACATGTAATCCAAAAATCTAAGCTTCTTAAGGGCAGAGTATACTTCATGTTGGTCAGGTCCTAGCAAGGTGCTTGGCACATAGTAGGCATATTAACAAATTGTCTGATTAACCAATTACCCATTCAAAAAGCAAGCCCTTCGATGAACCATTTCTGAATGGAAATGTCTCCAAATTAGGCTACAAAGTAAATTATTTTAAGAGGAGCTTTGGCTTGCTTGGCCAAAACAAAACAAAACATCACAAAACAAAACATGGTATTCAGGCAGGGGGAAGGAATGTATGAATCACAGAGCATTTGTTACAGTCTTACTCTGTGCCATATTAAGCCCTGAAAGCAAGACAAAAACCTTCTCTCAGGGAGTTTACACTCTAATGGGTAATGGGGATGTGTGGGATGGAAGGGGAGCTGAAAAGGGAAGGGATATGTGTGTGACAGCACCTTGTTTGGAAATAGACAGGAAATGACTCAGAAGACTAGTTTTGGATTCACTGATAAGAGTCCAAAGACCCAGGAAGAGAGTCCAGGGATGTCTGTAGCTATACCTGTCCTCTGTGTATGGTTCCAGGGATGAGGAAAACGGTTGGTGTATAGACAGTGTGGCTGGGCAGAAAGGGGTTGTGACCGAGGGAGAGACCACAGAATCACTGCAGGGCAGATTTCTATGTTCACTTGGAGCTCTGGCAAGGCTTTCAGAATCCTATCTTCAGCCTTCAGTCATTGCACAATGTGTCTTGTACAAATCATTTTCCCTTGGGCACAATCATTCTATAGAAGGTTTCTCCCAAAGAGCTTGGTCTGAGCTGCCTTCAATGGTCCTGTTGGATAATGGAAGCCAATGTCATTTTCCACCTAACCTCTATTTTACCTTCAGCCTCGACCTAACTAGGTGTGACCAAATCTCGATTTGTGCCATCTCTTCTGTGTTTCTTTCCCTGAATAGGTAACCAAGCAGCAACCTCAAGACAGATATGTCCAAGAAGCAACCTTTTGGGCTCTGAAAGGTCTGAAAGTCCTGGGACACCTTCAAGGAGAAAGAACAGTAAATGACAGGAAGGGAAGTATCTGAATCAGAGAGGTTAGACAAGTAGGATCAGTAGCATCTAGCTAGGACTGGGAGAGATACACAGAGGACAGATACGACAGACACAGGGAAAAAACAGCTTCAAGCAGTATGATCCTTTCCACCAAAGATGAATGTCAATTATGGATTCAAGAAAAAATATCTAGTCCTTAAGAGAAGAGGTGTTGTATTGCCCTTTGGGCACCTCACCAAGCACTATAGGGCTCACTCTCCCCATGGACACTCTGTATTTGTGGGAAATATATTCCAGGTTTCAGAGGGAACGATATATCAATCCTTCTTACTATGTCATTTGATTAACTGTCTTTGCTAGAAGTTAATTAGGTCTACTGGTTGCTAGTTAGTGGGACTCAGGAGCTACAATGTCAGTTTAGCCCCACAGGGTTATCCCTAGAATTTTGAGAGTAACAGTCACCTTTCTGGGGACCTAATCTGTGAAAGAAAAGTAGGGGTTGCGGGGTAGTCCTGGAGGAGGTGTTACAAACACACACACACACACACTAAGCTTGATGATTCAATTCTTACCCCTTCTTCCAATGCCATCTCCTTCACAAAGCTTTCCCCAACTTTTTTCCATTTCTCATGGGCATCCCCTCTCTATGCCATATAAAGCACCACAAAATTTCCCAGCTGATGACAATGATGCCTAATTGCCAATTGTGTGAGTTGTAGGATGCCAAGAGCACAGCTGGAATCTAAGGCTTACCCAACTCAGCCTCCTCATCCAGATAAGTACATTGAGACACAGAGCCCAGACTTGACCCATGGAATGGAGGAGATTGACTTCAGAGTGGTTTGGCAAGAGAGCTACAGTAGAGGCAGACCAAACTTTGAGCAAAGTTCAAAGGTTGCCATTGTGTTTATTACCATCTGCCTTTTCTGAACTCATGGGTCAGCTCTCCTGCTCACTGCCTTGAATACATAGTTTCCACCCTCAGTGCCAAAGTTCTATCACATATAAAATGATGCAGTGGTACAGATGATCTCTTAGGTTCCTTTTAGCTTTAAATCTATGGTTCTACAATATTATTCCTCAAATTTCATGGAAGTCAAGGATGGATGTGTTGAGTACATTTTTGGACTCATATAATTTTGTGCTTCAGAGAATCAACATTTTTATAATTTTAAAGCTTTTTGTCTTTAGAAAGTAACTTATCTTTGAGGTCACCTTATTAGATAGTCAATATAAGAATATATCTCATAGAATTTTGGAAAAGGTAAGCACTCTAAAGATAGGGCGTAGTATTATTATTTAATATTTTTATTTTTACATATTTATTAAAATTTATATAATTATTGCTTAATAAGTAATAAGTAATCAAATTAATAATCTTTCTCAGACTTCACAGAATTCCTACCATCTGTGACTTTAATGAAGGTTTTAAGGAAATAAAAACAGGAAAAGAAAGTTCAGTATTTGATTACACGCTTCTTGAAGTTTCTTTCTGAAAACAAATTTAATGAACTCATCTAAGGGCTAGGACTCCCTAATGTACAGCCTGCTTTGGAAAGGTGACAGCTATTCATTAGCGTATGCGAGCCAATCAAATACATTAGAATCCTATTTTCTCCAAATTGACTTGATCTAATCAGCTACCCTGGGAAAGGGTACCAATCACCCATCTACATCTGCTGAGTCCAAATTTGGAAAATGCCAGCAAGCTCTGAGGTAGCTACTGCCACAAGACCATCAAAACAGGATGCCAGAGTCCCTTTTAAGCTTTTAATCATTCACTTTCCAAGTAAGGCCCTATCCCCAGGCAGAGTGGGAGGCTGCCTATGTGGGAGATATCAAGGGGACCTATTTCCCTTCTACCTTCCCACTCACCCCCAAATCTTCCCACATTCATTGGTAACTGCCTGAAATGCCCTCATTATAGCTCTAATGACTTAAAGTTTCAACTGAATGCTCATGATTACTAAAATGTTTGAAAGAGATCTCTGATTCTGGAGAATGGAAGAGATGTCTCAAGACTAAAGGAGGGAAGATATTCTAGTCTTCAAAAAATGGGAAGAAAATTAAATGTGCAAATGATAGGCTAGTGAACTTGACTGAGATGGCTGGTGAAACTATAATGTATTCTAGATGTAAGTGAACACGTAGAAAAGGAAGTGGTAATCACAAAGAGGGAGAAAGGCTTCACTAAGCACAGGTCACAACAGATTAACTTCGGTTTTTTTGGAAGGGTACTAGACTGGTGGGCTGGGTATGATGAGATGAGGGCTCTTTATCAGAATTACTGAAAACTTATTGAGTGTTTATAAGTTTACAAACCCTGTCGGATAGATAATGAAATATTATTCTCACTATTTTAGAGAAGTGGAAACTGTGTTGTTGTTGTTGTTGTTGTTTAAAGTCAGAGGTTTCAAACACATGACCCATAGGTCTGCATGAGGCTCAAACCAGATTAAAATGTAATTGAGAAATATTTAGTAACATAAATTAAAATACAACAAAACATAGATAATATTACATTTTTAATAGAATCAGTACAAGACTCTCAGGGATCCTTAGGATCCCTCAGGATTAGTGGACCCCCATTTCTATTTGAGTTTGACACAACTGGTTTAAGTAACTTACCCAAGGTCACACAGATAGTAAGTGGTAGAGCCAGAATTCAAAATCACATGTTCCAACTCCAAGTCCACTTTGCTTCTCAACAAACACTTACTAATAATTTCTACTCCACTTTGCTTCTTAATAAACAATTACTAGGGGGCAACTAGGTGGCACAGTGGATAGAGCACTATCCCTGAAGTCAGGATGACCTGAATTCAAATGCAGCCTCAGACACTTACTGGCTGTGTGACCCTGAGCAAGTCATTTAACTTTAATTGTCTCAAAAAAAATAGCAATAAAAGATAAACAAATACTAAATATCTATGGTGCACAAGGTACTATGAATCTTTGGTCATTTAGTGAGTGGGCTACCTAAGGGTTACATAAACATAAGGTTAATCATTGGGACCATGAAGAGTTAAATAGCTGGCTAAATCAGTCATCAGAAAATCAAAGTTTAGAACAGAGATACAGCCATTAGTCCAAGGCTCCAACCAAAGGAATCTACTAGACAGTGCCAAAAACTAAAGCCAAAGGGCAAATACAACTTTATTGTCTGAGCATCTATCGAGCAAGTCTTGTAGACCAAGGCAGACCTCAGCTGATGCTCCCTGGCCTCCTGGGATGCTAAGTCCCTTGTAGAACTTGCTTCCTAGACCTTCGCCTCAACACATCCAAAACCCATTGGATGGAAATAATAGTGGAAAGAGTCCTGGATTTGGTGTCGGAAGACCCAAGGACAAATTTCAGAATGCTGCTTTCAACCTCGATGACCTCATTCCTCTTCATGAAGCCTCAGTGTCATTATCAGTAAAATGAAAGGCTACTAGACAATCTCAAAAATCCCTTCAGCTCTCAGTTCCTCAAATTACCGGTTCCTCCTGCTTCCTAAGGATCTTTTCTATGACTCTTCACATGTTCAAGTTCTTTCCAAAGTTCCTTAATTGCATTCCTATGGTATTTTAAATTATAACAATATTGCTAATAGCTCCTATATATGTATATATGGACATAAATGCATATATATGTGTGTGTGAGACTATATAGCTCCTTTACAGTTTCCAAAGCACTTTCCTTATAGGTAGTAAAAGTATTATTCCCATCTTACAGATGAGAAAATTTGAGACTTAGAAATGAATCAGGGAAATTAAACCCAGATCTTTGAATACTCTTTTGACTAAGTCAAGCTGCCTATCTTTAAATATAAATGTAAGCTATACTTCAGTCATTCTCAACAAAGTAAGCAGAATGATGCTACTTCCTAATCCTACTTTCAACTTGGAGCCAATAAACAAAACATTTCTCTATTCCAATGCCTTAGAGGCCCAGGGCAAAACTTCCTACCTGTCAACAGTCTGAGAATTCCTTGTCTTCCAACTTGGAAGAGATCATTGGCCTCCCATCCTACATCAACTAAGTGGGGTACACTTTCCTTCTGCCAACAATGAAGGGGTCTCAGCTTCTGAAAACAGTTTCTTGGAAAAGAAGAAGAAAAAGAAGATATATAGGTACTCCTCTAAAGGAAAGAGAGTCTATGAGCAGCAGCTCCTTATAGGTACACTCAAAGCAACATTAACCATTTTATAGCATCACACATAGATTCTTAGCATCTCCATTCAAGATTGGGGGCGGGAGGGGAGGTGTGTGGATGGCACAAAGTAAATGTTCTCTCTTTGTTGCTCCACTGTCCCTCAGATTGAACACAGTAGCTGTGAAGAAAAAAAAAATCTGCTCATTTCAATTTAGACCAACCTCTAATTTTGTAGATGAGGAAGCTGAGGCTGAGAAAAGATATTACCTGCCCAAGATCACCCAGGTAGCAAGTAGCAGTCAGTCAATAAACATTGATTAAGCACCTACTATGATCCAGGCACTGTGATAAGCACTGAAGATACAAAAAGAGTCAAAGGATAGTCCCTGCCTTTAGAGGAGCTCCCATTCTAATGGAGAGCTAAGGTTTATCTGCCGCATTCTGTACACTGTACATTTATGCTTCTTAGAATATCATGGAAGTTCAGAACCATCCAAATCGATTCCTTATGAACAAAATACTTGCTTTTTTCTGCATGTTCTCTCTGCCTCACTAAACCTGGTTGGCCATGGGGAAATTGCTTTAAGTTCAAATGTAGCGAAGTCACTAGCTTCTCTCATAGCTATCCCTTACTGAGGAACTCTGCTATATGTAATATTCTGCTAGTTGTTGGATTAGATACAAAGATGGGGAAGGGGGCAAGTCACTTTTCTCACAAAGCTTAGACTCAAATAGGGGAACATGATATGCACAGCTAAGTAGGATCCAAGATAAAATGTGATGGGGTCAGAAGAGAGATTCAAACAAAATGCACTAGGAAAGTTTAAGGAAAGGGAGACCAAGGCTGGCATCTAGGTCCTCAATGTACTTACAATCTATTTTTAACATATTGGTAGGATTTGACTTTTAAAGTCTGAGTTTATAGGTTTTTCCATTTCTAGACTTGAAATTGAGGTTTCCCAAGGGGCGGCTAGGTGGTACAGTGAATAGAGCACTGGCCCTGGAGTCAGGAGGATCTGAGTTCAAATCCTGACCGGTGTGACCTTGGGCAAGGCACTTAATCCCAAATGTCCTGCCTTTCCCCTCCAAAAAAAAAAAAATTTTTTTTTAAAGAAAGAAATTAAGGTTTCCAGACCCTGGGGTTGTGCAAGACTTTCATTGTCCACTGTGTAAGAAAGAAAGTAAAGGAATAAGTATTTATTAAGTGTGTAGTATGTGCCAGGCACTGGGTTAAGCACTTTTTACAAATATTATCTCATTTGAGCATCATGACAACCCTGGGAGGCAGATACTATTAGTATTCCTATTTCAAAGTCAAGGAAACTGAGGCAAACAAAAGTTAAGCAATTTGCCCAGAGCTGTACAGTTAATAAGTGAGATGGGATTTGAACTTAGGTCTTCTTGATTCCTGACTCAGCACGCTAGCCAATGTGCCACCTAACTGCCTAACAGCAATTTCTTAGGGAAAGAAACTGGCTCTATACATAGAACTTAGAATAGCAGCAGGGCCCCTTACTCTGGACAGGGCTTGTCCCGAGACAGGTTCAGCTTAAATCCCACCATATACCCCATGTCCCTTTTTTCCTGCCCCAGAACATAAGATCCATCAGAGATAACAGCTGATGAATGCCTTGGAGGCCATAGAGTTCAATGGAAAAGGATTCTGCAGTCTCATAGCTAGTAGGTCTATGAGGAATCTAGGCCTTCAGAAAGGAAACTGCCCTAAGGAAACATGGTTTTGAGTTCTGAAGCTTAAATGAGGATAGGGTGGGGTTTGAAGGAAGCCAGAGATTCTAGGAGATAGAGGAGAAGAAAGAGGGTGGTCCAGGCGTGAGGCAGCAGCCAGTTCAAAGGCACTTCCATTTTTCATCATTTCTTTATCTACACTGATCTTCCCCTTAGCCCTGGGTAGAAATTATTCAATGTCACAAGGAAACTTTTCTTTAGAGTTGGAAAAGTCCAAGCTCCCTTTTACCAGGCCTCAACAAAGACATACGACTTCCCAGTTCCACTGTCTTCATTTTAGCAAGGAGATAGCCCCTAGAAAGCAAAAATCAAAACTGGTGACTGTCTTTGAGTCTACCCCTACCCACTCCACCCACTCCTCTCAACCAATAAACATTATCAAACACTGGACTTCCTGGGGGACACCAATGGAACAGGGTAGTGTACCTCCCAGGAGTGTGTAGATTGGTTGACAACTGGGAAACAGAATATAGGCATAATTTTCTTTTCATCTTTAACTTCAAGTGAAAAAGAAGAACAGAAACAACAACAAAAGCCAAGGGACCCTTTTATTCCATAAGCAAAATCTTGTAAATGCAGTTTTGTGACCTGTATGACCTAGAAAAGTCATTTCCTTCTTTAGCCCCAGTTTCCTTATCTGAAAAGTGAGAAGACTGGCTTCTGTGACCTGGAAGCAATTTCCAACTCTAAATGGTAGCAAGACATCATGAAGAAGCCACTGAGCAGGAGGGCAGCAGCTGGAGAGGTTCAGTCCCAGGCTGCTTCTCTTCGGACAAATCATCTGAGGTCTCGGGGCCTCATTGCCCTTATCTGTAAAAGTGATAAAGTTGAACTAAGTCATTTCCAAGGTTCCTTTTGGTTCTAAAATTCTAAGATTCTAAGAAGTCGAGCTTGATAGAAAGCCAGGAGGATGTAGGAGGAAGAGGGTGGGGTGGGTATTTCTGGGTGGGGGAATAGAATGAGTGAGGTTTGGGAGTTGAGTTAGCACATTTGAGGGACAATCGAGCAGATCAGTTTTCCAGCTCAAACTTAGAACAAAACTTAGGTTTTCCCAAATAGCTGTGAAGTTGAAGTACCAGATTCTGAATGACACATAAAAGCAACACATGTAACCACTTATAGGCCAATTAATATCCGGGGCTGGAGTGGGCTGGGGTTGAGGGGTAGCTGCCAGGGCTGAATTTAACACAGAGAATGATGGCTATACTTCCGGCCCTAGAGCTGAAATGGGCTATTATGTGTCATCGGGAAACTCAAGAAAGGGGGAAAAACCAATCCATGATCAAAGTCCCTTTTGTCAACTTCTAACACATTAATAGATGGCAGATTTTGCACTTAGCGTTCTTACTACAAGGGCAAGGCCAGAGTCGTGGGGTTTGGGGAGGATTGGGTTTTCCCCGTCTTGTTATTGTGTAGACCACTAAGGAGGTCATTCTCTGACTGCCCACCTTCACCTCAAGGTCAACCAGACAGGGCCGGCCTTCAGTGGGGGTTGGGGGAGGGACACATGGCAGGATAGTTGGAGGTGGGCTTCCCCACGTTTAAGAAGACTTCACCACTGCCACTTCCAGGCACCAAAGATCCAGTCCCTATCCTAAGCCTAGAATGGACTTGGCACCAGAGATAAAAAGGATCGCTCACATTTTTATAGCTTTAGAGTTTACAAAGTTGTTTACGTAACTATTGAATTTGTGGGTCAGACATTCAGTCAACAAGCATTTATTAGCACTTAACAAATTCCAAACACTATGCTAAGCAAAAAAAAATACAAAGAAAGGCAAAAACCACAGTCCCTGCTCTCAAGGAGGTCATATTCTAATGGGGGCAACAATAAACAAAAGACATTGTACACTCAAGATATGGTCAATGTAGATGGAAGGTGATCTCAGAAAGGCTTTTGTTATCTTCATTTTACAGAGGATAAAATTGAAGCTCCTAGATATGAAACTGACTTGTCCAGGATCACACAGCCAATCACTACTGGAGGCAAAATTTGGCCAGATCTTCTGGACTCTGAATCCAATTCACTATCTACTACGCAACACTACTTCTGCCACATTGTCGGGGAAATGTTCTTCCAGAAAACATTATGACAACATATGCAACTAGGCTGCATAGTGGATTGAATGCTAGACCTGGAGTCAGTAAAATCTGAGTATGGATCCTACCTAAGATACTTCATAGCTGTGTGACCCTAGGTAAGTCTCTGTTTGCATCAGTTCCCTTATCTGTAAAATGGGGATAATGATAGCACCTTCTTTCCAGGGCTGTTTTGATGATAAAATGGGATAATATTTGTAAAGTGCTTTGTAAACTTTAAAGCAAGACATAAATGTTCCCTAGTATAATGACTCAGATTTTTATAGAACTTCAAGGTTTACAAATCCCATTCCTCATAATAAGCCTGAGATAAGTAGGCTACTTACGAGTAACGCTGTTTAACGGAAAAGGAAACAGGTTCAAAGAGGCTAAGTGACCAGCCCAATATCCAAAGTTACTAAGTGTCAGAGATGAGATTTCAACCCAGATCCCCTGACTTCTCTTTTAAGCAAACCTGTCAGTACCCCATGCTGTTCATCTAAGGTCAACTAAATGAAGCCAAGAGTCATTGTAAGATCCCAGAAAGTGACATAGGCTTTTTTCTTCCTTCCTTCCTTCCTTCCTTCCTTCCTTCCTTCCTTTCTTCCTTCCTTCCTTCCTTCCTTCCTTCCTTTCTTCCTTCCTTCCTTCCTTCCTCCCTCCTTCCCTCTCTTTCTTTCTTTCTTCTTTCTTTCTTTTCCTTCTCTCTTTCTGTCTCTGTCTCTGCCTTTGTCTTTCTGTGTCTGTATCTCTCTGTATCTGTGTCTATCTGTCTACCTCCCTCCCTCCTTCCCTCTCTCTCTCTCTCTCTCTCTCTCTCTCTCTCTCTCTCTCTCTCTCTCTCTCTCATAACTATACAAGCAGTCCTCGGTAGGAAGATTACCTTTCTAAGCCACACAGAGTTGTTGACTCAGTCTGGTTGTTTCCTTGGTTGAAAGACCTCAGATGCCTTGCTACAGCAGGGACCACAAAGGCATACTCTGTTGGATGTTAAGTAAACAAACTTTTGAGTCTGCGTTTTATTGGTTCCATACCATCTGCCATCTGGTTGGAAGGCAGGAGGGGGTGGGGAAAACCATGTTAAGTTCCCCCCCCCTTTTTTTTTCCTTTTCCCCATGAAAATATTCTAAGGTTGAGAGCTGGCAGCATCACAGTGTGGTTAAAAACCGCCTAGTTTCCTATGTGGTGAACAACACAGGAAAACGGCTTAACTTGCAGCTAAATGTTGGAGGATGATGGTTTGGGTCCTCCATCTGCTAGGCAGCCTGTTCTGTGAAAACTAAAGAAACACATATGCAAATATCTACA
This sequence comes from Pseudocheirus occidentalis, assembly GCA_028646575.1. Taxonomy (NCBI): domain Eukaryota; kingdom Metazoa; phylum Chordata; class Mammalia; order Diprotodontia; family Pseudocheiridae; genus Pseudocheirus; species Pseudocheirus occidentalis. Next base: position 124,863,297 of record CM053598.1, read on the forward strand.
GCTCTGCTTCCAAGATCTAAAGAATTGTGATGTAACTGCAAGAAGTGGTTAGTTAATACTGACAAGATGCGCTCAGACCAAAGGCGAGGGCACCGCATATGGTAACACGACTTCTGAAAACCAAAGCCAGCAGCACCCTTGGGCTCTAATGAAAAGCAGGTTCCTCCTTGAAGACTTGGGAGCCACCAAACTTGTAATGACTGGAAAAAGGGAAAGGATACACATATTGGGACAACAATCCCAGGTTCCTACCCTGCCACAGATCTTTTCTCTGTGAAATGGTGGGGATATCCTGGCCAGGCATCCAGCTCCCTTTGGTCTGCTCAGCTGGCCTAGGCCAGTAGGGCCTACAATCCACCATCTGCAAAGGAGGGAAAGCGCTCAAGTGGAGAACAAGAAGGCTAGTTAATGCAAACCAGCTTTGCTCTGAAATCCCACTCCAAGTAGTGTCTGACCAGCAGAGTTTCCTGGAGGAATAGAGTTAGGAGGCTGGTAGAGTATTGGTGTTAGTCTGTGAAATTCCTACCCTAGCTGTGTACCCCTGGGCATGTGATTGTATCTCTCTCTCCTCAATTTCATGGGTACCTACCTACCTCACAGAGAGGTTGTTGTTGATTGGTCTGGACTTCTGATTTTGTAGGTATGGGGGGCCCTCAATGTGGAACACTCCTCTTCGCTGCACCCAGACTGGCACTTGTCTGCAGTTTTTAACCTTAAACCCAAGGTTTCCTGGAGGGGACTGACAAGCTAAATGTCTTGTCCATAGTCAGAAGCTGGACTTGCACTTAGGCCTTCTTGGCTCCAAGATGGATCCTCTATTTACTATACCATTGCTCCTTCTGAGGATCAAATGAAATAATGTAGATAAAAATGTTTTGTAATTAATTTTAAAACATCCAATCTAAGGCATTGCCATCATCATTCTTATTTCCCATAATCATCACTACTTTTGATTCCAGGAAGGTGTTGGGAACAGGCAAAGTCCCACAGAGGGCTAGTCTTATCTGACTCATCTAAAATAAGGAAAGTCTTTTCTCTAAAAAGAGAATAACTGTCCCCTCTCAGCAAAGTGAGGCCTGCTATGCCAACTAGAACTGCATCTCCATCAGCAGGCATGTGGTGGTGTCCCAAGGCAGCTAGCTGGTTTTCACCATTCATTCTGAACCTCTGCCCTTTCTTCCTCGAAGAAGACATGATTTCACAGCAGTGGGTCATAGGTAGGGGTGGAAAGCAAGGAATAAGAAAAGAAATGGAGAGAATGAACAAGAAAGGGTGCCCTTCTAACACTGCAACATGAAATTTGCAAGAGAACAGACTGTATGCAAATTAGATCGAAATTAAGCAAAAACACTGGAGATCTTGCAAAAATAATATCTGGCATTTGTGCAATGCTTCACACTTTTCAAGGCACTCTTCCACCCATTGTTTGATCCTTACCACAACCCTGTGAAGTAGGTAAGGCGGGTCATCTTATTCCCATTTTACAGATAAGGAAACAGTCTGAGACAATGGAAGTAGCCCTTCCAAAATGCAGAGAGAGGAGTTGAAACTGGGGATCCTAACTTTACTCTTATTGTTTTTTCTGTGTTTCCCCTAGCTATGCTCTATGTCTGGTTGGTGTCCTCAGGAAAATCAAAAGGGGACTCATGGATAATGCAGGGGTCAGAAGGGAGAGGGGATGAAACACATACAACTGATCTTATTTTCTCCAAAATGGGCATGGATTAGCTGAAGGATCAGAGAAGAGCTAGGAATTGGTACTGTAATTCCAAATCAGTCACCAACTACAGAAAAGTCCATAATTCTTCTACCTTTATGGGCATAGAAATATCTATGAGACATTCAAAAACAGAGAAAATTTACAAGATGGCTACTTCATTCTAGACACTGAATGGGATACATTAGTAAATAAGATGTTGACCCTACCCTCAAAAAGTTTACTCTCAAGGAAAAGGAAGGAGTAAATGTTCACAAGTAACTATATGCAATGAGTGCCATATAGGGATGAAAAAATATCATAAACAATAATAATAACTCATATTTATACCATCCTTCAAGGTTCTTCAAAATGTTTTGACTACATGTAGACTTTACATTACAAACACTTATCAAAATGACCTTCCTAAAAACATGGATCTTACTGGGTCAACCCTATCCCCACCCCTATTCAATTAACTCCAGGGTTTCCCTATTGCCTCTAGGATTAGATACTAAAATAGTCTTGTGTGTGGCATTTAAAGTCATTCATAAGCAGGCCCCTTCCTGCCTTTACAATCTTCTTATATCTTACCTCCTCCATGGACTCTGCAATCCTATGACACTGATTTCCTTGCTATTCCTAATGTTAGTCATCTTAGTAATATGATGATTATGCTAATATTGTACTGATTCTCAGGTGAGAAACTACACCTCCCAACTCCATGAATTTTCACTGGCTATCCCCCATGCCAACATTCTCACCTTCCTTGTCTGTACTGCCTGGCTTCTCTGACTTCCTTCAAGACTCAGCGAATATCCCACCTTCAACAGGAGCTTTTCATAGTCTCATTTCAATTCTAGTGAGATCATTTCAAATTTTCCTGTGTATGTTTTGTTTGTACATAATTGTATGCATGTTGTCTCCCTTAGTAGATAGTTGGAGACTTTTTTGGTCTTTCTTTGTGCTTAGCACAGTGACAGGCACATAGTAGGCTCTTAATAAAGGCTGATTGAGCTGACTTTTGACCCTTAAGACAGTCCTGTGAGAAAAGTGCTATTATCACCCCTATTTTTGACAAGCTCACAAAGGTTACACGGTATACCCAGAGTTACCTATTTAGCGTCTCAGGTGGTATTCAAACCCAGCTCTTTCTGATTCCAGCTCTGATGCTTTATCCCCTATTGTACTTCAGTCTAAGAAGGGAGAACCTTCCCTCCATACAAATCATACATCAAAAGCCAGGGTATTGAAGCACCACAATAGGAGTGGGGACACACAGGTTCTGAAACTCTTGGCCTTGCTGTTCATTACATTAGCACCATGTTCTGGGGTATTCACCTTCCCTCTCTAGGCCTCAGTCTCCTCATCTGCAACATGAAGAGGTACTTTCATCTATTTTAGATGATCTCCCAGATTCCTTCCAGCTCTAACATTCTATAATTCTGTATTCATTAGATTCTGGAAATAAATCCCTGAAAACTCTCTCCAGGAGGACAGAACTGGGCTCTATTCCATTTCCTGTGCTTTTATCTGTCCCATAAATCCCAAGATAAGAACTTCTGACAATCCTCACCTATTTCCCTTGTCAGGCATTTAAGTAACATCATGAGCCCATGAGCCTAACTAGACCCATAGTCAGGGCTGGAGGTTAAACTCTGGGCCACAAGCCAAGCTTTCAGAAAGGGCCTCATTCTAAACTTTTGTCAGTTGCCAGATAACCAGATTTCCTACAGAGAGCTGTTCTCTCCCATTAGTAGTACCCCTTTCCACTGTGGGGAACCTCCTTAGAGAATGCAAGAACAGTCACTCACATGGATGGATGCTCCAGGGTGGGGACAGGGGGTGGAGAGTCAGGACCGTGAAAAGTGCCCATGAGGGGAATATAGAATCACAGAGACAGAACAGAGCTTAGAAGTTCAAGCCCCATCTAGGGAGGAGGGGAACTGAAACCCAGGGAAAAGAAGTAATTTGTTCAAAGTCCCACAGCTTGGTCTGTCAGAACCAAGACCAAAAGCTAGGTACCCTGATTCTAAATATACTGTTCTTTCTATACCACCACAAAGTAGAGATCACAGTTCTTATTAACCTCAAGGAATTTACAGTCTAAGGGAACAGACAAAAATATATGATAAATAAATACAAGTTGGAAAAGAACAAAAAAAAATCCCAATCTTAAAAACCAGGGCAGGACTAATTACTGCCTCAGAGGTTTGCATGTGTCCGTTCTGTGGGTATCGCTAGAAAATGGAGAGATGAGCAGCCAAGCAGGCTTAGATCAGGAGAGTTTCTTGGAGGAAGTAAGTTTAGAAGCTGTGGGAACAGTGGTACCAGTTGGTGAGGCTCATTACACTTGAGAAGATCTGTCTGCAAGGATAGTAATGGAAAGGAGAGTGTGGCACTGGGGAGAAGAACTCTGGACTGGAAGTCAGGAGATCGGGGTGCATTCAAACTCTAGCCCAGTCTCTTATTAACTGTGTATTCTGAGGCAAGTAATGGTCCCTTTCTAAGTCTCACATGATTTCTTTGAAAAGCAAGGTAGTTGGAACAGATGATCATAGAGGCTCTTCTTCCCAGCTCTTATATTTCATGACTAAAATAAAAGATTGGAAGCTACTTTTAAAATGTAGTAAGTGCTATAGGCAGAGGAGTGATTTCCATCATCAGTAGGTTTCATTTAGTTGTTCATTTCTTTTTTTAATAGGGCATGACTTGCCACTCAAGTTTTCTCATGCCCAGCAAATACTTAGCATCCTGTTTTGTACAAGTCTGGCTCATACAGAATCCACCCTATTTGTCATGCCCTCTGATGGGTCATAGAAAAGCCAAAAGAGGGGTTTTTTTTCCATTTTTGCCATTTTATGAGAGGTGGGCTGTTGGTCTAAGAGTATGATTCTCTCACAGAGAGGTTCAAGTCCTGGATAAGCTCAATTGCAAAAAGATCTTTGAGGATGTGTGAGGTACAGTGGAAAGCATACTGAATCTGAAGCAGGAGGACCTTGGTTCAAATTTGAACTCCTCTTCTTAGTACTTGTATGACCCTGAAAAAATTCCTTCACCCCTTGGTCCTGAGTTTCCTCATCCACAAAACAAAGGAGTTGTATTTGATGATTTCTGAAGTCCATAAAACATTGTATCTCAGAAGTTCTCCCTTGACAAGGCTGAAGGTTCCAAGATCACCAACCTGGGATAAAAGGAAAGAAAAAAGGCAGGACATTGGACTCCATCAGGTATGACAGGCTGTTGCTGTTGTTCAGTCATTTCAGTCACATCCAACTCTTTGTGAACTGATTTGGAGGTTTTCTTGGCAAATTTCCTTCTCCAGTTCATGTTATAGATGAGGACACAGGCACAAAGGGTCCAATGACCAGTAAGTATCTAAAGTCTAATCTGAACTCAGGTCTTCCTAACTCTAGTCCAAGCACTTTTTGCACTAGGACAACCCAGCTGCTGAGTAGAGAGATGCAAAAAGGGAATTGGGAAAGGGTCAAAGAAAGACTGTGTTCAATGTCAGTCCTAGAAAAAGAGAAAGGCACCAAATAGTGTCCCTGACTACATGTGATCCTGCTTATGATAGCATGGAAGCAATAATGTTTGGTGAAGTAACTGAAGCTCCTTTAATTATTTAGCCATCTGCAAAAGCCTTGATCAAGCAAGTGACTCAGAAAACACATAACCACACTTGGGCTTGGGTGTCCCCTCAGGCTTAGGAAAAACATGTGCAGAGCAATTTACCCAATGCAATAAATCCAAGTTTTAGATTCAAAATGTCGCCACTCAGATCTAGCCTCCAAATAAGCCGAAGACTCCATAGAGCATCCTGGAAGCCACCTCCTCAGGTCTCCTTTGAGGGGATTGGCTGCCAGCTCTCTGAAGGAGCACGGAAGATGCCCCGTGAAAGGGGAGAACCAAGATGTTCGCACTTGGGAGATTTGGACCCAGGACAGGAGATGGGTTTTTTAATCTGTTTAAAATGCATTAAACCTATTCAAATTCTCCTTTTTCTCTCCTGTGACCAACATCATGTTTTCATGAGATGGGTGGCTCAAGCTAGAGATTTAATCGGTCAGTGGTCAGGGAGTGGAGAAAAACTAGCTGACCCATATAGACACCAAGTTCAGGGATTGATACTGGTTACATTAGCATTGGATATGTTACATTGCCACTAAGCTCATTGAGGGATCCAATAGATAGAACCTTGTATGTAGAGGCAGGAAGTTGTGTTGTTTGGTTGCATGTGACTCTTCATGACCCCTTTTGGGGTTTTCTTGGCAAACATACTAGAATGGTTTGCCATTTCTTTCTCCAGTTTATTTTACAGATGAGGAAACTGAGGAAACAGGCTTAAGTGACCTGCCCAGAGTCATATGGCTAGCAAGTTTCCGAGGTCAGATTTGAACTCAGGAAGAGTGCTGCCTGGAATCAGGGAGACCTAAGTTCAAATCTCAGAAACTTCTTAGCTGTATGACCTTGAGCAAGTCATTTAATCTTTATTTACCTCAGTTTCCTCATCGGTGAACTAAAGATTGTAATGTCCACCTTCCAGGGTTGTTGTAAGGATAAGATAATATTTGAAAAGCTCTTTGCAGATTTCAAAGGACTATATAAGTTCTCACTATTAATATTAACGAGTCCAGACTAAAGCTATATCCCTAGAGAGCTCTTCAACTATATCAACCTACTTTTTGGAGGCTGTCTTACTCCCGGCTCTTGGCAAAAGATCTCTGCAGCACTCGACTCACACCTGCACAAACCTAGGGCTCCTTCAATAGAGACAACAATGGGAAAATCAATCATTCAGTCAACAAATAAGAATGGGTATGGAAAGGACAAATTTGATGGTCTCTGTGCTTAAGAATTTGTGTTGGAAGAGATAGAATATGTACATAAAAATGCATGCAGACTATATCCAGAACAAGCATGAGGCAATTTAGGGGGGAAAGGCACTAGCAGCTGGACGGATCGGGAGGCAGGCAAAAGAACACTAGACTCAGCATTCCAAGGTCTGGGTGTTGGCCTTAATTCTGCCACTTAACTGGCTGTGGATCCTCAGGCAAGTAATTTTACTTCTTTGGACCTCAGTTTCTCCTCATGCAAAAATCAGAGAATTCACTGGAATGATTTCTAAGTCCATTCCCTCCCCCTCCCATCGCTATTGGCTCATGATAATGAAAAGAGGCCAAGAGTTGGAGTGAAGAGTCCTGAGTTTGAATTCTGATCCTGTCGTTGACTAACTGTCCTTAAGTGTATCATTGAACTTTGCTGAGCCTCAGTTTCCCCTCCTATAAAACAGGATAATAAGATTTGTAGAAGGAGAAGTAGGTAGCATAGTGGATAGAGCACTGGTTCTAGAGTCAGAAGGACCTGAGTTCAAATCCAGTCTCAGACACTTACTTCCTATGTGACCCTGGGCAAGTCACTTAACTCTGATTGCCTTTAAAAAAAAAAAAACAACTTGTAGTATCTACCTTGCAAGATTGGTATGAAGAAAGAACTCTGTAAACTAGAAAGCTATAGAGAAATGTGAACTATGATTCTCAGGATAATACAAGGTTTACAATCTACATTCAAGTTGGGAGACAGGACATAGGTGTACAAAGATAATTCACCAAACGAATCGCTACATGGGACATGCCTAATAAGGGACAGGGATTCTGTACATATATCAACCCAGAGAGATTTGACTTCTCTCCAGTTAGAGTCAGTGACAGTGAACTCACTACCTTACCCAACCCCTTTTATTTTACAATGGCAGAGTGAAAAGAGGACTGCCAACTTATTCAAATTTATTAGCTTGAATCCTACCTCTTCCACTTACTACCTGTGTGTAGGCTACTCTCTCACACTCAGTTTACTCAAAGTGAGTGACGTGGACTCGATGACCTTTGAGGTCCCTTCCAGCTCTGGCTCTATGACCTGAGAGGAAACTGAGGTCCAGAGGAAGGGACATGACTTCCTCAGATAATGGGGAGCTTGAAAGGAGCCAGAAACATTCCCCTTTTCCTTCATTCTCAATGAGATTCTATCTCACCCTGCAAGGCTTTTAGGATCATTTGGATGAGAGACAGTGAAAAACAATGGCGGCTTTCCTGGCTATTGATCTCAGGATTTATGCTACTATTGTTTCCTTTTATTGGGTTGTAATGGCTGCCTTTAAAACGTGTTAAATGGAAATGGACTAATTATGTGTGTGTCCAATAGCTATGGTTCTCCTGCCAACCCCAGGCTATGGTCAGCTTTGAATGTGAAGAGTCCTCCATTGATGTGTAATTTCCCAAGCCAGACAGTCATTCAATACTGACACCGAGAAAAGCGGAGGAGGGTGAAACATCCACTTAATCTCTTCCCCAGAGCGAAATTCAAAATCCCTTACATTCTTTATAGATAGTTTTCTCTAAGATTTGGTTTTGGAAACTGTCTCTATGGCTGGCATGGCCATTTCTGAGACATTTACAATGAATTTATCCATTGGCCCAGGTGAACTCAGGAACTGGTAGACTCTCGAGAGTCCCTTTGGTTTGGGCTCACTGATCTTTCTTACCCAGAGTTAGCTAGCCCTTGCTAAAACCATGGTATGGGCAAAGTTCGGTTCTGGCTAATGAAGTGAAGTGGAAAGTACTTTCTTTGGAATCAGAGGACTAGTTCAAATCCTGGCTTCAAACACCTGTTACCTGTGTGACCTTGAGTAAAATTAGTCTAATTTTTAAATCTGCAAAATGGAGTTGTCTTACTCGCTTATCTTACTTTACTAAAACCCTGGCCTTCCTGGAACTATGACAATGGCCAGAGGGAACTAGAAAAGTGGGGTGTGGCCCACAGCTCAGACTTTAGAAGAGGTCAGGCCCAGTCTGGTCTCAAACATCCTCACTGTTCCACCTCTGTAATCTGTATGTAATCTGCATATATAGAGGGAATGTAGAATATATAGAGGGAAATAAAGGAAGGAATTTGAGGATTTTGACTAACCCTGATTCTACCAAGAAGGACAGATCTAGTAGACCCTCACTTCTGCTTCTGCATTGGTATGGGTGTGTCCCTAGTGAGCACCACACCTGCTTCTGGCAAGGGGGCTTAGTAAACACCTTCCTCTGCACACTGTTTCTGAGTTCTTTCTGTGAAGAAGGGGTTTGCTGTTTTAAGGGGTACATTGTGTCGATCTTCCTAAGGGCCCCAAAGGGAAGCAATGGGCAGTGGAAGCTTGTCCCAGGCTAACTCCCTGACCCTACTGGGAAGTCCTGTGATCCCCACAGCCATGTTGAGGGATATCCCACATGGATCTTCCTAAGGGCCCCCAAGGGAGCAATGGATGTGGAAGCCCATTCAAGCTACCTCCCTGACCCTGTCTAGGAAGTCCTGTGATCCCCAAAAGTGTTGCTCACAACTGTTTTCTCCTTTTTCCCCACCTATGCTCCTACTGTTTTCTTCCCTCCTGGAACATCCTTTTTTTTTTTTCCTGGATCCTTTCTATCTGACCTGTCTGAGTCCTATTTGTCCTTCAAGGCCAATATCCCTTCTGAAGTCTGCTCTGATAAAGGTATCATCCAATTGGTATGGCAAGAGTAGATAGTAGGTAATGTCTGAAGGTATAGAAGGCAAAGAGGTAGTGCCCTATTCCTCATCATTACATTTTGTGGTCTACATATCTGTGATCCAGGATGTATATGTGTAAATGACCCCTGGTTCCAGCTGAGTCTTTAAGAGCTGCAAATACGGCGCTAAAAAGAGACCTTACTCAAGCCCATGCTCAGAAACATCTAGAAGAGGATCATCTAGCCACTTGTAGGCCTCTACACAGGAAGAAGCACTTACAGAGCAGGTGATGTGAATTAAACCTTTTCACACATATTTCTTACACCTACTCCACACCACTATTACTGTTTAAGTTTAAAGCTACTCCTCTCATGGGTGCTTTGTGGGAAGGAGTGAAGCAGGATGACTCTAGAGAGAGAGTCTCTCTCTAGATGGCTTTGTACAGCTCTTCCTCACTTAAATCCAATTCACAAGTCAAATTATTTGTATTTTGTATTAAACTGTATTAATTTGTATTTGTATTAATCTATCTCACAGCATCAGATTGGCTAATATGACAAAAAAGAAAAATACTGGATGCTGGAGGGGATATGGGAAAACTGGGACACTCTTGCATTGTTGGTGGAGTTGTGAATTGATTCATCCATTCTAGAGGACAATTTGGAACTACACCCAAAGGGTTATAAATCTGTGCATACCCTTTGATCCAGCAATACTCCTGCTAGTTAAATATCCCAAAGACATAAAAAATAGAGAGAAAAGGACCTGTTTGTAAAAAAATATTTATAGCAGCTCTTTTTGTAGCTACTAAGAACTGTAAATTGAAGGGATACCCATCAATTGAAGAATGGTTAAACTAGCTGCAGTATATGATTGTGATGGAGAATTACTGGCCTATGAAAAATGACAAGCAGGATGATTTCAGAAAAACTTAGAAAGATTTTCATGAACTGATACAAAGTGAAGTGAGCAGAAACAGAATGTTATGCACAGTAAAAGCAATATTGTAGGATGAGGAACTGTGAATGATTTAGCTATTCTCAGCACTACAATAATCCAAGATATTCCCAAAGGACAAATGATAAAGCTTTCTATCCATCTCTAGAGAAAGAACTGACATTGTCTGAATACAGATAGAAGCATGCAAATTTTCGCTTTCATTCATTTTTTAGTTCAAAATGACTAATATGAAAATGTTTTATATGGTTGCACATGTACAGCCCATATCTGATTGTCTACACTTTCAGGGGAGGGGAGGGAGGGTTAGAATTTGGAACTCAAAACTTTAAAAAATGTTAAAAATTCTTTTAACATGTAATTGGGGGGGAAATAAAATATTATACACACACATATACATGCCATCTTTACCATTTTATCTGAGAGTAGTAGTAGCTGCCTCTGGGTACCCAACCTGTCAATTGAAACAGAAGTTGGGAAATGTTTTTCTTCTTCTTCTTCTCCTTCTTCTTCTCCTTCTTCTTCTTCTTCTTCTTCTTCTTCTTTTTCTTCTTCTTCTCCTTCTTCTTCTTCTCCTTCTTCTTCTTCTTCTTCTTCTTCTTCTTCTTCTTTGTCTTCTTCTTCTTCTCCTTCTCCTTCTCCTCCTCATCCTTCTCCCACTCTTCTTCCTCCTCTTCCTTCCCCTCCTCTTCCTCTTCTTCCTCCTTCTTTTTTTTCTTTCCCCAAACCTGGGACTATTTACTTTTGTCCTGCACCATTTTCTTTTTTTTGATTTCTTGAAACATAGCTCTGAAAAACAGGTTTTTAAAAAGCCTGTTGTGTTTTCAGTGGAGCTACTTGACTACACCTTTAAACCCATATAAATTTCTGCTTTCACTGAATGACTAATAATAGGCCTAGCCCAAACCTCTGTGGCTCATTATTTAGATATTGATGGCTTAAAATAAGAGTAAATAGCAACTGTTTTCTGTTCTGACCAGAAACTCTGAGGGTCCCCTTCCAGATTGACATCTTTGGGATGACAAATTGGGCCAGCTTTTGTCTCAATTCTTACCTAGCCTTAGTCATTAAATGGGCTAACCTCAGAAAAACTGAGACCTGGGTGGGAGGAGAGAAACTTAATTTTAAAAGGCCAATATTATCCTGCATCCTGGACCATCTCTGGTCATCTTGACCTATCTTGCCACAGGACTCTGGTGACTCTATAGAGAGAGTAAGACTGATGGCTTTGTACAGCTTTGCCTCACTCAAATCTAATTCAAAAGTAAAAGCATAACATGCATGATATCCTTGGTCCTTTTCCAGAACAAAGGACAAATAACAACAATAATCAGCTCCACTGCAGTCAGTCTTTAAGTGCCTATTGTGCATCAGGTACTCTGATAGGTCCTGGGGCTACAAAGACAAAAATGTGAGTCTCTGCCCTCAGAGAGCTTGAATTCTGTTGTTGGAGATAACAGGTATGTCTATAAGCACATATATGATAAATACAAGTTTGTTTAGAGGTAGGGGAGGGAGCTGGGTACTGGAAACTTGGGAAATTGGGGAAAATCTTGTAAAGAAGATGGCACTTAGATGTTTTGAAGAAAACTTGGAATTCTAAGAGGAAGAGGTGAGGAGGGAGTCCATTTCAGGTACGGGTGATAATTTGTCAAAGGCACATAGATGAGAAATGGAGGGACATGTTTGAGGAACAGCAAGGAGGCCAGAGCAGGTACAATGGAGAGTATATAAAAGGACCCAATATGTAATAGAGTTGGAAGCATATATCAGAGCCAAGTTAAGGACTTTGGTGCTAAATGGAAGAATTTATATTTGATCCTGGAAGTAATAGGAAGCTACTGGGAATTTATTGAACAGAGGAAGGACACAATCAGTCCTGTTGTAACACCAATGCTACTCATAGCAGCTGCTATGAATATGCATAAGTATTTCTAGGTGTAATGGCAAGCAAAGAAGTACTTAGCACCTTGTTTCAGCTATTTAATTATTTGGCACCTTGTTTCAATTCAAGTTTCTTTTGAGCCTTGCCCATGATTGTATCAAGTCTTTGTTAAGAAATGGAACTTGTGAAACCCACAGCAGGAGGGATTTGCCAAATACAGGAACAGGAAGTATGTAAGAGGTAGACAGAACAGGGAGGAGCTAATGATCACATATAAGGAGAAGTCCAAGCTGGGAAAGAGCACAACTGAGAAGAGAACACTTGTGGTATCAGAGCTGAGAAGGAGAAAACTTATGGTATCCTGGCACTCTGTTTATCTCTTCTGTCTGTGTTGATTTTTGTTTGTAATACTTTGTACAGAAGCCCTGGAACCTAACTGGAAGCCCTGAAAGAAGATTTTCTTGTTGTCTGGTTACAGAAGTCCTGGAGAAGGGTTTTGGAGGTCTTGGGACTATACTGATGATGTGTGTTTTCTTAGACCTTGTTTGTGGGTTTGTGTTGAGTTCTCAGACCTTCTTTGTGGGTTTATAGTGATTTCACAGACAGATAGTGAATTGATGATGGTGCCGGCAATGTTTATGAATGTTGTTTTGGCTCTGTTAACAGAAACTGTGAAGGACTCGAGGTAGACTGGACACTGTGAGCTTCAATACAGAATGGGACCTAGATGAGGAACTAAGAGCTGCCTACCTTTGAATCCAAGTGACAGTTGGGTAAATTCAGGCAAAACTGGGACCATGGAAGAGGAACCATGAAATTTGAGAGCCAGCCTCAAGTCAAGATGAAAAGATCTCTCCTTGGGTGCTTAATGCTGACTAAGAAGATCATGATTTACTATGGCCTAGAGGTAGAAGAATTTTGTACTTTGTACCTTGTAACTCTTAAGGATGATTGAGTTAAAGATGATTGGAAACTAATCTCCATTCAAGAAGAAAGAAGAATTTTTGACTGAGAGATTACGACAATGTGACCTAGGGGTGGGCAACTTTGACCTTTGCATTTTGTATACCCCAAGGAAGCTTGATCCTTAAGGATTACTGACTTAAGGACTTACTGAATGACATCTTTTGCTTAAAGCTATGTGGCCACTTTAGTGATAAGTTGTTATATTATATCATTGCAAATGCTGTACTTTGGTTTTGCTAATGTTTTTGCTTTAGTTTACTGCTGAGTAAATAGAGAGTTCACTATACTGTATGATCAGAACCTTAAAGCTGTTCACAGCAGCAGTCCTCTGGAAAGCTTCTAGTGCTTGGCTTTACACCAGGATAGATTTACAAAATATAATGAACTCTCTTCCTCAAAGTCAAAACCAAAATATTATTTGGAACATCACTATTAGGATACCAGGAGGTAAGATTTAACAAGGTACTCATCACTAATCCAGAGAGTAATGACATCCTAAGCATTCTTTCTGTTGGGCCTCCCCACAAACAAGGTCCCCTAGGCAAGATCCTCCCTCTGCTCTGCCTCTCCTGCTCTGTTTCAGTTATCCCACTGGGCAAACTCCTCCATTGCTGGGCTCCATGTGACTCAGGTTCCATGTGACTCAGGCTGTATCATAGCTGTGAGCTGGGCCAGAGTTCAAAGTGGGTCACATAGGCCTATTAATGGCTGGACAAGATCTCCCTATTCCATTAATACTTTATCTGTGCTTTAGAAAACTACTTTGGGGGCAGCTAGGTGGTCCAATGGATAGAGGATCAGCCCTGGAGTTGGGAAGACCTGAGGTCAAATCTGGCATCAGACAGTTACTAGCTGTGTGACCCTGGGCAAATCACTTAAGGAGAGAGACAGAGACAGAGAGAAAGAGAGAGAGAGAGAGAGAGAGAGAGAGAGAGAGAGAGAGAGAGAGAGAGAGAGAAAGAGAGAGAGAGAGAAAGAGAGAGAGAGAGAGAGACAGAGACAGAGAGAGACAGAGAGACAGAGAGAGAGAAAGAGAGAGAGAGAGAGGGAAAGAGAGGGAGGGAGGAAGGAAGGAAGGAAGGAAGGAAGGGAGGGAGGGAGGGAGGAAGGAAGGAAGGAAGAAGGAAAGATAACTTTAGTATCTGTGTATGTTGTATAGATTTAAGATGGAATAAATTAATGCATGGAGACCAATTAGGAGTCTATTTCAATAGTCTAGGAAGAAATGATGAGGATTTAAACTAGGGTGGTGACCTTGTAATTAGAGAAAAGGGAATGGATACAAGAGCATAGAACAGGAAGATTTATAGAATTACATAATTTCCAGGAAGAGAAAAAAGGAGAGATGCAAAAACAAAAACAAAAACAGACAGCAGATTACATTATAGAGGGAAGTAGTACTGGGAAAGATCCCAAGGGGAAATCACAACCCAACTCTTTCTCTTTGCTAAGATTTTTAGAAGATAGAACTTAATCTGCCATAGTTGAGCTGGACTCATAGGATTTAGAGGTGGATGTTATCTTAGAGGTTATCCAGTACTCTTGCCCTTTATTTTACAGGTGAGGAAACAAGCCAAGAAAAGCAAAATGGATTTTAAGTAGCCAGCTATGCCAATACTTGTTTTACTACGGCATGATAGAATAGAGGGAGAACAGGTAGCTATCTAAGCAAGATAATATCAAATTCTACTCTGCTAACTTCACTTCACCCCTTTAAGATTTTCTTCTTTATTTATTCTCTCCCCCATTAGCTTTTCTTCCTCAACCAAGATGAAGAAATCATACAAAAGTCTTCTATCATTGTTGTAAAGATTGGGAAAAGGGGAGGCAAGTTAACATAAGGATGAGAAGTTGGTTGTTTGATTCTTTCTTCATTCGGCTCTTGATGAACAAAAACAAAAACTAAGAATGAACATGTCCACTAGAATAGGAATCATTACCCTGGGGAAGAGGAAAGAGAAGCATTTAGATGAATGAATCTTTACAACTCAAAGGTGAAGGTAAAAGGAATCATAATAGAAGATGAAAATACAGAAGAGTAAGGAGAACCACCGAAGGGAAATGTCAACAGAGTCCAGTGACAGGAACAAAGTGCAAATATATGACTTACTTGCCAAGAGGAGAGAGATGACAACCAAAGGCAACAATGAGTCAGACCATGTACATGCCTGCCAAATTTTAGATAGAAGATGATAGATGGTTATTGGTAGTAGCATCTCATAAAGGAAAAAGAAGAAGAAGAAGAAGAAGAAGAAGAAGAAGAAGAAGAAGAAGAAGAAGCAGCAGCAGCAAGGGAGGGCAAAACCAAAGTTTCAGGGCCTGGCAAGGGATCCAACTAAGCAAAGTCATCCAAAGAGACGAAAAAAAAGATGGAAATGGAAGGAGGGCAACAAACAGAATGAAAATTGAAAAAATCTGCAAAGATCTTTATAATAAACTATGTTCACCATTGAGGACAGTATAGCCGTCACACTTGGATTCTAATATCATAGTCCCATATGTGCTTTAGAGGGAAGGCAGAAATGTCACTAAAGAGAACTAAGGATGGGAAAAACAGCCAGATTGGACCAAGTATAAATACAGAAGATAAAGGCTGGTGGTAACACAATTCTGTATGTATTTAGGAATTAATTCATAGAGTATCTGAAGGGGAAATAGATGCCAAAACTGTAGGGGGAAAACTTTAGATCTTGTTAATTTTGAAAAAAGGTGACCAAGAAAACATTAAGAGCTACTGATTTATATGCCTACTTTCTCATTTGAATAAAATCTCTATGAGATTCAGTTACATGACCTAAAACCACCTTAAAGTCTCTTATTCCAACAGGTGCCTTTTTTTCTCCATACAAACATGAAATTAATTCAAGGTTGCTTAAAAGATAGAACTACAGAAACAAATCTGTTCAACAACTATCTGATTACAAACATCAAGTGAGGCTTAAAATATACTTGCCAAAGGTGTTCCCTACTGTGATGGAGAAGATCCAGCTCAGAGGCTAAGTTAAAGATCAATTCATTGTGTACAGAGAAGTCCTCTATATGCTTCTACTCACAGATGAAACTCTCCTGGTTGAATCAAACCTGGGGGCACCAGAAAAAAATCAATAACTACTCCAAAGAGTTTGACCAAATTCTCTCTCTCCCTCCCACCCCTCTCCCACTCATTGAGAAGGTAAGCAATGTAATATCAATTATACATGTGGGCTAATATGGAAATATAATTTGCATGACTGCACACGTATAGTCTGAGGAAGGGTAGGAGAATTTGGAGGTCAACATTTTAAAGAGCAAATGTCAAAAAATGTTTTTATGTGTAATTGAGAAAAATAAAATATTAAAAAAGAAGAAAAAAGAAAAATTATACATGTGAAGTCATCCAAAATATATTTCCATATTAGCCATGTTACTAAAAAAATTAAAAGTAAGAAACATAATGAAGAAAGTAGGGTTCAATCTACACTCAGAAAAACCCATATTTTTAAAAACCAGATTTCTCCTGTTGTTGCTATGTGGTTTTTAGACTTGGAAAATGATAGTCTCCAAAGAGATAAAACATGATTTCATAGATAGAATGATGGAGAAGTGCCTGGTGAATGAGAATGGGTTTCAACATAAAACCAAGGAGAAGCTTTGAAGAAAAAGAAAAAAAGTTTCCGTCAGGCAAATGTAGGGAGGATAAGAGCATGAGTAAAAAGTAAGAGATGATAAGGGAACAGAGAGCATATTGCCTTAGTATCTTTGTGATGTCAGAGTGAGGAAGGCCTCTAGCACATTGAATAGACTCTGTAAGGGGCATTTATATGAGGAAGAAGACCAGAATCACAAACAATGTGAAGGAATAGATGTGCTGCAATCTTTATAGTTGGAGGAAACAAGAATACCCTAATGAATAAGGTCACAGATCTGACTCCTTGAGTATCACATCTTTGAGTCATAATATGTTGGTGGTCCTCCAAAGCCCTCAGATCCTTTCCAGATAAACTAATAACAACAGTTAATATTTGTTTGGCACTTTAAGGTTTGCAAAACATTTTCTAGATATTTACTCATTAATCTTTACCTCAACCCTTTGAGATAGGTACTGTTGTTCAGTCATGACCAACTCTTCATGACCCCATTTGGGGCTTTCTTGACAAAGATACTGGAGTGGTTTGCTATTTCCTTCTCCAGCTCATTTTACAGATGAGGAAATTGAGACAAACAAACATAGCTAGTAAGTATCTGAAGCCAGACTTGAACTCACAAAGATGAGCCTTCCTAATTCCAGGTCCAGGTTGTCCATCTACTCCACAACCTGGTTGCCCAGTTCTTACTTAGCCTTTAACTACTGAATGGGTGTTGCCTCAGACAAAGTGGGACGGAGAAGGACCTAAGCTTAAAAAGGCTGAGGTATCCCACTTCTCTACTTAGTACCTTGTGTCTGGAGCCATCTTCAGTTGTTCTGACCTATGTCTTGCCACTGTACTCTCATGACTCTGGAAGAGAGAGTGAGGTTGATGACTTCACACAGCTCTGTCTCAGTTCAATCTAACTCACCTGCAAGTCAAGACATCACCCTCCTGATGTCATCTTTGAAAATGAAGGACAGGCAAACAACAATATGATGAACAACTCATGAGGAAACTGGGGCTGCAAAAAGTTAAGTGACCTACCTAGGGTCACATTGTAGTAGATGCCTTAGATGGGATTTGAATCCTCCTCTTCCTCACTAAAAGTCAATTATTCTACCTAGTAGTTCATGTTCCTTCTCTGTTATCTACTGTCTGATCAAGCCTCCTTTTTGTTGTACTTGTGAAGTTGATTTTTCAAAGTACAAGATTTTACATTTATTCCTATTAAATTTAATCTTTTTAGATTTAGCCCTATACTGCAGCCTATTGAGATCTCTTGGGATGTAAGCTTAGTGTCATATACAAATTTGGTTAGCAAAAGCCTTCTGCCTTTATCTACTTTC
>CM053598.1:124881784-124936801 GCA_028646575.1 Pseudocheirus occidentalis
TAAGATATCTTTTCAAGGTGAGGTTAAACTATTAATTAGTATTTGGAGGGGTGGGGGAGGGGGAGAATCTAACCATTTAATCAGTTGCAAATCAACCTAACCAAATCGAACCCATGTTTCTCCATTTGGTCCACAAGAAAATCATTAGAGACTGTGACAAAAGTGATGCTGAAATCTAGGTAAGTGGTAGTTAACAGCATTTCTAAATCTACCCATCTACTAACCCTGCCAAAAGAGTAAATGAGGATAGTTTGGCATGACCCAATTTTGAAAAATTTGGGGTCTTTGTAAGTGACATATCCTTTAGTCACTAATCATCTCTTCTTCAAGGGCTTGTTTTCCCTGTGTGTAAGGTAAGTCCAGAAGGGAGTTATACAATAGACATGTCTTTTATACGCTAAAGATAAGTCAGGCCTGGTGAAGGATTAAGCCCATTTTCCAAAGCTATCTGTTAATCATCATAGAACCATCTATTCTTGGTTCTCGAAGGAACCTTAGGTTGGGTTTTCCTGCTCCTAATCAAATACTTATCTTATTTTATGGCCTAGATGGCATTTAAGGACCCTTCTAGCTCTAAATTTATGACCATATTTTCATTTTACAGATGAAGAAACTGAGTTCCAGAGAGGTTAAATTGTTTTCCAATTCTTAAAGCAGTAGAAAAAAAATGCGAGTTGTTACTATAATCTTTAAGTTGTCTAAGGCTGCATGGCTAGTTTATGAAAGATCTGGTGCCCAGGCCTTCTGCATTCTAGTTCAATGACCTTTCCATTGCTGTTTCTTTATATTTGGAGCATTAGTCTCTGTGGGAAAGGGCCTTGATCACTAAATCCAGGAGATAACATTGGCCTATGTGACCACTAATACTTAACTAGTGAAATAGTGCATTTTTTTTAAAGATGAAGAGAGACCCAGAAAAGGTTAATGGCTTAAAAAGGGCAGTTTCCTAGACTCTGCATGTTCTAGAATCCCAGATAATTTCTGCCATTAATATTTTAAGCAACTAATTTGACATTTTTCCATTTAATTAACTTGCATACATATGAGAAGAGAGTTTTGAGAGTGCTATGACATTTAAACAAAGTCATTTAGGTTTTTCCATTTCTGGAGGCAAGCATTCTGCCCCCCTCCCCTTCTTCTCAACCATACTCCAAGCCTATTTTGCATTCCTGATTCTTAGGCCATCTTATTAGCACAAAGGAAGGACTCAAGTTCCCAGTGCAAAAGAGCCTAAAGCCCCAAGCTGAGTGACGTGGGTGGGCTTGGCGCTTAGAATTGTGGCTCTTTTAAACTCAAGCTGGTTCCCTTCTCTGCCTCTTTTCCAAATGATTTTCAATCAGAATAAAGCCACGTCACAAGCCATTGTTTTTCTGTTGCCACACCAACAGTGAGGGGGGCAATTCAAAACATTTCTCCAAAATACCCATTAAGCAAGGAGATAGCTAGGGTTACAAGAGGGGAGCACAAAAGCTCTGTGACAATTCTCTTTTCCAAATGACAAATAATTACTGCCATATCATCAAATAATTAAGAAGTAAAGGAAAATAGACAAATTAAGTCTATCCATTTGGGGAAGAGGGGGAGGGTGACCTAGGAGGGATGCTTGCTCAATGTTCCATAATTGAAAAATTGCATCCTAATTAGCTCCAACCCCAGAGAATTGGCAGCCCCTATGCTTTAGCCAATCAGAAAGCAGCAGAGTCATAGAACTTGCCGCTATTAAACTTTACTGTGGATTTCAGAAGGAATTGTGCCATTTCCAAGCGCGTTAAGAAAGTGAGAGATTCTTCAGCTTGTCTGGCACTGGCAGAGGATTCATTACTTAATATTTTCATCTGCGATAATTAATCACAGATTTTCTCTGCCTATCAACAGCTCCAGCAGTTCTCCCCAAGTGAACCTGGCTACTAATCTCCCAGTCTGTTAATAGCCAACTGGGCCGGGCTTAATGTTTTGAGCTGTGTTAACCAATGGTCAGCTTCCATGATACAACATGGCTTCCTTCACACAGCAGGACCATGAGGAGTCACCCAGAGGGGTGGGGACCTTCCCCTAGAAAATAACCCCCACTTCAATTTGGAACCTGGCAAAATGAACTAATGAGATGGGTGGATAATCACATTGAGCTTAATTTCTGCCCATGCTTGTGCTCCTCTTCTGGGGGTTTTAATTAGAAGTGTGAGAAGCTTAAGAAAGTAGTGTCAAGTCCTGAAATAAATCAAAGCCATGAGTTGAGGAATAAAGAGTCTTTAATTGAGATAACCGGGTAGCAAATCTGCCATCCTGGGAGATATCCAGTGGTTTTTCCAACCCGAGACCCCCGAAAAAGTATTTATGGTTATAGGAAGAGAGGAGGAGGAGTTAGAATGAAGTAACAAGGCCTGATCAAGAGACCCTAGTGGCCCTTGGCAATCCAGGTGAGGAAAGCCATTTCATTCTGTTTTGTCCTTATGCCCTGAATCCCAATGAAAGGTGACTAGGACACTATAAGCTGAGATCCAGCTAGAGCTAGGCTCCACCCTAAGGCAAAATTCCTGGGTGGGTGGACCTAGGGTATGGTTCAACTCAACCTAATCAAGAGTAGATATCTTAAGAGCAAAAATGTAAGGACATTACTGAAATTCTAATATTGCAAGGATCATTTAAGGCAGTAGCAATCTATGTTACATTTGACATTAATAATTTCTGTCATTATATTAACAATTTTTTGTCACTAATGCAACTCTCTTTATGCCCTTCCCTAAATCAGAAATTAACTTAGCATTGAATACAACAAGGTCTAGCAAAAAACCTGAGTTCAAATTACAGTTCAACCACTTACTACCTGTGTGACCTTGGACAAGTTTCCTCCCTGATTTGGTTTCCTTATCTATAAAATGAGGGGATGAGGACTTTAGACCAGAAGACCTTTATCTAAGGTAACTTCCAGCTTTAAATCTAAGACCCTGTGGTGATTTTTTTTTAATTGAACACTTTTTGTGTGCCTGATGTTGTACTAGGTGATATGGGGGATGTAATTAAATTCAATTTTACAAGCATTTATTAAGCACCTACTACACATCCTACCTTTGTAAATTCAGCTCTTACTACTTTCCATTATGAAATCTGCACCCCAGAAAGTTGGATGTTTGACATTTCCCCTGTGCCATGCAATTTCCCACCCTCATGCTTTTGCCTATGTTCATCTATCCTTACGTCCCACATTTTTACCTGCTGAAATTTTACTCATCCTGCAAATCCCCACTCAAATATCACATCTTCTATAAAACTTTCCATGTTTCTTTCAGCCAGAAGAGTTTTTTCTTCTATGGTTTCATGGTCCTTGGATTCTATCTCTCTCTTTATACTCATATTAAACAACTTTGTATTCTAATTATTTATCTTATTTCTCCTACGAGAAGGAACTGAGGAACTGTCTTATCCATCTTTGTGTCCCCAAAAGACCTCTTAGAGTGGCTTCCATGCCAATGGGGCAACATGCTTTTTGATGTTATAAGCAGCAGGTGTTATTACAGAGCAAAAGGAGGAGGAGATTAATCTTCCCAGACCACACCTTTGTTTTCCCACTGGGCTGATTCAGGGGCATGATTTTCCCTGTGACACTGTTAATAAGCAGAGCACGCTTCATCGAACAGTGAGGAAACCAGTCTGGATAGAACAGAGGTTTAATATATGGGAGGAGTGGGAAATGAAGTCAGAAAGATAAATTGGAGCCAGATAGTGCAGGGATTTAATTACATACCTGGCCAAAGAATCTGGATTTGATCCTGTAAACCAGAGGTGTCAAACACCCAGCCTGCACCCTCGCCTGAGGCCAGGAGCCAGACTAAAATAAAATTGGAAAATATTTAACAATTAAAAAAAATATAATAAAAGACTGATAATGTTAATGTGGTTTTCTAAAAACAAGATGCTGTTCACAAGGATCCAGTCCTCCTCACTTAAATCTAATTCACTTGCATGTCATAGCATCACCTCCCTGATGTCATGGTCCTCTCCAAGAACGAAGGACAAACAACTATGGGGATCCTTATATCTGATTTAGTGGTTCCTGTTGCTATTCGCATTTGACACCGTGGCTGGAGACAATGTTGAGTTCTTGAAGGTTTTTGAGTAGGGGGTGATGAGAATAAGGCATATTCCCTATGCAAAAGGCATACAAAGTCCCTGCAGACTCTGTCAGGCTGTTTACTTATTAAAACTTACCTGGATTTTGAAAGACAGATGAACCAAATGCCTACAGCCATTCCAGTCTATGGGTCCTACTCAGATGGGAGCATTCTTAGAGTTCCAAATCTTACTCCTTCCCCAGTATCCAAAGATACTCTACAGGGTAGTCAAGAATGGCCATACATTCCTCTAGTCCAAGCTGAAAACAAAGGCAATGCCACTCAGAAGTGGCCAAGTGGATGTTCTTCAGGTCATATTTGTTACTTGTGACTATAAACCAGTAAAAAAATTACTGCAAGGACAGAATCCACTTGTCCCCACCATCTCTCAGTGAGACACTGATTTGCTGGCCTTCAGCTTGGTTTCCCCCCCCCTCCCCCGCCCGGGTTTTTTTGGTTCTTACATAAATATATCAAGTGCTTGACCTTTACTAGGGCTCTCTGGCTATATTAGACCCACAAACAAAACAGTTAGGGGGGCAATACAAAAAAAAAATCCTCAGCCCCGTTTACCTCCTAAATTTCTCTCTACTCACCTTCTGTCCAGTTGTGGCCACAGAATGTAATGTCTACTGTCTATGTACTGTGATATAAACTCTTGGTTCTATTAACCAAGAAGTCAGTTCTTCCCTTATGTCTTACAGGGTTGGGAAGAGTCTAAGGAAAATGAAGATGAAGTCTTAAGAGTGGGGCAGAGTGACATAGTGGGAAGAGCCCTGAACTAACCTAAGACACTCGTGCTCTCATGCTGGATATGTTTCTATTTACTTGAGTGACAGTGAGCAAGGTGGTTAGCATCTCTAGTTCTCAGTTTCCTCATCTGTAAAATGGGAAAGTTGGATGGGATCATCTATAACGTCCTTTCTAGTTCTGACATTCTATAATTCTTTTTACAAATGTATCTATTTATCCCCTTTCCCTAAGAACTCAAATTAATAAGCTAACATACTGATATTATTGTTATTATACTTTATATTAACATGGCATTTCATAGTTTTCAAAAGTACTTTAAAAATCTAATATTTTACTTAGCACCCCAAAAAGCCCACTGTGGCAGAGGCAAGCAAAATGGTATTATCTCCACATCATAGATGAAGATCATGAGGGTCAGGGAAGGTCAATGAATTGCTTATTGTCACTCAGGGAATAAGTGTGGGGAGCTGGAATGGAGGTCTCCTAGCTCCCAGCCTTGGTCATTCCCCTCGACTTTGCAATCTCCCTCCTGAAAGCTATGGACAAGTTTGGCCCTCCAGTCATCATTAATACAAATAATGGGGGTGGAGAGAGAAAGACTGAGAACTCAAGAGTAGAAAGTCCATCATTTGAAAAATGCTGCCTCATCAGCCCATTACTAATTAGCGGGTTGTGGTGGTGCTCATTTCCTCTGCATATTGATGTCTCTTTGCCCATTACTTCCTGATGAACTTGCCTGTTCCTTCTGTTATCAATAACTTGAAAAAATAAATAATACATTAACCTGCAGTCTATTAGATAACGTGTGATAAGAGTGTTTATGTGGGGGCAAAAAGGAAGAGGGAAGGGTCAGTAAGTGTCCTCCAGAACAAAGGACTTTGGGAGGCAAGGCTGGCTCTGTGGGTGGAACAATCCCTAAGAGAAAGAGCAGAAAACCTCAAAGTGCTGACTGAAAGCCTTCAGGCACACTGGGGATAGGTCTTTTAGACCAAGCCTGAAAAATGGTTCAGTGCTTGCTACTCATGCTGTGATTGATTAAAGCTATCCTCCTGACATGTGGCCTTTATCTAAACCAACTTGTCCTGGAAGTATGTGTTAGCTGAGCTAACCCATTAGCTGGTAGCTGGTCTCACTCTCTCCCTCTCCTCCTTCTCCCTCTCCCTCTCCTTTTCCCTCTCCCTCTCTCTCTCTTTCTCTCCCTTCCCCCCCCCCCCCACATGGCTGAGACACTTTCCAATCTTTCACTGTTGCATAGAACTAAATTACAGGACAAAATGGTAGAGTGCAGTTCAAAGCTCTGCATAACACGTCCTTCCTGAACTCTTCCAGCCTTCTTCTCCCTTACACCATCTCCCCACTCCATGTATTCAGGGAACCAATGACACTGCTCTCCTTAGCACAGGACACTGTATTTCCTGACTCTGGTCATTGTCACTGACTCTCTCCTACGTCTGGAAGGCTTTTTTCCTCCTCATCCCCACCTCCTGGCTTCCCTTAAAGGCTCAGCTGAAGCCCTGTAGGGCTTTATCCAGGAAGCCTTATTCAATCTCCCCTAATTCCAGTGCTTTCTATCTGTTGATGTGCCATGTGCTTAGCACCGTGCCTGGCATATAGTAGACACTTAATAAATGATTATTGATTTATTATTTCTAATTCATCCTGTATAAATCTTGTTTGTCCATGGTTGTTTGCACGTTATCTCCCTTATTAGACTGAACTACTTGAGAATAAGGATTGTCTTTTGTCTTCCTTTGTATCCCTAAATGCTTAGCACAATGCCTGGCACATTAATAGACTCTTTTTTTGTTGTTGTTAATAAAACGAGACTTTTCAATATATTAAGAAATAAATCCAGTTATAAATGCACTATGGGTCTGGTATAATAACACAAAGTGACTGGCTATTTACAAGATACACAAGCAGGAAAGATGCACCTATTTGGGCCCTGGCCTTCAGAAGCCAAACCTGTTCTCCCCACTGTAGGCCACGTACAAGAATCCATCTTCATCTTTTTCCTTCTCATAAAGCTGTCCCATAGTTAGGCTTGACTGTGGGATGGTTTTATCAACAAATAGGAAGATTGCTTTCTCTGAGGGAAGCTGGATCCTTTTCCTGATGATCCACAAGCACTGTCATCATCCACATCCACATCCACATGCATCTGGCACAGTAATGCCAGATGGAACCAGGTACTTCCCCTTGTCAGTGTCAACAATCTGAGAGCCTGAGGCTTTTTCCACAATCACCGGGACCCAGTCAGGGTATTTGGCTCGGATTTTGGCAGACTCTACACATCTGTGTTCCAGCAAGTGGTCCTCCTTGAACATCCACTTCATGGCGGCGGTGGCAGAGAAGGGACAGAGCCAACTCTTGGAGCCGCAGAAGGCACCGGACGGGCCTGGCCTGGCCTCAACAACAACAACAGCAGCGACAGCGACGGCGACAGAGGAGGAGGTGATGGCCATGGTGGCACCTAATAGACTCTTAATAAATGATTATTGATTGATCATTTCCAATTTATCCTGTATAAATCTTGTTTATCCATGGTTATTTGCATGTTGTCTCCCCTATTAGACTGAGGTACTTGACAGCAAGGGCGGTTTTTTGCCTTTCTTTGCATATCCCCATTGTTTTTAAATTTTGTCCAATCCTCCATGACCCCATTTGGAATTTTCTTGCAGAGACACTGAAGTAGTTTGCCATTTCCTTCTCCAGTTCGTTTGACATATGAGGAAATGGAGGCAAGCAGAGTTAACTGACTTGCCCAGGGTCACACAGCTAGTAAGTGACTGAGACCAGTTTTAAGCTCATGAACACCAGTGTTCACTAAAATTCTGCATCAGAAGCAAAGGAAAATAGGGGCGGCTAGGTGCCGCAGTGAATAGAGCACCGGCCCTGGAGTCAGGAGTACCTGAGTTCAAATTCGGCCTCAGACACTTAACACAAAAAAAAAAACTAGCCGTGTGACCTTGGGCAAGTTACTTAACCCCAACTGCCCTGCAAAAAAAAAAAAAAATTTAAAAAAAAAAAGAAGCAAAGGAAAATAGAAAAAGGAACAGGATTTTCAGTCAACAAAACCAGCAAGTGGAATCAAGCAACAAGAAACAAACAAATTTCCTAAAACAGAGGAATCTTAGATCAAAAGCATGGTGGATGTAGTTGTTCACTGCTACAGGTAGTCTTTTTTCTTTTTTTCCCCCCCCTCTATGGGGTGTCTACAGAATTGGACCATTCAACTACAGCCTCTGTCAGGACTTATCATCGCTGTTCCCAGATAATAGAATCACTCTATGGGAAGGCATTCAGTCAAGATCTGACAGATACACAATCTGGTAGTACCTGTCCTTGTGTACCATCTTGATTATCATTGATATAGCCTCCCTTGGGGAGTAACTCAAACCTTCTGGGAACTGACACAGAAAGCTACCCATAAAATGCTCAGGGTCTGCACCAAAAATATCCCACAAATTGCGTAAGAATCTTCACTCAAATAACACCCCTAGTCTTCACACACACACACACACACACACACACACACACACACACACACACGCGCGGTAATGATTCATATTAGAACATATACATATTCATGCCTCCATATATATCTTGTAGTACTTTATTTACATGTTGTTTCCACTGCTAAAATAGGAACGCTTTGAGAGCTGGAACTGTTTTTGCTTTTCTTTATATCCCAATCATTTAGCACATTAACTGGCACATTGTAAGCACTTAATAGATGCTTGTTAATTAACCAAATGACTGCTAAGGTTAATTGTCTAGAGTCAGTCTGTGGGATTTAGAAATCTTTTTGATGGTGATAAGGGGGAGGGGATGAGAGCAGATTGAGATATGGAGAATTGGCAAACATATTTCTTCCAACATTTTAAAGGACCAATAGGCATGTAGGATGAAGGGTGTTATAGGGAAAGAACAAACTTAATTAAAAGGTTCTAAAAACCTGGGTTTGAATCCCAACTCTAACACTTAGAAAATGTGTAACCTTAAGCAAATTCATTTAATTTCTCTGAGTTTTGGTTTCCTCATCTATGAAAAAGAGTAAACTATTTTCACAGTGATGAAGACATAGAGAATTCTTAAACAAGGAATGAGGATGACCATAAAAGACATACATAATTTTAATCACTGGAAATGGAAATGATTCTGCACAAACAAAATCAATGCAGCTAGGATAAGAATGGAAACTGTAAAATGAGGAAAAACACCTTTTCATCAAATATCTCTGATAAAGATTTAACATTCAAGCTATGTAGGGAATTAACACAAAAAATAAGACAAAGGGTCATTCTCCAATAGATAAGTTACCATAGGTTATGAACAAATGATTCTCAAAAAGAGAATTATAAACTATTATCCATGGGAGAGAGTGCTCCAAATTATTAATAAGAAGAGAAATGCAAATCAAAACAGCTCTGAAATATAAAGTGATGACTGGAAAATCAGCAATGATGGTAAGAGACAAGCTTAGTCAATGTTGGGGTCAGGAGTCAAGTCAAGGAATCACAAAATCTTGGATTTTGAAGGGAACCCAAAGGCCATCTATTCCATTCCATTTTCAATCTTGAACAGGAAGCTCCTCAACAACACTCTTGACAAGTAGTCCCCCAAACTTCACTTGAAGACCCTCCAGGGATGGGAGACTCACCACCTTCTCAGGCAAATCATTCCACTTTAAGAGAATTCTCTCAAATGGTAAAACATTTTCCTTCATATTTAGCTAAAACCTACCTTTCTGTACATCTACCTATTGCTCTCAGCTCTGTCTCTGAGGCCAAGTAGATATAATGAGTCTAATCTCTCTTCAACATAACAGTCCTTCAAAGACAAAAAATCACTGTCATGTAGAATCAGAGAACTTGAGTTCAAATCCTAGTTCTGCCATTTACTAAATGTAATCTTGGGCAAAACACTTAATGTCTCTGGTTAGTTTTCCATCTGCATAATTTGTGGGGAGTCAGTTCAACTAAGTGACCCCTAAATTCCCTTCCAGCTCAAAATCTGTAATCCTAATCCTTAGTTCATTCAATAAAGCCTTATAGAGCATGGTTTTAATTCCCCGCACCGCCCTGATCAACCTTTTCTTGGCACAACCTTGTTTATCAATTACTTTTCTAAAAAGTAGACCAAAACACAAATATACTGTTGGGTAGCCCAAATGTGGTTTGATCGAGATAGGTGCAATAGAATAAGATGGCCATAAAAGCAAATGTTATTTATTGGAAAGCTACCTGGCTTTTAAAAGGACCATAGCACTGTGTTTTAACTAAATAGATTAAATATGTTAGTTTGAAAGTATACGTTTAAATTCAACAGCTAAACTATCACTGACCCCAGTCTCCTCAGGAAGTCTATGGCTACCACAGCTATACCCACCACAGTGGAGTTATGCTATACTAGACTAACTATGTCATTGTTTTCCAATGGTTTTAAGTGTGTGCAATTTTGGACCATGTTCAGGGAAGCATGATGTCCAAGAGTAGGGAAAGGATGAGTTCTCTGGTTAGATCACATCTGGAACATTGTTTTGCTTTTCTGAGCAACTCATTTTAGGAAGGACATTGAATAAATTTAGACTATCTAGCAGTGGTTAACCAGATTGGTGAAGGATGTCCAGGTAATGACATATGATACTGAAGTGTTTAGCCTAGAAGACAAAAAAAAAAAAAGATTCAAGAGAGAGAGGATAGTTATCTTCCAGTATTTGATAGATGGAAAAGGAATTAGGCTGGTCTTACTTGGCTCCAGGGGGTCGGAGTTTTAATCCTAGCCCTGATGCTAACAGTATTGACTTTAAGTAAGTCATTTAACTTGTCTAGATCTTAAGTTTTTAATGAATTTATATAAATGGTAATTTATACAAATATATGAAATGAGAGATTTGAGATAATTGTCGATCCCAGAAGCTCTGGACTTCTGTGATTCTTGTCTTCCCGATGACAATGTAAGTTGCATTAAAAACTATATAGCTTATATTTCTACAAATCTCCATTACTCCTAACCTCAGGCTGGAACATTAACAGGTAGACTTATTAGTTGGTTGATTTTATGAAAAAGTCCATCATATCACATAGTGACACCAATATGGTGGATTTAACCAAGAATAATTTCATTAAGAAAATTTTTGTTCTCTAATGGGTCAGATGCCACTTAGTTATGTGATAGTTAAAGACACCAGGAATTATTGGCTGAGAAATAACCAATGAGTCCCTTGACCTATCTGCCCCTTATTAGTGATGCTCAGCCTTTACCCCCATCTTGTCTCTGTTCCCTGATTTCTCTTTTCTTGCAACTAAAAATGTTTATCTGTCTCTTAAGTTCCTTTATAGGATTCCCTACCCCCAGAGATGGCATTCTAGTGCCCTACACTGCCTAATTAGGCCCAGATGCATCAGTGATCTGCCTCCCATTCTGTTTTACTTCTTAATTACACAGCAGGGTATTGCTCTAGTTATAACCCCAATTAATTGGGCTTGCATGACCCATGTCCATTTTGCTGAGCCTGGCATATCATTAACATGGGGCTCTGATCTGGGCTGGCACTGAGGGATTCTGCCAAAAGGAAATAGATACTAGATCAATTCTGACAAAAAAAGACTCATTTTTAATTTTCTCCATGAGGTCAGCACTGGGTCATATGAAGAGAATGAACAATATGGAGTAGTGGATAAGTATGCTGTACTTGGAGTCAAGAAGATCTGGGTTCAGATCCTACCTAGACACTTACTGGCTATGTGACCCTAGGCAAATGACTTACAGCTTGTATGCCTCAGTTTTCCATATATAAAATGAGGAGGAATAGACTTAATGGTCTCCTACAGCTCTAAATCCATGATGCTGTGATCTCCCCAACACGCAAAATGTTGGGAATGAGTCAGTCTAGTGGGGATTGTGAGATCACACTAGAGATCTCCAAAGGAGTAATTTATCATAAATAGCTGACATTTATAGAGCACTTTGAGGTTTACAAGGTGCTTTTTTCACAAAAGTCCCCTGAAGTCAGTAGTGAAAGTATTCTTATCTTTATTGGATAGATGAAGACACAGACTCAGGAAGGTAAAATCATTTGGCCTAGGGTTCTATAGCTTATAAATAGCAGAACTGTGACGTGAACCCAAGTCTTCCGACCCCCAGATCCAATGCTTTTCCCACTATGCTGTTTTCTCAGCTGAATAGTAACCCTAGTGTCTACTGCCTTTCTACTCTAAGAAAACCTTTACACTACAGAATTCGTATATCAAGAGCATTCTTATATTCTTTTATCTGTTGAGGGGGTGGAATGTGGTGGCAGCACAAAAGAGACTGATCCCAAGGGAATTCATCCCAGGAAAGGAGGAAACCCAGTCGACAAGACACAGACCTTGTGGGTTTGAGGAGAGAAGGAAGTTCCTGGGAGAGGGGACAGGACCTATGGGGGTGGGGGGGGGGGAACACAGAGGCGGGGCCTGAGGACAGTTAGGTCACATTTAATGTAGGCCACCAGAGGATCATGAATTAGTGCAGATACCAGTCACCACAGGGAGGAAGTCTGTGGCTCTGCCAAATGGTAACTTCCTCCTATAGGTTATCTTGGGGGTTGCCAAACCTCTGTGTCACCTTTAACCTATATAACAGAAGGTGGAATGTCAGACCAAGAAGCTTTCTAGGATCATTAGGACCTGGAGTTTCTTACCTCTAAGATCTAAAGAATAATTTCACCCTTGTTCACATCCTATTTCCACATTGTTAATAAGAGGAGAAGCCAGATACAAGGGAAGAGGAAAGAAAATGTCTTAGTTAATAGTCAGGGGCCCTGGAATGTGGCCATGGGCAATTGCTAACCTGCTGGGTGACAGCAGGGGCCTCTGAAGAGGTCTAATGAAAGAGAATGACAGGCGAGATCCAGCAAGGCACAAATGCTAACTCCATTATTTTGGTCCAAAAAGTTAATTACACAAAAGCAAGACAAAGAGGCACGCCTAGATGAACAACAAAAACACCTGTGAATTTGAGTCATCAGCGTGACATAATAGCCAAGAATGATCATATGAATTTAGGCTGAATTAATAAAAAGATGATACCCTTGACAGAGTTAAGTGATATTCCCAGAATACTCTGCTCTATTCAGATCACATCTGGAGTTATTCAGTTTTAGGGCACACATTTTAGGAAAGTCATTGAAAAAATGTAATAAACCAAGAGGAAGGCTTCATTTTTCTACTAGCAATCTGTTTCTTTTACGGTTTGTAGAGCCAGCCCTACAGGTGACAGAACAGGCAATTGTTCCTTTGGCACATTTTGAGGGACTCTGGGTAGGCCTCAGCTTCCACATTCTAAATATATTGCCATAGTATCTTAAATTCTATTAGAATTTCATCAGAGGGTGGCTAGGTGGTGCAGTTAATAGAGCACCGGCCCTGGCGTCAGGAGTACCTGAGTTCAAATCCGGCTTCAGACACTTAACACAAATAACTAGCCATGTGACCTTGGGCAAGTCACTTAACCCCAATTGCCCCTCAAAAAGCAAAAAAAAAAAAAAAAAAGAATTCCATCAGAGAGCTTTATTTCATCAGGTTAAACATTGCCCTTTCTCCACTGTCTTTTATGATGCAAATTCTCTTGACAGAGATGACTTACAAATTCTTTACTTGGCATTCAATGCCTTCTATAATGATGGTGTCTCTCTGCCTTTCCGGTCTTATCTTTCACTCTCCCTTTCCATGCACTGTATGGTAGCCAAATGAAATGATTTTCTGTTCCTTGCAGTTATCAGCCTGTGCATCTCTGCTCCTTCTGGCTCCTCTCCTTCGTAATGCCCCTTTCTCCTCCTTTGCCTTTGAATTGCTGTGGATCTTAACTTAAAAACTAACTCAAATGTCACCTCTTCCATGAAGCCTTCTACATTTACCCCCAAGTCAGTCACAACCTTTACTCCAGACCTCAGTCAGCACTTAGTATTTCTCCGCACCTCTCTACAATACTTATTATGCATTATTTTGTATTGTTATGTATTTGGTGTTTTAATCCCTTGCTGAGGCATCTCCCCCAGTTCCCTAACATAGGGTTTTATACATAGAAGGTGCTTGATATTTGTTTAATTGAATTGCTTAAGTACCTTACACCTTAATATGAATGAGTCCATAAGGCCGACTCCTCCTTCTTGAAAAGATTGTTGGTACCCAACAAGAAGCACAGAATCCAACGTTTAAGCTAGAAGGGACTTGAGAGGTTGTCTGGTCAAGTCCCCTCATTTTATAAATAAGGAAACTAAGGCCCAGGGAGGGTCACACAAGTAGTATCAGAGGTGGGATTTAAAGAAAGACAAAGCTGCTCTTTGAAAATGAGGGCAAAGATCATAGAGATCCCACAGATAGACATATACCCCAAGGAGATCAAAATGAAACGAAAGGCATCAAATACAAGGATATTTATAACAGCATTTTTGTAGAAGGAAAGAACAAGAAATAAAGTAGACGTTCATTCATTGGGCAATGACTAAACAAATGGTGGTACATAAATTTAATGAAATATAACACTGCATAAGAAATGTTGACTATGAATCAATAGACAAGTATATAATAAATGCATACTGTGTTCCAGGTACCACAACCAGGCCCCAGAGACACAAGAACAAAGAACAAATAATTACATATAAAATGTATATGACATTAATAAATACGAATATTCACAACTGGTTAAATATAAGGTGGTTTGAGATGGAGAGAACTAGCAGTTGGGGAGGGTCAAGAGGAAGTTTCATGCAGAATATTTTGCCTGAACTATAACTTAAAGGAAGAATTCAGAGAAGGAAGGGAGGCCTTATATGAACTGTTGCAAAGCGAAGAGAGTGGAACCAGAAAAACATACCCACAGTGGCTACAGCAATGAAAATGGAGAGAACAACAATAACAAACATCTGAATGCTATGTGATTACAACGACTAAATCTGGTCCCCTTTGAGGGAGAGAGATGAGAAGATGCACATCCTTCCCTTCTTTGCAAAAACCCTGGACTGTGTTGTGGTGGCCAGTTCTGCTGAACTGATACTTATTCTCTCTCTCTCCCCTCTTCCTCTTCTCCCCCCTCTCTCTCTCCTCTCCTCCTCTCTCCCCCCCCTCTCCTTCTAACTCCCTCCTCTCCTCTCTTTCTCCCTTCTTTCCTTCTTTCTTTTTTCTCTCTTCCCACTCTTGCCCTCCCTTCTTTCCTTCCTTCCTTTTTTCTTTCTTTCTCTCTCCCTTACCTTCTTTCTTTTTGGGGTTGATTTTTTTTTTTTTTTTTTGCTTTTTGGGAGGGCAGTTGGGATTGAGTGACTTGACCAAAGTCACACGGCTAGTAAGTGTTAAGTGTCTGAGGCCAGATTTGAACTCAGGTCCTCGTGACTCTAGGGCTGGTGCTCTATTCACTGCGCCACCTAGCCACCTAGCCACCCCACCCCCCTTACCTTCTTTCTTTCCTTCTTCCTTTCTTTTCTTTCTTTCTTTTTTCTTCCTTCCTTCCTTCCTTCTTTCCTTCCTTCC
Organism: Pseudocheirus occidentalis; assembly: GCA_028646575.1. Lineage (NCBI taxonomy): Eukaryota > Metazoa > Chordata > Mammalia > Diprotodontia > Pseudocheiridae > Pseudocheirus > Pseudocheirus occidentalis. The sequence continues at coordinate 124,897,158 of CM053598.1, forward strand.
TTCCTTCCTTCCTTCCTTTCTTTCTTTCTTTCTTTCCTTCTTTCTTTCTTTCTTTCTTTCTTTCTTTCCTTCTTTCTTTCTTTCTTTCTTTCTTTCTTTCTTTCTTTCTTTCTTTCTTTCTTTCTTTCTTTCTTTTTTTCTTTTTCTTTCTTTCTCTCCCCTCCTCAGACCTCCAGGGGATGACTACATAGGGAAGTAAAAAGGCCATACCTGGAAATAAAGATGAGATTTTTAAAAATCAGTTATTTTAAAAGGGAATAAAAAGGACAAAAGGCTGAAAGAAGAGACTTGAGGTGCTGAAAGTAGTCTTCAAGGGTCCCTTTTGGCCATTTCTTTTTGGTGGTAGATTGTGGGGAGTCAGGCAAGTATAGGGATCAATACCATTGGTCCAATATGTAAAGTTTGGACACATGACCCCTAGACTTTTTATTGAGAAGCCTGACAGCTCAGAGGCATAACAGGTTCTCCTAGTCTAGATCAATGGTTCTCAACCTTCCTAATGCTGCGACCCTTTAATACAGTTCCTCATGTTGTGGTGACCCCAAACCATAAAATTATTTTCATTGCTACTTCATAACTATAATTTTGCTACTGTTATGAATCGTAATGTAAATATCTGATATGCAGGATGTATTTTCATTGTTATAAACTGAACATAACCCACAGGTTGAGAACCACTGGTCTAGATCTTTAGGACTTCCTGCTGGAAATAAAGCTCTGTCTGGGCTTACTAGACCAAGGAGTCTGTTTGGTCTTTTTAAGCATTTGAAGCTGCTGTGGTTTTGTTGTTGTTGGGGGTTTTTCCCCCCAGTTGCCAGGAGTCGAGAGGAAGTCTGTGGTTAGTTTTCAAGTGAAGAAATATACAAACACATAAACTATTTAACAACCTACTTTAATTCAGATCTCCCAGCTTAATTGAACAGGATGCTAATGAAACTAAAGGAATTCCAATATTGACCAGAGAGAAGTAACACACCCATTGCTGACTGTTCCCTCCTCCTCACCCCATCCCATGTCCCAAGTGAGCTTGGCTGATTGGCAGAACAAGCCCCCTTCCTTTTTTTTTCCATTCCACCTAATGGAGACATTCATCTAGCTTTCCAATCTGATTTGTCTTATTTTCAGAAACCTCAGGGAATAGGTTGACTTGAAACATCAGATTCATTATCACATTGTACTCCTATGGACTTCCTGAAATGTAAGGGGGAAAGAGGGAGTAGGAATTATTATTACCACCCGTTTTACAGATGATATAACTGACAGAGATAGGAAGAGAGGAAGGGAGGGAGAGGGATAAGGAGAGGGAAAGGGAGAGGGAGAGGGAGGGGAGAGTAAGGGAGGGGGAGAGAGAGAGAGACAGAGAGACAGAGAGAGACAGAGACAGAGACAGAGACAGATAGAGATAGAGAGAGACAGAGAGAGAGAGAGAGAAAGACAGAGACAGAGAGAGACAGAGAGAGAAAGTGAATCTTGTAAGGTCACACAATGAGTCAGTCACAGGACCAGGAATCTAGAATTTCAGATTAGGAGGGACTTTAGAAATCATTTAGTCCAACTCCTTAATTTTACAGATGAGGAAACTGAGGCAATTAAAAGACTTGTTCAGTGTCATACAGGTAGAAAATAGTAGAACTGAAATTTGAATTTGGATCCTCTGATTCCAAATCAGGCATGATTTCAACTATCTCATGGGACTTGAGTGTAGTTCATTTTTATCTCAATCCAAGGAAATCAGGAAGATTCCTCAAGGATATCTTGACAAGATCTTCCAGGTGGGCTTCCTTCCTCGGAAGGCCAGTACAGCCATGTGCTAAGCAGAGGCTCTCCCAGGCCCCACAAGGAACACCGGCAGTTTCCATCTCAGCTCTGCAGCCCCCAATGCCACCAAAGCAATGGACGGTCTCTTACTTTAAAAATAATTTCCTTTGGTCTAGCCATGAAGTGCGTGCCTCTTGCTCCCCACTGTGCTAAGAGGCCTTGGTAGCAAACCTAAATTATGGCTGTACTTTCCATGTAATTAAACTAACTGATCACTATTTGTCAACACAATTACAGCTGCAAGAGCATTCATCTGCCAGGGAAGCCTTTTAAAAAGGACGGTTTGGATAATAAAATTCCTACTTGTTCCATAGATTTCTCTTGGGCTGTTACCCTCTTAAATACTTTAACCCCTCAGTGCCTAGAGCCAGGGGAAGGATATATGTAATGCTAGGGATCCCTACTATAAAAGATAAGGGAAGAAAGGTGATCAATCACCTGGAACCAGTAATGGATGTGTTATAATGGCATTATAATGTGGCAGTGTTTGTTGTGGGAGGGGAGGAACCAGAATGCTAGGGGGTTTTGGTGAAAGACCTTGTATTTCCCCTAGCTAGGGGGAGCAGGTTAAAGAATCTCTCAAATTTGAGATTTGAGCTTACAGATTTCTTTAGTGAAACTGTCACCACATATCCAATGCTCTCTGTTGGGCCCCTGTCTCTAGGGATGAAAAATCAAGAGTGTTCAGCTACTAGCATTCAGAAAGGTAATTCCAGGCTGGAACTGAACCCAGTCTTCATACCTATCGACTCCAATTCCAGACCATGTTATATATGGGTTCTGGAGCAGCAGCAGCCAAGATTCTACACAGAGATGCCCATGAACCGACTCACTCACCACAGTGATGGAACAAGGGAAGAGAAAACAGGCCACAACACCATGGCTGATGTAGCTGTTTGAAACCTTCTGACCTCAGCTGGCCTCTTTATGCCCACCTTGCTCAATCTCACTACTGGCTTAGCCCACCACTTTGTATGGGCTGACTTGATCCAGGATATATTGGTTCCCTTCCCATCTATCTCTCTCTCTCCTAAAGTTCTTAGCAAAAATGCTAGTATAAGCAGCCACCAATTATTTTAGCTATTTTAGGTCACCTTGCAACAACGGAAACATCCTAGGGAAATCTGATCTGCACAGGGAAAAGCACCAAGAAGGAATTAGGGCAGAATTAGGTGCAATGAATAGAAGCAAAGAGACAGATTTAGGCTTGATGCAAAGGAAAAACCTCCTCACAATTAGAGCTATTCCAGAATGAGTGGGTTCTCTCTCCTTAGATGTCTTCAGATAAAGGCCAGGTATAGGCTTCCTTCTAATTCTGAACTGTCACTTTGTGACACGTTAGACCAAGGCTTAGTAGGCTATGTGGCACACCTATAGAAGTATTATCAGTGGTCTTTGTTCTGGTTTCTCGCAGGACAGCCCACTTTCAGCTATGTATGAGAAGGGTCTGATCCCATCCATTTTTAAGAAGTATGCTGCCCACTCAGCCTCCTCTCCATTCTATCTCCTTCTGACTACTATAAACCAGTGTTGCCTGCAGAGGCACATTCAGTCTGCTGTCAAATTGTTTCTGTCTTTACAACATCTCTCACATGTGTCCCTTTCTCTCCATTCATGTGCTCACCACCTTGGTGCAGGACCCCATCACCTCACTCCTTGACTAGTTCAATAGACTGTTGGATGGTCTTCCTTGTGCAAGTCTGGACTCTAGTTCATCTTCCCCTCAGTTGTCAAGGTGAATTTCTTGAAGTACAGGTCTGACCATGTCATCTCCTTACTCAATAAACTTCAATGGCTCCCTATTACCTCTAGGCACAATTTAAAATTCCTTTGTTTGGCATTAAGAGCCCTTCAAAATCTAGCCTTTTCCTCCCTTTTCTAGTCTTCTTTATATTTGCCTCCCATATTTTATAATTCAGCCACCCTGGGTTACTTGCCATTTCTTTAACACAATGCTCCGTCTCCTGCCTCCATGTCTTTTCATGACTGTTCCCCACGCTAGGAATGCTCTTTCTCCTCATGTTTACCTCCTGGCTTCCCTGACATCTTTAAGACTCAGTTCAAATCCCACCTTCTGTGGGAAGCTTTTCCCCACCCCCATCCCCCCATCCACCCCAGTGCCTTCCCTCTGACATTATTATAGATTATAGTCCACAAAGTCCCCTCCACATGGAAATACAACCATGAGGAACTAAACTGATATAAATTCTGTTACTCATTCAGTAAGACCTTCAGTAGTTGTTCCCATTGCCCTGCCATTGTCACCATGTGTTTTGTGCTTGGTCCCCAGACAAAGTGTAAGTCATGCTTTCACCTTCCTTCAAGTGCAGGTTGTGATACAACAGGATTAAGGAAGATCTAGGTGTTAGGAGACCTACCTGATTTCCAGGCTTGGTTCTGCCAAAAAAAACCACCTCATACTATGACATGAACCAATTAACTTAAACTCTCTGTGTCTCAGTTTCCTTATAAAACCTGTCCTACCTGATTGGCCAATAATTGGTCCCAGCCCAAGCCTCACTTGCTCATTGTTTTGGTTTTGATGGCTCAGAATAAGTGTAAATAACAATTATTTCTGTTCTGGCCAGAAGTTCTAAGGTTCTTCCCTTCTCTGACTGATTCTTTTGGGAAGACAAAGTAGGCTATCCTGTACTTCAATTCCTACCTAGTCTTTGATTACTGAACGGGTGTTTCCTCAGACTGAGACCTGGGAAAGACCTTGGCTTAGAAAGATCAACATTTCCCACTGAATCAGGCCCATCTCCACTTGTCCTGACCTATATCTTGCCACTGTACTGAGATGACTCTGGAGGAGAGAGTGATGCTGGTGACTTTGCACAGCCCTGCCTCACTTAAATACAACTTTTTTGCAAGTCAAGACATCACCCTCCTCTTGTCATCGTCCTCTTTGCAGAAGAAAGAACAACAATAACAACAAGCCTCATAGGGGCTGGTATGAGAATCAAATGAGATGTGAGAAGTCTTTGAAAAAAAAATGGTAGCTAGAGGGAAGATGATATAATAATAGTAAGTATTATGGTTATTATTCTTTTTTCCCATGTGGTATTTCCCGGAATAGTCTAGGATTCAGGCTACTCTGGGAGTTTAATCTAATGTCTGGCATAAACCGAATTTTAAAAATATTGGACAAATGGGGTATGATATAGTAGAAAAGAATCCCAGACCAGGATACAAAAGGCCTGGGTTCTAGTCCTTATTCTTTCAAGAAGTAGCTAGAGGGGCGACTAGGTGGTGCAGTGAGTAGAGAACCAGCCCTGGAGTCAGGAGGACCTGAGATCAAATCTGGCCTCAGACACTTAACACAAAACTATCCATGTGACCTTGGGCAAGTCACCTAACCCCCCAATTGCCCCTTCCCCCCAAAAAAGAAAAGAAATAGCTAGAAATGTGCCATTGGACAAGCTCTTTGGGACTCAATTTTGTCGTATAACAAATGAGGTGGTTGGAATAGATAATCTTTCAGATTTCTTTCCATTCTAACATTCTATAAATCTATGTGGAATTAATCTAAACCAGAGGTAGATTTTCCAGAAATATTTCTGGCTTCCATTGGGCAAGACTTAGTGAGCTGCCTTTCCTTTGGTAAGTAGAGCCTGGAGATGAGGTAATGTGGGCCTTGAGACATAAATGGGCTGGGAAATTTCCACTTACCACAGGCCACAATGGCACCAGAAGTTCAAGGCCAATGGATATTTCCATTTTTGTAGATGAGAGATTACATACATTATTTTTCTCATCTAGACATAGACTCCTAAAGCTTCAGAGGACCTTAGGCATCATCTTATTCAACCTTCCATTATTAAAAGCCAAGAGGCAGCATGGTATAATGAATAAAGAGCCAGAGTGGGAGTCAGGACAGCCAGAATTCAAATCACACTCTGACGGCTGTATTATACTGGATGTGAAGCCTCTTAATGACTGGGAAATTTTTTAAGATTATAAGCTATAGACCATATACAGATTTGAACTGGAAAGAGACAGAAACAGAGAGGCAAAGACAAAAATACAGTTAAACAGAGACAGAGAGATAAACACAGAGACAGCAATAGAAATAGTCATAGAAAGACAAAGAGACAAAAATAGAAAGCTAGAGACAGAGAGAGATAGAGACTGAGATACAAATAGTCAGAGAGACAGAAACAAAGAATGACAGAGACAGACAGATAGATATACAGAATCTAAAAGAGATATATTTTATTAGGACATAATTATTTAAATGTTGTTTCTCTCATTAGTCTATGAGCTCCTGGACAGCAGGTACTATGATTTTGCCTTTCTTTATATTGCCAGAGGGCAGCTAGATGGCACAGTGGATAGAGTGCCAGAGTTGCAGTTGAGAAGATTAGTCTTCCTGAGTTCAAATCTGGCTTCAGACACTTACTGTGTGACATTGGGCAAACTTAACTTTGTTTGCCTTAGTTTCCTCATCTGTCAAATGAACTGGAAAAGGAAATGGCAAAACATTCCAGCATCTTTACCAAGAAAACATCCAAAAATGGGGTCAACAAGAGTTGAACATGACTGAAAAGCATTCCCAGAGCTTAGCACAGAGCCTGACACATAGTAGGCATTTAATTCTAGTTGTTTGACTGACAGAGACAGACAGAGAGAATATTTGTAGATGACTTCTTGTAGCCTCAGACCAAGACTGGTCTCAGGCAAAAATGTGGATTCAACAGTGCTTTTTTCCAGTGCTCATCTAATTCATTCATCTAGTCATCAGTTTCCTGTGCATATTGGGTTAGATTGACTCGGCTATCAGAGTACCAAAACCTCCAACTCCAACTTTCCCCAAGGGAGAAAGACTGGCCCAGAAAATGCTTTTAAAAACCTAGCTCCTGTGGACTTAGTAAAACAGATTCATCACTGTCATGTTCCTATTTTGTCCTCTGTATCCAAGACCTCAGGCAGTTTGACAGTACAGTCTGGCACATAAGACCTCCCCAGGGACATACACAATTCAAAAGAACACTCATACAAACAAGGAAAACCACCTGAGTACCTCCAAGTGGCCATAGTCACTTCACTCTTCCATGCTGAAGTTTCATTTTAATTCTCCATCTCTCACTGCTCAAAAACAGTAATTTGCAACAGCAATATGATTTGGCCAGACTTCAAACACCAGCATGGAAGCCCTGAATCTTCTAGATTTTATGTGCTGGCTGCAGGCAGTTGCAGCATGGGAGAGAGTCCGGCACCTTCACAAGCTGTATTGCCAAAAGCTGCTGCCATTCCACTCCCAGAGATCAACTACTCTGCTTTCCAGTACTAGTGGAATGAAAATTTGTTGATATCCCAGTATTATCTGCATTTTGGGGGGGGGGGTAACTAAAGACACAAAGTACCCTGGCAGAAAGAGACAAAATTTGAACCAATGACTCATCAATCTAAAGCATAAAATTGATTGAAACCTATAACTTAGAAGCCTAAAAGGTCTGTAGTTCCCTACTGTGTCTCTGCCAGCTTCACTTGCCCAGTGTTTCACTCTCAACAACTATGAGCCATGGCAGAATCAACAAGGAGCATAAATTCAGAATGACAGATAAATTTATTCAGGAAGAAGAAGCCATGCTGAACACACTGTAGAGATTCCAGTCCATAGATTCCTGATGACCTTGACCACAGGGCCTGAGACTTGGTAAAGCATAAGTGGATGGGATAATTTTACCATTGCAAACCAAATCAGTTAGGAAGATCTAGGTAGTAGAATTTATTTCAGGCAGATCCTCTAGAAAAGAGCTGGTGAATCATGGAAAAAGAGAACATGTGACCTTAGGGACTGGAGTGCATAACCCACCTCCTCCCACAAACACACACACACCCAATATCCACCATGAAGGTACAAAGAATTAAGAGAAGTCTTAAGTGGAGGTATGCATATGGATGAGTCAGGGAGCAGTCATGTGCACAGCTGTTTGCTATCAAGGATTATCTTCAGGGCTATGAAAGAGTGATCAAGATGGTTCTTGACTTCTGGTTATCACATGGTGGCAGGCTGGCCTCTGAGTGGTGATGGCAGAGTGGCTGAGAGTGAAGAAGGACAGACTGTGGATGCCTGGAACCATTTCCACTTGAACACATTTGTCGATGAAGGATCTTGTGTCAATGTCTTTGTTGTGTGGTTGCTGATTGATGAGTGTTGAGAGCAAACAGTGTGGGTCATTGGTTGTGTATCTGCTGAGTGAGTATGTATAGAAAGGAAGAGCCTCTGAATGTGGAGACAAGAATCATTTTACATATCAGGGCTTAGCAAGCCAGCCCTGAGGGTTAATTCTTAGAGTTGATTCTCTGTAGGGCACTTGAGGAATGGGTTCTAACCAACCCCAGTGCAGGTACTCTAGCCTATTGGTAGATCAAGAGCATGACGAGTCCTTCATCTCAGTTCTAATCCCTACAAAGCAGCCTGATAAAGTGAGCTCTGCCCAGTCTCTGGTTGCATTTGGTCTTGAGCTATGTATCAAAGTTGCCTTTCAAAGAATTCAAATATTCTTCATAGGGAAGAAGAGAACACTCAAAGGACAGCTTAGGAACAAAGAGCAGTAATATAATTGTGAAATACTTAAAGCAATCCTTGAAACAATTGTCCTTAGCACAATTCCTAAAATTCAAACTGGTGAGGTCATTTGGAGTTCTTTTAGGAAAATAGATATTCTGCTTAGAATTAGGATCGGAAGCACAATGGATAGCAGGAAAGGAAAGCAAAAATGGTAATAGAGGGGAGGGGAGAGGAAGGAAGGAGGGCAAAAAAAGAAGGAAGGAAAAGAGATGGATAGGAAATGTATCTATATCTTTCTTGACTAGCATCTAAGAGGAAGAAAACTGTGGAAGGGCAAGATTGGTGGAAAGATATACCTGCTCAGGTCCTAGACTCTCATATTTCTATTTGAGAATTAGAGAAAATAATTTTCGACTACATTCAAGATGTAGTCAAATCCACAGAGAGACAGCGACAAAGAGAGACATACTGTCCTGTAACTGGTGCTCAGGATCAGGATTAAATAAGAATCTTGTAAATAACAATGAGCAATCATCTTTAAAGTTGTTCAAAATCACTAATAATAAAAGAAAAATGAATCAAAACAATTCTAAGACTTTACCTCATATCCATAAAATGAGTAATGCTGGGAATGATGCGAAAATTTGATATTGATGGGGTTATGGTAAATTAGGCAGGATAATTCAGCGCTGGTAAGGCTGCATCTTGGTCCAACAATTCAAGCAAATTTACTGAATTGTTCACAGTCCACCCTGAGATTCCATTACAGGTTTATATATCAAGAAAGTTAATGACTTCAAGAAACAACACATACATTCAGACATATTTATACTATCATTATTTGTGGTAACAAAAATCTGGAAACAGGGAACTTTACCTAGCAATCAGAGAATGACAGGACAAACTGCAGTTTAGGAATCTATTATAATGTTATTGCTTTATACAAAATGATGAATATGAAGGACTCAGAGAAACATATCAAAATTTGTATGAAGGTATGCAGAGTAGAGGCAGAGCCAAACATGTGTTGAGGTATAGGGGTGCTTGGGACCCCAAAATACTGACATGCTAGGTCCTGCCCAAACGAATTCAACTCAAGCCTTCTTTCAGCCAAAGGAAAACAAAATTTATTAAAAATCCACCATATTGGCCAGACTCTTAAGAAATCTTATTCTTCAGACTCTTCAGGAATCTGAGTACTTGTATTGCTACTGCCAGTGGGCCAGATTGAATTTGAGCTAGACTGAATCTGGATCAGATTGAATCTGAGCACCTTCATGGAGTCAAGATGTATCTTATATACAGAAAGACTATGGGAAGGATCTAGGGGTTCCCAAGTAGTCTGGGGTGATGAGAGTTGGGGTCCAGGGAGGATTTTGAGGAAGAGTCTAAGAATCTTGATGGGACTGGGGTCTCTAGAAGTCAGACTCCAAGAACCTAAAGAATGGGATTAAAGGCGGGAAGTAGCTGGAAATAACAGACAATGGAGGGCTTGACTAAAATAAGGGTAACAGAGATTTGGGCATAGCAATAATGGAAGACTTATGGCTTCATGCTAACACCAGATCAAGTAGGAAGATTCAAGGAGAGTTCAAAGGAGTTCCCACAGTCTATATTCCATCTCATGGACAACAATTGCAGCAATGTCAACAATAACAACAGCAAAAGGTAAGAAAATTTAGGTCAAGTAAAATAGTAATGGTGCTATAACATCAAGGCTAAAGAACACACCCTTCCTATCTGCTAACATCCAGAAAACTGCAAGAATGCAATGCGACATGTGCTATCAGCTGTAATCATAGCTATGAGAGAGTCTCAACAGGTTTGTGTAACTGTTTCTAGGAAATTGGTGGGAGGAGAGGGGTGGTAGGTTGTTTGGATGTTTGTTGGGAAGTGCTTATCATACCAAAACAAAATATATCAATACAAAAATGTCAGTTAATTAAGTAGAACTCATTAAAGTGCTCCTGAAATTACCCAGAGTCCCAGGAGTTCTCCCTTGACACCTTAAAATGATTAATCTCCAAACTACTTAATGATTAATCTGCAATCTCCTTAAGCTCCAAACCACCAAAATTTACCGAGATGCTTTTAGCAGTTACTATAATTTGGAATGTCTAATTCATTTATAATGCTACAAATTCCTACAAACCAGAATAGAGTTTTTCTTTCTTTGAGTATCTGATTCTTTCTATGGAATCCCAATGTGGCCAGGACTGAAATGACATAGGGTATCTTGCAGGGTTGTTGTTGTTGTTTTTTTTTTATTTTCTTCTTTTTAAAAAAAAAATTTTTATATCAGGTACAGGGTTTAGGTAAAGGAAATATCAAGGGCTATATAAAAAACTGAGAGTATCAGGTTTGGTAACCAAATTTAGGAAACTATTCTAAAACTGTATCAAGTCCTGTTGCTAGAAGATTTTAGCAGAATTACCTGTGAATCTCTACAAGTGATTTGGAACCAGAGAAGCAGAACCCTTTCAGAGCAGTTCTGAGAATGAGGCCTATTCCAGAATATTCAAGAGAAGATATTTCCAGGGACCAGATGACTAGATAGGACATCTGGAACACAAGACAAAATATGATGATTAAAAGGACATAGGGAGTGGGTTACAAGGAAACTTGATGTTATTGAATATGATGATCATTGTTGTATTGTTTTGGTATTTTATTTTGTGTGTTTATGCTCAGTTTTCTTGTAAATCAGCCCTCTCAAAATCAGTCCACTGTGAGCCCTCTAAGTAGTTTGGTCTGTAACCTGACTTAGTTTACCTGTAGAGCAGTGATTCTCAACCTTCCTAGTGCCACAACCCTTATACATATGTGTATGTGGGTACATCTGCATGTGGGCAGACCCGCCTGGAGACAGATAGAGGAGCAGTGTCTCCGATCCTAAGATCATTGGAAATATGTCTTCGAGCCCCAAAGGGGTCGTGACCCACAGGTTGAGAACCGCTGCTATAGAGTTTATTTAACAAGGTTTGTATATCATCATTATTGTTCTTAGACTGTTAGCTATTGTGCTAAGTGCTGAGAGAAGATACTTCCCAGTGGTCTTTTCTTGATGCATAATGTTGATAAGTGAACATCAGCACATTAAAAATCTTATAAATTTGGCTTATAGCTAACTAATCTTTGGGAGTAGGGAGCTGGCTCTCTCTCCCATGAATCAAAGGGAGGAATTGAGGGAATTGTGGGAATTAGTGATCTACACTGACTCCATCTTGTGACTGAATTCTAGAGCTAGCTCAATTCACCTTCTGTTCAATTATGATTCTAGTCCAATTTCTGCATTGTGACAAAACTTTATTCAACCATGAGAATTGTGAGAAAACTTTATTGCTAGCTCTGCATGACTGGGGAGCTGGACTGTCTCTACCTGTTGCTTAGAGATCCTTAACTAAGGATCTAGTTTATGCTGACCAGAAACCCAGCCAGATCCAAAGACTGATGCAAGGAGTTTTTTCAAAATTATACATCTCAGGCAACCTATATCTGAAGACTCATCCAAAACTGATCAATACTGATTTAGATTCTTATATTAGGTACAGAGTTTAGGTAAAGAAAGAGACAGCAAGGGGTAAATAAAAATCGAAAGTCTCTGAAGTATCAGGTTTGAAAAAGCAAATTTAGGAAATTGTACTAACTTGTATTAGCAATTCTGAAGTGATAGCCTGGGAAAGAACTGAAGAGCAGATTATTTGGAGGTTACAATCAGGACAAAGAATACATTTTATTTTTGTTTTATAAAAATAAAAGGAATGGAAAGAAAACTACAGACCAATATCATTAATGAACACTGACTTGATCATAAGGAACAATTTCTTGGCTATATCACTGTAGTCTGATAGGATCATGATCAAGTAGAATTTACACCAAAGATGCAAGGATAGTTCAACATTAGGAAAACAATCATCATAATGAGTCATATTAAAAACTGGAATATCCAAAACCACATGTTCATCTCAATAAATACAGAAAAAGCCTTTGACAAGGTACAACATTCTTTTATGCTAAAAAAAAAAAAACTACAAAGTTTAGGCATAAAGGACATCTTTTTAATAACATAAAAACACATCTATCTAAAAGCAAAAGTAAGCCTCATTTGCAACGAGTACACTATAAATATAGGAGTGAAGCAAGAATACCCACTTTCCCCACTATTATTTGATACTGTTCTGAAAATGCTAGCAACAGCAATTAGATAAGAAAAAGAAATAACAAGTAAAGGCATAAAAATAGGTAAAGAGATGCTAAAACTATCTTTGTTTATTGATGATATGTGACTTACTTGGAAAATCCTAAAGAATCAACAAAGATACTGAGACAATAAATAGCTTCAGCAAAGTTGTAGGCCACAAAATCCTCAAAAATCAATAGCATTTCTCTATAATAATAACAAAACACAAGAAGCAGTAATAGAAAGGGAAATTCTATTCCAAATAACTACGAATGTATAAAACATCTTTGAGTCAACCTACTAAAGCATACAAAAGACTTGTGAAGACTCAATTACAATGGGTTCCTTAATGAAATAAAAAAAACTACTTAAAATAGCTAGAAGAATATCCAATGCATATGGCTAGACTGCACCAATATAATAAAAATGAAAATACTACTAAAATTAATTTCCTTAATGTTAAAGTTGATACTATAAAAATTTAAAAGAGAAATAGATCATATACTTCTCACAGCTTATCACAAGCTATGAGTAAAAGTATTCTTAACCAAACAAGAGATAGAAGCAATCACAAAAGATAAAATACATAAATTTGATCACTCAAAACTGAAAAGCTTTTGCATCTATGCATCAATGCATCTAAGATAAGAAGGAAAGTGGTCAAAGGGTGGGAGTTGGGGGGAAAATCTTTTATTGGATTTCTCTGAAAAGGATTTGGTATCCAACATATAATGGTCAAAGGATACTGACATACACATATATTATTGGTGGATCTGTGAAATGATACAACCATTTCGGAAAGTATTTGGAATTATGCAAAGTGACTAAAACATCTATACCCTTTGAACCAATGACTTCATTACTGGGTTTATATTCCAAGGAAGCCATCAATAAAAGAAATGTCCCCGTATACTCTCCAAAATATAGCAGCACTTTTTGTGATAGTCAAGAATTGGAAGCAAAGTAGATGTCCATCATTTGGGAAATGGCTAAAGCAATTGTGGCAAGTGAGTGTAAGAGAATATTACTGTTCTGAAAGAAACTATGTGTGTGACGAATGCAAAGAAATAGGGGAGAATCTATATGAATTAATACAGTATATAATAAGCAGAGCAAGAAAACAACATACACAGAAGCCACAACAATGTGAATGCAAGGAATAATGACACACTAGAAAATCAAAAGTAAATGTAACAAAATTATAAAGATCAAACAGGACTTGAAGAAAGAAATATGAGAAGACATCTTCAATCTACCCCTTTGTAGGTGGGAAGGGAAAGTCTAGAGGTGTTACACATTCCACTTTTTTTTTTTTTACTTTTTTAATGTATCATTAAGGTATGTGGATTTTTTTTCTCTTTCTAAAAATATTGTATATGTTATCCTATATCCATATCCCTCCCACACATATACATACATACATATATAGATATAGATATAAAAATACATGATGGCTCTCTGGAAGGGAGAGGTGGAAGGATACTTGGGATAATTACAACAATGTAAGAAACAGAAAATATCAATTAAATATTTATTTTTTAAAAAGGAGGGGAAGGGACATGTTAGAAAAAAATCATCCTTGAAATGTATAAATCTAAGCACCAGGAGTGCAGAACCTGTGACCTTCAGGCCACAAAAGTTTTACCGAACAAATCCTTTTATTAAAGGAATTTGTTCTGTGAAGCTTGGATTCAGTCAAAGGGTTGCACTTGAGGGCCTAGAGGGCCACATGTGGCCTTTAGGCCACAGGTTCCCCCACCTCTGCTCTATGCTTTCTACCTTGCATGACCCTCTGTAAGTCATATAACCTTCTAGAGTTTTAAGCAACCCTCTAAGACTATAAACTGCAGAGATGGTATCATCCTGAAATTATAGAGGGAGTTTCCAATACTAGTGAAATCATGGTTCCAGTTCCCACCCTTATTCCTGTTGTAGACTTCTCCTCTTTTGTAGGTCTTCCCCAGGTACTGTGGGAGCATGGAAAGGGGAAGAAAGAGAAACTTCATCCTTCTTCCTCTAGTTAGCAGAGACCAGAGGAATCCAGGGATCCAAAAGAGTTAGAACCCAGTAATGGGTTCACAGACTAACTAAAGCCAATGGGCTCAGCAGGAAATAGGATGAGCATTGTGTAGCTGTGGTCTAAAGTTAGACCATATCAGCAAAAAGTCATGGAGCACATACTACAGAGGAAAATAACAGCCAATTTATTTCATGTGAATTCTCTATCCAAGGTAGCGTTCTTTTATGCCAGCAGTGAGTTAGCAATGACTTTGCCTTACTCTGATGCTTGACACCACCCTGATACTAAATATTCTGTTCTCTCAGGTTTCCCCCTGTCTGGAGTCACCAGGTTCTTTCCCAAATCCCTTCCCCAATCAAAATATCCATTTATGTCCCATCCATTCAGATCCTTGTTGTTCAAAAGCTAATTTGGAGAAGTAATTAATGAGAAAGTGCCAATAGGCTTAAAGTAATCCTCCTCCATCCCACTACCCAAAAGTTTCCTTCTTTTTTTTTTTTTTCAAAAAACATGGCCTAAATTTCAGAGTCCAAGGTTAACAGATTGGGGAGAGATTTTTCATCAAAGGACCATAGCTCTGGAGCTGGAAGCCCTCCCTAGACAATCTAATTTTATAATTATTATATTAATTATAATTATTATATATTATAATATATTATATTAATAATATAATATTATTATAATAATTTTATAGCCAAGGAAAACTGAAGTCCAGGTAAACTAAGTGACTTACCTAATGTAACACAGGTACTACATATCACCAGTAAGATTTGAACCCAAATCTTCTGGCTCCAGATCCAGTATTCTTTCCATTTTACCAGAGGTGCCCCTCAAATCATGTCACTGGGCAGCTGTCCACTCTACCTATGAAAGAGGCCCATCTTGTACATAACATTGTTTCCCAACCTCTTCCCCTTCCAGCCTAGGGACGGGAATGCTGCCATGTTTACTCTGGAATGTAAACTGTATTTCAAGGCACAAAAGGAGAGAGGTAACTAGGGACAGGCAATCGGGACAGGATCCCCAGATTTATTGGAGCTTGTCCTCACCTGTGCCCCATCTCTCTCTCTTTCCATTATTTTCCCCACATTAACAACATGGAAAGAGCTTTGTGACTGCATCAAACCCAACAAAAGGCAGAAATATGCACCCAGCCAGGCATAAGAAAGAAGCCCCATTAGGTAGCAACAAGGGGGACAGGAACAATGTTTTTATCCATAGTCAATAAAACAAAATAAAGAGTAGCAGTTGAAGGAAAATGTTCTCTGAGAGACTGACCATTTTCCCTTTCTGAGCAGTGACCAAGGCAATAGACCGGTGCTGGCCAGCACAAGACACAGAGTGACCCTTCCCCTCTGAAGACAAAATCATACAGGTGGGCAGGAAGCCAGAGGGCAGGTTCAGGAGCAACCATCCCACTATCCCTTGTACAAAGATGATTATGTAAGACAACTTAATAAAACACTTCATGTAGCTGGTTATCTTTAAGTCGGTCCATTTAGAAAGTCAGGGTGAGCACACTGTCCCATTGGGGTGGATTTACTACTCATCAGGCAGAGTCATGGATTCAGAGGAATCTCCTCTATAATTCATCCTGTAGGTAACTTGTTTGTACATGTTTATTTGCATGTTGTCTCCCCCCATTAGACTGTGAGCTCCTTGAGTACAAGAGCTAGCTTTTTGCCTTTCTTTGTATCCTCAGTAATCAGCATAGTGCCTGGCCCATGGTAGTCACTTAATGTTTGTCCTTCATTTTAAAGAGACTGATGACATCACAGGTAAAGTCTTGACCTACTGGTGAATTAGATATAACAGAGGCAGAGTTGCACAAAGTTGTCGGCCTCCCTCTCCCTGAGTCATCGAAGTCCAGGGGTAGACAAAAGTCAAGATGACCGACACTGACTGGGGCTTTAGTGGGTGATCTCAGAGTCTGGTGCCTAAGGAAGCTCTGAGTGCTCCACGGTGCCTGCTTCAGCTGCCTTCGTGGCTGCTGGAACAAATTGTTCTCATCTACCCATTACAACAAATTGTTGTCATTCTCCTATTCTGCTGGGGAAAGTCTTCACATACTTGGGATAGTCATCCCCCTAACTCAATGATGGGTTTAAGGCCTATTGGTTACCCCTACCTGGTCTAGCCCATCTGCCAAGATGGTTTACTGGAGTGTGGCCACTGTATATACTACAGCTTCTTGAAGACATAGATGAGAGTTGAATGAATCAAATGGGCATCAAAGGTGGACAAGAAGCCCTGAAAATGACTCAGTTATCCCTCATCTCAGAGGTGCTAGTCCTCCTGAACCTTCCATGTACCTCCAGTCTAGGGGATGCAGTTGGTGATGAAGTAGAGAGAGTGCCTAGAGTCAGGAAAACTCATCTTCCTGAGTTCAAATTCGGTATCAGACACTTACTAGCTGTATGACCCTGGGCAAGTCACTTCACCCTGTTTACCTCAGTTTCCTCATCTATAAAATGAACTGGAAAAGGAAAACATGACATTTTCCCCTAGGGCTGAAAACAGAGTTAAGAAGCACAAGTTAAAGATAATGGCAGAATCCTAGTCACTTAATAAATGTTTATTGATTGACTGAGTTTCCATTACCATGATGTTCCTGAATGTCAGTCTTATCCAGTCTTGCATGTGAGTTGATTTTATTGCTATTTTTTTCCTTCTATAATGTCTGAATCCAGTGATAGCAGGAAGCTGAGGGAACCTAGATGAGCTATGAAGAGTAGATGAGCAGAATAACAAAAAGGTGAGGGAGAAGAGGAGGGGCAGGATGTGCATTTAGCTGATCTATTCGGCTCCTTTATTATTGTTGTATCTGACTCTTTGTGACCCCATTTGGGTTTTTCTTGGCAGAGATACTGAAGAGGTTTATCATTTCCTTCTTCAGCTCATTTTACAGATGAGGAAAATGAGTCAAACAGAGTTAGGTGGCTTATCCAGGGTCACACAGCTAGTAAGTGTCTGAGGTCACATTAGAACTCAGGAACATGAGTCTTCCTAAGTCCAACCACTAGCAGAATCTAGCCTAAGCCAGGCAAGGCTTTTTTTTTCCTTTTTTTTTCTTTTTGGAGGGCAGTTGGGATTAAGTGACTTGCCCAAGGTCACACAACTAGTTTTGTGTGTGTGTGTGTGTGTGTGTGTGTGTTAAGTGTCTGAGGCCGGATTTGAACTCAGGTCCTCCTGATTCCAGGGTCAGTGCTCTATTCACTGCACCGCCGCCCCCAAGGCAAAGCTTAACTAAATTACTCTCCGGGAAGTTTGTATTTGACACCTTCTTACCTCACGGTATAGTACAAAGAACCATTAATGTCAAAACAGGTTCAAATCCTGGCAAATTCACTTATTCCTTGTATGACCTTGAACTCAAATTCATTTTGCCAATCTAGGTCTCAGTTTCCTCATTTGTAAAATGGTTAACTTTTAAGATCCTTTCCAGCTTAGATACTACAAGTCTATAATTTCTTTCTATGCCCTTTTTGTCCTTCTAGCATTCCCCTCCCCTAAGAGTCCCTCATGTACCTCATTTCATTCTGGGGTTTTTTCCCTTATACTCTGTCCTCTAAGGTACTCGTTGTTAAGATTTTAAGTTTCCTGATGCTAGAAAATCACTAGGATCTCTGAGTTAGAAAGGACTAGAGAGGCCTTCTGATTCAATGCATACCTGAATCAGGGTTCTCTGTAATGTCCCAAAAAAATGATCAAGAAAGTCTTGAATTTGGGTGCCCCTAATGAGGGAAAGCCTTGTCCTAACTGGAGCAGCGCACTGTACTCTAAGCATGGGGAAGGGGAAAGATGGCTGACTTTGGATTCAGAGGAACTGGTTTAGAATTCCAGCTTCTGTCCCTTCCAGCTATGGTCATTGACTAAGCAAGTCATGTCATCCCTCTAAACTTCAGTTTTCTCCTCTGTAAAATAAGGATTAGACGAAATGGCCTTTAAGGTTCCCACTTGCTCTAAATCTATGATCATGCAAATAAATCTCTAGTAGTGAAATCCTAGTTATGACAGTAAAGGAAATTTTTTTTGGCAGGTTGAGGGTTGGGACTGAAAACTTTAAAATGCTCCACATGGGCAGCCACCTACCCTGCTGAAGGATAAAAAAAAGAGTTTGGAATTCCATAGAACAAGAGGTATGTGGACTTCTGTGGACACGTGCATTGGTTTGGTAAGAGCATGTAATCATTGATGACTTCCTCTGCCAAGCAAAGTTTTCTTTCACAGTGCAACTAAACCACACTCAACAATGTGCCATTTTCCAGGTCAATAATAGTCCATTAGGAAACCAGTGTTTAATAATCCATTAATAATTTAAGGCACTGAAAATACTAATAGGGCCCTAGGTAAATGGTAGTGGGAGGAGAAAAGAGGCAAGGAGAGCCCACATAGGCTGATGAGATTACTAAGAGTATAAAGAGAGGAGAGAGGAAGAGGGTCCAAGACAGAGCTCTGGAATATACCCACACATAGGGGTAGACGTGGATGAGAACCCTGCAGACTAAGAAAGCTCTCTAAGACTGGTAGGAAGAGTAGTGTCAAAAAATTCAGGGAGGAGACAATATCTGGAAGGAAAGGATGGCTAAGTGTTAAATACTGTAGGGGTCAAGGAAGATAAAGGAAGATAGGGCCTGCCTTTACCAATAAAGAGATCATCCATGACTTTAGTGAGAGAGGGAAAAGGGCATAAGCAACTATATAGTGCCTATTATCTGCCAAACACAGTGCTGAGTACTTTACAAATATTATTGTGTTTCATCCTCACAAGAACCCTGGGAGGCAGGTGCTATTATTACATTTTACAGTTGAGGAAACCAAGGCAGCGGTTAAGTTACTTAAGTGCCCAGGATCACATAGCAGTAAGTGTCTAGAGTGGAGCTGGATTTGAACTCAGGTTTTCCTGACTCCAAGCCTGGTGCTCTATTCACTTGTCCACCTAGCTGCCTCAAGATAAAGTAGTTTCTGATTATATAAACTAGATATAAGGTGCTGAGAAGTAAGTGAGAGGTAAGAAAGTGGAAAGATTGTAGATAATTTTTTTTCCTAGGAGTTTAGTTAAGAACCCTAGGAAAAATATGTAGATTGATAACTTAAGGGCCTACAAATTTGTAGGTAGCAGAGAAGAAACCAGTGGATATGGAGAGATTGAAAATTAGGGAGAAAGAGTGAGAGGAGAGAGACAGAGAGAAAGCAGAAGTACCAGAGAAGGCAGAAGGGGATGGGAGTACAATTATCCCTTCCACATCTTGGGTTTAAGAGCATGTGATCTGGTAAATGAACATAAAATCTTTTGGCTCTCCTTTCATACCAGAAAAGAAGTCTTAACTATTATGGTATTAAAAGATAAAATGTTGATGTGATATAATACTATAAATATATTTTACACATTTTTGAATTTCTAAACTTTTCCCATGTTGTCCGCTGGCCTTTGCGTGTCATCTACAGCTTCCACAAAATTCTCCAAAAATTCCCATTTAATTTCTTATGCCAACCCACAGTATATGGAAACCTTGATGAAGAAAGTCTTGATGTGGAAGTGATAACTATAGAGTATTTGTCTTGACAAGAAGGGCCATTTCCTCCAAGACTGGGAATCACTTCTCTAACCTTACCCTACCCTTTGGCTTGTACCTCTTCAATTCATTTATCACATAACACCATGAATTATATTTATCTGCACTTATGTTCCCTCTAGATTATAACCCCCAGAAGAACAAGAATAATGTCTTATCTAAACTTCACGTCTCCCTCAATGTAGTACTCTGTAGTACTCTGAACAAAGAAGAGATTTAATAAACATTTGTCATACCAGCAACCTACCTTTTTTCAAAGCTTCCCTTTTTCTGTCAAGGACAAATCCATTTTATGTGCAAGTCAAGGCATCATCTTCATGATGCCATTGGTCCTCTTTGAGAACAAAGAATGAACAACAACAGCAAGTACACCACTATTTTTCCAGTCTCCCAGACATCCTGGACTTTTCACACCTCATGGCCAATCAGTTGCCAAATCTCAATGTTTTAACTGTCACAACATCTCTTGTATCTGTCCTATACCTATTACCCACATGGACACCACTCAGGATATCATCACCTCTCACTTGGCCTTTTGCAATGGGCACCAAATTGGCCTCCATGCCTCAAGTATCTTACCATTCCAGTCATCCCATTGCAATTCCATTCCTAATACTGTCCTTCCTTAAGTACCTTATATTTAATTATTTTGTATGTATTTGTATTTATATTCCACAGAACTGTCTCCACACAATTGCCAAAGTGATTTTCTTTAAGAATAGATCTATCTGTGCCATTCTTCTCCTCAGTAAACTCCAATGGCTCCTTATCGCTCCTCTGTTTGATTTCTAAAGCTCTTCAAAAACCTGTCCCCAACCTAATTTTCCAGGTTCATTACACATCACCCCCCTTCCAACACTCTATAGTCCAAACAAACTGATCTTATTGTTCCTCATTCATAGGATGCCATCCCTTTGCACTGGCCATTTTTCATGTCTCCCTCCTCACCTTTACCTCATTGAATCCCTCACTTCCTTTAAGATGCAACTGAGGTTCCACCCTCTACATGAAACCTTTCCTGATCATGCCCAACTTCTAATGTCCTTTCTCTCTCTCTCTCTCTCTCTCTCTCTCTCTCTCTCTCTCTCTCTCTCTCTCTCTTTCTTTTTGGAGGGGGGAGGACAAGGCAATTAGGGGTAAGTGAGTTGCCCAAGGTTACATGGCTAGATTTGTGCTGTGTCTAAGGCCATATTTTAACTTAGTTCCTCCTGACTGCAGGGTCGGTGCTCTATTCACTGTGCGGCTAAGCTGCCCCAAATGTCCTCCCTCTTTAAGCTACTTCGTATTAATTGTGTTTTTTATGGGGATACTAATTTATTCTGTTTGTATATATATACTCACATATGTTTATGTATATATACACTCATACATGATGTCTCTCCCTGATGGAACACTAGCTACTTGAGAATAGAAATTATTCCTTTTTTGTATCTTTAAGGTATACTATAGTGCCTAGCACAAGGTAGATGCTCAATAAATTTTTATTGATTGAGGTGAACCAAAATGTTATAGGAGTCAAGTCATTAACTTGATGGTATAGAATTGGGGTACAAGGGAATAGGTGTCAAATAGACATGTATTCAACAGGAAACTCTCCCCCAAGTAAAGCAGATATGTGAAGGCCCTGCTGTACAGAAACCACTTTCACAGAACTGATTAATTAAAGCAGTGATTATTTGCTTTTCATGTGACTAACTTAACTTTTACAGCGGGCTCACTGCAGGTCTCCTTAAATAATCACTCCTCTAGTATATTTATATGGTGTTTGTGGACCATTAATGCTTAGCAGAGGGATTCAATTGTAAAAATCATAGGATATTGTTACTAGAAAAGAGCTTAAAGAATATCCAATCCAAATCTCTCATTTTACAAATGAGAAAACTGAGGCAGATGACAGCAAAATGTCCTGTTTATGGAGATAATGGCAGAACCAGGACTACAATACAAGTAATACCAATAAAAATTGCAAGGAAAGGATACAACAGGCTTGTTGTGAACAAAAGAATTTTATAGCTATAGCATATAGTTTACATATTCTGTTTCTAGAAATCAGGACTATTATTTGTGATGATCCATCAGAAAAAATAAACATATTTTATTGACTATATAATGTTAATCAATGGAAAAATAAGATTTCATTGACAAAATTTCAATTTGCTTCCTATCTTATTTTTCTGGAACCTACCTAACGTGCAAAGCATCTCCATTGCTCTATATTCTAACTGGCAGGGAAAGAACTAGATGATCACTCTAGGTTCCTTCTATTTGCACAGTTTTAGAGAGGAAACAAAATATTCCTAAAGGCTAGGGACATCAACCAAGCACAAGGAAAGGATACAGAGTTTAGTTGGTACTATTGACTATCCAATTTGCTTTTATAGAATTGGCCTGTGGGAAATTCCCATCATCCTGTTATTTGGACCACACAGTTTACTTTTAATATTTAATCAGATAAAGCTTTCACTAAGCAAGGAATTTTAAAACGTAATGATAATGGCCATGGGCCTTAGACATTCTTAAAAATAAAAAGAAGCCAAATCTCCCCCCTGCCCTTCCCTTTCTTTCTCTACAACATTCCACTAAATTTTATTTTTCTTTGGAGTTTGCCAGAATAATGACTTTATTTTTTGTGTGTGTTGTGTAATGCTCAATAAATTCCTATTTAACTTCTTGGGATGGAGGGCAAATGACGATTTCCATAAGGGATAGGTGGGGATAGTGAAAAAGGCATTGGGTTCAGAGTCTGGAGAGGTGGGTTCTCATCCCAGCTTGGGCAATCACTGAAGTATTTTAGTATCCAGTTTCTGCTTGTATCAAATAAGGTGGATTCCATTTTAGAGCAGGCTTTGCTGGTTCATCATCCAGATCAAATCCCTAACCAAGGGTGTTCTCCCGGGTTTCCTGGCTCCTTCTTCTAGTCTTCCAGCTTTACAACCTTAAGTTATCTTTGACTCCTCATTCTCACTCACTCCAAGTTGTCAAATCTTGCCATTTCTACTCCTGGAAACATCCAGTCCCTTTTCTTTACTCACACAGTTCACATAGGTGGGATCTTCATCTCCTTTCACCTAGATGACTATAATCACCTAATTGATTAATCTCTCTCAATTCCACGCCCACTTTAGTCCACCTTCCATGCTGCCACCAAAGCGCTCTTTCCCCTTTTGGATAAATTCCACTGGCCTCCTTGGGCCTCTGGAATGCAACATAAACTGCTCCGTTTATCTTTTAAAGTCTTTTACAACCTTGTCCCCAACCTATCTTTTCAGCCTCTTTGGACATGACTCTCTCAGACTCTTTGACCCAGCCAAACTAGTTCCTCACACATGACACGCCATCTCCCGTCTCACTGACTTAGTGCCAGCTGTCGCCCTTGCCTGGAATGCACTCTCTCCTTACTTCTGCCTCATAGAACAGAATCTCTCTCTTCTTTCAAGACTCAGTTCAAGGACATCTTGTATATGTAGCTTTTCCTGATTATCTCAGCTGTTAATGCCCTCCCTCCTTAACTCCCTCCCTAATTGTATTTGGATTTGTTATACAACCACACACGCACACGCACACGCACATGCACACACACACACACACACGCACATGCACACGCACATTTGTATGTATGTATGTATAATATACATACATAATGTGTATATGGGTGTATACACACATATATATGAAGCGGAGGGGGAGAGAAAGAGAGAGAGAGAATAAGAAAGGAAGTGAGAAAGATGATACATGTGTGAGTGTGTGTGTGTGTGTGTGTGTGTGTGTGTGAATGTGTATGTATTCTACTTGTAAGTAGGGATAGTTTCATTTATTATGCATTCAGAGCCTAGCACAGTGCCTGCCTGGCACATCCTTAAGTATTCCATAAACAGAACAAATTGTTGATTGATTGATTGATTGATCTTTTTTGTCTCAACATTCTGTGCTTCTCTACGTCTCAATAACTTTAAAATGTCAGAGCTGGAAGAGCTTGGAGATCATTCAGCTCAGTTCCTTCCTTTTGTAGGAGGAAACAAAGATCTGGGGCCATAAGGTAGCTCAATCAAGGAGTACTTCTGTTCTGGACACTGTCCTAGGTACTGAGGATACAATGACTAAAATGGTCCCTGTCCTTCAAGGAGCTCACACATCCTTCCAAGGTCACACAATTAGCAAGAAATACCTGGGACTGAATCCCAGGTCTCCCAACATAAGTCTTGGGCTCCTTCTGTTACATAGAAAATCAGTTCCTGTGAAAATTTGACAGGGTGTGGGGCAATGGAGGACTCAAAAGAGATGTGCATTTAGATGATCATGGGGCTTGTGGGCTTGAGGATTTGGTGTTTCAGGCTCAGATTGATTACAGACATAGGCTGCTCAATTTTGATTAAATATTAAATCATAAGCTGCTTACAAAACTCCTGCAAAAGCTGACATTTATGAAGTTCAATAAACTACTTGTAAGAACAGGAGTGCTAGATGGAAAAAAGTAATAAAATCCCCATCCAAACAAACACCAGTTGACAGCAAACAGATGGTCTGAAACTCTTAACTTGTAAACTGGAAAAATTAAGATCTGGCAAAGCCCATTTGAAAAGAACTACAAAACATCAAAGTTTCCCCTTTCCCATAGTGGTATTTGTCTGGGCCCAGCTTCAATATTTTCATAGGCTACTGCACGGAAAAGGTGTTGCAGGCCTCCTAACTGCTGGCATGGAAGGGCTAAGAAATACCAGTTGAGATTTATAGGGAGAGAGGCTGCCAGCATCCCAAAGAGCTCACATTTAAAACCCAGCCTCTCCACATTCCTATAAATCACTGTAACTTAGCATCGAGCTTTCAACTAAATCTCCAGAAGTGTGAGATGGTCCCCCCAAAAAAATTCTTAACAAGATTTTCTACACAGATCAACTTTCATAGGGGTAACAGTAAGTTAATCTTTTGGGGGTTGATAGCCATCTTGCTATAAATTGAAACTGGCCTTAAAACAACAGGGAAATGTTTGGCTTGAAATTCAAATGGAGGAATGGAGTGGAGGGTGTATCTTGGCTCCGTCTCTAACAGGACCCTGTGGGCCCAAGATACACAAAGAGCTTGGGACAAGGCATGAGGTATTAAAACTTGGTTTTCCTCTTTCTTCCCTGGCCTCTCAATGACCTCCAAACAGCTATGTGTGCTATGTGTCAGTGATGGAAAAAATGGGATTGAAAGCTACACTTGTAGTAGGTCTTATTGCCTCAGTTTCCTATTAAGATCAAAGATGGTACACAAGTGAATTCTCAGTGGGACATGGACTGTTCACTTATTTACCCACAATTCAAATGAGCTATTACTAGTTAGGGGCTGCTGGGTAGTACAGTGAAGAGAGTGTAGGGGCCTGCATTCAAATCTGGCCTCAGACACTTATTAGCTGCATAATCCCAAGCAAGTCACTTCACCCTGTTTGCCTCAGTTTACTCATCAGTCAAATGAACTGGAAAAGGAAATGGCAAAGAACTCCAGTATCTTTGCCAAGAAAACCCCAAATGGCATCACAAAGAATCAGATGTGACTGAAACAACTGAACACCAATAACAATTAACAGAGGGAAGGCACTAGAATTAATAGAGGCTTGAGAAGACTTTTGGTAAAAGATAGGATTGTATTTGGGAATTAAAGGAAGCCAAAGAAGTCTGTAGGTGGAGCAGATGAGGTAGAGCATTCCAAGCATGGGAAAGTCAAAGAAAATGCCCAGAACTGAGAGAAGGTATCTTGTTTGTGTGACAGCCAGGGGGCCAGTGTCACTGGGTTGAAAAATATTTAGTGGGGAGAAAGACATAAGAAGACTGGAAAGGTAGGAAGGGGCCAGATTATGAAGAGTTGGACACCAATCAGAGAATTTTGTATTTGATCCTGGCGGCCATAGGGAGCCACTGGACTTTATTAAGCAGGTGAGTGACATAATTGTACCCATGCTTTAGGAAAATCACTTTGGTGAGTGAACTAAGGATAAATTGGAGCAGGGAGAGACTGGAGGCAGGCAGGACAATTATCATAATGGTCCAGACATAAGATGATGAGGGCCTGTGGTGGTAATGTTAGAGGCAGGTTGCAAATTTGAAATCAGTAGACCTTGGCAACAGAATGGACACGAGGAGGTGAAGAACAGTGAGAAGTCCAGGATGATTCTTAGGTTGTGAGCCCGAGGGAGTGGGAAGATGATGATGTCCTCTATAGTAATATGGAGGGTAGGGGTTGGGAAGGTTTTATGGGGAAAGATGAGTTCAGTTTTGGTCATGTTGAGTTTAAAATATCTATTGGACATTTAGGTGGCAAAACGGATAGAGTACTAAGCTGGGAATCAGGAAGAATAATCTTCCTGAGTTCAAATCCAGCCTCAGATACTTACTAGCTGTGTGACCCTGGGCCAGTCACTTAAACCCTGTTTGCCTCAGTTTCCTCATCTGTAAAATGAACTGGAGAAGGAAATGGCAAACCTCTTCAGTATCTTTGCCAAGAAAATCCCAAATGAGGTCATGAAGAGCCCACGGGACTGAAACAACCAAACAACAGCAACAAACTGGACATACAATTTGAGAAGTCCAAAAGGCAGTTGGAGATGGGAGATTAAAGGCCAGCAGAGAGTATGGGGCAGAAAAGGTAGATCTGAGAATCATTAGCTTCGAGATTGTAATTAATTCATGGAAATTGGTGAGATTACTGAGTGCAGTAGTATAGAAGAAGGCTAAAAGAGGACCAGGATAGACCCCTGAGAGACAGCTAGGCTAGGGAGCACAGTCTGAAAGCGGATCCAGCAAAAGAGACAGAGGAGCAGACAAGAAGCAGGAGAGGGAGAGGTCCGGAAGAAGTAGAGAGAGAAAGAGTATAAGGAGGACAGAGTGATCAACAATGTCAAAGACTGCAGAGAGGGCAAGGAACGTGAGGATGGAGAAAAGACCATTGGATTTGGAAACTAAGACAGCACTGGTAACTTTGAGAGAATAGGTTTGGTGGAATGATACGAGTGGTCTGAAAGCAAGTGTAATATGAGTTGGGAGGTACATGATCAAATAGTCAAATGGGAGGTCCAGATTCATGATCCTTGATCTCTTTGAAGGCATTCCCTGAATGGATGATTCAGACCACTTGTTCTCCCTCCCTGTTCCCTCAAAAAAAAATCAGGCCCTTTCTAAAAATGTGTCATGCTTTGAGGCTGCTTTCCACTTTGATTTCCTTTGACTTCCACTTCTCTGGTGTCTCAGAGAATAGAATGGAGGTGAGCCCTGGTTCTTGGGTGCTAATGTTAGTGGAGCACAAGTTCTGGAAGATTCTACCAGGATGGAAAGGTTTTCCATATGGGCTCATTGATGAACTGTATGTCTTTCTTTTGAGGACCAATCAAGCTAAATTCACAGCCTCATCACTAGGATGTTGGCTACCAAGTGATTTATATGTGTCTGTCTGTCTGTCTATCTATCTATCTATCTATCTATCTATCTATCTATCTATCTATCATCTGTCTCCATCTATCTGTCTGTCTATCTATTTATCTAGTTGCTTTTAACAGCTTATGAAGCTGTCTACAAAAGTCTAGTGTTTCAATCTGAACCTATGGAGAGAACATCCACATGATGAAAATCAGGAAACCCTGAAGAGCAGAATAAAATAAGAACACATATCTGAAAGTGCTCTGCAAACTTAAATGCCACATAGATGTCAGTTATCTTTACTTTTCGTTTTAGGTGAGATACTTATAGTTCAACAGATACATATAGTCATTGAGATAGATAGATAGATAGATGACAGATAGATAGATAGATAGATAGATAGATAGATAGATAGACAGATGAGAGAAAATAGATGAGAGAGAAGATAGATGAGAGAGAGAGAGAGAGAGGGAAAGAGAGAGAGAGAGAGGGAAAGAGAGAGAGAGAGAGAGAGAGAGAGAGAGAGAGAGAGAGAGAGAGAGAGAAAGAGAGAGAGAGTTGGGAGATCAAAGGAATATAGGAATTAGCAATGGAAAGAACCCACCTCTTGACTTCTCTGGTTCTTAGAGATCATCCAGTCCAACCTCACTCATGTTGCGCATAAGGGAAATAATTTGGCCCAAGTCACAGAGCTAGTAAGCAGTAGAAGAGAATACAGGAAGATTTCAGTGCTGGGAAGGTCAGTCAGCCTTGGGTAGAATGCTGCAGACTAAGGCTCTGGGATTCACAGAGAAGCCATGAGAATTTTGGGTCAATGAAATGAAAGGGAATGCCACAAGGGAGAAGTACTTTGAGGACAAACTTCACCACTTCACCTGCTTCACAATTTTGTGCAGGATCAATTCTGGTAGGTTGGTTGGGGAGTCATTCAATAGGATCAGATTTAGAAGACTAAGGACACACACACACACTGGAGCCTTCTTCTTCAGATGAACAGACCAAAGATTGGTGTATGGTATAATTAAATCAGCCCTGTACTTGAAGTCAGAGGAACTGGGTTAAATCCTTGTTCTATTACTTCCTAACGATGTGAATGCCACTTTCTGATCCTGTTTACTCATTTGTAAAATTATTTGGGGGTAGGGGAACAGTAGAGTTAGCCTTAATGATCACTAGACGTCCTCCTGGCTCTAAATTTTCTATTCCTCCCATCGGTCACCAACTCCTGTCAATTTCATCTTTGCAATTTCTCTTGAATTTGATGTTTCTCTCCCCTGACACAGCCACTGTTCTGGTACAGACCCTCATCACCTCATACCTGAATTGTTGCAATGCCATGCTGCTGGGTCTTCCTGCCTCAAGTCTCTTCCCATTCCATCCTCCATTCAGCCGCTAAAGTGATTTCCTGAAGTCTAAGTCCGATCATGTCACCCTCCCAATAATCTCCAGTGACTTTCTATTGCTTCCAGGAGCAAATATAAAATGTTCTATTTAACATTCAAGCCCCTTCAAAACCTAGTCCCCTTTCACCTTTCCAGTCTTTTTACATTTTACTCCATGACATGTACTCTTCAGTCCAATGATACTGGCCTCCTGGCTGCTCCATAATCAAGACACTCCATCTCCTGGCATTTTCTCCAACTGTCTCCCAATAACTGACCTCTCTGGCTTCCTTTCCCAGTTAAAATCCGACCTTTTACAGGAAGCCATCTCCAACCACTCTTAATTCTAGCGCCTTTTCTCTGTTATCTCCTAGTTATCCTGTATATAGCTTGTTTCTGCATATTTCTTTGCTTATTGTCACCCTCATTAGACTGTGAGCTCCTTGAGGCCAGGGACCATCTTTTGGTCTTTTTGTTTCCCCAGCAATTAGCACATACTAAATGCTTAATGAATGTTTTTTGATAATCCATTGAGCACAATGTTTCCAAATACCACCGGAAAACTGTTTGTACCAGAATTTATTCAGCTCCATTGCAAGACAAATCATGTCCAGTTTCATTGACCATTGATCACATTGTACCTTTGTTCTATCTAGGAGCCCACAACCAGTTCTTGGTAAAGCTCTCCAAGCCTAGTTCTGTCCTCCTATGACCCAGAAGGGCAGCTCTTCTGCGGAGAAAATGCAGTGGCTTTGGCAGTGATAATATTTAAAGACTCACATATCACTTTTCACCTTCAGAGTCCCTCAACAACATTTACTGATTAATCACCTTGTATACTGCATTTTAAATTAATTAAATTAAAGTAATTAAACCCAGGAAATTGAAATTAACCTAATTAGATTGCAGGCACATTTCAGTAACAGTGGTGAGAGGTATCATATAAATTTTTCAATTTCAGCCTTGAGAACATGAATTCAGTTTATTGTTTCCTTCTTCCTTCCTTTCTTTCCTTTCTTCCTTTTTTCTTTTTTCTTTCTTTCCTTCTTTCTCTCTCTTTTTCTTCTTTCCTTTCTCTCTTCTTGCTTTTTTTTGTTTTTTGTTTTTTTGGAAGGGCAATTGGGGTTAAGTGACTTGCCCAAGGTCACATGGCTAGTAACTGTTAAGTGTCTGAGGCCAGATTTGAACTCAGGTCCTTCTGACTCCAGGGCTGGTGCTCTATTCACTGTGCCACCTAACTGCCCCTTCCTTTCTCTCTTCTCTCTTTTTTTTTTTTTGGAGGGGGGAAAACAAGGCAACTAGGGATAAGTGACTTGCCCAAGGTTACACAGCTAGTAAATGTGTCAAGTGTTGGAGGCAGAATTTGAACTCCGGTCCTCCTGACTCCAGGGCCAGTGCTCTATTCACTGTGCCACCTAGCTGCCCCTTTCTCTCTTTTTTTGAAAGAGACATAGGTAAATGTGAACTCTTAGTTAGGCTCAGTATCTAAATGCTGATTCTAAATTTGGTTTGAAAAGACCACAGTAAACATCATTTTGCCGTAAGACAGCCTTATATAGTGGAAAGAGCATTGGACTCTACATGAGTCAAGACACAAACATTGTTGCTCTAGCACCAGCTGCACCGCCTTGAGCAAGCCCCACGGTCTCTTGGAGCTTCTGTTTTCTCCTCTGTGAAATAAGGGTATTAGTGAAAGGTAGAATCATCCACAGCATGGATGGGCAAACTACTGCCCCTAGGCCAAATCCTGCGGGTGACCTATTTTCATACTGACCCATGATTTAAGGATGGTGTTTACATTTTCAGCTATAATCAAATTGATTTCAGAATATGAAAACCATTCTTAGTTTGTAGGCCGTACAATAAAAGGTGAGCGTTGGACTTGGTCCATAGGCAGTAGTCTGCCAGCCCCTGGTCCACAGGCCACAGGGCTGGGTTTTGAATCAGGAAATCCAATTTCAAATCCAAATCCAACCTCAAACTTGTGATGTGGCCGTGGCTGACTCCTTTTAACTTCACTGAGCTTCAGTTTCTTCCTCTGCAAAATTTTGTCAAGAGGAATCCAATGAGATAGTACATGTAATTCCCTTTTTACATTTTAAAGCACTATGTCATTATTGCTGTTTTTGCTTTCATTGTTTGCTTATTTTTATTATTTAGGTGACCACTAAGGTCCTTTCTGAATCTGAGATTCTGATTTTATGTCTAAAAAGAAATACTGGGGCAGCTAGGTGGCACAGTGAATAGAACGCTGGTGCTGGAGTCAGGAAGAACTGAGTTCAAATTCAACCTCAGACACTTGAACATACTTACTAGCTAGTGTGACCTTGGGCAAGTCACTTAACCCCAATTGCCCTGCCTTCCCCCTCCAAAAGGGGAAAGAAAGAAAGAAAGAAAGAAAGAAAGAAAGAAAGAAAGAAAGAAAGAAAGAAAGAAAGAAAGAAAGAAAGAAAGAAAGAAAGAAAGAAAGAAAGAAAGAAGGAAAAGAAATGCTGGCCTAGAAAACTGGAAATGCCCTCTCCCAATAAGAGACTGATAAGCTTTAGGCTCATCTTGTAATAATAACAATAATTATTTGTATAGTGCTTTAAGGTTTGCAAAGTGCTTTACAATTTTACTTCATTTTGCACCAGCTCTGAGAGAGAGGCACTCTTATTATCCCCATTTTACAGATGAGGAAAACAGAATGAATTGGCTTGCCCAGGGTCACAAAGCTAGCCTCTGAGGCCATATTCACACTCACAAAGGTGAATCTCTAATTCACTTCTCTTGCATTATTGTGTATTCTAGCTATTTGGGTAGGTCTCATTGCCCCACTAGACTGTATGCCCTTTGGGGATTTCGAATGGCACAGGAATAGCCAATAATAAGGGTTCGGTAACCTCTATGTCCTTGAATCATCACTACACCCCAAGTCTTGTTATTTCTGTTTTCACATCTCTCTTACATGACTCTTTCCACTCAAAGAGTCCCCACCACTACCCTCATGCAAGCATTAGTCTGAACTTTACCAATAGCCTGCTGCTTGGTCTTCCTGCCCCATTCCATCCTCCAATCAGCTTCAAAATCTTCCTCCTAAAGTGCAGATCTGTCCATGCCACAACCCCTACTCAATCAACTCGAGTGGCTCCCTATTACCTCCAGGATCTAATATAAAATTCTCTGTTTGCTTTTTAGAATCCTTCACCACCTGGGCCCTTCCTACCTTTCTAGTTTTCTTATACCTTACTCTCCTCCTTTGTGATCCAATGAAACTGGTCTCTTTACTGTTCGTCGCAAGGAAAACACACTCCATCTCCTGATTCTGTGCCTGATTCTCTCCTGATTTGAAGGCTGTCCCCCGTGCCTGGAATTCTCTGCCTCTTCCCTTCTGTCTCCTGGCTTCCCTGGTCTCCTTAAAGCATCAGCTCAAATCCCACCTACTGAAGGAAGTCTTTCTCAACCCAACCCCCCCGCCCCCCCCAAAAATCTCCTTATGCCACTAGTACCTTCCTACTGAAAGGTCCTTTCATTTATACTGCGTATATCTTAAATGTGTGTAGTTGTTTTCATGTTGTCTCCCTTCTCCCATTAGAACGGAAGTCCCTTGAGGAAGGGACCATGTTTCTGCCTTTCTTTTTAGTCCCCAGAGGTTAACATAGTTCCAGGCACACAGTAAGAGCTTAATAAATGCTTGTTGACAGATTCAGTACATGCACATGGATTGACTGATGTTTATGCCCTTGGAGACTGCTGGCTCTATTTTGTAATTCAAGAATTCTTAAGCATTCTCAGTGGGCAGAAAAATATGACACACCATAGCATCTCATCTCTTAGTTTCTACCCAACAATTAGTCTGACCTTTCCCTTGGAATTTCTACCCACTGACACTTCTGCTTAATTTGCTCTACAGATTGGTATGGAGATGGAGGGGGTGAAGAAATAAAGAATAGAGAAGCAAGAAGAATAAAGGCATTTGGTTTCTTTGACCATCAAAGGCAGAACTATATGCCTCACGGTAAATTTCAAGGCTATTCAAAATTAATCTCAAATTAGTAATAACTAATTCATAATTACTTAGTCTTTCTATAGCACCCACCCTCTATTCTCTTTGTTTAGCCTGGCTTAAGAAAGCATAACTCTTAGCACCCTTATTTTGCTAAGCTTTGAAGGCATCTCATGCACTTGCTCATTATGTCTTCACCCCACTCCAGCCCAGGTTTCTCCTCCACCAAATGAATCACTGCTACAATCAAATAGAAACCTATTGCTTTTTCCAGAGGGTTGTTCACAACTGGCAATTTTCCTCCCTGTGAAGGAATCTTATCTGGTGTGGAGTGTGTTCAGCAGTCATAAGGAAATCAAACATGCCAGGCTGCCTCCTAGCAAATTGTTCTTGAGAAGAACTTGGGGAGCAGAAGGAGGGTGAGGAGTAGGAGCCTGGCTAGTGAGAGATGAGATGGGTAGCAAGGAGAACCCAGGAAGAAGGAATGCAAGATTTATTTATGGTCCGCCCATTTCAAGATCATAGACTGAAAGCTGAAAGAGACCTCAGAGACCTACCGACCCTCTCATTTTACAGATGAAGAAACTGAGACCAGGGAAGTTAAGTAACTTGCCCAAAGTCAGTCAGAGGCAGGATTTGAATCTGTGTCCTTTTGACCCCAAAGCCATTGTTCTTTCCCCTGTAGCATGCTACCTCCATAGGGCCCCCAACATATGAGGTTCAGCTCAAATCTGACCTCATTTATTGCATATTTGTGCAAATGACATCTAGAAAGTAAGCATCTCCTGCAGACTAGGGCTGGGGAACAGAGAGGGAAAATAAGTCAAAACAGCAGGCCTCAGGCTTCTCAGGAAGAAAAGACATGATGTCTGAGTATCTGGAAGGATGTCACCTGGGCAAACATTCTGCTTGGCACCACATGACAGAAATAGGTCGAATAGTTGGAAGTTGCAAAGAAACAGCCAGACTAGATCCAAGGGAAAAACTTCCTAATAATCCCTAACAAAATAGAAAAGTCTGTCTTGGGATAGAGTGAATTCTATGCGACTAGAGAGCTTACATTACCACTTGGCGGGATAATTGTAGAGACATTCCTATTTGGTGATGGATTGCTCTCTGAGGTTTCTTAAAACCCTGAGGATTTTGTCAATAAATCAACAAGAATTTTATTAAATGCTGACTCTGTGCCAGGCATGCTGCTAAATGCTGGGAATACAAGTAGAAGCAAAAAAAGACAATCTCTGCCCTCAAGGAGTTTACATTCTAATGGGGAAGACCACACATATAAGAAAATTGGGAAGTGGGGAAGGGGAGGTGCTCCCACGGGGATGTGGTAGAGACAGAAACCCAGGAAGTCAGGAGTGGGGCCCAGAGAGGAATGTAGGAGTGAACATGGCTAGCCTGAGAGACAGCCTTTCCTTAAAAAGCAGGTTCCAAGAAGAAACAATCAATCAAGGAAAAGGGCCACGGGGTGGAGAGATCTTTCAGAATAACAAGGCTGATGTAGCATAGAGACCACTAACAAATGTCCACTCTTCCCTTCCTCTCCCTTCCTTTCCTCCTCCAATACATCTCTTTTGGGTGAAGTCTAGCCCAAGGATTGTTTTAAAATCCAGACTTCTCTCTCCACCCTTAGCTAGTAGTCTTGTGTTACCCCATGGTAAACCAAGAGCATAGTTGGCTTTGGAGTCAAAGGACCTACATTCAAATCCTGCCTCTGTTGGACGTTGGGCAAGTTATTTAATTTCTCCAGGCTTCAGTTTTCTTATCTGTAAAATGGGAGTGTTAGATTAAATGGTCTCTGCCAGTTTTCCATCTATGATTTTAAAATACGTGAACCACAAATAAATCTTGCAATCCTTCCTGACCTCCTTTTCTTTTTTTCTTTTGGAGGGGGAAGGCAAGGCAATTGAGGTTAAGTGATTTGCCCAAGGTCACAGAGCTAGCAAGTATGTCAAGTGTCTGAGGCTGGATTTGAACTCAGGTCCTCCTGACTCCAGTGCTGGTGCTCTATTTACTGGACCACCTAGCTGCCCCATGGCCTCCCTTTCTTAATCTGCAAACTGAACCTGCCCATACTGTATACATTCACATATTGTATTAAGAGTAGTAGATTTGGGAGCAGGTAGGTGGTACAGTGAATAGAGAACCAGTCCTGGAGTCAGGAGGACCTGAGTTCAAATCTAACCTCAGATACTTGACACGTTCTAGCTGTGTGACCTTGGGCAAGTCACTTAACCCCACTTGCCTTGCCTTTCCCTCTCAAAAAAAAAATAGATATAGAGTTCCAAGTCTGGATTCCAGCCTTGTTTCCTTCCATTCATGTGACTTTAAGAAAGTCATGTACCCTCTTTGGTCCTCAGATTTCTCACCTGTAAAGTTAAGGCATTGATAAAATGCTAAAATAAAATGAATCTTATAATTCCATGGTTCATCCCCCTAGGCAATAATTAGCTAGTCTGATAACCTAATTCATGCTAAGGTATTAATGGCTTAATTTGTTATACTGCCCACTCAATATATTTGCATTTTAAATGCTACATTAAAGCCTTAATTCAAAGAAGTGTGGAGTTATAAGCAAAGGAGGAAGACCTATGTAGGAGAAATTGGCAACCCGGCAGCCTTTCTTTGCTTCTCAAGCTCCACCATGAAGTTTGCTCTCTCTCCATAGGCCCAAATCTACAATACAGACAGGGTACAGCAGAATGTCTGCTGTGAGGAAAAAATTAAAACACAAACTACCTTGTAAGTAAGCTGGACCTCTTAATAGCGGCCAGCCCTATGCGGGAAAGAATCAGGGGGTCCTCAACAACCAGGGGGAGGGAAGAGTCCAGTTTCATAGGCCTCACTCAGAAGCTTTGGCCTTACATGCCATTTTTCAAGATGGTAATAAAGAGATGCTCATTCCCAACAGAGGAATACGGCTTTCTGCTTCCTTTTGCTAAGAAAATTGAGTTAATTATGGGGAAAAATCACTGGTTAGGAGAGTTCTGTCCTTAGTCAGCAAGCCAAGCTGCCACCAGGGAATCAGCATCCACACCCTTAGCTGGCCTGACCCAACCTGACCAGGCCTGGCCTCACCTAAGCTGCCTCACCTAATTCTGTCCTAATATCCCTAATTGTTAATACCCCACCCCTAATCCCCACAGCTAACAACCTCACTGTATAGTAACAAAAACAAAAAACAAAAATACAAAACCAGTTTGCTCTTTCACTTTGAGTAAGGACTGGCTGTAATATAATGCAATTTAAAAACACATGTAGAAATTTCACCCTCAACTGAACCCCAGGTGGCCACTTTCCTACTTGGCATTGAAATATATGATCAGACTAGTAGAGACACATGCTGGAAGAGAAGAGAATAATGGGTCACAGAGAACTAGAGTAGAGATGGCTGGATTTGGAGACAATACCTGAGTGACCTTGGGCAAGTCACTTAACCTCCATGAAACTCATTCTCTTTATTTGTACGAGGAAGTTGAACTAAGATGACCTAGCTCTAAAGCTATAACCAATAGAAAACACGCAGAATCTGCGGTCCCCAGACAGCAGAAAGCCATCATCCTTAGCTCCTTAGGATTCGCCCAAAGCATTTACTTGTAATAGAATACAGCATATTTTAAGTGATTCAGGTATTATCCCC
The DNA here is from genome assembly GCA_028646575.1 of Pseudocheirus occidentalis. Lineage (NCBI taxonomy): Eukaryota > Metazoa > Chordata > Mammalia > Diprotodontia > Pseudocheiridae > Pseudocheirus > Pseudocheirus occidentalis. Next base: position 124,933,667 of record CM053598.1, read on the forward strand.
ATTTTATAAGGGAGAAAACTGAGGTCCAGAGAGGCGTGAAGGAATAACGCTGTCTGGCTTAGGCTTTTTTTTTCTTGAAAGGGAGGTCCTGGCCCACCCGAGGAAGGGGCTGCAGGGGCAGAATGAACTTCTGAGGTAAGAAGGTAGCTGGTGAGTGGAGAGTCAGGAGGGGACCCCAGAGAAGAACATTCTTCATTCTTCTCCTGACCCAACCACCCCATTCCTGGATGACCTCATGCTGTCAAGAGAGCTACACTCAAGCTCACCTGGCCAAGCACTACCCCACGCCTTAGACTTGCCTTCTTCATCCTCACTCTCCAAATACACATCTATCCATTTCTCTTTCACTGTTTTTGTTCTATTAACATCAGAGGGAATCTGAAATATTAATTCATTCTAATACATTAGATGCATCTGAGGCAGCTTGAATAGAGAGAGAGCCTTTGAGTCAGGAAGACCTGAATTCAAGGCCTACCTTTGACATATGGTGGCTGTATGACCCTGGGTGAGTCCCTTAACTTTTCACTACTCCCAGGCAACTACTTTCATAGAGTTTGTTGTTCGTCCTTCATTTCTGAAGAGGACTGATGATATCGTAGAGTAATATTCTGACGTGGATGTGAATTGGATTTGAGTGAGGCAGAACTTTAGAAAGTTATCTGCTTCACTCTTTACTCCATAGGCATCAGAGTCCAGCTGAAAGACAAAAGTCAATGTGACTGTCAATGGCCCAGGATGTAGAGGGTGACCTTGGCCTTTCTAAACGAAGGTTGTTTCCCCAGGAAACACTCACAGCTCTAGAGATAGAAGGAACTTCAGAGACCATAGATGACAGCTCTCGCCTTTGAAAGTGGTGATTCTGCCAACGCCACACATGCAGTAAGTGCCAGGATTTGAACTGAGGGCCTCTGACTTCTCAAGCTCCAAATCAAGCTCTATTAACATGATATTTTGCTATCTTAATCAATTTTAATATTCTGGCCAAAATATCTGAAGCCAAAAGACAATGGCATGCTTTTGGAAATTGTATCCAAATGGAATTGGTGAATGAGTATGTTGGTGGAATTGGTTTGTCCTGAACACAAGAGCAGCAAGAGACCATTTCATAGGCATTTAGGAGGCAGATTCTGGAGTCAATGCATTGAAGTGGAAAGAATAAAGTGTTTGGAGTCAGAGCATCAGGGTTCAAATCCTGCCTCTGTCACTTACCACTTGTGTGACTTTGGGCAAGTTGCTCTCCCTGTTTGGGCCTCTGTTTCTTCGACTGTAAAATAAAGGGGTTGCACCAGATGACATCAGAAGCCCAGCTCTAGATCTATAATCCTACATATCATATTACTCCAAAATAAAAAGATAACAGAGAAAACATTAGCAATAACTGACCTCTATGCTAATTTATTCATCTCCATGAAATCATTATGAGGATAGTCTATGAACATTGATATCCTTAATGAAAATAAAAAGGAAGTACAAACTTTTCCAAAAGATTTTCTCTTAAAAAAAAATTATTCATATCTTTTGTTTTTACCTTGCCTAAATCTCCCTCTGCATCATTTCCCCTCCCTTTTCCCAGGAAGCCATTCCATTTATCAAAGTTTTTTTTTTGTTTTGTTTTTTAGAAAAAGAAAAAGAGGAAGAAAAGAAAAAAATATCAGTAAAACCAATCAATATATGGGGGGAAGAGAGGAATCTGACAATATATATAACGTTTCATAACTGTGGACACTCATTTTTACAAATGATTTTCTTCTTTTCAAATAGACTTGTATTTCACAGCAACCAAATCAACTATGGGTTGTAAAAAATACAAAGTCACATTATATTTAGGATTTTTAATTTTAACAAATCCTTTTGACTTAGGAAAACGCAGCACCCATAATTGTTTTCTTCCACGTATATCTTAAAGTCATACAAGATAGATATAACCATCGAGATAACTTTGTTTAATGATTCTCTGACTTGCTATAATTGGTAAGACATAAAAAATGATTCACTCATTAAGGTGCTCCTCAGGTACAATGTCCTGTGCAAAGTATGCATGGAAAAGAGACTCAGAAGTGGGCCAAAGATCCAGTGGAGACTGAGAGGACCTGTGCCTAGGAGTAGGTGCCCTGTGACTGCATCTTGGCAAGGAGTGATCATGGGCCTGAGGCTGTATATTGGGCAGGAAACTGGAACAAAAGCAAATAGTAGCTATGTGACTCTGACCCTGGAGCACGGTCTTGAACTGAGCTCTAAGAACAGTCTTAGGTCTGTAGCTGAATAACTGGGGCTCAGACCACAGAAGAGCCTGTATGTAGTTCTACTGCTCTAAACCAGCGGAGACTTGTAGCTGCCTGATGGTGAGTGGAGACAGTAGCAGTCTGCTGGACCTCCAGTTGAGGTAAGCCACAGTAGTATTGCCAAGACAAAAAACAGAATTAAAAGTTTGCAAGGTGCAGACCAGGGTGGCAGCAATCAGACTTCACCCTAGATCAGATAGCTTTGAGTGCTCTGGAAGCTTGCAGGTCCACAGGCTGAGGGCTCCTTGAGATCCTTGAAAAATACAGTGCTCAGAAAGTGGAGAAAGGAGCAATAGGACCCTATAATGTTGTAGGCCAAGACTTTCAGGGTCCTTGGCCACATTAACTCCCCAGTTCTACAAAGGTCATTAGGCAGATATGCAAGGAAAGTATAATCTTGTTGGGTGGATGCTCTCAATCTAAAGAAAGTCCTGAGTTAATTTGCAAGTCTTGATTGTAACACCCTGTTTGTGCCTCTGGACATGGTCCTAGGATAAAGAGCTTAACGAGCTTTGGGTTGGGGTAGAGAAAGATAGAGACCAAGGGTGGTTCCTTGCATTCTGCTAAGGGTATATAAACCTTGTATCTTCCATGTACCTCTGGCTCTGTATGAAATAGGTCTGCAATAAACAGACTATGGAATACAACGCTGTCTCTCTCCCTCTTTCTTATTCAACTAGAAGCTCTCTCTCTCTCTGTCTCTCTGTCTCTCTCTCTCTCTCTGTCTCTCTCTCTCTCTCTGTCTCTCTCTCTCTCTGTCTCTCTCTCTCTCTGTCTCTGTCTCTTTGTCTCTGTCTCTGTGTCTGTCTCTGTGTCTGTCTCTCTCTCTCTGTCTCTCTCTCTCTGTCTCTCT
>CM053598.1:124937301-124961062 GCA_028646575.1 Pseudocheirus occidentalis
TCTCTCTCTCTCTCTCTCTCTCTCTCTCTCTCTCTCTCTCTCTCTCTCTCTCTCTCTCTCTCTCTCTTTGTCCCTTTATTTCACTCAGCTGGTAGCTAGGCCCAGACTTGCTAGCCTCAGCACTATAATGCAATATACTTATTACAGAAGTGTACAGAACCTGCAAGGCTTGAGATAAGTGTGTGTATGTGTATGTGCATGCACATGCGCATGAACATATGTGTATGTGTATATATGTATATGCATGTGTGTATATATGTGTATGTGTAGCTGCACATCAACTGTATGTATATGTGTGTGCATGTATGTGTGCATGTGTACACACATGTGTCTTGTATAGATATGCACTGTGGGTATGTGCATGTGAATGTGTATGTGTATTATGCGTGTATGAGTTGCATGTATATGTAGGGCTATGGTGTGTGTATATGTATATGCATATGGGTGTATGTGTCTATATCTACAGGTGGGCATGCATGTGAATATTTATACGCATGTATGCATGCATACATGTGTATGTGTTCGTTGTGCGTGTGTGCACGCATGTGTGGGTGTGCGTATATGTATATGTGTGCGTATATCAAGGGAATTAGTGAAAAGAAATGCAAGGGAAGGTAGCCTAACCATACCAGATCTTAAATTGTATTATAAAGCAGCAATCATGCAAACTACTTAGTACCGGCTAAGAAACAGAGTGGTGGATCAGTGGAATAGACTGGGTACATGAGACACAGCAGTCAATGACTATAGTAATCTACTGTTTGATAAACCCAAAGACTCCAGCTTCTGGGATAAGAACTATTTGATAAAAAAAAAAAAAGCTGGGAAAACTGGAAGAAAGTATGGTAGAAATTAGACATAGAATAACTTCTTACATCATATACCAAAATAAAATCAAAATGGGTTCACAATTTAGATATAAAGGCTGATACTATAAATAAACTTGGCTTTTTTTCCCATTGCTTCTAATTTTTCTTTACATCATGACTAATGTGAAAATATGTTTAATATTAATACGAAAACCATTCTTAGAAGGAAACATGTTTTTCTAAACACTCTCATCAATAGAAGAAAGAACAAATTAAGAAATTAAGCATATAACTAAAAAAACCCTAGAGAACCAAAAATAATAATTTTAACTCAATTAAATATCAAAATAGAAATTTTGACTATCAAAAAAGAGGTTAATAAAATTGAAAGCAGAATGAATTAATAAGTAAAATAAGGAACTTTTAAAATACAAGACAATACATTAAACCATTTTTAAAAGATGAAAACCAAATTATCAATATCCAAAATGAAAAAGGAGAATTTCAAACAAATGAAACAGAATGTATAGGGCTAATAATCAACATGAGAAAAAGCAAAGAGGTGATCTGAACCTGTGATTGGTGTAGGGAACTCCCAGACAAGAACCACGCTACCCTATTTGTAATGAAGAGTCTGGACAAGTCATTTAATCTCCCAGTGTCCCCAGGGATAAGTTGTAGATACTGATTGATATTGTTAGAGGAGTTCCTTACTAGGACTTCCTTATGCCCATGTACTAATGAAAATACAAATCCAGTAAAAATAAATATACACATATAATATATGTGTGTATAAATGTATACACATTTTGGATTGTCATTGAACAATGAGTTGGAACTTTGGGAATTTGCATGGCACTTTCCATGTCACAAAAGCATACCTTGGTGGATATCTCTCTTCTCCCAGTAATGCTGTATGTCTGTGAATCTTGGAATCCTGTGTCCTCCCAAGAACCAAAATCCATCAGTGGCCCAAAGGGCAATGGAAAAGATGTTGAGTGTGTATAGCATGTTATCAATGATGATAAGCATATGAGAAATAATTTAAGATATATCTTCAAGGACATGTTCAAACATATGTTTAAAGAGAAAAGAAGGTGTCCCATCGTCTTGAGACTGATGAATAGCACAGTGGGCAGATAGCATACTGTAAGACTTAAATGGAAGTATATGGACAATAACCACATGTCATAATAAGACCTGGATGAGTTGCTTAAGTGCTTATACTAATGAAATCAGAGATGCACTGAAAAATCATAGCAAGGTATTATTACTACTAATAGTTTTTTTGAAGTTCACCCTTGTATTTAGATTAGAAAAATTAGTTTAGATAAAGCATTTATTGGGCACTGTGCTTAGTCTGCCAATTAAAATGCAAATAAGAAAAGAGTCTCTGCCCTCAAGGAGTTTACATTTTAATGTCAAAAGACAATACATAAAAGGGAACTGACAGAGGTGTGTGTAGGGGGGGAAGTGAAGGTGTAAAAATCAAGAGAATCCAAACCAGAGCCAGTTTCCAAATGAGCAAGTGAGCACTGCTGGCTAAGAACTTCTTCTTATGGAGGTGCTGGGCAAGAACTCGCTGATGCAGGAGGCGGAAGAAGGGAAGCCGCAAGGGTGGAGGCATCTCCAGCTGGGGAAGACAGATGGGGTGGAGGTGTAGAAGTCTGGGAACTCAGAAACTGAGCCCAGTTAGAAGTAAGCGTTTTAGAATTAGAAGTAAGAATGATTTACATTTTGAAAGAGACTGTTCTCTCTTCCAAAAGAATGAAATTCTAATAATGAGAATTTCAGGCATCAACAGTTGGTCAGTAGGGGGGAGATACTTGGATGTCTCTCAAAACGCTTCAAATCATACCATATGGGTAGCTTTATAACCTGCCTTTGTAACAAGATTTTGTTTGTTGTTGGTCAGTCATTCCATTGTGTCTGACTCTTTGTGACCCCATGGATCGCAGCACATGGGACCCTTCTATCTTTCTATATCTCCAGAAGTCTATCCAAGCTCATGCTCTTTGCTTCCACACTATCTATCCATCTTATCCTCTGCCATATCCTTTTCCTTTTGTCTTCAATCCTTCCCAATATCAGGGAGGGTCTTCTCATGATGTGACCAAAGTATTTAAGTTTCAGGTTCAGTATTCGATTTTCCTTGTTCTAAGTTGATCTCCTTGACATCCAAGGGACTCTCAAAAGTCTTCTCCAGCCCCACAAATCAAAAGTGTCAATTTTGTGGTACTTATCTTTCCTTATAGTCCAGCTCTCACAGCCATACATTGTTGCTGGAAAAATCATAGCTTTGACTATAAGGACCTTGTTGACCAGGTGATGAATCTGCTTTTTAGTATGCTGTCCAGATTTGCCATAGCTTTCCTTCCAAGGAGCAAGTGTCTTTTAATTTTGTGGCTGTAGTCACCATCTGTAGGTGTCTTTGAGCCCAAGAATATTAAATCTGACACTGCTTCCATTTCTTGTCCTTTTATTTGCCAGGAAGTGAGGGGACTATTTGCCAAGAACTTTCAATGTTAAACTTCAGGCCAGCTTGTACACTCTCTTTTTTATCTTCATCAAGAAGCTTCTTAATTTCTCTTTACTTTCTGCCATCAGAGTGGTATCATCTGCATATCTGAGATTGTTGATATTTCTCTCAGCAACCTTAGTTCCGGCTTTTGATTCATTCAGCCTGGCATTTCACATGATGTACTCTGAATATAAATTAAATGAATAAGGTGAAAATATACAGCTTTGTCATACTCCTTTCCTAATCTTAAACCAATCAGTTATTCCATGTTTGGTTCTAACTGTTACTTCTAGACCTGCATACAAGTTCCTCAAGAGACAAGTAAGACGATCTGGTACTCCTATCTCTTTGAGAACTTGCCACATTTTGTTGTAATCCACACAGACAAAAGTCTTAGTGCAGTCAGTGAAGCAGAAAAAGATGTTTCTCTGGAACTCCCTGGCTTTCTCTATAATACAGCAAATATTGGCAATTTGGTCTCTAGTTCTTCTGTCTCTTCAAAAACCAGCCTGCACTTCTAGTCACTTCACACATTGTTGAAGCCTATCCTGCAAAATCTTAAACATAGCCTTGCTAGTATGTGAAATGAGCACAATTATTTGGTAATTTGAATATTCTTTGGCATTGCCTTTCTTTAGGATTAAGGTTTAAACTGATCTTTTCCAATCCAGTGACCTCTGTTGTGTTTTCCAAATTTGCTGATCTATCAAGTGCAGTTGTTAACACAATCATCTTTTAGGGTTTTTGAATGACTCAGCTGGAATTCCATCACCTCTACTAGTCTTGTTAACAGTGCTTGTTAAGGCCCACTTTACTTCATTCTCCAGGAAGCATATACAGTAAAATAAACACGGCCAGAGATCCTTGATGTGGTGGAGATAGGGAAGGGTTATAGAACTGAACCTAAACTCTACAGAAACTTCTTGGCAAATCAGCTTGGGTCTTCTACCTGTTTTGGAGAATGAAGCAAGGCATCTCGCTCCTCCTGAGGTGAAGTACTAGGCAAATAGCTGAAAGTTCAATTTGTTGAAATGAACTAAAGTGAGTCAAGTCATCCTGCCAGGCTTCAGTGACTCAAACAAAGCCAAGGTTCTGAGTTTGTTCTCCTGTCCAAGTTCTATGGAATATTTTGCTTTGGTGCCCCACAACCAAAAGAGTTGACCCCAGAAGTCAGTGGCTCCATGAATCTATATAAGGGATGTTCCAGAGCTTGTGATTTGGCTGTCAGAATCTTTGAGAATGCAGAGTCAACCTTCAATCCATCATGGGGACCAAGTGTAGGACTTTAGTAGATGAATAGATATGAAAGCATTTTGGAAAAGTTCTAAGGGCTCTCTAAGCATAAAACAGGAAAACTAGATGGTGGTAATGGATAGAGTGCTGAACCTGGAGTCAGGAAGACTCATCTTCATGAATTCAAATCTGGCCAGAGACCTTACTAGCTGTGACACCCTAAGCAAGTCACTTAACCCTTTTTTCCTCAGTTTCCTCATCTGTAAAATGAGCTTTAGAAGGAAATGACAAACCACTCCAGTATCTTTGCCAAGAAAACTCCAAATGGGGTCACAGAGAGTCAGACATAATTGTAATGACTTGGTGACAAAGTGTTGTCACTATGACTTATTATTGCACTATACATAAAGCAATCAATCACTCAACGTTTACTAGGTGGGAAGGTACTGTGAGGCCACAAGAATACAAAGTTCATAAGTCATATCACATACTTGAAGCTGGACAGACCTTTGGAGTCATCTAATCTAAACTCCTTATTTTACAGGGAAAGAGCCAGACAGGTAGTAGGACCATAGTATCATATATTGAGGGTATGTAGGCCATCCCCTTCACTTTACAGGTGAAGAACCTGGAATCCAAAGACTTGTGACTTGCCCAAGGTCACAGAAGTGGTAGTTAATATTATATATTATATATTATGTAAGTACATATAATATATATCATAACTATATACAATTATATAATATATTATGTCTACTATATATACATATAATTATATAACATATTTATATATATATATATATATATATATATATATATATATATATACAAATATAATTATATAAACAAATTAGGGGAATCAGATGTTCCCCTGATTTACATCTATATACCACAACTTGTTAAGTTATTTTCCAATTGATGAGTATCCCCTCAGTTTCCAGTTCTTGGCTACCACAAAAAACATAAGTAACAAGAAAGCTAGCATGTGATAGTTGCCAAGTGAGTGTGGCACAAACACAATGTGGTATAAGAGAACTGAAGGGTCAACTATCTCTTTCTTTTTTCCTTCCCTCTTTCCTTCCTTCCTTCCTTCTCTCCCTCCTTCCTTCTTCCCTCCTTCCCTCCCTCCCTTCCTTCCTTCCTTCCTTCCTTCCTTCCTTCCTTCCTTCCTTCCTTCCTTTCAGCAATTAGGGTTAAGTGACTCGCCCAGGGTCACATAGCTAGAAAGTGTCTGAGACTAGATTAGAACTGAGATCTTCCTGACTCTAGCCTCCTACTCTCTGCACTGTGTTACCTACAAGCCCTGGGGTTAGCAATCACTGAAAGGTGTGATATTGAGGAAAGATTTTGTAAAGGGAAAACTGAACTCTATTTCACTGTGCCAGGCTATCAATTCTTCTGGGACAGGAGGTCTTTCAAAGTAGACTATTAGTTTGTTACAAACCCTCAGCTCAGGAAGAAGGATGAGAAAGGATAGCAGAAGAGATGATCAATGAAAATGCCAGGCTCCATTTCCTGGTAGCCACCACCACCCCAGACAAAGGAAAAGACTTGAATTCAGCATTTTAGGGGGAGGTACTATAATGTAGCAGAAAGAATTATTGGATCTGAGATAGAGAATATTATGAAATACAAAATGGATAATTTTTATCACATTTAATTTAAAAGTTTTTGCACAAACAAAGCCAATGCAACCAAGATTAGGAGGGAAGCAGAAAACTGGAAAAGAATTTTTGCAACTAGTATCTCTGGTAATGGCCTCATTTCTAAAATATATAGAGAACTGAGTCAAATTTATAAGAATACAAGTCATTCCCCAATTGATAAATGGTCAAAGGATATAAACAGGCAGTTTTCAGAGGAAGAAATTAAAACTATAGTCATATGAAAAAATATTCTAAATCACTTTTGACTAGAGAGATGCAAATGAAAACAACTCTGAAGTACCATATCACACCTATCGGATTGGCTAACATGACAAAGGAGGAAAATGATTCATCATTGGTGGAGTTGTGAATTGATCCAATCATTCTGGAGAGCAATTTGGAAATAAGTCCAAAGACCTATAAAAATGTGCATACCCTTTGACCCAACAATATTACTTCTAGGTCTATATCCTAAAGAGGTCATAAAAATGGGAAAAGGACCCACTATATAAAAATATTTATAGCAACTCTTTTTTTTGTGGTGGACAAGAACTGGAAATTGAGGGGATACTCAACAATTGGAAAATGGCTGAACAAGTTGTGGTATATAAATGTAATGGAATAGTGTTGTGTCATAAGAAATGATGAACAGGCAGATGTTAGAAAAACCTAGAAAGACTTATATGAACTGATGCTAAGTGAAATGAGCAGAACCAAGAGAAAACTTGTAATAGTAACAGCCACAGTGTGTGATGACTCTGATAGACTTAGACCTTCTCAGCAATGCAAGGAACTAAAACAATTCCAAAAGACTCATGATGAAAATACCATCCACGTGCAGAGAAAGAAATACAGAGTCTGAATGGAGATCAAAACAGGGTATTTTCTTTTTTTTGTTTTGTTTTGTTTTATGTTTTCCTTTCTCATGATTATTTCCATTCATTTTAATTCTTCTGTGAAAAGATATTTAATAGGAATGTATATGTAGAGCCTATGTGGAATTGCATGCTGTCTTGGGGAGGGGGAAGGAAGGGAGGGGGAGAAAATTAAAAACTTATGGAAGTGAATGTTGAAAACTAAAAATATATAAACTAATAAAAAAAATTTTAAGAATTGTTGGATCCGAAGGGAGAATATCTGAATTTGAAGCCCCGACGCTGCTACTTCAGACCCAGGTGACCTTGAAGAAGCAGTTTGATATAATAGAAGGGATATTGGGTCAGGAGTCAGAAGAGCAGAGTTCAAATTTCATTTGTGATGCTTACTACCTAAGCAGGCTTTGGGTAATTCACTAAAGTTTGTTGGACCTCAGACTAGTCAATTGAAAATGGGATGGTTGGCCTAAAATAGCGTCTAAAGTTCCTTCTTGGGATACCTAGGTGGCACAGTGGATAGAGCACTGTTACTAGAGTCAGGAAGACACATCTTCCTGAGTTCAAATCTAACCTCGGACACTAAGTAGCTATGTGACCCTGAGCAAGTCACTGAATCCTGTCTGCCTCCGTTTCCTCATGTGTAAAATGAGCTGGCTAAGGAAATGGTAAACCACTCCAGTATCTCCGCCAAGAAAACCCCAAAAGTGGGGACATGAAGAGTCTTACATGACTGAAAAACAACTAAATAGCAACAAGGTTCTTTCTGGCTCTAGATACATGATCCTAAAAGTCACCTCCCCAATTTGGAATTCTGGTTCAAGAAAAAAAAACTTTCCGAGGATATATTTTCTTAATGTCCCTTTTGGCTCTGAAGTCCACGTTCCTATTCATGGAGAAGAGGCAGAGGAGAGAAGGCCAAGAGACTTCAAGAAAGACATAACGAGTGTGGGATGTTCCAGGAAACAGCTTGGAAAAGGAAAAAAAAAAAGTGGGGAGGGGGAGGAGTGGGGAAGAGAACCATAACATCAATAGCATGTGTTTCCCCAAGCCCCAAACTGAAGCTTCCCCCATGCAAATCTCATTTATTTTGACTGTTGAGGCTTTCTCTATTGTTGCTTGATAAGTAGATTAAGGTTTTGATGCATAAAAAAATTTCACCAAATGTGATCTGATTATGCTCTAAGAGAGTGAATAGTCACAACGGATTTTCTAAATGAGGCCTGCTCAGAGATGAAGGGACTTTGGAACATGAGCCAAATAGTTCATGGGCACTTGAGTGCCACTGAGTCTGGGAGCAGCTGATGAGCTCCTACCATGGCCTAGTCCAAGTTCTTCAAGAGAGAGCCTGGCAGCTTCAACTTGGGAGAGCAAGGAGGGGATCTGCCCATTCACAGAGCATGAAATCAGCAACATTCATTCCAAATGAATTTGGAGACTGGAGACGAGAACAAAGACGCCATATTTTGTATTTACACGGCATGCTATATTGCTCAAAGAAAATGTCTATTCTCCAACGTGACCCTCACAACAAAGTGGTGAGGTTAGCATCCCCTCCTCCCCTATTTGATAGGCAAGGAAGTTTAAGCAATGATAAGTCCAGTAAATGGTCTGAGGTCATACAAGCAATTAACCTTAGAATAAGGACTTTGATTTTTCAACTGGAAGAAAACTTGGAGATCACAGATTTAGAAATGGAAGAGACCTTTGAGATCATCTGGTCCAACTTCCCATTTTACAAATAAGGAAACTGAGTCCCAAAAAGGTAAAATGACTTGCCCAGAGTTACTGAGAGTCAAAATTTCAACCCTATTCCTATACTCTAATTATTTTAGCTCTTTACTTTACAGATGAAGAAACTGAGGCTCAGGGAATCAAACTAGGCAATGGCAGAAGCTGAACTAGAATTTGGGTTTCCTAATTCCCAATCTTTTTCTCTTTCTGCTCCATGATGTTGTCCCCCTAAATAAAAACCACCTCTACTTTTTTTTATTATCTTTTTCTGTTTTAAGTCAACTACAGAATTGATTTCCTATTTAGCTGTCACTGCTACATGTTAACACAGTGCTGTCCCTCCTTCCTTCCCTCCCTACCTCAACCAATGTTTTTGCACCATCAATATGCCCTGACCCCACCCCAATACCCGGCAGCTGCTTTTCCAGCAGTTAATGAAACACATGACATGCCCCTAATCAATGACTGAGGGCCATTTCATGCTGGTTTCCTCCCTCCCTGCTCCAGATGTTGTTTCCAAGGCCCTTGTGGAAAATGAGATTGGGCACTCTTCAGGGTGCACAGAAGGGAAAAAGTGGGCTTGCTTGATTAGGTGCCAAGGCTGATGTCACTGAGTTAAGAAAGCATGGCTTTCATGCACATTCCAGTTATGCCTCAGTTCCTGCTCACTCAAGCTTCCCCAAAGGAGCATTTCCACCAGATAAGAAAGTACTGTAAATAGGAAGTGTGTGTGTGTATGGGGAGAAGGGGTGTAATCAGAGAAGAAGAGTTGGAATGTGTGTACAAAACCACCAGTTTTGCTTCAGGCTTTTGTAATAAACATAAGGAATGAAAAGCACACACTTGCATATTCCTCTTTTAAAGGGATAGTGGAGTTCTTAGCCCATGAAGACTTTCAGTCTCTATTCTCCCTTGGTCTGTAGGATCAGCCTGGTCTAGTGGAAAGGACAGTAGGCAAGGGATCACATAACCTGGGTTTGAATCCCACTTCTAGAGAAACAGAGATGAGGATGGCAGACCTAGGTAAGATGGAACAAAGAGGTGTCCGAGGGACAAGGCATTTGGCCTCTTGATCATGGGTAGGAGCTGAGGGAGGTCAACTAGATGATTTTATATAATGGAAGTATTTGTTCAGGACTTGAGATTGTAGCTTTCAATGGATGGTGATGGGCGTGTCTCTTGGACCGGAGTTGTATGAGCCATCTAAATGAGGCATCAGTGTGTACTGCTATAGAGGCTGTTCCTCTGATGTTTCCATGATCCCCAAGTGCCACAACTAGGCGGCCTAGTAAATAGATCACTAGACCTGGAGTCAAAAAGATCTGAGTTCAAATATGACCTTAGACACTTCCTAGCTGTGTGACTCTAGACAAGGCACTTAATCTGTCTGCCTTCGGTTCCTCACCTGTAAAATGGGGGTAATAATAGTGCCTATCTTCCAGGGTTGTTGCGAGGATCAAGTGAGGTAACATTTGTAAAATGCTTAGCACAGTGCCTATCACAGAATAAATAATAAATACTCCTTTCCCTTCCTCCCCCTATTCCCACAATCCCTTTCTCCCCTCCATGCAGACCCTAGTCCAGCTGGATTGGTCTAACTTTGCTTCAAACATTTTTTCATTCACTGGCCTATGCCCTTATTCACTCTTCATTTTCCAGATAAGCCATGGTCTAGAGGGATACGTGAGGTATTCAGTGTTATACAGGTGATATTAGTAAAGTTGTCATTTGAACCAGGTCTAGCTCTAAAACCATTGATCACTGTCCTATAAGGGTACAGTGGGAAAAGCTCTGTCTCTGGAGTCCGAGGGCCCACATTTAAAGTCCACTTCTGACATTTACTGCTTCTATGATCTTAGGCAAGCTGCTTGATCTTTCTGGGTCTCGGTTCCCTCATCTCTAAAATGAGAGGGTTTGATCAGATGACTTCTGAAATTCCTTCCAGTTCATAAAATGACACACTTGAATGTAGAAATGGAAGATGAAATTGGATAGGGAAATGGGGGTTATAATGTGGAAGGCTTTGAAAACCTGCCTAAAGAGGTTTGTATTTCTGTTGGACCAAGGTGGCAGAAAGAAAGAGCAAAGGAGGGAAGAATGGCTGAGACATATGTGCATCCTAGCATTAGGGTCAGTATCTGTTGGTCTCTGAAAAAAATGAAGTGTCAAGGGTATGGATATGCTTTGGGGGAGGGTGCCTGGTTACCTGTGGTCTAGGTTTTCTAGCTGAGGAGCTAGTGAACTTCTTGTTGACATCACCTACCATGAAAAGCCAAGCCCCCAAGCTGAAAGGCAGGGAGGGTGGGAAGGTAATGATGCCTCCAAGATGCCTTGTTTGTGGGGAAGCTACTAACCCCCATTTTCAAAACACTCTGACATTCTTACACCTCTGAGGGATTCTATTAGGCACTTTTTGTATGCAAATGAATCCCCAGAGCCATAGAATGTTAGAGCTGGAAGGAACTTTAAGATAATAAAGTCCAATCACTGCACTATGCAGACGAAGTCACAGAGGCACAGAGCAGGGAAGTTACTTGCCCAAAGTCATAGCACTAGTAGGTAAAAGAGGCCATTCTCTGCTTCATTTCTTACCTAGCCTTAATCACTGAATAGGTGTTGCTTCAGACATACTGAGACCTGGGAAAGACCTTAGCTTAAAAAGACCAGAATCTCCTACTGCATCCAAAGCCATCTCCAATCATTCTGATTTATATCTGACCACTAGACCCAGATGGCTCTGGAGGAGAAAGTGAGGCTGGTGACTGAACAGTCTTGCCTCACTTAAATCCAATTCCCTTGCAAGTCGTGATATCACCTTCCTGATGTCATGATCCTCTTCAAGAACGAAGGACAAACAACAACAGTTAGTGACCAAACTCTAACTCAGCATTTTGGTACATATCTAAGGGCTGTCCCTCAACAGTCATTTCCATAGGAGGCTTAGCCAATCAGTTCATCTATAATCACTAAGACACATCTTCTAGTGCAGCGGGGTCAAACGCAAAGAGAAACAAGGGCCACCAAACCATGCATAAGGGAACCCAGCAGGCTGCATGTTGACTTAGAAAATCACATGTGAATAATTATCTGTGTTCTCTTATTATTACCAGGGCAGCTGGGTGGTGTAGTGGAAAGAGCTGTAGGTCTGGAGTCAGGAAGATCTGAGTTCAGGTCTGACCTCAGATACTTACTAGTTGTCAAGGCATTTAACCTTTTCTTGTCTCAGTTGCCTCATCTATGAAAAGGGGATAATAATAATAGCTCCCTCCCAGGGTTGTGAGAATCAAATGAAGTAATATTTGGAAAGCCCTTAGCACAGTGTCTGGTTGTATACTGAACACTGTATAAATGTTAGCAATTATTATTAGCACATTGTTACTGTTTAGTTGTTCTCCAGTCATGTCTGACTCTTTGTAACCCCCAGCTGGGATTTTCTTGGCAAAGATAGTAGACTGGTTTGCCATTTCCTTCTCCAGTTCATTTGACAGACTAAGGCAAACAGGGTTAAGTGACTTGTCCAGGGTCACACAGTAAGTAAATGTCTGATGCCAAATTTGAACTCAAGAAGAGGAGTCTTGAGTCTGTCTGACTCCAAGCCCAGAGCTTGTCTACTACACTAACTAGCCACCCATTGTTATATTATAATTATATAATTATTTTATTAATTAGATGCTATGTTATCTATTACTGTGTTACTATGTATTATAATATTCAAAATTTTAATTTATCTTGTTAAATATTTCCCAATTACATTTTAATATGCTTCCACAATCCTACTGCAATTGGGTCTGTGGGCTGTGTGTTTGACAAGTCTCTAATAGACCTAAGGGATATGCCCATACCATCCCTAAAAGTTATCATCTAAGGTCTTGAACAAAGAATCTCCCATAATCTAAACTCAATGAAGCTGAACAGGAATCAATCAATTTAACCAATAAGCATTTATTAAATGTCTACTCTACGCTATGCATTGTGCTATTATTAAGTACCTACTACATGTCAGATATGTACTATGCTAGGTAAAGAGGTGGCATAAATACAAAGAATGAAATGATGCCTACTCTCATATTCTGACCAAACAGACAACTAGTGCAATGTGTGTGTGTGCATGCGTGTGTGTGTGTGTGTGTGTGTGTATAATTGTCAAGAAAATAATATTAACAAATTTAGAGTAGCAAGATTGCTGGGGAGGAAAAGCATTGGGGACATCAGGAAAGGTTTGAACTGGTCTTTGAAGGAAGAGAGGGATGTTGTGAGGCAGATGTGAGCCACGGAGAATGGCCAGATGGGAGATGGAACACTGTGGGTGAACAAGTGAAGAACGTTGTCATTTTGGTTTTTGGGGTGTGTGTGTGTGTGTGTGTGTGTGTGTGTGTGTGTGTGTGTGTGTGGTGTTTTCATTCTTTTTGTTGTTCCTCCTTTGCTTTCTTTTTCTTTTCTTTTTTCTCATTTTTCTTCCTCCCCTCCCCAAAATGGGGAGCAATCTGATATAGGTTATACATGTGTAATCATGTTAAACATAATTCCACATTAGTCATGCTGTGAAAGAAGAAACAGAGCAAAAGGGGAAACCACAAGAACAACAAAAAATGTGAAAATAGTATGTATGCCTCCATCTGCATTCAGACTCAATGGTTCTTTCTCTGCATGTGGATAGCATTTTCCATCATGAGACTTTGGGAGTTGTCTTGGATCCTTGTGTGCTGAGAAGAGCTAAGTCTATCATAGTTGATCATTGAACAGTGTTGCTGTTACTGTGTGTAATGTTCTCCTGGTTCTGCTTACTTCACCCAGCATCAGTTCAGAACATTGTCTTTTTGGCTAAAATGCCAAGAGCTTGAGAAGGAGTAGTGTTCAATGAGATTGGGATGAGAAGTTTCGCCCAGGATCTGAAGTGCTTTAAAAACAATTGCTCTAGAAGCAATAGGGAGCCACCAAAGGTACCTCTACCAAAGGTAGAGGAATGGCACGGTCAGTCTTATGCTTAAGAAAAATCACTTTGGCAGATGTGGAAGGATTGGAATCAGATGAGACTGGAGACAAGAAAATCAATTAGGAGCCCTTTGGAATAGTCCTGAAGAGGGGGGATGAGGGTTTAACCTAGAGTAGTAGCCATGTGGCTATCTCCTAACACCTACTAATAAGATTCCTCCCTAAGGATGAGAACTGAGTCTCATGCCTCTCTGCTTCTTACCTAACAGAAACAAATGAGGAATAATTTTGAATTATTAAATTAAACCAGAATTATCTGCTTGCATGAAATGAATCTTCCTCTGGATCTGTGGACTTTCTCTCTCCTGAAAGATTTCCATTTAATAGTCTATAAACTACTGTCAGTAGGAGGTGGGGGGGGGGGGAGAAGCATAATTTCCCTAATAACTGATTGCAATGGGTTTGGACTTTAGGCTTTCCAAAAATACACCTGGCATCCAGTATAAATGAAGTCACCTCTTACACTGGAGTTTTCAAAAGGGTGGATAAGTGAAACTAAGACCATCTCTCCAGTCATAGGCCGCTGGAACAGGTGGTTGGCATCAGCCCCCCAATAGAGGCTTGTGCGCCACAAACTCCTTGCACATTCCTTTTGTACATATTCTTTTTTAATGCCCCAGTGAAAGGATTTGCAAACCACATTTATATAAATAAAGAAACAGGGGTAAGCCTGGGCAGCGCTTACCTGCATTATGCAAGTGCTCCCTGCTAACGATGGCTATTGATTGTCTGAGAGATTATAAAGAGCTGATCTGAGAAAACAATGGGAGCTTTCTCATTTACAAATGATTGCGCTAGATTGGTGCTTCACCAAGGGAGGCCTATTCCCAAACCACTGCTCTTCTCCCCCTGCCTTTATTTTTAGTTTATGGGATTTAGCATAAAAGAGTGCTGACCAAGCTGAAATCTCAAAAATTTGCCATCGACAGCTAGCTCGTCATGTGCCGTATTTTTGACTTGCAAATACCTTCCAAGGATAGAAGGAGTGTATTTATTAAACCCAGTGAGTGCTGGATCTTTATTTAGCTCCTTCTGCTGCTGCGCTGTATAATTCATGAAATTGCCTTATAAAGTTAGGGAGGGATGAAAATGTTGACCAGCCCATGAACCCAAGCTGACACTTTAATTATTTTAAAAGGAAAAGTGAGCAAAGTGAAACCTGACCAGTCGGTCGGTCCGCTCTGGGGAGACCAACGAGGTGAGGCTCCCTATGGCTAGGTGGGGAGGGAGGAGGGGGATTCGAAGCAACTACAGAGTGTTGGGTTTAGTAAAAGTGAAACTGTCATGTCGGTCCCATGCTTAGGCACAGGCGGCAACCCCAGGCAACCCCAGTGACTGACTGAAGGCGCTGGGAACAGAAAACTCCACCTTCCTTCCCAATGGGGCTGAGATTAAAATATATGCGGCTCAGCTTGCTAGACTTGATAGCAAGTTTTTAATTGGAAACTGGTTCTTAACTTCTGTGACTGCTTTGGTTGAGCACAGAGCCTTCCATATCTGAAAGAATCAATGAAGACAAAGCATGACGTCAAGGAAAGGGCCCTGGATTTGGAGTAAGGGGACCTGGTTCCCATCGTGTCTCTGCTTCATACTACTTATAGAGGAAAGCACGTAGGATTTGAAATCAGGAAGGACTGGCTTTAAATCCTGCCTCAGACACTTAATAGCTGTGTTACCCGCCCAAGTGGCTTAGTTTCTCTAGCCTCCAGTTTCCTCATCTGTAAAATGGGACTACTACTAACTGTGGTAACCACATTAGAGGGCTGTGTTGGAGTTCATATGAAATCTTACATGTAAGGTATCGTGCAAAATTCAAGGTACTCTAGAGATGGAATTATTATTGTCTGTGTGACTTTGAACAAGTATTTTTTTTCACTCTGAGTCTTACTTTCCTTTTTTTTTTTTTTTTTTGCTTTTTGGAAGACATTTGGGATTAAGTGCCTTGCCCAAAGTCACACGTCTAGTAAGTGTGTCAAGTGTCTGAGGGCAGATTTGAATTCAGGTCCTCCTGACTCCAGGGCCTGTGCTCTACCCACTGCACCACTTAGCTGCCCCTAAGCCTTACTTTCCTAACTTATAAAAATGAAGAGATGGACTAGATCAGGGGTGTGGAACGTGGGGCTTGAGGTCACATGTAGCCCTCTAGGTCCTAAAGTGCAGCCCTTTGATTGAATCCAAACCTAAGAAAAATCCTGCTATTAAAAGGATTTGTTCTGTAAAACTTGGACTCAGTCAAAAGGCTGCACCCGAGGACCTAGAAGGCCACATGTGGCCTCGAGGCTGCCAGTTCCCCATCCCTGGGCTAGATCATCTCTCACCCAGCTCCAAGTCCTAGAATCCTGCTAATTAATTAATTAGTTAATAACTAAGCAAGCTACCCTCTCAGGTGTCGACGCAGTACATCCTCATTCACCACTTCTCCCTTCCATCTCCTGTTCTTGGTAATGAGACCACTTACTCCGACCCACAGAGTCCCCATGATCCATCTTCATGTCGAATCTGGACATGGTAGCACACACCTATCATCCCTGTTACCAGAGATGGATGAAAAAAACTAGTAACTATCATTTATGTAGTTCTTTAAGGCATAAAGGAGGCGATTAGGTGGCGCAGTGGATACAGCACTGGGCCTGGAGTGAGAAAGACTGAGTTCAAATCTAGTCTCAGACACTTACTAGCTTGTGTGACCCTGGGCAAGTCCCTTAATCCTGTTTGCCTCAGTTTCTTCATCTGCAAAATGAGCCGGACAAGGAAATGGCAAGCCACTCTACTATCTTTGCCAAGAAAACCCCACATAGGGTCATGAAGAGTCGGACAGGACTGAAAGCGACCCAAGAGCAACAAATGAAGCGGCTGCTGACAATGCAAGTGCCGACCGATGCTGGGGTATTGAGGAGACCCAGGCAGCAGGGGTAGGACAGGCTTATATTGGGTCAGACAAGTTTTCACAGGGTGTGGAGCTTTTAGCAAATGTAGGCGAAGAGATGAACTACAGTATCAGAGGCTGGGGTCTTTCTCCTCCAGTGTCTCTCTTGTCTGTGATTTGGTCTGGAGTTTGTTTTCTCAGTTTCAGAGTCCATAAGAAGCTTTAATCCAGAAAGGGAGAAACATAAATCAGTCAGTCAACAAGCACTTATTTAGAATTTACTACCCTGGACAAGTCACTTAACCCTGTTTGCCTCAGTTTCCTCATCTGTAAAAATAAGCTAGAGAAGGAAATGGTAAATCACTCTAGTATCTTTGCCAAAAAAAAAAACCAAACCCAAATGGGACTATGAAAAGTCAGATATGACTGAAATGACCGAACAGTAACAAGTAAGGTATAAAAAGTGGCTTAAACATGTTTTTCTCATTTGATTCTCACACAACCTTGTCATCCCATCCTCATTTTACCATTGAGGAAACTGAGGCTCAGAGAATGAGATGACATGCCTGTGGTCATCCATGAATTTTCAGAGGCAGGTTTCAAACCCAGGTCTCTCCTTATTAGAACTAATCTCTCCTATTCCTGATCCTGTGCTCTTGATGTCTTTCCAACCAGGTAGCATCTAATTTACCAGCCCTGTCCGAGCTGCTGGAAGCTACAAGAAAAAACAAAAATTCTAGTGTGTTCTGTTTCCCATCTACCACATTTGTGCCCCGGGGGACCTGTAATATGTTTAAGGAACCCAGACAAACATCAAAGAATTAGAAAAGACCACAAGATGGAACATGATCAGCTAGTTGAATATGTGGTTAGGATGCTTAAGTGGCACGAAATTCAGAGTATTGACAGGTTTCCTTCCTGTTTTTATTATGTGTGATGGCTGGGCCTGAAAAAACATAGAATTCCTTGCCCAAAGTAGACCAGTGGGATCAGGGCATTCACCTATAACACTACCTGTGTGGTCTTGGTCACTTCCTTTCCATGAGCTTCATGTCAAATAAACTATAATGTTTTGATCATCCCTGCCCGCTGCAAGTCAGCTCACTGACCAGAGTCAAGACTGTTGCAAAAACCAAACTATGCAGCCAGGATTCATCTTTAAAGGTAGGTGGAATATATGATGTACATGTGGTACATGTACTCTGTGGTATGAGACTCTGGGAAATGCCATCAACCCCTCATAACACCTTCCTCCCTCCACAAACAAAATCTGATGTTGTTAGGATTCATATAATGTTGCTATTTGACCATTAGAGATTTGTTTCTTTGCCTTAACAAATTGTTCCCTCTTAAAATACAGCTGGTACTAGGAGTTATAACACATTAACCTCTGCCAGCTCTTACAACCTTAGAGTGTGTTTGCTGCTTAGTGCCTTTCAAATCTTATCAATGAACTGAAAGCAGCTCCTTACATAATAAAAAAAAATGTTAATGGTAGGCAAAGGGTAATGAATATTATACAAGGCAGGGAGCACTATCTGGGAAGGGGACACTTGGGTGGGTTACTAAGCAGTGACTGTGAAGGAACTAGGGAGCCTGGGGGAGAAGGAGCTCCGACACAGAGCAGAGAGGCTCACTGAAAAGGGAGGCGCGCACTACCGTAGACAACAGTTATTGACTTCACAGTTTTGTCTGGAGGCCCCTAAGCTTCTGAGAAAAGCAACCAGGCTCTTGCCCGTCTCAGAAGTAATAAGAGCTCACATTTACATAACGTTTTAGAGTTGACCAAAAACTTTCTTCACAAATATCCTGTAAGGTAAATAGACAAATAGTATTATTCCCATTGTACAGATATGAAAAACAGCATTAAAGAGGTATGGTGTGTTGCCTATAATTGTTGTTGTTCGGTCATTTTCAGTTGTGTCTTACCCTTCATGACTCTATTTGGAGTTTTCTAAGTAAAGACACTGGAGTGATTTGCTATTTCCTTCTCCAGTTCATTTTGCAGATGAGAAAACTGAGGCAAACAGGTTAAGTGACTTGCTCAGGGTCACACAGCTAGTACATTTCCAAGGCTAGATTTGAATTCTGGAAGATGAGTCTTCCTGAAAATAGGCCCAGCATTCTATCCACTGCTCACCTAACTGCCCAGTTGCCTATAATAGCAGATGGATATATGGCAGGGACAAGGACTCAAATCTTCTACCTCTAAGACAAGCACTCTTTTCCCCATACCACAAGCACCATCAATTGGAAGGCACTGAGACAGATGATGGAGGCCATGAAACACAGAAGCTTTGTTATCAAAGGACCTGGTTTGTAACCTTGACTCTATTACTTATGTCCTGCATGACATTGTGCAAATAACTCAATCCCTCTGAGTCTTGGGCTTTATAAATACTCATTTATAAAATATTCTTTCCAGTTCTAATTCTATGACCCTATGTATATCAAGATGATTCCAAAACATATTTCCTCCTGGGTCTCAGTCAACTCTAGTCAGTATTATTCCCAGTGCTACCAGTTGCCTTGAGTCTCAAAATTCCCAGTGGTTGGGGAAAAGGACAGGTGGTACTGCTGATGCTAGGCAATGATTCAAAGAAAGTGAAGGTAGGAGAAGGGATTGAGAAGTCTCTGCCAAATGACGCTAACAAAAACTGAGGCTCATATGGCTACAGTCAGCTTGCAGTTATAACTAGCCCCAATCGAAAGTGAATGGTCCTCAAATCCATCCAGTCCACTCCTACCCAACCCCAAGGCAAAGTGAAGGATACTTGAATCCATATATCCCATTCTCATTCCAGGCTGCTCTTTGTAGAGGGACTTCTTTTCCTCCTTTCATGTTGTCCTTTATGTCCTTATAAAATATATTTCATCTATGTCAAAAAGCGGAATTTTTTTTAATCTGGTCTTTGAGGCTTCTCCTTTCTTCTCAGCAAGGTCCCATTTTGGGTATTGATATCATCCTACTGAGTTCAAATCTAACTTCACACAGAGTTCAAATCCAACCTCACACACTTACTAGCTTTGTGACCCTGAGCAAGTCACTTAACCCTGTTTTCCTCAGTTTCTTCATCTGTAAAATGGAGAAGGAAATGGCAAGCTAAACCAGTATCTCTGCCAAGAAAACCTCCAGAATGGCTGAATAAGTTGTATATGAATGTAATGGGATTGTGCTATGAGAAATGATGAGCAGGCAGACTTCAGAAAAATCTGGAAAGACTTGTATGAACTGATACTGAGTGAGGGGAACAGAACCAGGAGAACAGTGTGCACAGTTACAGCCACCCTATGCAATGACTAACTTTGGTAGACTTGGCTCTTCTCAGCAATGAAAGGTTCTAAGACAACTCCAAAAGTCTTACGATGGAAAATGCTATTTCTATCCAGAGAAAGAATTATGGAGTCTGAATACAGAATGAAGCTTCCTATTTGCTCTCTCTCTTTTTTGTTTTGTTTTGTTTCTTATTTCTCATGGTTCATTCCATTGGTTATAATTCTTCTTTACAACATGACCAAAGTGAAAATATGTTTAATATGAATGTATATGTAAAGCCTATAATAGATTGCATGCTCTCTTGGGGAGGGGGAAGGGAGAAAGGGAGAGAAAAATTTAACACTCAAAAGCTTGTGGAACTGAATGTTGTAAACTAAAAATAAATAAATAAAATTTAAAAAAAATTAAAGAAAACCCTCAATGGAGGTCACGTACATAACTAAAAAAAACAACTGAACAACACCCTACTGTAATCAGAAGTACCAGGGGGGTCTTGTTTCTCCTACTGATGTCTAGCTGATAGACAGACTACAGGTGGACTGCACCTCTGTGTATGAGAGCAGAAGTCCTGTGTCAAGCCAAGAACCTGTCCTGCAGCTATGATTTTCTAATCCTGAAGGCTCACTGTCCTTGTGATGATAAATAAGTTATAATTCCAATATTTCTAGTCCTTTTAGATTGAGCTCTTAATATTTATTGTGTCATGGATTCCTATATCAGTCTGGTAGAGCCTATGGACCCTTATCAGAACACAGTTTTTAAATGCACCAAATTAAATACATAGGTTGACAAAGAAAACCTATTTACGTTGAAATATACCTATCAAAATGTTTTCAAAAGAAAAAGGTTCATAAGAAACACTAATTAGATAACAGATTGGAAATCCTGAAAATCAAAGGAGAGATTAATAAAATTAGAAGTAAGAAAATCTTTGAACTAATAAAAAAAATATGAACTGCTTTAATGGGGGGAAAAATAACACAGTTAAACCATTGGTTAATTTGATTTTTAAAAAGAAGAAAACCAAATTACCAGTATCAAAAACAAAAAGGGTGAATTCACCTCCAAGAAAGGTAAAATTAAAGCAAGGAGCTATTTTGATCAATCACATGCCAATAAATCTAACAATCTAAGTGAAATATATGAATATGTACAAAAATATTAATTGCCCAGATGTACAGAAGAGGAACTAGAATGCTTAAATAATCTTATTCTAGAAAAAGAAATTGAACAAGCCATGGGTTTCCTAAGAAAAAATCCCCAGGGTCAGATGGATTCACAAGCGAATTCTACCAAACATTTAGAGAACAATTATTCCAGTACTATATAAACTATTTGGAAAAACAAGCAAAGAAGAAGACCTACCAAATTCATTTTATGACACAAATCTAGTGCTAATACCTAAACCAAGAAGAGCAAAAAAGAAAAACTATAGAGCAATTTCCTTAATAAATATTTATGCAAAAATTTTAAATAAAACACTACCAAAGGTGACTACAGTAATGTATCACAAAGATCATACACTGTGACCAGATGGGATTTATAGCAGGAATGCAGGGTTGGTTCAATATTAGGAAAATTATCAACATAACTGACCATATCATTAACAAAAACAATAAAAATTATATCAATAGATGCAGAAAAAACTTTTGACAAAATACAGCACCCATTCCTATTAAAAACACTAGAAAACATAGGAATAAATGGAGCTATCCTTAAAGTGATAAGTAGTATTTATCTAAAACCATTAGCAACCATTATCTGTTACAAGGATAAGCATGAAGCCTTCCTAATAAGCTCAGAGGTCAAACAAGAATACCCAGTATCACCACTATTATTCAATATTGTACTAAAAATGCTAGCTATAGCAATAAGAAGAGAAACAGAAAATGAAGAAATAAAAATAGGTAATAAGAAAACAAAACAAACACTTTGCTGATGATATGATGGTATACTTCGAGAACCCTAGAGAATCAACTAAAAACTGATTGGAATAATTAACAACTTTAGCAAAATTGCTGGATATAAAATAAACCCACATAAATCATTGACATTTCTATATATTACTGACAAAATTCAGCAGCAAGAGATAGAAAGAGAAGCTCCTTTTAAAATAACTGCAGACAATATAAAATACTTGAAAATCTACCTTCCAAGATAAACCCAGGAACTATGTGAATAGAATTACAAAAAACTTTTCACATAAATAAAGTCAGATTTAAACAATCAGGGAAATATTAATTGCTCACAGGTAGGACAAACCAACATAATAAAAATTATAATTCTACCTAAATTAATTAAGTTATTCAGTGTCATAGCAAACTACCAAAAAATATTTTATAGTCAGAAAAAAAACCAGAAACAAAATTAATTTGGAAGAACAAAAAGTCAAGAATATCAAGAGAATCAATGAAAACACATGTAAAGGAAGGTGATTTAGCGATAACAGATCTCAAGCTCTATTACAAAGCAGTAATCATCAAAACAATTTGGTACTGGCTAAGAAACAGAGTGGTGGATCAGTGGAATAGATTAGGTACACAATATAGTAAATTATAATAGTAGTACAATAGTAGTAAATTACTATAGTTATCTAGTGTTTGATAAATGCAAAGATCTAAGCTTTTGGGACAAGAATTCATTATTTGACAAAAATTGCTAAGAAAACTGGAAAGCACTTTGGGAGAAACTAGGTATAGACTGACATCTGACACCATATACCAAAATAAGGTCAAAATAGGTATGTGACTTAGACATAAAAGATGATTTCATAAGCAACTTAGGGGTGCATAGAAAATTTTATCTGTCAGATCTATGGAGAAGGGAAGAATTTATGACAAAACAAGAGATGGAGAGCACTGTAGGATGTAAAATGGATAATTTTTATTACATTAAACTATAAAGGGGGTTGCACAAACAAAAACAATGCAGCCAAGATTGGAAGAAAAGCAGGAATCTATAGGAAAAATTTACTGAATGTTTCTCTGACCAGGGCCTCATTTCTCAAATATATAAAGAACTATATCAAATTTATAAAAGAAAAAACCCCCACAATTTATTGCCTGAATGATGGTCAAAGGATAAGAACAAAAAGTTTTCAGAAGAAATTAAACTATCTATAGTCATATGAAATACTCTAAATCAGTATTGATTAGAGAAATGCAAATTAAAACAACCCCGAGATACCACCACCTCACATATATCAGGATTGACTAATATGACAGAAAAAGAAAGTGACAAATGTTGGAGGAAGTATGGGAGATTGGGACGCTAATACACTGTTGGAGTTGTGAACTGATCCAACCATTCTGAAGAACAATTTGGAACTAAGCCCAAAAGATACCCTTTGACTCAGCAATGCCACTGTATCCCAAAGAGATAAAAGGAAAAGGAAAATGATCTATATGTACAAAAATATTTATAGCAGCTTTTTTTGTGATGGCAAAAAATTGGAAAATGAGGGGATGTTCATTAATTGGAGAATGGCTGAATAAGTTGTAGTAGAGGATTGTGATGGAATACTATTATGCTATGAAAAATGATGGGCAGGATGGTTTCAGAAAAACTTGGGAAAACTTTGATGCACTGATGCAAAGTGAAATGAGCAGAACCAAGAGAACATTTTACATAGTAACAGCAATATTGTACAATGACAGATCCTGAATGACTTAGCTATTCTGAGCAATACTATGATCCAAGACAATGTCAAAAGACAAATGATGAAAAATGCTATCCACCTCCACAGAAAAAAATGATAGTCTGAATGTAGATCAAAGCATACTTTTTTAAACTTTATTTTCCTGGGGGTTTT
>CM053598.1:124961562-125026774 GCA_028646575.1 Pseudocheirus occidentalis
GAGGGAGACAGAGAGACAGAGGGAGAGGGAGAGAGCAAGAGAGAGAAAAACAGAAAGAGACAGAGACAGAGAGGAAGAGAGAGGAATGAGAGAAAGAGAGAGAGAGAGAGAAAGAGAGAGAGAGAGAGAGAGAGAGAGAGAGAGAGAGAGAGAGAGAGAGAGAGAGAGAGAGAGAGAGAAAGTAGCTTACATTCTAAGGGGGAAAAATAACCCAGAAAGCAGAGCTAGAAGGGGGAAGGGAATGGATGCCTGTACTGTAACATGGTGTGGAAATGATAAGGAAGTGGCATGAAGGCCAAAAAAAAAAAAAAAGACACCTCTCAGAGCTGAGACCCAGGGATGCTGAGGAGATGAGGATAATGGCCAGACAATGGTGAGAAGCCGTTACGGGACTCTTTTATTGATTTATCTGCTTCTTCTCTGAAAAACATGGTCTTACAGGAATTTTCTAGGACAGCTGTTCCCTAGTTCTCAAATTCAGGAGTTCTTGAACTCAGGGTTACTTAGAAGGTAATTCTCAAGGCTAGAAATGCCCATTTTGAGGATCTAGACTTTGATCTCTGTTCAGAGAAGGAAATAGAAAGGCAGAAGACGATTCCTCCAAATTGGGAAGTTCAGTGACTTGAATGTCAGGCTTATGGGGCGAGCACATTGTCGTGTGCTTTCACTAAAGGTGCCATTAGTGCTAGAAGGGAGAAAGAAGTCCTCTCCTCTCTGATCTAGAACTGAAAGGGAAATGGGACCCAAAGGGCCTTCCTTATCTATTTCCTCTTTAATCCACCCTCCCTGCTACAGCCAGGTTAACATTTTTAATACAAGCCTGTTCGTGCTTTCCGTCCTACTCCTGACACACAGCCCATTTCTAGTTTGCGAAATGGGGATAATCAGCAGGGAAGCCTATAGGTGCATATATTTGCCTGGTGACCTCTGGGTAATGGGGCCAAACATAGTCATAGGTGGCTCTCCCTGCTGGAGGTAGGAAAAGGCCATTATCTACTTCTCATACCTTTAGGGGCTTTCAGGGGAGAAATAAATAAATATCAGCCCCAAATTACAGTTTTCCAAGTTCTCTCCCCCTCTATTTTTAAACCCAAATCAAGCCAGAGGCTGAATATGTCTGTTCAGTGTTTCTGATTCATTTGCTCTTGACTCATAGAAGCATGAAAGAGTGAGATGATGACCAAGACAAGCGTCTGCAGCTCTCTGCTTTGAACTCATGCTGTTGATGGCACTCCTGTCTGCTACTCTGCCCTGACAGGCATCCCACTGGACAGAGATGTATATGCACGACTGGCTGGCCCAGGGCAAATATGGAGGGGGGAGGAGACAACTTATATCTTTGGCAACTTCCCACTCCACCCCTTTCAGCGTCCACCTCTGTCCTCTGCTGGTGTTTCCTGCTCCCTTTCAGACACCTAAGACCCCTCCTATATCTCATTCCTGGAGGATCTTTCCACTATCTAAAAGCCAACTAATTTTCCCTAAAGCGTTTCATCATTAAATT
Source organism: Pseudocheirus occidentalis (assembly GCA_028646575.1). Classification (NCBI taxonomy): domain Eukaryota; kingdom Metazoa; phylum Chordata; class Mammalia; order Diprotodontia; family Pseudocheiridae; genus Pseudocheirus; species Pseudocheirus occidentalis. Next base: position 124,963,067 of record CM053598.1, read on the forward strand.
TACTTTAACTCAGCAAATGTTTACAAAGTATTCTAGTTGTTGGATAACAGAAAATTTGTCCAGAGCCATTTGTAGCAGACCCTGTAGTATAATGGAAAAGGCACAGAATGGGTCCTTCTCACCTCTGTCAGGACCATTACAACCTCCTGGCTGGTTTCTGTGCTTCTAGGTACTCTCAATATTCCTTAGACACTGATCTGACCGGGTCAGCCCATCACTCAAAATCTTCAATGGCTCCCTATTACCCCAAAGACAAAAATGCAATCTCTTCAGCCTAGTATTTTAAAACCCTCCACAAAATGGCTCTCTCCTTCCAGTCTTTTTTCATATTACTTCCTTTTTTATATATTCTATGTCACAACCAAACTGGTCTGCTAACTATTCCCTGAGCTTGTCATATCATCTTCTGTCTTACTGCCTTTGCATACATTGTCCACCATGCCTAGAATGCATTTCCTTCCTCATTGCCACTTCTTAGAAACCCCAGCTTCCTTAAAAACTCAGCTCAGATGCTAAGCTATGCAAAGTTTTTAATATGATGATGTGATGTTCAGTCGTTTTAGTTGTGTCTGACTCATTGCGACCCCATTTGGGGTTTTCTTGGCAAAGATACTGGAGTGGTTTGCCATTTTCTTCTCAAGCTCATTTGACAAATGAGGAAACTGAGCCAAAGAGGGGTAAGTGACTTGCCCAGGGTCACACAGCTATTATGTATCTAAAGTTGGATTTGAATTCAGGTCTTCTGACTCTAAGCAAAGTACTCTACCCACTAGCTACCCCTTGGCTGGACTAGGTCATTGCTAAGGTCCCTTCAGGCTCTAAATCTTTTTTCTCTCTGTCTCTGTCTCTCTCTCTGTCTCTCTGTCTCTGTCTCTCTGTCTCTGTCTCTCTCTGTCTCTCTCTCTCTCTCTCTCTTGGTAGCTCCTCTAAAGAACAGTAAGGGGAAGGGGGGAGTAAGCAAAAAAAAAAACTAACCAGCTGATGCAGATTTCCAAATGTCACATTATTCCAGGAATATTATCCCTTCATCATCACCTTCACCCACCTCACAGCTTGCCATCTTGAGGACCAGCTGCTGGTGGAAGCATTGGGTTGAGGGGCGGGGGACAGGGGGAAAGAGGTGGGCTGAGAGCTGATCATCTAGGAATGCTGCAAACAGTCACTTCCCACCTGGTCCTTGGCAAGCCCTGAGCCATCTTCAGTGGTAGCAGAAGCAACAAACACTTATCAAGGGCCTCTGTGGAGCCCTTAAGGCAGAGGAACCAGCTATAAAGAAGTGGAAGAAAGCCCCTGGGATCCAGGAAAATGGATGAAACTGGAGCCAGGTGCTCTTTCAACTGCCTTCTTTACATGTCCCCCCTCCCCGCCCCTGCCCAGTTTCGTGGTCATCCTCCCTGATGGTGCCCCCATGCTCTAGACCTATATGTCTCAGACAAGAGTGGCCCAGTCCTAGTCTTGCTTATTCAATAACCTTGGGGCACAGGCCAAGTCCCTTTCACCTCTCTAGGTGCTGGTCTCCTCATCTATAGAAAAAGAATAATAATACACATAATCACATGTGAAATAGCGCATACAGGGGAATTAGCACTGAATTTGGAGTCAGAAGACCCAGGTTCAAGTCTTGACTCTGCCAAGTCTGACCTTAGGCAAGTGGCTTAATCTCTAAATCTATAATTCAATGAAGCTTTCTAGGCCTCAGTTTCCTCATCTGTAAAATAAAGGAATCGATCTAGATAACATCCAAGGCCCTTCCAGTTCTGTATCTATGACCATGTAACTGTTATAAGGATCAGATCAACTAATGACTATGAAAGCACTCTGTAAACTGTAAAGCATGATGAAAAATACAAAAGGATTATTTCATATGTTCATATCTTGCCTCTGCAGCCAGAGGGGCAGCTAGGTGGCACAATGGATAGAGTGCTGGCTCTAGAGGCAGGAAGACTCATCTTCCTGAGCTGAAATCAAGCCTGAGACACTTACTAGCTGTGTGACCCTGGGCAAGTCACTTAACCCTGTTTTCCCCAGTTTTCTGATCTATAAAATGAACTGGATAAGGAAATGGCAAAACACCCCATTATCTTTGCCAGGAAAACCCCAAACGGGGTCCCAGAGAGGTGAATATAACTAAAATGACTGATCTTTAACAACAGGCTGCAGCCAGACTCCTTAGCTTCTTGAGGGTAAGGATCAGGGCTTCTGCCCCTTTTGTGTCTCCCTCAGGTCTTAGCATTGGACTGAACACATGGGAGTGTACACGCAACTAAACATCTATAAAATGAGTTGAACCAGATGATCTCCAAGGCCCCTTCCAGCACAAAAAAAAATCTAGGATGCTATGAATCGAATTGAATCGCTATTCAGGGAGCCTAGAGCTGGCCTAGGTCCCACTAGTTACCATCCAGGCTTCAGTACATTGCCCACCCACTTACCTCCCTCCTTCCTGTCTTCTGGATGAGTTCTTCCCACGTACCTCGCCCCCTCCCCCCTGCAAAATAAAAAAAAAAGAAAGAAAGAAAGATCAAAATGGGCCTGGAGGAGGCAGACGCTTTAGTGAACTGCAAATGAATTCAGAGCAGCAGAGAGCGGAGCCTGTTGTTTGTGATGTCTAACTTACTCTTTGTGTCAAATTGTGTACTGTGTATATCAATAGGCTGGCATGAAAACCGAGATCTATTACTTAGGGTTTAATCTGTTCTCCACTCTAGGAAGGGGAGGGGGGAAGAAAAAGGAGTAAAACTTTAATCACACACACAACTCGAGGTGTCAAGGCGCTCTCGGGTGTGTTAGGAAAATGATGTCGTATTATAGGCTTGGGAGACAGCTCAGAACGGGGCTGCTTTCTCTCCTGGGCCCGGAATGAGCAGACCTACTCTATGCTTTTCAGGTATAACCAGTAATTTTGCCTCAGAAGAAAAAAAAAACCCACGCTGAAGGCGGGGGGACTTGCAGGGAGGGGAGAGAAGTGGCTTCTACAGCAAGGAGGAACGAAGAATGTGCCAAACAGAATGGAAACGATACTTCGGCTTTAGCCTCACGTCATTAGCAGGGATATTTTATCATGCAATTTCACTGCCTACCTGCCTGCTCCCCCCAGCCTTGCTGTTCCCCCTCCAAGCTGGGCTCCTCTTTCCCAATGAACCATAAATTACATGCTGACAGCTTTAATTTGTGCAAAGTATGCCTGGATGCTTCTGGCACAAGCAGCCGGCTGCTATAATAAGGTCAATATATATTCATTGTCGCCTTGCTTGATGCGCCAGATAACACACACACACACACACACACACACACACACACACACACACATACACGTGCACACACACACGCGCACACACACAAACACACAGAGGAAAGGCAGAGATGAGCTGGTTTCTTTGGGGCTACACAGTGGGAGTTGTCAGAAACCGAGAATGGTGCATCTCATCGGGGCATTTCTACCAGTTGGCTCATCGTTTATGCATGGCATGAGCGATGTTATGATTTAACTAATCATCATCAGTTATTCAGCCTGACGCTGCTAAGGGACCATGCAACACTCCTGCTCCTCGCCAGGGCTGGATAATTTATGCCCCCGGATCATCTAAGCCGAGAGGACTTTCAAAAAACATATACGTAGCAAAGTTCTTCTCAGGACTGACCGGTAGGAGGTCCAAGGTTCTTGCTACTTTCTCGACCTCCTTAAGTTTCAGCAATACAAAAAGCAAAGTCTTTAAAAACTATCATCCCCAGCTGTATTCCTCAGTCTTCCAGAGGGCCTACTCATGGCCAGAATGGTAGAGTACAAAACAGTCACTGATTTGGAGTTGGAGGGTCTGGACTCAAACTTCACCTCCAAAGCTTATGACCCTTGTCAAGCCTTTTAAGCGCCCACAACCTCAGTTTCCCCATTTGTAAAAACAAGAGGAGTAGACTAGATTGCCATTAAGGAGTAGATAACTCTGACCCATGTCCAGGATGCAGAACAATAAACAGCATGACACTGGGCATAGGAGACTGGGCAGGGTAGGGACGGAGGAGGTGACTCTCTTTTTTTTTTTTACTTTTATTTTTATTTATTTATTTTGCTTTTTGGAGGGCAGTTGGGATTAAGTGACTTGCCCAAGGTCACACGGCTAGTCTTTTGTGTTAAGTGTCTGAGGCTGGATTTGAACTCAGGTACTCCTGACTCCAGTGCCAGTGCTCTATTCACTGCGCCACCTAGCCACCCCTGGACGTGACTCTCTTTCAAGGTAACCTGTTCTTTGTCTTCTACACCAAGAGAGCTCAGATACAGATCACAGAATGTCAGAACTGGAGGGTACTTTAGAGACGGTCTAGTTATTTTGTGTGGGTGTGTGTTTGTCTTGAAATGTCAGCAGATCACAGATTTATAGCTAGAAAGGGCCTTAGAGGTGATGTACTTCTTTAGTTCACTTGTTTAAGTCATATCTGACTCTTCGTGACCCAGTTTGGTGGTTTTCTTGGCAAAGATACTAGAGTGGTTTGCCATTTGCTTCTCCAGATCATTTTATAGAAGAAGAAACTGAGACAAAATGGTTAAGTGACTTGCCCAAGGTCACACAGCTAGTACATGTCTTGGGCTGGATTTGAACTCAGGAAGATGAGTTTTTCTGACTCCAGGCCTCAACTCTCTCCACTCCACCACCTAGCTGCCTCATTTTGCAAGTAAAAAAACTAAGGCTCAAAGAAGTAAGATGTCTTAGCCATGGTCACACAGTTAGAAAGTGCCAGGTCTGGGATTCCTATGTGAGCCCCTTGACTCAAAATACAGGGCTTTCTTTTCATCATACCACACTGATACATTATGAACCTTGGGTTTGCTAGAGAAATAAATTCCCCATCATCCATCAAGCTGCTAATTCTCTTTAAGCATCATGCTTAGTGCAATGAGAGATACAGAGAGTTGGGTCTCAGGGTATTGCCCTCACAGATCTTAGAGTCTGGCTGCGTAATAAGTGAGACCTGCAAGTATGGGGAATGGGAGTTAATGGAAGTAGAGCTCATTTTGGGCAGAAGTGGTCAAGGAAGGCATAACAGAGCCCATGAGGGGGGTGCCTAGGTGGCATAGTAAGTAGAGCACCAGCCCTGGAGTCAGGAGGACCTGAGTTCAAATCCAGTCTCAGACACAACACTTACTAGCAATGTGACATTGGGCAAGTCAATTAACCCCAATTGCCCTGCCCTCCCCCTCCAAAAAGAAAAGGCAAAAAAACAAAAACAAAGCACATGAGTATCGATCTGGGTTTTTATGGGATAGATAGACTCAGATATTTCCTTCAGAGGAAGATGTTTAGCAGTTACTGGAGGAAAACTATGAGCATGTCACTGAATTTAACTGAAGGCAGCCTGTCTTAATATCAGCTAGGATGGTCCTCATATGGGCCTCAGTTTTACATCGGTGAAATAAGTCACTTGGACAAAATACCTTCCGAGACCCCCTTCAGCTCTGAATCTATGAACCTCTGACTCCAAGGTTTCCTTTGTTGAGACAATCTTTTCCTACCTTCTGATTCCTAAGGTAATGCTTGCAGAGGGCAATTCTTGATAAGAGGAATTAGTAAGGCTGTCTCTCCCCAGGGAGGGGAGGCAAAGACTTTTTTCCTGTTTACCGATCTCCTCGGTTAACTCCAGAAATATCCCTTCCTTAACAGTACCCCACAAAGACCTGACCCTCCATCAAAAGATGCCCCCAGCCAGCTGTCATGCTTGGAAATTGAGCCGAAAGATTAACTCATATTAAAGTGTTGTCTAATAAGAGCTTAATGTGTTAACCCCTAGGAAAAAAAATTTGCATTGTTATAATGGCACCAATTTGTATTCCTGCCACAGTTAACGCTTTTTATAACACTTCAGCCTTTCATCTTCCTGACTTTGTTAGCAGCTAAACAGGGTTCAATATTATCCCTCTGTACAGATGTGGAAACTGAGGAAAAGTTCAGCAGAAGGCTCATTGCCAGACAACTAGTTTGGAATAGAACTAGGAATGGAAATACTCGAGCTAGTTACTTCAGGACAAAGAAATGATCCCTTATACTAAACATATTTCCAATAGGGATTTCAGGCACTTTCAGGATGCTGGAAGCGATCCTGACCTCTACAGTCATAGGGCATTCATAGGGAAAGGCAATGTGGTATGGTAAGTAGGTATAGTTCTCTAGGTGTGGGTTCAGAAAACCTAACTCACATCCTACCTTCACCAGTGCCAACTGTAGGATTTTGGACAAGTCACTCACAGTCATAGAATTTAGAACCTGAAGAAACAATAGAGATCATTTAGTCCAACCCTCTAATTTTATGAAGGAGGAGATGAAGAACTAGATTGAAGTTAAATAATTTTTCCCCCCCGGAGACAATAGGGGGTAAGTGAATTACCCAGTGTCACACAGCTAGTGTCTGAGGCTGGATTTGAATTCAGGTCCTCCTGACTCCTGAGCAGATGCTCTGTTCGCTATGCCACCTAGTTGCCTCTCAGCTAGCTCCTATTAAGGCCTGCATTCCAAATCAGTTCCTCTTGATTCCAAATCCAATATCTTTCAATTATACCATGCTGCCTTTCTGGTCTTCATCTGTAAAATGAGAGTGATAATAATTATACTAACTAATTCATAGGCTAATTTTGAAGATCAAATGGAAATTGCTATGTAATAAACGCCATATATACAAATATCTCTATCAACATATCTATATTTATCTACATCTGTAAATAAAAGCTATTTGTTATTTTTGGTACTCTGTGGACAAAAGTAAGCTTGAGTACATATGTCTCCAGAGCTCAATCATGAATTGAAACCCAGGGTATTAAGACCATAAAATATTAGAATTGGAAGGAATCTTGGAGATCATCTAGGTCACCCCATCCATCTGACAGTTCAGGAAACTGAGGCTTACCTAAGTAAGTCATACACTCAGGTTGTCAAGCTGAATGATTAAAGAAGGTTTGCAATGATCGCTTTCTCCAGGGTTCCAGTGGTCACTCTTTTCTTTTATGTGGTCCCTGCAGGAACTATGCAATAGATAGCTGATCAAAGACTTTGATTGAAGGTTCTTATGTATAGAGCATGAGAAGGTAGGTGGTACAGTGGATAGACAGAGGTCAGGATCACCTCCAGCATCCTGAAAGTGCCTGAAACCCCTATTGGAAATGTATTGTTTAGTATAAAGGATCATTCCTTTGTCCTGGAATCAAGAAGACCTAAGTTCAAATCTCAGCCTCAGACACGTATTAGCTGTGTGACCCTGGGCAAGTCACTTAAGCCTATTTACCTCAGTTTCTTCATCTGTCAAATGAGCTGAAGAAGGAAATGGCAAACCATTCTAGTATCTTTGCCTAGAAAACCCCAAATGGGGTCACAAAAAGTCAGATACAACTTAACAACAACAAATATACTGGCCTTGGTCCCAGGAGAAGTTGGAGGGACAAAGGAGAAGAGATAGCCCCTGCCCTTAAGGACTTTCTGATCTAAATATGGAAATCTAATAGATCCATTTTAAAACAACAAAGTATGCCCAGGACAAAGTTCCATATCTAACTTTGGTGATATTTATAATATTTTTATAATATTGGTAGGATTAAAAATGTGTTCCTCAAAGTGAAGAGGCCAGTCTACACTGACCCTCCATAGTAAAGGGGCCAGTCCAAACTGACACCCCCCCCAAAGTAAAGAGGCCAGTCTACACTGACCCTCCAGAGTAAAGGGGCCAGTCTACACTGACCCTCCAGAGAAAATGTTCTACTCTCTCTTCCTCTGTGTCTGTTTAAGCCCATTCATCATTCAGAGCCCAGCTAAATTCCCAACTCCTCCAAGAAGCCTTACCTGAGGACTCCTGCCCTCACCGATTTCTTGCCTTCCTAACCAGCCCTGGCCCGCGTATCTACACATTTAGGACACTTGGTTAGAACTGTATGACTGGAAATGAAACACCCGAGTTCTCGCCCCCTGCCATTGTTAGCTTTGTGTACGATGGCACATCCCTTAATCTCACTGGGTCTCAGTTACCTTCACAGTAAAAAAGGGATAATAAACAAAAATAAGCTGCCTGAAGATGGTGGAAGGGGGCTAGATAGAGTCACCTCCAGAGGTCCTGAAATACAGACCAGGAGAGGGAAAAAGGCACCAGGCAGAAGACCTAGATTTGAAATTGGACTCTGCTATTTATTACCCATATGACCTTGGACAAGTCACAGTCTCAGGATTTCTGTTTCCTTCATGACCTTTGCTCACATCCCCCGTCTTCTCTCCTTCCAGGGGCCAGAACATTCCTGTCTCCTCTACCAGCCACCCATGTGGAAATCCAAGGACCCCAGCCATAGGCTAAATCCTCTCCATGTATCACAATTACTGAAACACCTGCACTAAGAAGTCTTGTGCCAAGCCATGAAACATGTTTCCAGTGCTCAATCGCCCTCGAAATTTTTAATCTCTTACCTGCAGAAATGATCAACAGCGTGGAGGGCGGAGGCTACAACTCCGAGTGGCCGATCAAACACGAAGCCTGCCAACTGTTAGGGATGCGGTGCCTGGAAATTGACCGCCCACTGGCTCCTTACCCTAGAACCGAGCACTACTCCTACCTGCTATGCTGGGAACCTGCTAGGAGGATGACCTTGAGGATGCCAAGACTGATGTTTTATGGAAACTAAGCCCTCCAACCACCCTCTGATATGCACTGAGCAGTCAGTGCTTACATTCATTCTGCAAACATTTATCAGCAGCAACTGTGCAAAGCACAGAGGCACCAGAGGAGAAATGAAGTTCAAGGGGAAAACAGGGTCCTTGCCTTCATAGAGTTTACAGTCTACTGGGTGAATATGGTCCAGTAGGGCTTAATGTAATACACAACGCATGTAATTAGAGCATTAGAGACACAAACCAAAGACCTGGGTGGAGGTGGGGGACTTGTTTTTTACAGGCCTTCGAGCTTTTAAAATGGATTTTAAATAGCGGGGTGGGGTGGGAGGGAGAGAATTCTATAGGTGAAGAGAAGACACTCTAGGCCAGGGGTGGGGAGCCTGTGACCTAGAGGCCTGCTCTGCTCTAGGCCTAGAGAAGATATCAGTTGATCTTGGATATGAATATGTGATTTGGAAGGAAAGGGTAAGTATGAGAGGTACAAATTCTAGATGGAGAATAGTCCCTGACTCTATGGAGCTCACAAGCTAGTAGGAGAGTGGGACTAATTAAAAACACACAAATAATCAAACTGTCCTACGCAGTACATTATGCTGTATGGCTAGCGTTTTAGAGAGATGCAAAAGAAAGTCTTGGGCTCCATACAGAGCCCATAAAGGTAAAAATCAATGCAGGGCACAGTCTTTGGGATGAGGACTGCTCTATAAATAACCCAGTCCATCAAGGCCCAGTTGTAAAGCCTCTGCCATCTGCCGGATCACCCTGAGTTGCTCTTTTTGGAAACTTCCACAGGTAGATGGATCTAGGCTCTCCTCATGGGCCTTCTTCCACTAGCGCCAGTCACACCCACGTCTCATCATCCTGCGTGTATCATTCCATCTTCTTCCATAAATCCTACACAGAGGATTTACCCATCCAGCTGCAGGCCTTCCTCTCTGTCTTTTAATAATTCATAGGTACCAGCAAAATGCTGGGGTTGCTCATCTGTTATTCCTTGCTCACACTATGTGACCGACCCGCCATCTTTCCCAGGTGTCTGTGTCCTCAATGGAGTCATGTCATATACTAACGAGAGCCCAACATGAGGCAGAGGACCTGGGTCTGAGTCCCTGATTTGCCACTTCTTGTATCTGTAGCTTCTGGGCCCAATTTCCATTATTTGTAAAAAGAGAGAATTGGACAAGATCATCTCTAAAGTGTTTAATCCCACATATGGAATGCAGTTCTTCACTGGTAACTTGCTATGACCTACTCACATCCAATATGAATGAATGAGTAAATGAAGGAAAAACAGTGTATTGAGCACAATGAGCCAAACACTGTGATAACCATTAAACGCACACACATGTATATATACATATGTGTATGTATATATGTATATGTGCACATGTATCTATATATGTATTTGTGTGGGCATATATGTATACACATGTCTATATTATATACAACATATGTGTGTATGTATATATTTCTGTTTGTATGCCTGTATGCATGCACATGTATATGTGTGTATGCATGTGTATATTTGTGCGCACATATGCATGCATAGGTATATTTATGCATGTGTATGTCTATGTACATGCATGTATTTATGTATGTATATCTATGTGTGTACATTTATGTGTGTGTGTACACATGTGTGTGTATGAATACAGAAGGAAAAACAATCATTACCCTCAAGAAGCACAGATTTTAATAGGGGGAAACAACAGGTATGGGGGGAGCATTGACCAGATTTTGGTTTGGAAAGGTAATGGAATAGTGAGTGGAACTACAAGGGAGCAGAGGGAAATGCTCATTTCAGTACCAGTGGTGGTATGACTACTGTTGTGTATCTTTCTTTGGCCTCTGGGTCGACAGTGATTGAAATTTTCCCAAGAGCATGGGGTTTTATCACGTGTAAGTGGATAGCATCACTGAGGGGATACTGGTAAAAAAAAAAGTTTTAATGGGCTTTTGAGAGAGGGCTCAAGTTTGAATCATTGTTAACCCTGCAGAAATTCCAAAATAAAATCCAGGATGATTTCATTATAGTCGATTCTGAGCCTAAGCTATTGTCTGTCTGTAGCATCTGCCCAGAATACGGCTACTAATGGAATACCCCATTCAACTGTGTGTCATAATTTGGGTAATATTCGTTTTTCAACTACTTATTTTACTGGGTGAATTACTGGGCAGATCACTCTTGATTAGCTATAGTTCTTTTTTAAGAGGTCCTAGAGTAAGGGTCCTTAACCTCTAGCAGTCTAATGAAACCTATGGACTCCCCGGAATAATGGCTTTGAATGCATAAAATAATTATAAGGGATTATAAGGGAATTTGTTTATATTAAAATAATTATTCAAATTTTTTTAAGTTCACAGATGCCAAGTTAGAAACCCCTGGTCTATAGTATGCAGGAGTTTTATATAATCAGTGTATCATCTGTAAACAGAAGATCTTTCCGACTTCACAAACCATAGAGAATTCCTCGCCCATTCATACTTTATACAGCCATGATATTGGCAAACAGCTTTGCCAAGTGTATATCTTCCTGTTTTATGCCCAACTTGATACTGATTCTCAGAGGATTGTTAATAAAATATCTCTGTGCTTGCTTCTAGCAACACATCTTAGATAATCTCATGTGGTAAACTTACTAGAGAAAAACCTTTAAAAAAGAATCTCACTTTACCAATGCCAGTACATTTTTTGCAGTCAAAAAGAAAAAACATATCATTGTCATATAATTATCCATATTTTATCAGTTCATCAATAAGCATTTATTAGGCACCTACTGGGTGCCAGGCATTGTACAAAGCACTCAGAATACAAAGAAAGGCAGAAAACTGTCCTGCGCTCAAGAACTCACAGTCCAACAGGGGAGACAACATGAAAATAGCCACGTACAAAAAAGATAGACACAGAGAAATGTTGGACATAGTCAACAGAGAGAAGGCACTAACATTAATGGGGATCAGGAAAGGCTTCATAAAGAAAGTAGAATTTTAGCTGAGACTTGAAAGAAGTCAGGGAAGCTAGGAGGGAGAGATAAAGATTCCAGGAGGAATCCGAAGGAGAGCATTCCAGGCTTGGGGGAGTCACCAAGAATGCCTGGAGTTGGGAGATGGGGTGACTTTTTCATAGAACAGCAAGGAGGCCAATGTCATTAGATGGTACAGTCTGCAAAGGGGAAGAAAATATTAGAAAGGTAGGCCAGATTATTGAGGGTTTTGAATGCCAAATAAAGGATTTTCTATTTGATCTTACAGGTGACACAGAGACACTGGAATATCTCTTTCAGTGGTTGAAAATGTACTCTAGAATAGTATTTACAAAGACTCGCCAATTCCATTCTCTTATGTTCATCAAGGATACTCTTGCTAGGTCCATAGACCCTTCCTATAAGGATTTTGTAAAGATGAAAAAGTAGGTATTGAGGGGATGTATTTGATGGGAATCCGAATATCCTGACTTCAAGTCCTACCTTAAACAACAATTTGCAAGCTTTGTGATCCTGGACATGTCACTTTACTTCCCTCAGTCTCAGTTTCCTCATCTGTAAAGTAGGGATAATAATAGCAACTACCTCACAAGATTGTGGACTTTAATTAGATTCCTTGTGTACTTTGTAAACTTTAAGGTACTATGCAAATACTGTTGTTCAGCCATATCTGACTCTGTGTGACCTCACAGACCATAGCACACCAGGCCCTTCTATCCTCCACTGCATTCTAAAGTCTGTCCAAGCTCATGTTCACTGCTGCTATCCATCCATCTCATCCTCTGCTGTTTCCTTCTCCTTTTGCCTTCAACTTTCCCAACAACAGGTCTTTTTCAATGAGTCCCATCTTCTCATTACGTGGGCAAAGTATTTAAGTTTTACCCTCAGTATTTGATCTTCCAGTAAAAAGCCTGAATTAATTTCTTTAAGTATTGACTGCTTTGATCTCCTTGCTGTCAAAGGGTCTCACAAAAGTCTTCTCCAGCACCACAATTTGAAAGCATGAGTTCTCTGGCACTCAACTCTCCTTATAGATCAACTGTCACAGCCATACATTGCTACCAGAAAAACCATAACAGTTGTTATGATATTATCTGTGATATTAGTTGGATTGGTAGCCCATTGGCTTATTCCATCAGCATATCTATCTTGGATAGAAACTGCAGATAAACAATCAGTTGGGCCTAGAAGTTAATAGGAGGAGAAAAATAGCCTGGAACAGCGCTGAGAAATTGTGCAACACTTTTTTTTTTTTGCTTTTTTTTTTTGGAGAGCAGTTGGGGTTAAGTGACTTGCCCAAGGTCACATGGCTAGGTTTTTGTGTTAAGTGTCTGAGGCCGGATTTGAACTCAGGTACTCCTGACTCCAGAGCCGGTGCTCTATTCACTGTGCCACCTAGCCGCCCCAATTGTGCAACACTTTCAATGATACTAAGCTGCTCCCTGACACCCAAGCATCTTTTGAAATGCTCATAGTCTCTTTCAGTGATGTTAAATGACTATGAACCAAGGAGCAACAACATCTTGAAAGAATCAAAATTGCAGGTGACCCACAACTGGGGTGTGGGTATGTGGCATATTGTCAACAATGATTTACAAACAAATGTTATAAAATATATCATCAAAGGCACACTGGCCTAGAAAAGGAGGTAGTACCATCATGGAGGAAGAGGGATGGGCACCATATGGCCGACCCAAATGTTGAACTAGTATCCATAAAATATTTTTTAAAAAACCAGAGCGAGACCTTTAGAACATTGGAGAAATTCTCTAAGAAAGATTTATGTAACAACACAGACAAAAACAACATGCAATGAAAAGGTAAGAGTGGGTTATATTCCATTAGCACAAAATGCATATGAATACAATCCTAGAAGAATGATTTTAAAGTTGGAATCAGTGGGATAGAGTGGAGGTATGAGAATCTAAAACCTCTCATTTTACAGCTGAAGTAACAGAAGTTCACAGAATATGTGACTTGCCCGAAGTCACAAGGAAACTAAATGGTAGAGCTGAGCAATTCAAACTCAGTTCATCTGGCTCCAAATTCAGATGAGATCAAGGAACCCTTGGAGAATGACATCAATACCATCAATGATTTTTTCCACTTTGGGAGACTCTCCTCTCTCTTTGAGATCTCTTATAGGTTATCCCTAAGTGCCTTTAAAATTGTATTCTGTTCAGCAATGATTTCTTCTGCATATATTTTATGGGATCACCTGACAATTCCTGTTTCAATATTCTTTGTGCCGTTTTCACTTCTCCCCATATCACTTTGGTTAGTAGGGTTATTAGGTTCATGGATGCTGAGCTAGAAAGGACCTCAGAGGTCATCTAATCCAACCCCTTAATTTTAGGGATGAGGAAACTGGGGCCCAGAGAGGTGAAGGGATTGACCCAGGCTTGCGCAAGTAGCAGATCAGCAGAGTCTAGCTCACAGTTCATGTCTTCTCATTTCAAAGGCAATGTTTATGCTGCTGCTCCACTGCATCCCTCTGGTTAGTTTTGCTTATACTAATTTGATCCTAGTGTTTTCCCAGAGGCTTCCCCTCCATTTCCATTAACTGATGTAACCCAGATTCCTTGAGTTGCTTAAATTATTAGTTTTTTTCTCTTCATTCTTTTCTTGCTTCTTTCCTTCTTTTCCTTTCCTTCCTTTTTTTCCTACCCCTTTCTCTCCCCACCCAAATAAGAATGGTTCAAAGTCCTCCTTCTGCCCACCCACCACGCACACTTTTAAACAACTTCATGTGTGATGCCCTTTTCTAGAAACTATTCGTTTACTTTGTCCTCCTTATTTCTATCCCCACCTTGCCTGCTCTGAATTCTATTTCCCATTCACTGATTATATTTATAAAGAAAAAGTTTCTAATCAATAAATAAAGCTATCATTCTATTAGCTGCTCCTTTAGTCAGGCATTTCCCAACTAAAGTGGACAAGCCCATTTATGCCCTGCTTAGACAACATATATAAATCCTATGACTAGTATTACCATCAAATGATTTGTTGACCAGAACTAAGGAAGAAAGATTCTTGTCAGAGGAGCTGCCCCACTTTGTGAGCTATACAAAAGAGCTATGGAAGCAGTTCATGCTTCCTCTGTCTCTTGGTTTCTTTGAGAAATGGAGCAGCGTGAAGCAGAACAAACCCATGTCCTGTGTGGGGTAGTGGAAGGAAAAGAGGAACTGGTATCCATGTGAAGTTTCCATCCCTCTCCCCCCATCAGTAGGGAGTGCACAGTAAAAGCAAATGGCAGAAGTAGACACGTGCTTTCACAAGGCCTTAAAGGCTAGAATATGAATAATATTCATGAACCCCAAGCTTCTACATGGAGGAAAATAAATTTCTACTTCCTTCGGTAATTTAATCCTTGAATCTAGCCTACTAGCCAAAGGGGAATTTTGTATAAAGCACTAGCTTTGAGAGACCCCAAGTTCAAGAGCTTGAAGACTAAACCTTTTAGAGAGAGAAGGCAATTTCCTGATGTAGCAAGATCATTGGAGAAAGAAGAGCTGGATCCACATAGTTCCTACACATCATTCTACTTAAATATGAAAGCCAGTGAATCATTCTATAGGCTCAGTTTCCTCTATGCTACTTTGTGTTATTCTGTGAGGCCATATTGTTCATAAGCTCACAGCATTCTCCTCTATAATGTTTTATAAATGAGCTCATTTGATAAACTGGTATGTCCCTAGGCTGCCGTGTCTTCCCCCTTGTCAGGGAGATCAAGTGCTTGCTAACTCAGTTTATAAGCTCTGTTGACCTCCTCCTAGTAGACAATGTTTTACATCAATTAAATTTCCTTAAGAAATAATGACCACGAGTCACTGACATCTCATCCACTTCCCATTTTTTTGGTTAATTGCTGATTCTAAAAGACTGGACTAGAACTGTTGGAATTGCATGTAGCATCTTCTTGTTATCTTTACCCTTTCTTTTAATTTGGTTTTGATTTCTGACCTTTGCTCTAATCAGTCCATGATCTGACTCATGGACAATAAGGACAATATATTCCATTAATGTGTGCACCAAGGGCAAACATTCATTGAATACTCGGTGTTAAAGGACATTATTTTTACTTGTCAAACTAAGGAAATTAAAGCCTAACTAAATGTAATTGTGTTTTAAAAAGCGAAAAATTACTTATAAAAGTGAATGTTGAAAACTAACAACAAATTAATTAATTTTTAAAAAGAAAAGACTTAAAAATTAGTTTATTGCAATAGAATACAATAAATGAATGGTTACCTTGGTGAAGCATTTTGGTGATCCCACCAGTCAACCAGTAGCATCAGTGCCCCAGCATGCATCCTGCCAGGGAAGATAGGTTTTTTACACATTTCTACAACATCTATATTATACAATTTGATGTCTTTTGCATAATATAACAATCCATATTTTAAAATTCATAGGGTGTATCATGCGATTAAATTAAAATGAAAAGGCACTCTTTTTAAAGGAAACATTAGAATGTGGTGAGGCACACCTGGAACACTACTGATTTGACTGCACAGACAACCGATTGTGAAATGACTGCCGTCTGGGTAACCATCCATTTCTTATTAAGCTACAGTTAAGAGGCATTGTAGGGTAAGGGATAGTGAGCTGGGCTTGCAGTAAAGAACAACTGGTTTCTGGTATATGCCAGTCATTTGACTATGAGCAATCCACTTAACTTTTCACAATCCCAGTCAACTCTTTAAGACTATAAATTCCAGAGAAGTTGTTGATCTGCATTAGTAGAGGGAGTTTCCACACAAGGGAGTTTCCTACACTGATAAAAATCACAAACCAAAAGATAGAATGAACTATTTTTTTTATAATATTATTCTATGCTTGTCACATTTAGTACCTTCCAACTCTCTTCATGAATAAATTATTCATGATGTACAGACATCAGCTTTCTGAGTAATTTATAAGCCGTGGGCCACTTTTATTTCTTAATCCTGAGACATAATCTCTAATATTTTTCACCATCCTCCCCTGTGCTGATGTCTGCAAGAGTGTCACCAAGTATCACACTGTATGTTGACTCAATTTGGAGGAATTTCTCAGCTTATTCACAGGATTTTTCGATTTCTTCATCCTGTTAGGGCATCTGTGTGTTTACACTCATCATGAGCATGGCAAGGTGAGATAACCATGTGTCCTATGAAATTATGTTTCCTGTTGGCCTTTGGGCATATAATGAAATCTACTCTACTTGCCTTTATCTTCCTCTCCAAAAAGGACCTGTAAATCATCCTTCTATTCAGTTTCAAGCTTGTTATATCTTCTGGTTTTATTTATGGTAAGAATATCAAGATAGATGTGGCTCATTTCCTCCAGGAGTATATCACCTCCTTGGCCACTAACATTTAGATTGCTGTTGTTTGTTGTTCAGTCATTCAATCACATTGGACTCTTCATGACCCCATGGACCATAGAACACCAGGCTCATCTATTCTCCACTATCTCTCCCAGTCTGTCTGAGCTCAGGTTCATTGTTTTCATGATGCTATCTATCCATCTCATTCTCTGCCATCCTTATTTCCTTTGGCCTTTAATCTTTCACAGCATCAGGGTGGTTGCCAATGAGTCTCATCTTCTCAATATGTGACCAAAGTATTAAAACTTCAAAGTATCAACATTTAGAGTATCAACAGTTAAATGATTCTTACAGATAGTCTAAAAACTGTGATTTGAGGAGCCTTCTCTCACTCCCTTCTATCATTCTGACACCATCTCTGCAGAAGCAAGAACAAGATCACATGGGACTGAAGTCCATTTTGCATTTTTATCTGTGAAGTGGTCACTGTGACCAATGAATCCAACATCTAATTGCCAAACTACAAGAGGTGAGTAAACTTTTCTGTACTTAGCTAGGTTAGTCCTCAGATATCATGCTTTCTCTGTTGCCAGGATTGTACTTTAAGCATTTTCAAAGCTGGTAGGACCAGAGAGGTTGACATAGCCTGCAGGAATTCAGGGCCATCTCTGGCTTATGATGGAACATTGAGCAGGAGAACTTGATTGATGGGAGCACCAAATAGCACTTATAATAATAGGAGTCATGGAAAAGAGTGTCTGATCAGAGGTTATCTATATAAAACTCCTTGGGGTCAAGGGTCATGGTGGCTCCTTCTAGTGTGCCACCAACAGCACCTATTATAGGACTAGAGATCAAAAAATACATAAATAAAAGTTTGGGAATCAACTGATTTATTGACCTTGCCTCCAAAAACAGGATCACCAAATAGAGCACACACAGTATATTGCATGGTGTTTTGTTTCTTCCAATCTGTCCTACATTTCTCTGCCCAACTAATACTCGTAAAAAACCACTTATATCATATCACTTTCCTACTCAAGAATAAATAGTGGCTCCTCATTGCTTGTGTCATAAAACAAACTCCTCTGTCTGACTTTCAAATCTACCTTAACCTTCTTTTCTCCCTCCCAATAACCAACCTGTACCCCTACTGTGTTGGCTGGTCTTCTCAAGGTCCTCTACCATACTTATTTCCTTCTCTGTAACTTTTGACCAAGTGACCTTTCCCCATCCTTTCCATTTATCCCAACTTCTGTCATTCAAGGATCAGCTGAAGTCCTGTGGAGTCCTCATAGATTTGACTCAGTCACATTGATCTCATTCACTAAGGATTTCCTTTCGCATCTACAACCCATATCAACACTCAGTTGAATGTTTTATCAACAGCACAATACATTTATCGTTCTCTTTCACTAAGGGAGACTCTTCTCCCTTGATAGGTTTCCCTCATAGCTTATCAAACTCTCTGATTAGGCTGGTAGAGTTAATGATAGGGAGATCCTTAAGTGGGCCTTCCTAGAAGGCCTTCTTGGTGTTCCCTTGGTGTCCTCTTCACTTGCTTCATGGTGAAATAGGAAAAAGAAACAGTTATGTGGTGATATGTTCACATTTTAATAGAATCACACTTAAATATGAAGTCTTTTTCAAGAGTATTTTTTCCTAGTCACAAGTTCTCCTGCCAATTAAATCTTCATCTGTTTCTATTTTCTTCCATTTGAGTAGGAATTTTGATTCCTGCCTTTTCCCTAATCAATAGTTTAGCTGGTTATTATGAAAAATAAAATTTAGATTTCATTGTTTCCATAGCAAATATCTCAAATTCATCTGCTTTCTGATACAGACTTCCACTTTTTTAAAAAGACCCCATCCCTTTCCCAATTATAACTATTCAAAGATACCATGTTATACTTTATGAGCTCTTCAAGACATTTTCAAGAGTGATTTTTAACTATACAATTTTCATCCCAAGCATTTTCAAATCAGACACACAAATAAAATATGACTACCCCTAGACTTCAGAGTGAGGAAGAACCTGGGCTGAAATTTCAGCTTGGTCATTTATTAGTTATGCAATTTCAGGAAAGTTAATCTACCAGTAGGAGCCTCAGTTTTTCACATATAAAATGGGGATGATAATTCTTACTCTACCTACCTTGGGGTTTGTAAGGAAAGTGACCAGTAAATGTCAAAGCATTATGAAAAGATGAGTTACTTTTGCAATTGCTATCTTAACTTTTAATCCATTGTCTGGAAAAGCAAAAAAGATTTTTCTCTCTGGTGGCCTCTTTCCAAGAATGAGTCCTTCCCAGGGGGAATAAGCCTCAGGACAATTGTCCCCAACACTATGTAATTTAAACTTGGCTCTAAACATCCCTTTCCAGGACTTGATCCATCTAAGCAGCTACAAGGCAATATGATAGAGTAGAATGCAGTCCTTGGCATCTGGAAGTCCTAGGTTCAAATCTTACCTCAGGGATTTACTTTGTCATGGATTATAGATAGGGCAGCCAGGTGTCACAGAGAACAAAGTGCTAGGCTTGGAGTCAGGAAGACTCATCTTCCTGAGTTTAAATAGGACCTTAGACACTTACTAGCTGTGTGACCCTGAGAAAGCCACTTCACCCTGTTTGCCTCAGTTTCCTTATCTGGCAAATAAGCTAGAGAAGGAAATGGCAAAAAACTCCAACATCTTTCCCCCCCCAAAAAAAACCTTAAATGGGGTCATGAAGAGTCAGAGACGAGTAAACAGCAACAAAGATTATAAATGTAGAGCTTGAAAGGTCCTTAGAGACCATCTAGTTCAAGCCCTTCATTTTATGGATAGGAAATCTGAGACCTGAGGAAGTTAAGTGCTTTGTCCAAGGTCAGAAGGTAGTAAGCTGTAGAGTTTGGATTTGAATCCAGATCTTCCGTCTCGAGAACTTATGTTCCTTCCACTGTATCATGCTGCCTTCCTGGGTAGGTCATTTAAGCCCAGTTCCTCCGCCTGTAAAGTAGGGATGTCTATAATAACTACCTACCTCACAAAGTTCTTGTAGAGGGTATTATCCCAAGGTTTCTCCCAGCTCTAACTCCATGCTCCATCATCCGGGTTCAAATGCTGTCTCAAATGCTAACTAACTGAGAGGTCTTAACAATTCATTTAAACTCCCTAGGCCTCAGTCTCTAAAGCTGCAAATTGGGGGCAGGAGGGGGAAGGGAGTTGGACTATGGCCACTGAGGTTCCTCGCAGCTCTAGATCACGTCCACTCCTTTTGCCCTCCAATACTGAAGAAAGCTCTCATTCCTCCCACCCACCATGCCCTAGTCTTTTCTTCAAGCTAAATATCACCAGTTCTTTCAATTTCCAATTATACAAAAGTATTAACTATAACTGCTTTCAATGGAACACCTGAAGCAGTTGAGGGTGGGGATAGAGACAAGGTGTCTTACAGGTATCCAAGGCTTAATCTAAAGGCATGCATCTTCAATTGTCCAATCTCAGGCATCAGCCAACCAGTGCTGAGGCTTTATGGCAGAAGAAAGGCCTAAACTTTTCCAGATGCCACTGACAACATGCCACATGAGCGGTCTCCTAATTTGCTTATATCAAACCAGTCCCGATCCCAGGGTTACAAGCTTTCCTGAAGCATTCTCAGCTCCCAGTTTTTCCATCCTTGGCAGGTAAAACTCTTGAGAGAGCATTGTTGAGCAAAAAGTAGCTTGGGGTAACTGTTCTCATTATCCCTGCTCAGGCAGTCCCTTTTAGGAGCTACGTATCTGAAAAACTCAGCCCGGATGTGGGTGCTCTAAGATCATGTGTTTAAAAAGCATTAAGACTGAATACTTCTCCATTTCCCCTTTGTGAAGCCGTGTATGATAAATGATAGGCAATTTCATGGCTGGGGCTTCAATTTCCGAAAATATTAGCGCTATTCCCTGAGCTCCACTTCCGAGATAAATTCTTTTTGGCAGCCTCCTCCATTGTCTCCTAATTCCCTGATTCTGAATACATTTGGAGACCCAGTATGAATTTCATCAGCTCCAGGGCCGACATCCATGCCATATGATCAGCTCACGAAGGTCGACTGCCTGCTGTCTGCTTTACCTCCTGGCTTGTTTTTTTTTTATCAAATTTGGAGGATCAGAGAATTGAGAACTAGGAGTGATCTCAGAGATCATCTAATATAACCCCCTCTTTTGACAGAGGAAGAAACTGAGATGTAGAAAAAAGAATTGTTTTGCCCAATATCAATTTAAAAACTAATCATGAAGGATCTCCAGCATGCCCAGAACTTCACCAATAGTCACAGGGGATGCAAGACAGTAGAATGAACCCACCAACAAACTAAGGATCTACAAAGTGTCTGGCACTACTACTGCAGTTGGCATTGTCAGGTATACAGAGAAGCATAAAAAGTATCCTTGTCCTTGGTGGTGGAGCCAGGGTTTGAACCTCTGAAAAGTTAACTAATAGCATCAGGCAGAATATGCAAAATGCCAAATGAGGGAAACCATGCAAGAGATCAGAAGAAGGACTATCTGTGGGCTGAGGTGGTCAGGGAAGGCTTCCTGAACGAGGTGGACTGGGCCCTGGTCTTGTATTTTAAGTTCAAGGAAGGTAGAACAATGTTTAATTCAATAGATATCCTTAGGTCACTGGTTCAATCCTTGCTCAAAGGAACTTTAAGTCTTTTGAAGAGGTAGTGTGTTGTACCAGGAAGAGCATCGGGCAAGGAACCATAAGACTAGGATTCAAAGCCTTATTCTTCTACCTATTACCTGTGTGACCTTGGACAAGTCACTTCACTTATCTGGGACTCAATTTCCTTCTCTGCAAAATGAGAGTACTCTAAGGGCCCTTCCAGCTCTAAACCTTTGGTCATTCAGGCAGTACGCATTTAATAAGTGCCTACTATGTGCCAAGCACTGTGCTCAGTACTGAGGATATACAAATAAAGATCAAAAAACAGCTAACTATATAAGAAATCAGCAGAGTAGGTGAAGATAGGATGGCAAATATAGGATGCTCCAAAAGTCTCAGTTGTAGTTTAAAGCCATTACATCATCTGAAAACTACATTAAGACATTCGGGATACTCTGTATAATAATAATAATAATAACTCTTGGTTGTGTTCATTAACAACACAAACGCCATCTTTTCCTACCATCATGAAAAGGGCACTTGGCCAAGCATAGGAACAGTCAGAATTTGGCACAAAGTGGATCTGATAGCCTCTTCCTGTCTCTTCCACTGTGAAATGCTCTTTTCAACCCTTTGGGAATAAGCACAGACCCATTTTTTTTCATATGCCCCCAAATCTCTGGCTAGTCGATAACCATTTCTGAAGTATCCACTGTGTTTCAGGTACTAGGCATACAAAGAAAGGCAAAAATAGTGCCCACCCTCAAAAAGTTTATATTCTGATGGGAGCAAGAAGAACGTGGGAAAGCATAGGTTTTTCCTGTCCCTTGGAAGTCACTTTCCAAAGCAGGATAAGCACTGAGTAGAAATCTTCAGCATGAAAGCAAAGGGCCAAGGGTGATTCTGAGAAGACATGAAACAAAGCACACTGGGGAAAAAGAAAACTAGATTTGGAGTCAGAGAACTTTGGTTTCCAATCCCTACCACGCTACCTACTTTCTATGTGACCTTGGGCAAGTCACTCAACCTCTCTTGACCTCAGTTTCCCCATCTGTAGAATGAGGGGTTTGAATGAGAAGTGTCCAACAGTCTGCCTGCAACACTTCCAAGTACAGCCAAACTATATTACAATGTAATTGTAAAATATTGAACAAAATGGATAAAAATACAATAGAACATAGATAATGTTAATATGTAGTTTTCTGAGTCAATCTGTTGCTCAGCTAGGTGGCACAGTGGATAGACCTCCAGGCCTGAAGTCAGGAAGACCTGAGTTCAAATGTAGCCTCACACATTTACTAGCTGTGTGACCCTGGGCAAAGTCAAACTTTGCCACAGTTTCCTTATCTATAAATGAGCCGGTGAAAGGAATGCAAACCACTCTGGCATCTTGGCCAAGAAAACCCCCAAAAGGAGTCAGGAAGGGTAGGACATGACTGAACAACAATAAAGTCAACATGCAGCCATCAGGAATATATGGCTTTCTGTCTGTTTGAGCTTCACACCACTGGACTAGATATCCTCCAAGAGCCTTTTTAGCTTGAAATCTATGAACCTGCTTAAAGAGGAAACAGCAACAAGGTAAGTGTGAGGTGAACTGTCCCCTGCCCCACATGAAGATCTTAGCCACAGACAAGCCTGGACTTGAGCAAATTGTGAAGCCAATCAATCAAGTAGCAAGCATTTGTTAAGCACCTACTATGTGCTAGGTCCTAGGAATTAAAAAACAAAAAAGAAACAACCCCTGAACCTCAAGGAGTTTATATTTTATAGGTAGAAGTTATAGGGTCACATATGTTGTTGTTATTGTTGCTGTCCAGGCATTGTTCAGTCATATCTAACTCTTCATGAATTGCTTGCCATTTCTTTCTCTAGTTCATTTGACAGATGAGGAAACAGAAGCAGAATTAAGTGACTTGCCCAGGGTCACACAACTAGTAAGTGCCTGAATCTAAATTTGAACTCAAGTTTGACTCCAGGCCCAGGACCACCTAGTTACCCCCATGGTCACATATAAATGTATGGAAAATCAACAGAAGATGTGTGCCAGGGAGGCCCTTAGTTGGAGGAGGAGGGGTGGGAAGGATGAGGGGGAAGAATGAAAAAAGAATCAGGAGAGGGAGCTCACTAGGAATGGCTTCCATTTTATCAGTAAAGTAAATGGTAAAGTTTTCAGCTAAGAGGGGAGGGAATGAGCGTGGGAGGAAGGCAGGGAGAGGAAAAGAGGTATTAATTCCTTGTAGAGACAAGAAGTTTGGAATATCCTCCTGAACTGTGGGGGTTTCTCAGTGTTGGAAATCCTTTCTCCAGTGCAGATCATAACAACCCACTGTGGCTTAGTAGAAAAGAACAAGGAGTTACCTGAGACACAGAGAAGTCCAATGGCTTGCCCAAGGTCACACAATCTATGAGCATCAAAGACAGGATTTGAACCTTGTTTTTCCTGACTCTAAGGCCAATATTGTATCCACACTATCTAACTGCCTCCCTTCTTGGTTTATAAAGAAAACAAATGTATTTAATAGTGTAGCACCAACGTAATATTCACAACAACTGTAAATATGCCAGCATAATACTCAATCACAAAATATAACAGACTCTCCACATAGAAGACAGAAGCAAAACATTTATTCGGATACCAAAAAAAACCTGAATCCCCAAAACAGAAAGCCAAATCTATCATAGTAGCAAAGAAGTTAATACACCATAACACAGCAGAGAGACACATCATCCTTTAGCCTTCCCACAGACCACCACTCACAAGTCTAGCTGTCTGAGTTCATCCTCTCCTCACTCCGTCTCTAACTGTTCTGATTCCCAGCTTCTGGTGGGCTCTACCCTTCAGCAAACTCCTCCCACCATAGGTTCTATGTGATTATATTCAGCCTATTAAGGGGGCAGGGAAGATCTTCAAATTACCATTACCATTACCATTACAAATAGAAGGGGAAAAGAAGTTATTTTAAAGTGTCTAATTTTGGGATAGAGGTAAACTTGGGTTTTTAAAGGCTATACCAATGAGACGTCATCTTTGGCAGGATCAGCCAAGCTGGAAAAGTATGGCTCCGATGATGGATGATGCCTGTCATCTGAAGGTTGGCCACCAGGTAATGAATATTTTGGCTACAGTAACTCATGAAATCATCCACTAAGGTCTGAAGGGGCTGCAATTTGCATGTGTCAAGGGAGTACCAAACTGATGGCATCACAGGCCTTTTTGAAGAGTCTGAAATGCTGAAGAAGACATTCCTAGTGAGCTCCTTTTCCTGATTCTTTTTTCATTCTTCCCCCTCATCCTCCTCAGCCCTCTTCCACCAGCTGCTGAAGTCTCACTGGCACAAATTGTCTTGTGCTGATTCTCCATACATTTATATGTAATCATGGGGGTAGCTACATGGCCCAGTGCATAGAACAGCAGGCCTGGAGTCAGTCTTGAGTTCAAATCCAGCTTCAGGCACTTACTAGCTGTGTGACACTGACTAGCTGTGTGACACTTACTAGCTGTGTCAAGTCACTTAATTCTGTTTGCCTCTGTTTCCTCATCTGTCAAATGAGCTGGAGAAGGAAATGACAAACCACTCCAGCATCTTTGCGAAGAAGACCCCAAATGGGATCGTGAAGAGTTGGACAATACTGAAAAGTTACTGAACAACAAGCTCATGTATATTATTAAGTTCCAGAAGGAGGGATACATACTTTGAGCACCATAGAGGTTCAGAGAAAACACAGGAAGTTTCCAGTCAGCTAAACCATAAGACAGAACTCCATGGCAAGAACTAGTGGTTGGGCTAGAAGATAAGAGATGAGCACAATTCAGATAGGAAGTCAGGAAACGGGAAGGTATTTAGGTGGGGGGACCATTGTAAGCAAATGACCACGGCAGGCATAGGAAACAGAGAGAAGACCAGCCTGGCCATAGCAGAAGTGGTGCATTAAAATGTGTGAGAAATAAGGTTGGTGGTGGTCATTTTCCCTTGTTTCACATGGGTATGTCTACTTGTTCAGCCATTTCAGTCATGTCTGACTCTCTGTGACCCCATTTTGGGGTTTCTTTGTCAAAGTAATTGGAGTGGGTTGCCATTTCCTTCTCCAGCTCATTTTACAGATGAGGCAACTAAGGCAAACAGGGTTAAGTAACTTATCCAAGGTCATTGCCACTACCCTAATAGACATTCAATTACACCTGCCCAAACCATTTTACATGCTTTCACTCTTGCCCCCTCTAATCCATCCTTCATATAATTTTAATCACATCACTCCTTTTGCATAGAGGAGGAACTGAGGCAAACAGGATTAAGTAATTTGCCCAGGGTCACCCAGGTAGTAAGTATCTGAAGCTAGATTTGAACTCAGAAGATGAGTCTTCTGGATTCCAAGACCCAGTGCTCTATTCACTACACCACCTAGCTGCCCCATATGTCTTAAGCCTGCCACAAAACTAATCTCCCTAGGGGCAGAGGCTATATCCTCCCCTTTTCTTCTCCACTACAGTATCTAACACAAGACTAGACACACAGTAATCATCAATAATATTTATATAATAAACACTTGCAAAAAACTCTCCTCACAATAAGGGAAGTAGGTACTAGTATTACCCTGATTTCATTGATGAGGAAATGAAGGTTCAGAAAGATTAATTCAGATCACTCAGTATCTGTAGTACAATTGAAATCCAGGTTTCCCTAATCCTGACAAGAAAGAGGGGCAGTGTAGCTTGATGGTTAGGGAAGAGGCCTGTCGGGAGTCAAGAAGACCCAGGTTCAATCCCCATATCAGATATTTATCAGCAGTGTGACACTAAGTAAGACCTTCAGTTTCTCATATCTAAAATGACAGGGGAAGGTGAGTGGACTTGACAGTCTCTAAGGTTCCTTCCTCCCCTATTTTCTCTTTTTTTTTTTTGAGGGGGAAAGACAAGGCAATTGAGGTTAAGTGACTTGCCCAAGGTCACACAGGTAATGAGTGACATTCCTACTCTAAATCAATGATCCCTGCTCCTGCATTCTACACACTGTGGCAAGTTGCCTCTCCAAAAAGAGTAAGGCTTCTTTTTTTTTTTTTTAAATAACATGAATGGGAATTGACTTTTCCTGAAGAATTAGGAAGTCATATAAGGGTAAAACAAATGTCAGCCAAGACGTGAAGCCCAATAGGAAAGAGAATTTCTCTGAAAAGCCAATAATTTTTCCCCAAAGATTGTTTTAACTTTCTTCTCTGTCCATATGGAACTGATGGATTGGCCATCTCTATATATGAACAAACGCTGATGCCAGGTCTGGTTCTCAGTAAAATTGTGGTATCATTGACCAAAATTTATCTTCAGGGAATTCCTTCATCTCCTTAGGAACACAAGTTTATAGTTCCAGAGCTGGAAAGGATCTCAGTGGTCATCTAGGACAATTTCTTCATTTAAAAGATGAGGCCCAGAAAGATTGATTTGACCAAAGTCATATAGAGAGCATAAGAGGTAGAGCTTGAACCCGAAATATTTGTGACTCCAAAGCTGGTCCTCTATCGGCTACATCAGAATATCTTTATTCAGAGCCCTTCTGTTCCCCACTTGTAGGTCTCCTCCTCTTTGTTTCCATTGCTGTTCAGTCCTTTTCAGTCATGTCTGACTCTTTGTGGCTCCATTTGGAGTTTCTTGGCCAAGTGGAGTGGTTTGCCATTTCCTTCTCCAATTCATCTTATAGCCAAGGAAACTGAGGCAAACAGAGTTAAGTGACTTGCCCTAGGGTCTAGGTCATTGCCAGTACCCTAATAGACATTCAATTCTACATGCCCAAACCATTTCACATGCTTTCACTCTTGCCCTCTCCAAAGCGTCCTTCATGTAGCTCTGATCGTGTCACCCCTTTCATCAAAAGCTTTCAATGGCAAACTATTGTGGAACCATAGAAGTGATCTTAGAGACATTTAGTCCCATAGTCTCTGGAACAGAGAACAGAGCACTCTGAGAGGTCAGGGTATCACCCTAGGGAACCATGACCTGACCCCAAGGAGTGTATGATCAACCAATCATAAATTGGGAAAAGAGTTCATATTCCACCCTTAAGTGGGAAAATCAATCATAGAGCTTATCTCCAGCACAGTCATACCTACCAACATCCCCCCACCACACCTCTACTTTTCCCCTCCCTCTGCTGTTTAAGCTCTGAACCTCTCTTATTTTTCCTGAATCTTGGTTCCTCAGGGCAGTTACAATCTCAAAGCTACCCATAGTAAATACTCTTGGAAAAATTCCACTCAACCACCTAGATTACTTCTTGACTGTTAGGGGAACTTTTTTTTTTTTTTTTGCTTTTTTGAGGAGGTAAGGTAGGGCAATTGGGGTTAAGTGACTTGCCTAAGGTCACATGGCTAGTTTTGTGTTAAGTGTCTGAGGCCGGATTTTAACTCAGGTCCTCCTGACTCCAGGGTCGGTGCTCTATTCACTGCACCACCTAGCTACCCCTATGTTAGGGGATGGTCTCCAGCTCATAGATAGTACCCTGTGAATAACAATGTTACATCCCTACTTTTCTCTTTGTGGTAGGATAGAATGAGTCACACATGATTAATGGGCATTCAGTTCCACCCACCCAAACCATTTTACATGCTTTCACTCTTATGAAAATCTTCTTGACTCCCAACAGGCTTGTGCGCTAACCATCAAGCTACACTGCTCCTCTTGCTTGTCAGGATTGGGGAAACTTGGATTTCAATTGTACCACAGATACTGTTTGTGATTTGGACCACACAGATTTTATATTATCTTTCCCCCTCAATCCACTCATCTTCTAAAATTCCCTCTTATTGTCATCCTTCCAATTACCCAGATTTTACAACATTAATAATTTCAAATCACAGAATTTGCAGATTAAAAGGGATCTCAATGGCCATTTAGTCCACCATACTCAAAAGGACTCTCCTCTATGTCATACCCAACAAGTTGTGAACTAGCCTCTATCTGAGGACCCTCAAGGAGGGGAAACCCATCACATCTCAAGACAACTCATTCTATTTGGGGTTGTCCAATTGTTAAGAAAGTTTTTCTTGACATTGAGCCTAAATTTTCCATTTTTCTTGGTTCTGTCCTTTGGAGCCAAATGCAACAAATCTAGTTCTTTCCCTATATGTTGTTCAGTCACTCATTCAGTCATGTCTGACTCTTTGTGACCCCACGGACCATTCTCTCCTCCACTATCTCTTAAAGTCTGTCCAAATTCATGTTTGTTGTTTCCATGACACTATCTATCCATCTCATCCTTTGCTATCCCCTTTTCCTTTGACCTTCAATCTTTCTCAACCTCAAGATCAATGAGTCCCATCTTCTCATGAAGCAGCAAAGTATTTAATCTTCAGCTTCCATATTTGACCTTCCATTGAATAATCTGAATTTGGAATCCACATGACAGCCCTTCAAAAACTGGAAGATGGTTATCAAGTGCTCCTTCTTCTTCCTCTTCACCCCACCCTATCTTCTCTTCTTTAAGCTAAACATACCCAGTTCTTTCAACTGATCATCAATTGGGGTAGGGATGGGGAACCTGCTCTAAGCCCTTCACCATCTTGGTTTCTCTCCTCGGGATGCTCTCCATTTATCAAAGTCGTTAAATCATGGCCCAGAGAATTGTCCCAAAGACAATTTGGAACCTAAAATGTAACAAAAGAAGTCAATTTAATTCAATTTTTCAAAAAATCACAGACCAAAGAATTGAGCAAAACATTCCACATGAAATCTGATTGAAAACAGAATACAAGAAGACTCTCATCTCCCTGTTCTTGAGTGCGCTGCCCCTCTCAACATAATCCAAGATCACATAAGTTTTTTCTTTTCGTTTTCGTCTTTTTGCTGCCATTTCTCACTACTGACTCATTCTGAGCTTGCTGTTCACTTAAACCCTCAGCTTTTTTCCTAGAACAATTGCAGCTTCTGCTTGCCTCCCTTATCTTATACTTGTGTAGCTGATTTTTTTTGCCCCCAAGTGAAAGATGATATTTATCCACATTGAATTTCCTCTTACTAAATGCAGCTCAATGCTAAGACTGTCAAGATCCTTTTGGATCCCATCTCTGTCACCTATTGTGTCAGTTGTACTTCCCAGCTTTGTATCTCATCTGCAAATCTAATGAGCATATCATCGATGCGTTAATGGAAGGCATTGATAAATTGACTCCTTACATTCCCTCAGTCCATATGCAACATATCCAATTAGCTGCCAAGTCTTGTCGGTTCTATCTCCATCTTTCTCACTTCTCTCCCCTTTTCTCTACTCATACAGGTATTACACTAGTTCAGGCCCCCATCACATCTTAACCGAACTATTACAATAATCTCCTAATTAGTCTCCCTGCTTTGTCTCTCTCAATTCCAGTTTATCTTTATAATTTTTAAATGTCTATTTTTAATGCATAGAATTATAGTAATATATGTGTGAATGATATATGCCACATGATTCCACAATAGTACATATAATTTATGAAAAAGTAAATGTATACATAATAGGAATACATCCCCCCCCCCAAAAATCTCAATGGAGACCACTGATCTAGTCTATTGTGCAGAATTCAAATTTGCCTGACTCCATAATCTGATACCACATTTTCCAGTTTTATTCTATATGGGCTTAGAGTCAGGAAGACTTGAGTTCAAATTTGGCCTCAGACACTTACCGGACAAATGACCCTGCACAAGTCATTTAATCTCTTTCCAACTCAGTTTTCTCAGCTGTAAAATGGAGATTATAATAACGCCTGCCTCATATGATTATTGTAAAGTACTTAGCACAATGCCTGACACAAGGTGGACTCTTCTTTTTTTTTTTTTGGAGGGGAAAAGGCAGGGCAGTTGGGGTTAAGTGACTTGCCCAAGGTCACATGGCTAGTAAGTGTTAAGTGTCTGAGGCCAGATTTGAATTCAGGTCCTCCTGACTACAGGGCAGGTGCTCTATTCGGTATGCCACCTAGCCACCCCACATAGTAGATTCTTAATCTTTATTTCTGTTCCTTCCCTTCTCCTTCCCCCTCTATGCATTCTATATGCAATCCAAAGTGGACTACTATCTGCCCCAAAAATATGTTCTTCATTCTTCCACTTCTATGTCTTAATCCACACTATTCCCTAAACTGAGAAATTCTCACATCTCACTTTTTTTTCTTTTTGAAGAGGGGAATGCAGGGCAATTGGGGTTAAGTGACTTGCCCAAGGTCACATGACTAATAAGTATGTCAAGTGTCTGAGGCTGAATTTGAACTCAGGTCCTCCTGAGTCCAGGGCCAGTGCTCAATTCACTGCACCACTAAGCTGCCCCTCCCATCTCACTTTTTACCTGCTATCCCAAAAATGCCACCCCTTCATGAAGCCTTCCCAGACTCCCTTATATCACTTATATCACTTGCTTATATCACTCTAATACCTTTATCACAAAACATTAGTGTATTTTATCTACCTGGGCACTGTCCCCTCCTAAGACTATAAGCCCCTTGAAGGCAGGGACGGTATGTTATCTAAACTTTGGCTCTCCCCTAATGCCTACCTAGCACAGTGCTCTCTACAAAACTGGTTTCTAATAATATTTATAGAATCTTTCTTTTTAATTGTATTGGCATCTTTCATTTTTATATCACTTTTATTTTGAAATATATCCCCTCTCATCTTTTCCAAATCCAGCCATCCCTTGGAACAAAGAATTAAAGGAAGACTGGAGGAGGGAAGCAATGCAGCAAAACCAAAAAAGTCAAGTGAGTCTGACAAAATATGTGATGTTCCACACCCAGAGTTTCCTCTCTGCCCCACCACCCCTACAGTTCCCAGCACTCACTTATATCAAGAAGAAAAGAAAGCGTAGTTTCTCTTTTCTTCTTTAGGACTAAGTTTGATCATAATAATAGAACCTTCAGTTTTTGGTTGTCTTTGTTCCTTCCATTTATATTCTTATGGTCATTAGGTATATTATCTTTTCTGATTCTATTTGCTTTCCATGTTCCCCCATGCTTTTCCAAATTCTTAATATTTATCATATTTTATGGTTCCATTGTATTCATATGCTACAACTTGTTTAGCCATTCTCTAGCAAATGGGCATCCACTTCATTTCCAGCTCTTCTTAATACCAAAATCATAATGATAATAATAATAGTATTGCCAATACATTGTCATCATTTCTTAAGGCTCCATTATATCCACGTACCACAACTTACTCAGCCATTCCCCTATAGACGAGCACCTACTCTGTTTCTAGCTCTTGGTAAACAAAAAAGTTACTATAAATATTCAGGTGTGTATAGGATCTTTCTATCTTTGACTTCCTTAGTATACTATATTTATTGAATCTTAAATAAACATGGACCAACGCTTTAAGTTAAAAGAAAGGACTGCAAATAGAGGAATCTTCAATATGGTCAGAGTGGGGAACGTCATTGCAAGAAGAATGTGAATTCCTGAAATTACTCAAATAATAATCATACACGATAGAAAATGCCCTGCTCTACATACAGGTAAGGGCAGACTTTTATTGTCCCCACTCTTACCTTCCTCATGACCCTAAATAAAGGCACCCGTGATGGGCAGAACCACTCAGTTTTATCACTCTCTGAGATCTGAGATCTCTGAGTTTAAAGACTCTTCCATTCCTTTGGATTTTTAATGAAGAATATGAATATACCTTGGAAACTTCACAGTGGTTTGCTCCCAGGCGAGAACTTAACCCAAAAAATCCAGCTGGATGTCACATCCATAGTGAATAGGAGACCAGACACTCACCAGGCTATCCCAGAGCCTCTTGAGAAGAAAAATCCCTGGGAGCAGCATGAAATTTCCCGACTAGACGGGATGGCAACACAAGCTCTTGTTTACTTTAGGAGAGAGAAGGACTGGGGGAACATCTGCTCCAAGAAACCACTTGAAAGATAATCAGGCAATGATGTTGGTGAAACAGCTGTTCAGCAGGCAGAGAAGTAGCACGCTGGGGAGCCAGGGGGAGGAGCAAGAGGAGGAGAGGAGCAAGACAGAAGCAAAACTGGAAGGAGCCCGAGAATTCCTTATTTTTTTTTTTTTTTTGCCAGCCTCCCCCAGCAGAGCCAGGGTACTGGGGGGGAGAGGGGAACCTGAGCCTCACTCTGTCCTGGAGCAGACTGAAATAGAGTCACTCTCTCTCTCAGCCTTGCCTTTATGATCACAGTTCCAAGAAGGCAATAGGGAAATTGGAGTTTTTTCTACCCATCCTTTTAACAACCATTCCATATCCTCTGGTGTGACCTGAGGTTCATTGAAAGGCACAAATTGCCTCCCCCCCTCCCCCAAGCGTCTCCCTCCTACAGATCCTGAAATTTTCCCATTAGGGTTATTCTTTGGAGTTAAATTAAGGACCTGACAAAATATTAATACATTCCCTAAGATGAGTAACCCATTAAGTTATTAACAATTCTTGATATCTTAGTGGGAATTAATTAATCAAATTAATTCTACTAGTCACATATCAAAGACCCTGATGGATTGGGAGTAAAAGACAGAGAAATTTGGATGGAATGAGAAGAGTAAGGGAAGGGAAAGTCTGGAGCAAAGATTGTGGCCAGGAGTGAATAAGCTTGGGTATTACTCCCAGGTAAATCCAGGCATCCAAGGACACGCATGATCCTATAGCATCAAATTTAGAACTGACAGGGACCTCAAAAGTTACCTAGCCTAACACTCTCATTTTAGATGAGGAAATTAAGGTCCAGTCATGTCATAAAGTGATTTTCCTAGAATCATATAAGTGCTAAGTATCCAGAGGTCGGATTTGAACTTAGATACCACGACTCCAAATACAGGACTCTTTCCACTGTACCACACTGCAGAGGAGGTTGCAGGGTTATTTTGAAGCCAAGTCATTAGCTTCACTCTTTTGCCCTGCCATTCAGGGGGCAGCCAGATGGTACAGTAGATAGAGCATAGGAAGATTCATCTTCATGAGTTCAAATCTGACCTCAGATACTTACTAGCTATGTCACCCTGGGCAAGTCACTTAACCTTGTTTGACTCCCATTCCTCCTCGGTCAAAAGAACTGGAGAAGGAAATGGCAAACCATTCCAGTAATTCTGCCAAGAAAACCCCAAACGGGGTCATAAAAAGTTAGACACGACTGAAACAACTCAACCACAACAAAATCTATTCAACAATAAACCTCCAAGAGAAAATCCCACACGCGGCTTCTGTTGGTTTAAAGGCTAGACAAGGCCAGCAAGAGAAGGGGAAGGATTTTCGATCTTTAAGAGACCTTTGAGATCTAGTCTAATTCTCTCATTTTATAGATTTAAAAGACTGAGACCTACCAAGGTGCCGTGACTTACCTCCGTATTCCTCCTCCTCACTTAGTGACCACAGGCAAATTATTTAATTTCTCTGGGCCTAGATTGTCAGACAAGACAGTGAGAAGGAGTGGTTGCAGGGACAGTCTGCTACAAGTGCTCAGAGCTGCCACCACCGAGCAGATAGGCTTTTTAGATTATAATTACACCCCTATAAAGACAACCTTATTAGCTATTAATACACCTTAGCAGATATTATCACAGAATTGTAGAAACTCAAGAGTGAGACTTTGGAGATACTTTGAGCTTCTCATATTACACAGAAATCCTCCCTATGCCATAGATGCAAGGAATTACAGAACATTTGAGCTTAAAGACTCAGGTAGGTGGTACAGTGGATAGAAATCTCTCCCTGGAATCATAAAGACCCAAGTCTGAATGCTGCCTTAGATATTTAGTAGCCATTTAATACTGGGCATGCTATATAACTTTTCTCAATTGTAAAATGGGATGATAATAACTACAGAGTACATAAAAATACCTCATTTTTAATATGATGTCTGTGAGTCTTTTTTAACATATATTTTGATAACATTCAATATCAGGGCAGCTAAGTGGTGGGCTTGGAGTCAGGAAGACCTGAGTTCAAATCAAAACTCAGACACTTACTGGTTGTGTGACCCTGGCCAAGTCACTTAACCCTGTTGGTCTCTGTTTCCTCATCTATAAGTGAGCTGGAGAAGGAAATGACAAACCACTCCAGTATCCTTGCCAAGAAAACCCTAAATGGGGTCACAAAGAGTCAGATACGACTGAAGAACAACAATAACACAAATTCAATATAATTTGCTTCTCTTATAATCCTATGTATTTTATGCCTCTTTTTAAAAATAATATTCCTAGAAAGGGTCCAGATCACTAAAGAGGTCCATGACACAAGTAAGAACCCCTGCTATAAAGATTCATCATGGCCTAGTGAATAAATAGCTTGCCTTGGAGTGAGAAAAACCTGAGTTCTACTAGCCTACGGGTGAAAAACCTGCAGCCTGGAGGCCACATGTGGCCCACTAGGTCCTCAAGGATGGCCCTTTGGATTCATTCAAAGAGCTGCACTTGAGGAACTAGATTCAGTCAACTGGCCTTACTTGAGGACCTAGAGGGTCACATGTTGCCTCCAGGTCCAGGTTGAAGGTTCCCCACCCCTGTAAAATAGCGTCTTATACATTCTGACTGTGGGATTCCAGGCATGGGATTCCATTTAAACTCTGCTCTAAGTAACTATCTAAGAATATAAATTGCAGAGTAGGTGTTGACCTGCATTGCTAGAAGTTTCCTATTTACAGAGTTCCCTATACCAATAAAATCACAAGGCTCTCTCCCCCTTTCCCTTGAGTTGAAGGGGATCTGGAGATTATTTAATCCAATTCTTTGTTTTAGGTTTGAAGAAACTGATGATTTCAAAAGTAAAATGACAACGGGCAATTGGCCACTCCTTCTAGTGATGAGGAGCTCACTCTTTCACAAGGTACTAACACTACAAAACAAACAATCCCCCAACCCTTACTTCTTTCTGGCCACAGGCTCCTTCCTCCCTCTAGGATCAGTCTAACAATAAATCAACAAATATTTATTTAATGTCTACCATTTAGCAGGAATTTTGCTATAAAGACAAAAGTAAAACAGTCCCTGCCATCAAGGAATTTACATTCTAATAGGGTAGATGACATCTACACACATAAGTACATGTATGATATAGACAAAATGAAGACAAGACCACACAGACTCAATTCAAGCCTTCTTCCAAATGATAGCACTCACAGCATTTGAAGAACATTGTTTATATACTTCCCCCAAAGTCTTCTAAAAGCTAAGCATTTCCAGTTCCTAGAATCAACAAAAATAAACATTTATTAAGTTTCTACCACTGCAAGTCACTATGCTGGAAAGCTAGGATATAAAACCCAGAAATATGGCCCACTCTTTACCCTTGGGGAGCTAATGTTCTCCTTGAGAGTAAATAAGATTTACAAATACAAATAATTTGAGGAAGGAAGGGGTAATAACTTGGGTGGGAAGGAGGTGGCCCTTGAGCTGAACTTCCAACCAGGGTAAGGATGCTGAGAGGCATCAGTAATGAACACTGAGTGAAAGGGATGGCTTGTGCAAATGTAGGCACCTAGTCTGGACAGAAAGTACTGAGGGGGCAGAACCTAGAGCACTAGGAAAAATTGCAGAGAGATTTACTTAGGCCTTTTATCAGGAGGGAAAAAAAAACTATCCCAGCAATGAGTTGTCCCAGAGCATACTGGCCTGTGCCAAGAAGTGATGAGTTCCCACTCCTCTGAGGTCTTCAAACAAAGGCCAAATAACTATTTGCTGCATATGTTATAGTGAAGATGCCTTTTATGAATGGATTGGACCAAATTACAACTGACATCCTTTCTAATTCTCAAATTCAGTGATTCTGTGTGATTCTCTGCTTCTGAACTGGAAAAATAGTAAGTGGTACCAGATGAATAGAACAGCTTACATGAAGAGTGATATGAAATACCTGAAAAGGTGGGTGGAAGTTATTTGTTGTTGAGTCGTTTTCAAAGCATGTCTGGCTCTTTGTGACCCCATTTGTGGGTTTTCTTGGCAGATATACTGGAGTGGTTTGCCATTTCCTTCTCCAGCTCATTTGACAGATGAGGAAACTGAGGCAAACAGGGTTAAGTGACTTGCCCAGGGTCACACAGCTAGTATGTGTTTGAGGATGAATTTGAACTCATAAAGATGAGTCTTCCTGATTCTAAGACCAGTGTTCCATCTGCAGCACTACCTAGCTACCCAAGAAATCATTTATGAAGGACCTTAAATGCCAGAATAAGAACTACATTTTATCCTAAAGTTAATAATGAGCCACTGAGTGTTTGTGGGCAAGGAGGTGACAGGTCAGACACGTCTTAAAAAATTTATCCTGGCAGTGCTGTGAATGAAGAGAAGAGCAGAAAACAGAAGAGTAGGGACATCAAATGAGCGACTATTCCAATAGTCCAGATAATATGTGATGAGAACATAAACGAGAGCCCTAGAGGACTGATGAAGGGGATAGTAATTGTTGACTGCCTGGATATGGGTGTGCACAAGTGAGAGGATGGGGGAATGGAAAAGTACCTAAGGACAGCTCCAAGCTCATGAACACAGGTGACCGAGAAGACAATGGTGACTCAGCAGAAAGAAGTTTGCAATCACTCTATGACGTAATTTTCAGACTCTTCACTTCCTAGATCTCCTTCTTCTGGAGAAGTTCCTGTTTGTCTAGATCCTTCTTAAAATGAGGTCCCAAGCACTGAACAAACATTTCAGATATTCTCTGATCAGGACAGAGTAAAAGAGGACTGTTACCTCTTTCATTCTCATCACTACATTTGTATTAACACAGTCAATGATTGTATTTGTTACTTTGATAGTTGTGTCAAACTACCAGCTTAGCCACTTTGCTTTCAATCAGAATCCAGGGTTTTTTTCCCCCATATAAACTGTTCTTGTTATGAGCAATCTCCACTCTAAGAGACAGATGATTTTTTTTAACCTAAGTATAAGGCTTTCCATTTATCCCTATTAAATTTAATTTCATTCCTTTGGCATTTGTACATGCTAAGATCCTTTCTGAATCCTGATTCTGTCCCATAGTACAGTAGCTCTTCCTCCCAGCTTTGTGGAATATGCAAATCTGATAAGCATATCTTCTATGTATGGTATCCTTGACAATAACATTGAATGGGGCAAGAACAATGACCAAGACTGTTTGTCTTTGGTCTCCTTTGTGGAATCTTCTTCCACATTATGCCTAGTAATTGTAGCTGTCCCCCAGGGGTTGACCTAAATTATCTTCTCTTTTCTCTCTAAGCTCCTTCCCTTGGTGATCTCAGATCCCATAGATTCAGTTATCATCGCTAAGCTAAGGATTACTAGATTTTTATTTCCAATGCTAGTCTTCCTCCTGAGCTCCAGTTCTGAATTACCAACTGCCTGTTGGACATTTCAAACTGGATTTCCTGTAGACACCTCAAATTTAACTTCCCTGAAAGAGAATCCATCTTTTCCTCCAAATTTGTCCTTCTTCTGTACTTACCTCTTTCTGCTAGGCACCACCATCCCCCCAGATACCTTGGTTCTTTCCCTAGACTTTTGATTTTTATTTATCCCATATGATCAATCATTCATCAGGTCTTGTCATTTATACATCTATAATATCTCTCATCTATGTTCCTGTATCTATATTCCCCTCATCACCTCTCATCTGTTTTGTTTTGTTTTGTTTTTGTTTTTGGAGGGCAGTTGGGGTTAAGTGACTTGTCCAAGGTCACACAGCTAGTTTTTTTTGTGTGTTAAGTGTCTGAGGCCGGATTTGAACTCAGGTACTCCTGACTCCAGGGCCGGTGCTCTATTCACTGCGCCACCTAGCCGCCCCTATCACCTCTCATCTGGACAACAAGACTCTTCTAGTTGGTCTCTCTATCTCATCTCTTGCACATTCTAATGTATCACTGGCACAATTGCCAACTTTTTTCCCTAAAATTCAGGTCCGACCATGTCACCCTACTACTTAATAATCTCCAGTGGCTCCTTATTACCTCAAGGATCAAGTATAAAGTCATCTATTTGGCATTTAAGCTCTTTATAACCTAACCCTTTGTTATCTTTTTACACCATGCTACCCTCCATGTATTTTACACATTCAGTCACACAAACCCACTGGTTGGTTCTCATGCACAATACTCCATCTCCAGTCTCCATGTTTCTGCAATGGCTTCCCGCAATGCTTCCAATGCTTTCCTTCCTCATCTCTACCTCTTTTAGAATTCCTTCACAATTCACCTAAAATACTCCATTCTTCAGGAGTCAGGAAGGAATTCTGAGAGGTAAAGGTAAAGAGGTTCCTTTCTCAGTCCCCCATTCCACCACCACCCCAGCCACAAGCATTTGTCATTCTAAGTTTACCCTGTGTGTATCTACTATTGTGGGCACCATTTCCAGTTGTCCTGACCTTTTATCTCGTCACTGGACCATGGCTCCAGAGGAGAAAGTGAGGCTGGTGACCTTGCACAGCCCTTCTTCATTTAAATCCAATTCACTTGCAAGTCATGGCATCACCTTCCTGATGTCATGGTCCTTTTCAACAAAGAAGGACAAACAACAATAATGAGTATTGCATGTATTTCTTTGCGCATATACATGCCTCCTATTTTCAGATTCCTGTCTTTGGGGACAGGAACTTTGCTTTTTTGTATATTCCCCCTTAACATAGTATCTAAAGCACAGGAATCAATGAATAAATGCTTGTTGACTGATATAGTGATGGACAAAGTCTTTTGGCATTATTCCACTGAAGCAGATCCTTTCGAATAAGTTCGATCTATTAACTGACACCCTGAGCATGGTCATTAACCAATTACAAATTTACCCCACTATGCCATTCAACTCATCTTTCTCCTTGTCCACAAGGATTATAGATTTAGAACAGAGAGTTAGGGCAGAAAGAAACTTTAGAGGTAATTAGTCAAACCCCCTCATTTTGCGGATGAGGACATTAAGAACCAAAGAGTTTTGCCCAAAGGACAGCCTGAGGGCCATTTTGCCCAAAGTCACAAGATGGTACAGAATGAATTTGAACATAGGTCCTCTGATCATGAGAGATTTTGTTAAATTTCCCACAGTAATCCAGGTACACACCTCCTATTTCTAATAGTCCAGTGCAACACATTCTCTCCAACTATTCTCCCAACCCCTAATCATATTTGCAAGGTAGAGCCATAGTGGACAGCTACTACATCCCCCCCTCAAATTTTGAGTAGACAGGAAGAGTTAAGGGTATTTGTCTAATACCGTAGATCATATAGTTGTTGCTGTTGTTCAGTCATTCCAACTGACTCTTTGTGACCCCATTTGGGGTTGTCTTGGCAAAGATAATGGTTTACCATTTTCTTCTCCAGATATTGGAGTGTGCAGTAGATAGACTGCTGGACCTGGCCTCGGGAAGATTCGTCTTCCTGAGTTCACCCTCACTAGCTGTGTGACCCCGGGCAAATCACTTAACCAACCCTGTTTGCCTCAGTTTTCTCATCTGTAATATGAGATACAGAAGGAAGTGGCAAACCACTCCAGTATCTTTGCCAAGAAAACCCCAAATGGGGTCATGAAGAGTTAGACATGACTGGAAACAATACTACTATCTAGGTAGGTGATGATGGGCAAATCACTTAATGATCTAGACCTTAGTTTCTTCATTTGCATTATGCTAATGTAGATGACTCCTAGGGACCTGTGATCTTGGTATACTACTCATTCTCTCTCCAAAAAAGCAAAAAAAAAAAAAGTGTATTGCCAGGAGTGGCTAGGTAGTGCAGTGAATAGAGAGCACTGGCTCTGGAGTCAGGAGGACCTGAGTTCAAATCTGGCCTCAAACACTTAACACAAAACTAGCCATGTGACCTTGGACAAGTCACTTAACCCCAATTGCCCTACAGTCCCCTCTCCAA
This sequence comes from Pseudocheirus occidentalis, assembly GCA_028646575.1. Taxonomy (NCBI): domain Eukaryota; kingdom Metazoa; phylum Chordata; class Mammalia; order Diprotodontia; family Pseudocheiridae; genus Pseudocheirus; species Pseudocheirus occidentalis. The sequence continues at coordinate 125,003,416 of CM053598.1, forward strand.
AAAAGCAAAAAAAAAAAAGTATATTGGTAAACTACTCATAGGTAATAAAAATAATGTAATTATTTTCTTATGAGACTGTAGGCCTCGTAAGGAAAGAGCTGTTGCCTTCTTCTCCATTACTCATAGTGCCTAGTACAGGAGTAGGCATTGAATAAAACACAGGCTGGACTGGATTGAATTGAGTCTATTTTGTTTAGAGGACATACAGACAGCTACCAGAGACAATGAAGGACAACATAAATTATTTATACAAGCAAATCATTTACATTGTGGCAAGCCACAGGAAATGAAGCATCATGCAATTACGGGTCTGCCCCAGTCTGCCACTTCAGCAGGAGGCCAGATTTCTTTTTGTAACCCAGTCCCACAGGGACCCCTGGAAAAAAAGGGGCGGGATGGGAGTGGCAGGTAGGGCACACACCACAGACACTTAATTTAGTCCTCCCTACAGCCAGCATCTGGACTTGTTCTATGAAGGTAATCAGGGATTTCAGGTTAGCCCTCTACCAAAAACCAAAACATAAACTCCCAACCCCCACCTCATCCTGAAATAGGAGAAGCCAGGGATCCCTAGTGACATCACTGACTAGCGCCCTTCCCGTTGTAAAATGAGAGAGGATTTTAATTTATGGAGTCAGGAGGTCAGGCCTGAATATGGAGATCTGAATAAACAAATCTACAGGAAATCTGAGATACCCTGTTCTAAGACATGAAACAGTGGAAACTGGCACTTTGGGAGAGAGGTCAGGTGGGCTTTCAAAAAGAGTTTTCTCCTTTATCCCTGAAGCAGATGCTTCTATCTTTCTATTACTTTCTATATCTCTGTCTCTCTCTTTCACACACACACACACACACACACACACACACACACACACACACACACACACCACACACTGATAAATTTTTTAAGAGACCAAAGACACTCTCCAGCCTACTGAAAAGACTCTCGTCAGCTGGCGCCAGCACACCTCCTAAGCCCACCATTGCCCGGGTGATGTATTATTGAAATACATTAAAGAGCTGTCCCACTGACAGCATGCTAAGGTAATATGTCAAGGTACCAACCCTCTGATGATGTACACCCCTAATAGATCAGGGCACCATCACTCTGATTACACTCCCATACAATGCATCAAAGTGTCAGGGCGGTCATGATGGACTGTGGACATACATCACAGCATGGGAGGCCTGCTGACAGGCTGTTCCCCAACACAAAACTCATGTCAGAGACATGATTTAGGGGCATGGCCAGGACCCCTCTCAAGAACGCCGATGCAGCAAAAGTGAATTCCTTCATTTCTACTAGGAGGGGAAATTTGTAAGCTGGGAAAGAGATGTTCACCCTCCACATTAGAACTCTTCACTGTATACAAGCAGATCGTGGCCTCCCCAAACACAGCTTGGGCAGAAAGGATACTGAATCTAGAATCAGAGCACTTGGGTTTAAATTCTAGCTCTGCTCTTTACCACTTAGATGACCCTGGCAAATCTCTCACCCTCTCATCTATAAAAGTAAGGGGCTGAACTGGATGACCTCAGAGGTCTACGGCTGCTCTATCAATCATCTATGGCTCTCATATACCTTCCTCTGCTTATCCTTTTCTCTTGGCCAGGCACACCTGACTCTGCTCTTTCGCGTTTATCCAAGTTCTACTCGTCCTTCAAGGATGTAGTGAAGGCTCACTTCCTCCATTAGCCTTCCCAGGCTACCCTAGCCCAAGGTCATGCTCTTCAGAGTCCTTATTCCCTTTTGGGGGCACTCTGGCAAAAAGAAGATCATAGATTTAGACCTTCAGAGGCCCTTAGAGGTCATTGAATCCAACTCCCTCCTTTTACAAATGAGGCAGGGAAGGATTAAGTAACTTGCACAGGGTAACACATCTAAGGCAGGTTCCAACTCATGCCTCCCTACCTCCAAGTCCAGTATTCTATTCATTATATCAGCTCCGGTCCACATGTCATTAGGGAGGTGAAAAAGTATGTCTAAGGTCACTCAGATAGATACCAAATTGGACTTCTTGACTAGGACTCTCAACTCATAGTCTAGGGATCAGAATTATACTACACCGCCATTTTTTAAGGGTTTGTAAATGGTTTTGTGTGTCTGTCCTGTCTCCCCAAAAAGACTTACAGTATTCATGCTGTCCTCCTTTTGTGTATTACTAGAGGATGCCTAATGCCATCTCCAATTGTCCTGATCTATATCTCACCACTGGACCCAGATGGTTCCGGAGGAGAAAGGGAGGCTGGTGATTTTGCACAGCCCTCCCTCATTTTAATCCAGTTCACTTGCATGTCATGATGTCATCTTCCTGATGTCAAGGTCCTCTTCTAAAAGGAAGGACAAACAAAAGCTATACCAGAAGATGTCTATCAGAGGTCTCTGTTCCTAATGGGTGATTTTCACACACTATTGGAGATCTGTGCAGAGGAAGGCCTATAGGAAGGGTACAAGGGTGCTAAGGAGCCAACCAGGAGTCTCATGTACCAAAACTTTCAAAACAGTATCTCTCCTCTCTGCTGAAAATTCCTATCATGCAAGTCATTCCTTTGTGGGGCAGGGGGATAGAAAAGGATATAGGCATCTGCTCAAGGAGACACATGTAATATGATGAAAGCAGAATTCACATGGAGGTCTCTTCTAACTTTCTCTTATTAGCACAGGCTAGTTTCTAAGGTTAGTTGTCATCTTGGAAAGCAAAGTAAGTTTGGTCCCAAGAAGATTTAAAATAATGGAGATAATGGTGGTGGTGGTGATGATGATGGTGATGATGAAGATGATGATGATGATGATGATGATGATGATGATGAGAAGATTTAAAATAATGGAGATAATGGTGGTGGTGATGATGATGGTGATGATGAAGATGATGATGAAGATGATGATGAAGATGATCGTGATGATGATGGTGATGATGAAGATGATGATGATGGTGATGATGATGGTGACGATGAAGATGAGATACAGTTATCCCTTCTACATTGTGGAAGCTAGAGGTACCGCACCCCCCACGATCAGAAAATCTGCATAAAATTTTTTGGCTCTCCCTTAATACCAGAGAAGATGCCTGAAGAATTCAGTTATTAAAAGATAAAATATATTGATATTATACAATACTATACATAAATTTTATGCATTTCTGAGTTTCTTTTTTTTCTGTGTTATCTGCTGGTCTTCACACGTTATCTTCAGTTTTCACAAAACTCCTAAAAGATTTCCATTTAACTTTTAATGCTGACCTATGATGTATCAAAATCAGGATGGGGAATGCCACAATGTAAAAGGGATAACTCTATATAGAAAGGCAGATAGAAATATAGACATAGATAAAGAGAGAACATAATAACATGATATAGAGTATCAGCCTCTGGGCTGGAGTCAGAAGGACCTGGGTTCAAATCATGTACCAACACATACTAGTTGGGTGGCACATATCTTAAGTTCCTCACCTTTTGGACTCTATGCTCTCTTAGGTCCCTCAAGGCTTTAGAACTATTATCCAATGAACTGATATTTATATAGAATTTTGTAATTCATTAAGTACTTTACACATTCATATTAATATATTAATAATCTCATTTATGCCTTATAGCAATATTGAGAGGTAAAGCCTATAAGGCAGTGGTTCTCAACCTTCCTAATGCCGTGACCCTTTAATAAAGTTCCTCATGTTGTGATGACCCCCAACCATAAAATTATTTTCGTTGCTACTTCATAACTGTAATTTTGCTACTGTTATGAATTATAATGTAAATATCTGATATGCAGGATGTATTTTCATTGTTACAAATTGAACATAACCCACAGGTTGAGAACCACTGATATAAGGTATTATTATCCCTATATTACAGATGAGGCAGCTGAGACACTGAGAGGTTGAAGGACTTGCCCATGGTCACTTAGTTGGTAATTATCAGAAATAGGATTGGAACCTAGTTCTTCCTGACTTCAAGTTCAGCCATGTACCCACTATGCCAAGATACTCTAGTACAATGGAAAGAACATTGGACTGGGAGTGAGGCAATCTGTGACTTCATGAGCTGTGCAACTTTAAAGAAATCATACCCCCTCTCTAAACCCCAGTTTCATCATCTGTAGTAACTAAATTATTGGGTTAGATCTGGGTGGGGAACCCTTAGATTTCTTCCTGGTCTAACAATCTAGGACCATCTGATTCTCATAAGGACATTTCATAGACAGAAAAGATCTCTAGCAGATTGGGAAGCTCCCTAGTGAATGGGGTTAGGGTGAAAGCCCATATAAATCACACCCAGCAAAAGGGTATGAATAGAATGCCATTCATACTTTTCCTCTGGATTGGTGGGGATGGAGATAATACCCACTGTGATCACATGACAGACCCATCAAATCATCGAAGTATGATTTGGGAAAAGGTACAGGATGAAGGAGTTAGGAGTGAAGAGTCAGTCTAGGACACTAACCAAGGGGGGGAGTGAGGAGCCTGAGATGGGAAGTGAGACTTGCAGATTGGTGGAAGAGGGAATGCAGGAATGCGCTGATGAATGTTTAATAACTAACTCTCCAAAAAAAACCTACCCACAACACAATTAATTTAAGTCTGCATTATTAACATTTTTTTCGTCACTTTTTAAAGTCTAGACAATCAACAAAACAATAAATCAAGCCCTGATCTGTTGCCTATTTCCAAGGGGGACGTGCTCATAGTGAAAATTTAACAATGACAGTGGGTTGTAGCACACCCCTGGAGGATGAAGTAGAAGGTATTACTGAAAAAGAAGTAAGGGCTGCAAAGTTAAACATGTCCCACTCCACAATTCTGTTTCAGGGCTGCTCTAGTGTAGAAGGAAGGAAGGAAGGAAGGAAGGAAGGAAGGAAGGAAGGAAGGAAGGAAGGAAGGAAGGAAGGAAGGAAGGAAGAGGAGCAGAGGGGAGGGGAAGGGGGGAAGGGGAAGGAAAGGGAGGGGTGGGGAGGGAGGGGAAGGGAAGGGGAGGGGAAGGGGCAGGGAGGGGCGGGGAGGGAAGGGAAGGGGAGGAGTGGAGAGGGGAGGGGAGGGGAGGAGAGGAGAGGGAAGGGAAGGGAAGGGAAGGAGGGGAGAAAGGAGGGAGGAAGAAAGGAAGGGAAAGAGGGAGGGCAGAAGGGAGGGAGGAAGGAAGGAATGGAGGAAGGAGAAACAGGAGGGAGGAAGGCAAAAAAAGCATGTATTAAGTATCTACCATATGTCAGGCACTATACTAAGAGCTTTACAAATATTATCTCATTTAATCCTCACCGCAACCCTGAGAGGTAAGTGTAGCGCCAATGCAATATTTACAGTGCCTGAGATCATGATAAAGACTGTGACTATAAGTATCACATGACATTCAATAGCAAAATATACCAAACCCTCCAGATAAAGGATATAACTGAAACATTTATTTAGACACCAGAAAACCAAATCCCAAAACCAGTAAGTCAGTTCCATCATAGTACCAAAGATATTCAGAAGTCATAAAAACAATCACATAATAATAAAGCCACAGCATCCTTCAGCCTTCTCACAAACCAATACAAGATCAATATCTACTCATGAGTCTATCTGACTCCTTGGCTGAGGTCCTACTCTCTCCCCCACCATCTGGCTAGCTCTGATCAGCTTCCTATGGGCTCTGCCTCCTTTCAGAAAATTCCTCCCACCACATGCTCCATGTCACTACATTCACCCTATTAGGGGATAGAGTTTATCTTCACAGCAGGGAAGCTTCCTGTGGGCTCAGCTACACCCTTCTGCAAATTCCCTCCACCACAGGCTCCATGTAATTTCATTCAGCCTACTAGGGGGGCAGAGTCTACTTTCAAAGCAGAGAAAGTCTTCAAACTCCCACCTAAATCTATTAAGGGGCAGGGAAGATCTTCAAATTCCTATTCTCATTACAATAAGTTCTATTATTATTTTCACTTTACAGTTGAGAAAACTGAGGCAGGCCGAGGTTAATTGATTTACACAAAGTCACGAAATTAATAAATGTCTAAGGTTGGATTTGAACTCAGGACTTCCTGACTCCAGACTCAGAGCTCTATCCTCTGCACCTCTGATACCAAACTACCAACCTCAGACATCAGGCAGACCTTGGGTAACCATTAACTCATTCATTAAACTTCAGCTCTTCACAGAATCATAGAGATAACTGGAATCTTGGGGCTTATCTAGTCCTTTTGATTCCTGAGAGTGGCCCCCTTTTTCCACTCCTCCCACCCTCTTAAGACTGGGAAGGAGAGAATCCTCATTGACCTGAGTCATGCTTCTTCAAAGCCCGGGAGAAAATCCCTGTAGGTGGGACCCAGAATCACATATCACTCTCTAAAGGCAGAGTAATAGACCCAATAACCTCAAGGCATATACCTGGGAAGAAAGAAGGGGAAATTCTTGACACCATTTTAAACATGATTTTAAACTCCTGGGAACAAAACAAACCTTACTCATAGACATCAGTCCATCCATGTGGTGTGATTCAGAGAAGCCACCACTAGGACCCTAGATCTGGAAGGGACTACTGAAGCCATTTAGTTCAGCTCCATCGTTTTTTACAGATAAGGACATTAAGGCACAGGGAAATTAACTGACTTACCCAAGGTCACACAAGTAGTATCAGAGCAGGGTTTGAACCCAGGTCCTCAAACTCCAGGGCCAGTACAATTTCTATTCTCCCAGATTGGCTCCACCTTTATTTAAAAATATCTTCATTATCGCCAGCCAGGAATTCTGCCATTAGAGTCTGGTTTCTTTGGATTATTGATTTGTCCTCTTTTCAAATATAAATCCTCCCCTTAGGGGGAATTACCAGCCATTAGCGCTCTACTGTGAATTGACTTATTATATTTACCAGAGTCACTCAGCAAGATCCAAAAGGAAGGGGAAACTGGGCAAGGATATTTTGTAGGGTGGGGACAAGTCAAATGGCTGTCAGGGAAGTTGGGGGAGGGAGGGACTGTGCTAGAGTATCTTGGGCAGCCAAGTGGCAGCATGACCTCAATGGCAGAGAACCTAGATGTAAGTGCTATGGAGGGTGGGGAGTGGTGTGGAAAGGAGAGGACAGAGGGTCCTGAAGCCAAATTGACCCTCTCTTAGGAGTTCCCTGAAGGCAAGTCTTACCTACAGGACGCATTCTCCAATTACCTCCTAGCTCACCCATCATCTTGCCTGGCACCAAAGAAACATGTACACGAGCCATTCTGGGATAATAAATAATATGAAAGCAGCAACAGCAGGAGGAGGAAGAAAGTAACATTCATGTTCTGTCTTCACCTGCCTCCTCAGGCTATTGCGTGAGAGAGTCTGATGAGAGAGTTGTGGACCGCTGAACTGAAATACTCATCAGACAGCTGCCTATGCATGTTCAAAGACCACAGACAGAGATCCTTGTCTCCAAACACAACAGTCATTGCCTTCAGCAGGTGGAAGGGGTGGGGGCTGTGGCAATGAAGGTGGAGGGTGAGCCCAGGGCTGGGCCAAGTGAGCCATTGTCTTCCTTGTCCTCCTCACATGCTCTCTCCCCACCTGGATTTTTTCAGTCCTTGAGGAACGAGAGCTTCAACCAGTTGCATAATTTGAAAGATTTCCAGGTTTAGGTTTGCTGTAATGGAAAATACAAAAATATACATAGCTCTTTCAATCAATCAATCAATCCAGTAAGCTTACTACAGGTCCAGTATGGAGCTTTAGATACTAGGACAGTAGAGGCTTAGGCACAGCCTGTCCCCTCAGAGAACTCACAGTCTGCTTAGAATCAAGACTAAGGTCCATGAAACAATGAGAGCATAGTAACTTACATCTAGTTATTAGTAAGCATTTGTGGAATGAATGAATAAATGAATGTGTGGATTGATGAATGAATGGATGGATTGATGAATTAACACATGAATGGATGATATGCTAGTATATATGACAAAGCTTGAAAAGACTGGTGAGTTCATCAATGAAAGTTCTCCCTCTACCAATATAGATGCCCTAGACACCTAGACCATCATTTTATGAAGAGCCCAGGCCTTCCATATTCCTCTTCTGGCTCTACTTCTGACCTTTCCTTCCCTCCCCCTTTCAGCTCCTTTTTATATGTTCTCTTTCTCTTTTATGAGGAAAAGGTCCTGACTTACACTTATACTGACTTTTGAACTTGTATTTGATCCCCCGCACTTACCCCTTTCCCCATAGTAAGCACTTAATAAATACTCTATATATCTATGTACCTTCATGCCCCAGTAGACAGTTTCACTAAAAATGGCATCACTGGGTGACCAGCCTTCTAGAGATGAACTTCTCTGAACTTAGACAAATTGCCCTTGGAACAATGGACATACAGTCCGTTACCAGGTCTGAACTTGGGCCCTGGAACCTTTTTGAGTTTGGCAGGACCAGACAAGACTCATTTTCTGCTAGCACAGCTTTTGGAAATCTAGGGTTATTTCCACACTAAGATGAGCCATCAGAAGAGGACTTACCATAAACTATGAGTGATAGAGATTCCTCAGTGCCTGCATGATAGAGTCACAAACCCTTGACCTGGCCATCTAAACTTTTCACTATGCTTAGGCTATCTTTCCAATCTTACTGGTCACTTTTGCCCTAAATATTTCAGGCAGACTGTCTGCTCCCTCTGGACTGGTCTCCTCATGGTTCCCCAGACATACCTGTCATATTGCTTCATCCTTGCCTTTACTAGTCCTGTGCTTGGTCTCTGAAATCCTCGCCACTTTTCAACCAATCATTCAACAAACGTTTATATATCCCACCTACTCTGTGAAATGCATTGTGTTGGGTGCTTCGGGGAAAAGAGAAAGATACATAATCCATGGTTCCTAGCTTACAGTATCATAAGGATCAAGATATACAGAGACAAACAGAATACAAATTAGAATATGTGTGTTACAATAATATAAAGTTCTATGGAATCAGATAAAAGAGAAGTCATCTCCTAGGGAAGCTGGGGTAAGAACACAGCTAGAGGGCACCATAGTGCTCAGAGCCCTGGACCTAGAGTCAGAAAGATTCCTCTTCCTGAGTTCAAATCTGGCCTCAGACACTTAGTAACTGTCACCCTGGGCAAGACACTACCCTGTTTGCCTCAGTATCCTCATCTGTCAAATGAGTTAGGAAATGGCAAACCACTCTAGTATCTTTGCCAAGAAAACCTCAAATGGGGTCATAAAGAGTTGGGTGTGACTGAACAACAACAACTTCTTTGTTCTTGGCCCCTGCTCTATCCACTTTGTCACCTACCTATGGTCTGTTGTATTTTATTTACTTTGTTAAATATTCCCCAATTACATGTTAATCTGATTTGGATTATTTGAGTGTTGCTGGCTGCAATGCAGGCCACCAACCAATGTTTGGCCCCTCTTGTCTAGCCTAAATTCTCATGACTCAGCTGACACCTGATGGCCCCCTAGTACCCAGGAGTAGATAGAGGTGAGGGAGGGAGCAGATAAACAGAGGGAGATGGCAGTCATTTCTCTCATCTGAGACATAGAAGGAGAACATAATGATGTCAGGCTGGAGGAAGCAATGCCTTGAGACAATCATGCCATGATGTGGAGGCCATGACATAGTGAGAGTAGAGAACTGAAAGGCATGGGGATAGTGGGTGAGAGGGCCCCAAGAGGAAAGGAGTTCAGCCATCCACCCAATTCATCAGGTGCTTCATCATCAATTCATCAGAGAACAAGTTAGTGCTAACTTCAGCACTCTGGGGCAAAGCCTTAGTGGCCCCACCCTGCTTAAGGTCCTAGGGATGAAGGTGGAAATTGAATATATACACATAAGCATACTCACAACGGCTGAAGAACACTTAGAGCAGATTAGCAGCCTTGGCAAAAAAAAAAAAGAGAAAAGAAAGTAAACTCATGAGACATGCAGGGAAAAGGCTGAAGCCAGTGGAATTAATCAGGAAAAGATTTTCTGAAGGAATGCAGAGGCAAGTGAAGAGGGACCTGAAATGTTACTGCACATATGAGCTGCTCAGAGACCAAGACTGGCAAAATGATTAAGTCAGCAGCTGCTCTTCAGTGGATGTTCTCCCTTTCCTGCCCTCCTCTCATCAAAATCTGCTCTCAAGAAGGGATCTGATCAATTTGTTCACACTGAGGTGGAAATGATTGGGAGGCTTAAGGTATGATCCTTTCCTAGGGATATGTACATCTTAACAGCTGGAACAAAAGCCTTAAGCCAAAGGAAGGAAGCTCAGAGAGCAAAATTTCAAACATCTCTGGGGGAGTCAAAGACGAATGCAATGCTCAGAAATCAACCCATATAGGTGACTGCCTACTCTGACTACCGGTAAGGTCAGCCAGGTCCTCCCGGCTAGAGACGTCCCAGGCACAGCCTCCTCTGGACGTGTGGGAGGCTCCTTAGCAATAACAAGAGGGGCCTGGGCCTCAGCCAGCAATTCCCTAACGAAAGCCTTTAAACATTTTAACAGGCTTTCTGTACTTGAGTCATTGGTTATTCACAAAGACTCTTGGACTCAAGTGACTTGTGAACTCCTGATCAAAAAACCCCAGAATCCCCTAAGTATTGCCAAGCCCTGCATTCTCACACTCCTGCTCAAATAACTTGGTAAAGAAGGAAAGCAACTGGCTTTCTCTTGCTTGCTTGCTTCATTAACTTTTCCCTCCTGCGTTTCCTCCATCTTCCTCTTTTTTCTCTCCATACCCCCTCTTCCTTTCCCTCCCCTTCTCCCCAGTCTCTGCTTCCCCTCCCTCTACTTCTCCAATACAGTGCAGCGAAAGGGCACTGAAAGTGCAGCTAAAAGTCAGAGGCCTCGGTTCAAATCTTTTTTTTTTCTTTTTGGAGGGCAGTTGGGGTTAAGTGACTTGCCCAAGGTCACACGGCTAGTTTTTTGTGTTAAGTGTCTGAGGCCGGATTTGAACTCAGGTCCTCCTGACTCCAGGACCGGTTCTCTACTCACTGCACCACCTAGCTACCCCTCGGTTCAAATCTTAGCTCAATTACTCTTAGCATCTTGGTGATCCCGGGCAAGTCACTTGTCTTCTCTGCTCCCTCCCTCTCCCCACCACCTCCACACCACTTTATTTATTTATTTATTTGCTTCTGTAAAATGGAGGAGGGAGAGCTGGGACAGAGCGGACTAGATCACCTCTGAGGTCTTTCTGGCTCCAGGTCTATGAGCTTCAAGCTTCAGGTCTACATCCTATGACTCATACAATCTTTGAACCTCCATTCCAAATTTGTACAATGAGGAGTTTGGACTAGATAACCTCTCCAATCCCTTTCAGCTCCCAGTCTGCCATCCTTTCATTTTGGCCTGCCTTTCTCTCCTTTTTGCTTTTTAGTCTACTTATTCATGCATTTTTATTTCATTCTCTTTTCTTCATTTTGTCAACCTTCTTTCCCCTTTCTTCATCTGCTTTCCTGCTTCTTTACTTTCTTCCCTCCCTTTTCTTCCTTTTCCTTTTCTTCTTTCCTTCTTTCCCTTTCTCTCTCCTTCCTTCTTTCTCTCCTTTAATTCTTGCCTTTTTCTTCCTTTCTTTTCTTCATTCTTCCTTCTTTTCCTTCCTTCTTTCTTCTATCCTTCCTTAATTCCTTCCTTTCTGTCTTTCCTCTATCCACCCTTCCCTTCTTTCTTTCCTATTTTTCATCTTTTTCCTTCCTTCTCTCTTTCCTTCCTTCTTTCCTTTCCTCCTTTTTTCCTTTCCCCCTTGCCTCCCTCTTTCCTTCTTCCTTCCCTCCTTCTTGTATTCCTTCTTTCCCTCCTTCTTTCTTTCCTTCCATCCTTCCTTCCTTTCTTCTTTCCTTCCCTCTTCCTGAAATGTGTTTACTCCACCTCTTTCCCCTAACAGTCCTGCTGTGTAGCCATTTGTTAGCCTTTCCTCAACATTTACCTAGAGCTATAGGCCCCATGCCCCACAGAAGGAAAAGGCTCAGATTTAACAACCCAAGGCTCCCACTGTGCCTAGACGGGGGGGAATTCTTCACATTCAGTGGGGACTTCTAGTGGGATTACACTGGATTATGTGAACTAACAAACTTGGAAGCTCCATCCTATGGCTGAATGAAAAGACTCAGTTACCCTGGGCAATTGGTAGAGGTACCTTCTAGGAAGTCCCCTAGAGCTTATACATAGTGGCAAAATCAAATCTAGCTCATATCCCTATTTGATAGATGAGAAAACTGAGTTTCAGAAATGTTACAACTTGCTCAAGAACACAGAGGTAAATAGATGTCAGAGGTAAGATTTAAAGCCAGGGATCTTAACTTTAAAACTAGCTCTCTTTCCACCCCACCAGGCTGCCTGCCAATAAATGATCAATTGCTCTGTTGATTTACTTCCAGAGGCTGGTTCAGCAACCTCAAGAAATAGTCTTGGGTTATTTTTTTCACACTAGGATGGACATTCGGAAATAGTCAGAGGCTGATGTTGTATGACCAGTACAGAAATGGCTCTGAAACTGAGTGTGACTTCTGTTCTGAAACCTCTGGACCTACTGGATACTGAGACACAGGCATACCATGAAGTGTTTGGCAGGGGAGGAGGAGGAGACTCTGGGTGGTGACTCTCAAGATGATGTTTAGTCTATGGACTAGAAGAGGCTTAGTTTTCCATCCCCAGTATTGTTATTTTGCTCAAGAGAAAAGCTTCGGCATTCACCTGTCAGAGCCACACTCAGCCCCTCCCCCCTTTATATCCCATTTTAAACTTTAGGAAACTGCCACATTTTCTCTCCTGAAACTTCCCTATCTGCCTCTCCCACTTGTACCCTGGTTCTTGTTCTTCCTCTCTGTCTCTCCATTTCTGTGTGTGTGTGTGTGTCTGTCTGTCTCTCTCTGTCTCTGTTGTTCTGTCTCTGTCTCTATGTCTCTGTCTTTCTCTATCTCTGTGTGTGTCTCTCTGTCTCTGTCTCTCTGTCTCTCTGTCTCTCTGTCTCTCTGTCTCTCTCTCTCTCTCTCTCTCTCTCTCTCTCTCTCCCTCCCTCTCTAAGATTTCATTGGGCATGGAATGGAAATCTTTTTACCCTTCTTCACAACACTCTATCTCTTAAGGTGAGGTCTGCCCATTCCCACCTACCTACCCCCAGCCTTGAACAGTCAGCCTAAGAATTTATGTATCTCCAGTCTCAGTTCAGGGACAGAGCTGAATTTAATCATATATTTATAACAGGGGAAAGGGATCCAATTTGGATCTGGGTTCAAAGTCCACCTCTGGGATTTCCTAGCTGGGTGGCTTTGAGTAAATCACTTAGCCTCTCAACCTCAGTTTCCTCGTATGTACAATAATGACTAGAGCATCCTTATTGGACTAGATGGTACCTGTGCTCCTTATTAGCTTTGAAGGTATTATCCTATGGTCCCATTAATAGATTATTTCTAAGATCCTTTCTAGCCTTCAGTCTCTGATAAAGATTTCTAATCCAGAATGAATCCTGAGTACAGCACATCATTGTCAACACTGAGGTTTCCAAGTGCGGATTATACAAGCATGTCTTGGAAGGAACCTTGGGATCATCTAATACAACCCTCTCACTTTATAGATGAGAAAAATGAGAACAAGGAAAGAGAAACGACTAGCCAAGGTCACAAAGCTACTCAGTGGCAGAGCTAAAATGAAAATCTATAGAAGGGAACATTATTCAGGGGAACAAAGGACGATAATTGAACAAGAGAGAGAAGAATTTCAGGTGCCCTTCTCTAGTTTCTTGCTTTCTCACTTAAGTTTTTAAGGGCTGTATTTTTTTCTGTGTCATTTTCTAGTATTATTTAACTATTTCAAGTGTTTGTTTCTCCTGATGGACTTCTGAGCTTCATTGTGGAAAAACATAGGGAGTAGAACGTTGTTGTTGTTTGTCCTTCATTCTCAAAGAGAACCAATGACATCAGGAGGATGATGTCTTGACTTGCAAGTGAATTGGATTTAAGTAAGGTAGAGCCATGGAGAATCCTCAGCCTCACTCTCTCCTCCAGGGTCATCTGAGTCCAGTGGTAAGTCAGGATAACTGGAGATGACCCCCATAGTGGATAGAAAGCCGGCCATGGAGTCAGGAAGACTTGATTTTGAATACTACTTTGGACACATATTAGTTGTGTGATGCTGAACAAGTCCCATAACATCTCTGAGCTTCAGGTGGCCAATCTGTAGAATGAGGAGAGCATACATAGTAACACTTACCTCATAGGGTGGTTATTATGAGAGTCAAATGAGATATGCAGATAAAGTGCCTTCCAAACCTTAAAGCACTACAAATGTGCCAATTATTATTCCCCGTCTCTTTTATCCTTCCCAGCACTGAGAACAAGGATGAGCCCACTAGATGTGGAATGTAATTCAATTTCCCCATCCTTCCCTGACTACTGCTTCCACTGTGCCTGATTCCCAATTGAAATGATGAATCTTAATCAGCCATGCACACCATCGAATCATAGTGTGCTAGAGATTTTAATGCAGTCTTCCACTTGTAGAGAAGGAAACCAAACCCAGAGAGAGTCAATGACTTGCCCAAAGTCATGCACCTAATTAGGGGTAAAACCAGGGGTAAAGCTAGGTCTCTGGGGGTCTACACTAGTGCCATGGTCACCTACAGGCTTCTGTCCCCTTTTGAATAATCAACAATGGTGGGCAAACTGTTGCCCATACCTAGCAAGAGCACCAAAAAAGAGTTAAGATCAAAAGACCTCTGCCCCATGATCAGAGTTCTTAACCTTATTTGGTGGTACCTTTGTTGCTACCCTCCCTGACTTTGCTGATCTTCCTAGACTTTGGACTTCTCCTTGCTCACAATCTTTGGCCCAAGGTTCTCCCTAAGTTTCCATTGCCCAAGCCCTTTGCCTGGATCCCTGGCCTTTTGCTTGCTGGACTGCTAGAGAGGATTCATGACTTTCAACCTGCATGGCCCTATGGTCCCTACCTGCTCCTCCTGGTCATAGATGAACTTCCTGAATTTGACCTTGGGTCTGCTCAATGATGCCTGCCAGTCCCCTTCCAGCCTAGCTGAGCTCTCTAGTAGTTCATTGCCCATTTATCCAATATGTGGCCCTGTACAAATCACAAGTCATTCTGGTCATGGATTTTCTCATTTGTAAAATGAGGGAATTGGATTCAATGACCTCTAAGGTCCCTCTCAGTTCTAAAAGATATGATCCTGTGAATGACATGAATATGAAAAAAGTTAAATACAAAAGCTAAAGAAGGCTAATTCAACACAAAAATACAAGTATCTAGGCCTGATGAGGAAAACCTATAATTCCATCTACCAGGGAGGCTGAGGCTAGAGTGAGTTCAGGGGATCAGGTGTCCACACTAAGTTCAACATCCATTTGGCAAATGCCCAGGAACATGAAGGGCTGTTGCTGCTGCTGCTGCTGCTGCTGCTGCTGCTGCTGCTACTGTTGCTGCTACTGTTGCTGCTACTGTTGCTACTGCTGGTGTTACTGTGGCTGCTCTTGCTGCTGCTGGTCTTTTTGCTGTTGCTGCTGGGACTGTTCTTGGTGCTGCTGCTGATGGTGCTGTGGTTGCTGCTGCTGCTGCTGGTGATGGCACTGTCGCTGCTGCTTCTGTTACTGTTGCTGCTTTTGTTCTTGTTTTTGCTCTTGCAGTTATTGTTACTGTTACTGTTACTGTTGCTACTGTTGTTGCTGTTGCTGTTACTATTGCCTCTTCAGCTGTTGTTCATTGTCCTTTATAAATGAGGCAGGACTGTGCAAAGTTGTCAACCTTACTCTCTTCTCCAGAGTCATCAGAGTCCAGTGGCAAGACAAAAGTCAGACCACATTACTTAAGAAGGAGAAGACAAGCCAAAGTTGGAAGTAGAGCAGGTCAATGCTCCCCTACTAAACAGCAGTGGGACTGGTTCTTGAGCAGCCATCATACTCCCAGACTATGTGACATGAGATCTAATCTTAAAAAAATAATAAAAATAAAAAAACATAAGACATGACACAAGAAAGTAGAGGATTAATCACTAAATAACTGTTATAAACAATAAGTCACACAGGAGTCAAGATGAGAGAGAGATCACTGGGAACCGGAGTGGCCAATAATAACTAAAATGTATATAAAATTAGAATTTCAGAAGTAGAAGGAATCTCAATAGCTATAGTGTTTTTAAATTGTTTCCCTTACCTCTATCCCATCCTACTCCCTCCCCAAAAGACTTCGAAGAAGGTAATATAGATGTTTTACAAATAGAAAAACTAAGGCTTACCCATAATCACACACGTAAGTATCAAAGCTTGGATTAAAGAAGATTTTATGGAGAAGGGAGGATTACAATAGTTGGATATTGAAGAGCAGGTAGGATTTATATTGGTGGAAAGGAGGGAGAACATTCCAGGAAGGGGGTTTAAGAGCTCGTCAGGGAAGCCATGTGAGTAGAAACACAAAGACAGCCCCCAGTAAGACAAGGGAGTATATGAGATGGAGGGAAGAATGGAGAACAACCAAGGTCTTCTTCTGTAAAACAGGAAGTTGGGACAAGATAACTAACAAGAACTATCCCAGCTCCAAATCTTGTAAGTAGAGTCTGGAAGGGCAAGCAAAGAGAGTAAATCAGAGAATGGGGAGGAGAGACAGAGGGGAATAATCAGATCCTAGATTTAACCCTGGAAAGGACATGGAGTCCAATCCCCTTATTTTACAGATGAAGAAACTGAGGACCAGAGAGGTTAAGAGTGCAAATTACAGGAGGCCTTGAATGCCATACTACCACTGTTCAAATAGCAGCCAAATGAAACAAGACACAATCAGCTTCAACTATAAGCATAATTACAGGAGGCAAAGGGGCACCATCTTAAAGATAGGTAGTCACAGTCTGGCTCCAGCAACATGACAGGAGTAGAAGTTTTTGCTTTGTAAGATAACCTCCCGAGCTACAATTAAGCCTCTAACTCTGACAGTTAAGCAAAACCTTTAATGAAAACAGCCAAAGGAAAACATAAGACTTGGCACTCCTGAAGAAATTTAAACCTAAACATACAAATTAAAAGCACCTAGAGAGGCAGGGTGGGATTTAATAGCATAATGTCTTCCATTCTCTTGAAAGTAATTGACACATATACACACACATACACAGAAGTATGCGCACACATGCATACACACACACACACACACACACACACACACATACAAAATTCTACAATTCTGTTCTGCACAAGCAGTGGGAAACTATCCCAGTGCTTGTGTGAATTAAATCCTTTTCCTGTCAGGCTGGGGTGGGAGATGGAGGTGGGAGTGGAGAATGTTGAATTATATTGTTATTGCTTTTGCAATGACCTGACAGAAAATGGCCCCAAAGAAAATGGCAGGCCCTGAGCAATGTTAACAGGTAAGTGTCCCAGCCAGGTGAACCCATGCAGAGAAGAGAGCAAGGCCAACATGTCTCAGAGTGAGAGAACACTCCCTGTGATGAAAACACTGAAGGAAGGAGAGGAAAAGGGGAGGTCAATGCTAATGAACATGGGAAGGGGCTGAAGACCTGGGTGCCAGGGGTTTGGCACTCATGCCCCCTGGAAACAACACAAGTATGAAAACAGGGAAGGTCATGGACACAGGGATGGCAAAGAAACACAAGTATTTGCTGGAACTGAAGCCCTGTGGTTAGGGAGTTATATGAACTGTGTCTAAACTTACCCAGGGTAACAAGAAATTGTGAAAAAATGGGGACTCCAAAGTAAGCAGCTGCTCGGTTCAGGGTGCTCTAGAAACAGATCCTTGGTTGGGTATAGGTTTTAATGCTTTCCCCTCAGTTCCCTTATCTTTGCAAGCAGGAGATTTGAATAGGCCTGCAGGGAGTGATTTCAGGCATACTTTGTACCAACTAAAGCCATCCTTTTACCCTGGTGCACTAGCCTGAAAATCTACCAACAGAGTTTCATCATTTTAGGTAAATGCTTTGTTTTCTTTCAAATTGCAGCCAATCCTTCTCTCCCTCTCTGTATCTCTCTTCTATCCCATTCCATCTACTACCACCAGAACCAAAAGTGTCAGACATTTCAGACCTATTCACCATCACTAATACATCAGTGATCGTTTCCTGAAAGACAGTTTGAACTATGAAACAGATAACGACCATGAAAATCTGGAAGACTGCCCAGAAGGGCACAAAGATGGTAAATGGCCTTGAGTTCATGCTCTGTGAAGATCCTGTGAAGGAACAAGGGATATTTAGTAGGCAGAAGAGAAGACTTAGGGTTAGGATATGATACTTGTCTTCAAATATTTGAAGGGCAATCCCATGGAGGAAAGATTAGACTTATTCAGTTTGCTCCCAATAGGCAGAAAAAGAAGGGATGAGTGCACATTGCAAAGAAGGCTTGGTGTAAAGAAAAACATCTGAACAAGTAGCATTATCCCAGAGTGTAGTCAGTTGCCTTGGGATGTCATGGGGGTGAGGAGCCCAAGGTACCCAATGTGGAGACACTGTAGAGGAAGCCCAGAAGACAGGAATAGGAATATAATAGGAACAGGAATGCTACATGGCAGGCCTGGGAGCCAGGCCCTCTCATACTGGAAGTCTTCAAGGAAAGGTTGGTCAGATGTGAAGTAGAATGGACTCCATTCTTCTTTGAGTATGGGCTGAATGAGGCATTTCCAAGGTCCCTTTGAGATTCTGTGATCCTATAGGTAGTACAGCCTGAGAGGGGAGAAGAAGCTTCTGGCAAATAGAGAGAAGAGCAACATGGGAAGGCTGAAGGCACTGAAGACAACATAATGATATGTGACTTCAAAGTTCAGCCAAGGGCTTCCTTACAGAGCAAGCCCAAGCATCTTTCAATGAGATCAATTTGTTCAGAGGTCACCTTTTCTATCTGAGGCTGGATGAAACCAAATCCAGGTTCCAACCAGTAAAAGTCAACAGAGATGTACAGTGTCATTTGGGTAGTTAATAATAAAGAATATTTGCTGGATGATAAATGAAGCAGAGTCAGGTTGATGACTGGTGATTCCTTATTGTTCAGTTGTTTTCCTGTCACATCTGACTTTTCGTGACCCTATTTGGGGTTTTCTTGGCAGAGACATTAGAGTGGTTTGTCATCTCTTTCCCTAGCCAGTTTAACAGATAAGAAACTGAGGCAAACAGGGTTAAGTGACTTACCCAGGATCATCCAGGTAGTAACTAACAGGGACAGGATTTAAACCTAGGTCCCTGTCTACAAAGCCAATATTCTTTCTACTGTGCCAAACTGCCTCAGAGTCAGGCCTATTGAAATCTGACTATACACCCAGCACAGGGCTGGACTCTGTGGGAGATGCGAACAAAAGTGCTGCAGACATCCCACCTTGGATCAGAAGATTTAAGGTTTTTGACTTCTTTCCTAGCTCTAAATATCTATATTCTAAGTTCCCTTAATAACCCACTGGGGATCTGACATTCAGGCATTTACCTGAATCCTTCTGAAATCTGTTGGTATTTTGTCTGAAGCGCCTCTTGGATTAATGAGTTCCATACATTTTCTTCCAGCTGGGGAGAGTAGGACTGTTTTTTATTTGTCCTAAAACTACTGCCCGTGAGTTTCCAGAGGGCCTCTTGGTCTCTCAACAATTATCTCTATTATCTGCAGAGCCCTTTATCCTTCTGGAGATTTCCCATCCATTATCTCACTTGATTCTCCCAACAACCTGATGAGGTAGGCAGGGCAGATGCTATCAGGCTCATTTTACAGATGAGAAAACTAAGATCCTAAGAGGAGAAGTGATTTTCCCAGGTTATTTCAGATAATTAGTGACAGACCCACAATTGGAACTTAAGTCTCCAGACTTCTAAGCCAGCTTTCTTTTCACCATTGCATACTGCTGATCAGATTTCTGGAAACACATAAAAGTGCCTCCTGCTGCCTGTCAGCCACCTTCCTCCCAGAAAGCAAAAGTACCACTGTCTCCAAGCCCTTGTCATTTGGACTTATTTCTTGTTTTGTTCTTTCTTCTTTTTGGAGGGTAGGGCAATTGGGATTAAGTGATTTACCCAAGGTCACACAGCTAGTAAGTGTTAAGTGTCTGAGGCCATATTTCTAACTCCAGGGCTAGTGCTCTCTATTCACTGCCCCACCTAGCTGCCCCCGCTTGGACTTATTTCTAACTGTTCTGTTTGACTTCAATACCAATCCATAGACTCAGACAACAGCAAAATGTTAGAGCTTGAAGGGTAGGATTCATTGAGTCTAAACTTCCTGTTTTACAGATGAATGAGCCTAAATTCAGAAGCTGCTCAGTGTCTCCCAGAGGGCAGTGCCAGTATCTCCAGGCCTCTGACACCAAGTTCCGCTTTGCCATGCCACGTTTCTTGTAACTCAGTAGGTCATTCCCACTCCCATCCCCAGTTAATCTTCCACAGCCCACAGAAAATTTTTAATGTTTCTAGATCTAAATACCCAATAAATATTTTTAGGATTATAAATTACAGCTGAAAAGGACCTTAGAATTCCTCTGGTCCCATCTCTACAATTTACAAATGATGAAATGAGGTTCATAGAGACTCCCTAGCACTTAGCCTACTACCTCACACATAGTAGGTGCTTAATGTTTATTGGATTAAATGATTAGTCCAAGGTCACACATTTTCCCTCAGCAGTAATACTGCTTCTATATAACAACCTACCTAAAATCTGGTCTCCACCTCTTATGAGCTAATATTATTAGATCAGACCAAAA
The DNA here is from genome assembly GCA_028646575.1 of Pseudocheirus occidentalis. Lineage (NCBI taxonomy): Eukaryota > Metazoa > Chordata > Mammalia > Diprotodontia > Pseudocheiridae > Pseudocheirus > Pseudocheirus occidentalis. Next base: position 125,024,029 of record CM053598.1, read on the forward strand.
CAGACTCACTAAATTGTCTAAACTCATCATCAGAATCTGTGCCTCTCCTTTTTGAGGCTTTTCTCTACTTTTCAGCAAGATCTGTCTCCCAGCTACTTGTTGACCTCCTGCTATCTAGGTCCCTAGTATCTGAGAAAACAATGGGTGGTAAATTCATTCAAGCTTTTGCTGTTGTTCAGTCATGTCCTTCCAGACCTCATTTGTAGTTTTCTTGGCAAAGATACTGGAGTGGTTTGCCATTTCTTTCTCCATCTCATTTTACAGATGAGGAACTGAGGCAAACAGGGTTGAGTGACTTGCCCAGGGTCACACAGAGAAAGTGTCTGAGGTCAGATTGGAACTCAGGAAGATGTCTTCCTGACACAAGACCCTATGTTCTGTGTACTGTACCACCTAGCTGCCTTTATTCATGCTACTAGGTATTAATGCATATTTGCGTTCAAAAGTAAGATTCTCCAAGGAATTAGTCACTAATGGAGAATATTCAGGTCTGTGGAAGACCTATAGGGGGGATAGCTGGCAGGAAGGTCTTTCTAATTTTGCTTAAAGTGAATCATATAGATGACTTTTTCTTTCATCTGGGAGTTTAGAAAGCGCTGGCAGCCTGTGGTGTAGTAGAAGGTAAAAGTGTAGAAAGTGTTTGATCTGGAGATAAATAGTTTGCTACTAACTTCTTATGTAACTTTAGGCAAGTCCTTTGACTGACCAGCTGCCCTCTAAATTCCCTTTTGCCTTTCAATCTATGACTCTGACAATGTCAAAGAAGGCGCTGGTTAAGGCTACCAGCAAAATCAGCCACAGGCAAAGAAAAGGTGCTGGTGATTTGGCACACGAGAAGCAAAGAATATTGGAAGCCAAGCACTGCTCAGTGCAGTTCAACCTTGGCTGTAGCTTTTTAACAAACACAGAGCTTGCTCAGTTTCCCCCAAGGAAGCCCTAGACCTAATGAAAGGCATCCGACAGTGAAAACAAATTTATTTAGGGAGCTCCTACCACCACAAATTGGATTGTAGAGACAATACCAAATTCATTGGCTTTCCTGTCCCCAGCCACCAACCCCTCCTTCCCACCACCAAGCACCAAACCCACCTCCTATAATGAGATTTTCTCAAAATAATACATTTCAAAAGGCAGAATGAGAGATGGGGAAATGTCTTTTATGGACAGCTTGGTTAAAGTCATCTTCTCTTTTTCTTCTCTTTCTTTTGTGATTTTTCCCAGATCTGGAATGCTTTTATCCCCTGCCGCACAGTCAGTATGAGGCTTGAACCCTAGAGGTAACACACTTCCAGCTAAGGTTCTTCAGTTAGCAATTTCCAGGGGCTGCTATGATTTATGGCATGGTCTCTCCTGTTGGCCATTTCTGATGGTAAATTGTACCCAGATCTCTGGAGATGGATGGATCCCTTGACCAGAGGTCACCACCTTCCTGCTTGACCAGACCAGGTGTCCAGAATTAGCTGAGAGGGAGCTAGGGGAAAGAGAGGAGCATAATGCTGATAGAGAATGTTTCCCATCTGCTAAAGGAGCAGGTAAGAAACAACACCAGTGATAACCAAGATTTGCAAAGCACCTCTAGACTTTCTCTCATTTGATGGGAGCATAGGGAGGTGTTTGATACAATGATAGTGATATTCCCATTTTATAGATTTTTTTTTTAAAAAGCTGAGGCTGAAAAGTTAATTGGCCCAGAGTCATAGAACTAAGTGTCTGAGGCAGGTTTTGAACTGAGGTCTCTCCTGACTTGATTCTCTTGTCAGGCACCCTTTTTCACTCAGCCTCTATGGACCTCCCTAGAAATTGCTAACTGAAGATTGTTGATCTGGAATTATGTAACCTCTAGGCTTTACTCCTTATGTTGACTATTTGGCAAGGGATAAAAGCATTCTAAGTCTTAGAAGAATGAAAAACTAAAGAAAGATACATAGCTGAGGTTCTGCAGGAGATAGATAGCTTCCTGGTCTCAGCTAAACCCAGCTGAGACTCATTTGAATGTCCTTGGCTTTCTAAGCCTCTGATTCTTCCAAGTCAAGATAGCTATTTGATTTCTAGGAGCAATGAGGCTCCAACATATATGTCAACCTATATGGGATCATAGAGCATCTACTAAATTCCCAAAACTATATTAGGCATTCTGGGAGATACAAAACTATCAGCTTTAGTATCTGTCCTCAAGGGCCTGAGGGGTAAGGAAACAAGATCAAACCCACAAAAAACATTCAAAGGCTGAACTGTATATTGCAAATATAAATATTTGGGAAATTTAGAGAAAGAAGAAATCAGTATGGACTAGAGTGATCAAAGAAGACATTGTGGAGGGAGTGAGGCTTAGCTAGGTCTTGAAGAAGGGGTAGGATTTGGTAAGGTGAGGTAATTAAAAAAAAAAGGGCATTCTAGATTGGAGTGAGTGTGGATGTGATCAGGAAACCATGAGAAGACCAGCCTGATTAGTGCATGTTATATGTTGGGGAGAAATAAGAAGAAGCTACATTTGTACCCACCTGATTACAATCAACCCTGCCCATCCTCTCCCCATACAGCCTCCCACCCCCACCTTCTAGGTCCTGAAAGCCATACCACAGAGGCAGCTAGGTGGCATAGTGAATAGAGCAAACTCTCTGGAGTCAGGAGGATTTGAGTTCAAATCTGACCTCAGACACTTAACATTTACTAACTGTATGACCTTGGGCAAGTCACTTAACCCTGATTACCCTGCTCCCTCCTCCAAAAAGGAAGGAAGGAAGGA
>CM053598.1:125027274-125046343 GCA_028646575.1 Pseudocheirus occidentalis
GAGGGGGAGGAGGGGGAGGAGAGAAGAAGGAGGAAGAGGAAGAGGGGGAGGAAGGGAGGAGGGGGAAGAGAGGGGAAGGACGAGGAGGAGGAGGGGGAAGGAGGGGGGAGGAGGGAAAGGTGAGGGGAGGGAAGGAGGGGGAGGAGGAAGAGAGAAAGATAAGGGGAAAGGGGGGAGAGAAAAAGAGGGGGAAAGAACAGGGTGAGATGGGGAGAGGTTGAAGAGGAGGTTTGGTAGATAGGGGGTCATCATGTTGGGAGGACAGAAGGGAGACAGAAAAATGAGGGCTTGTTCATGGAGATAGCAACAGATACATCCCAGGGGACTGGGCCATCTCATCTTCTCATTGTCATCATCTTTATTATTATGGTGAGCAGAGGAGGTGGCCACTCTCTGGGTGTGATTACAGAGCCCACAACCTGACCCCAATTCTCCCTTTATGTCCTGTATCCTGGTATTCTCCATACAGGTACCATCTGGTCTATCCTGGCTACTCTCTTCCCGTAGATCCCTGAGAACAGAAGCTCCTTCCTTCCCTCCCTCCTTCCTTCCTTCCTTCCTTCCTTCCTTCCTTCCTTCCTTCCTTCCTTCCTTCCTTCCTTCCTTCCTTCCTTCTTTCCTTCCTTCTTTCTTTCCTTCCCTCCTTCCTTCCTTCTACAGTTCCTGTAGTAAAAACAAATCAGCTTCAGAACCAGGAAAACATGAATTCATTTCCCACTTTGGACATATACTAGGTGGGTAAGTCATTTTATTCCTCAATACTTTGACAGGCAGACAGGCGACAGTGCTCCAAGTGTGGCCCAAACCAGATTAAGATGTAGTTCCTAACTGATTGTAATGTGTTGATATATTAATTTTTTTTAAAGAAATATATGAACACATGCAGTTTTCTAAGTCAATATATGGCCCACAGGAATCCTTATGTATGGTTTCATGGACTTCATTTCTATTTGAGTTGGACACCACTGCTCTAGGAAACTCTAAACTAATAAAGAAGATAATTACCTGAACTGGTAGAGGGAGTTTTCTTTTGGAAGATTCCCTCCCACCAATGAAATCATAGGTCCAGTCAGAATCCCTGTCCTATCCACATTTCTTAGTACAGTGCTTTAATACATGGCATGTACTAGGTAAATATTTGTTAATTGATTATCTGATTCTTACTTGTTCTTTGTCCTTTTTATTCTCAAAGACAATGGATAAAATCATGAGGGTGATGTCTTGACTTGTTCATGGACTGGATTTAAGTGAGGCAGAGCCATGCGAAGCCATTGAAGTCCCAGCTCTCTCTCTGACCTGCTCACTCCAACTCTTGCACCTTTCTTTACACTTTTCGCTCTATTGCCCCAGCCTTAACTTAAATTCCACCTGCTTGATACAGCCTTTCCTGAGCATCCAGGCTGTAGTGGGTTCTCACTTTATCAGAATTCTTGTCATCACTCAGTGCCTGTTTTCCTGGAAGAATCTAAGCTTCCAAGAGTCCCAGAACCAGCAGGAACCTTAGAAACTGACTTCCTGTCTAAGGTAGGAATCTCCTCTATAGAATCCTTCAAAAGTTTCCTCCTCTTGAACACCCCCAACGATGAGCAGCTCACTATTTGAGGGTTTAAGAAATTATGATGGTTAGAAAGCTCTTCCTTAGTTTGAATATAATCTATACCCCCTTATAACTTCAGTCTATTAGGCCTAACTCTGCCTTCCAGAGCAACTGAGAATTATGCATTTTCTTCGGCAATCCTATTTCAGTCTAGACTGATTTTGAGCTTATTGGTCAATTAAAACCCTCAGGTGCTTTTCATATGAATTGTTATGACGTCAGGTCTCCCCTGGCTTCTCACTTGCCAGTTGATTTATGAACCTAAAGACAGGCTTTTCCATGTTTGGGGTTGGGTCCCTTACTACCAAAAAGGAGAGATTTCATGAGGATCAATTTTCCTCGTTTGGCAATTTACCGAATACTTCCTGACACTGTTCCATCTGTGTTTGTCTTCTCCTTCCAGTTACTATACTGTAAATTCTTTTACGAATTTGCAAAATATTTCTTCTACTTCTTTGCGTGTGTCTTCTACCAACATCATTTCCCAAGTCCTAGAATATGACCTCACCTTTATAATGGGGGTGTAACTGGCGCTGGAGTTACCAATAAGCAAATCACTTAATGTCCCTGAACCTCCATTTCTTCATTGTAACATGAGACCAGTAGTACATTGAGTACTTACCTCACTAAAGGTAGGTGATACAACTTCTCTGTTCCACAAACTTATGATCTGTAAAATAGAGATAACAACACTCACCCCAAAGGGAGACACTCTAACATTTTCATCTATAAGTTCATTTGCAGAGAGCTGCATTCTGAGAAGATGAGGCACAAGAAATATCAATTCAAACTATAATTAAATGACTACAATCTGCAAGGCTTTATACTATGATTTAGTGATACAGATTTCTAGAGATTCGGAATCAAATGAATAGTGCCTTTAGTACCATGAAGGGCATGACAATCTACTGCCCTTTGACTGACGTCACAGCTGTTGCTTAGGCCAAAGCTCCCTTCCCTGACTACACTCTTTGTTCTCCCATGTCTGTCATTCCTGTAAGCCCTAATTCTTCTCTCACCTACTCTTCCATTGTATGCTATGGGACCTCTGATCTATAGTTAACAATCTACCCTTGATCTTATTTTTGTGTGTTTTTAATTTTTTAATTAAAAAAAAATTCTGATACTAACAAATAGCACCTAAAATAAGCACTTCTAAATAGATAGGAGACCAGGGGGAAAAAATGATTGTACATGAAACAACAAAATTTCTATTATGTACAGCTTGATTTTCTTTTTTAAAATGTAATAAAATTCAAAATACAACTTTTAAAACTGATCTGATTATCTCTGATTCTTCTCCAGCTGCCTTCTTTTCCTTATCTGTACATTTTGTAAAGTGCCTTGATAACCTCAATAATCCTCTTTCCTATTTTAAGGGTGGGAGGCAGGGGACAAAACACTAGTGCTAACCATCCTTCCTTCCTTCCCCCACCCCACTACCTTTTTCCTTAAACCTGTGTGCTCCTGGAAATTACTTTGTATATATTGTACAGCTAGATTCCCGATTAGCCCAAATAATGAATCCTGGGAAGTCATCCCATTATTCTAATTCACACTGCTTATTTCCATTGGGCTGGAACCAACGACCATATTTTACATGTCATTATACTGTGAATAGTGTGAATAGAAATCATGCAACCTCATGGTGGTGTTCATTATTTGCACTAATTGGAATCTAGCGGTATTTTGGATAATTCCTATATATTGTTTCCACCAAAAAAATGTAAACCCCTTGAAGGCAAACATTTGTTTCCTCTACTCTTTGTATGTCCAACTTAGCTCAGTAGTTATCACACAGTAGACATTTTATAAATTGTTATTGTTAAATTGAATTGAAAACAGCCCTTATGCTCAAGGAGCTTACGTTCTACCCAAAGATATGTTTTCATGAGGAAGAGATCAGAAAGTATCTACTGGTTAATGGGTCATTATTCAGGAAGTCCCTGCTTCCTATATATGTAATATAATCACTATATATATAGTCACTATAATGTGATTGATGAAGTGAGTCTTGGAAAGACTGAAAAGGGAATTCCGACAGCAGAGAGAAGGTCAACCAGTGCTGAGACAGGGTCACCAAAAACTAACTCTGACCATGCCACCATTTATTTCTCTGAAGGCCACCTTGCCAGGATGCTTCTTGTAATCAGAAAAAACAACAATAATGGGGCAGAGTATCTTAGGAAGATTGTTAGATTGCCAGAGGATCTAAATTCAAATCCTAGCACCTCCATTGACTTCTGTGACATTGGTAAATCATTCAACCTCTTGGAGACTCAGTATCCTCACCTATAAAATGTGGGGGTTAGTCTAGATCTGCTCTAAGGCCACTTCCAGTAACAAAGCTTTGTTCCCATCTCCTTGACTTCAGCCTGTAGAGAGCAGAGTTCCCTATCTATGAGAAATTTAAATTCAAACCAATATTAAATGTATACAGTCAACAAGGCACTGTGTTACAATCTGATGACACAAATTCCCAAAGATTTTCCATCAAATGAATGTTACTCTGAAGCAGAAATATGTCACTATACACCCTAAGGATCATGGACTTTAAGTTGGAAAAGACCTTAAGGTTCTTGGAGTCCAACTCTTTTGTTTTACAGAAAAGGAAGCCAAGGCAGTCCGTGCAGTGCCAAGGGAATCCCTCAATGCCAGAGGGATATAGAGAGTAATAGTGGCCTTTGTTGGAGTCATTGAGGAAGGCTTCTTAGAGCAGGTGATTTGAGGGCATGGTGCTGTGGGTTTCCCTGCAGATTCTGAATGAGAACTCTACAGTCACAGAACATCTATGTTCCAAAGTTTAAGCAATAATTTCATATTTGGTAGAGCTGATGTCAGTCTTCCCTGCATTGCCCCAGGGCAGGCTGAGGGCTCCCCAATGGCTGGAACACCCACTTGAACTTGGATAATCTACTGTTGTCCAGCAAGTCTGCCTTCCCCATCTCTCCTACCTACACCCTGCCATCTGTTGCCACTTCCCAATCCAGTTGTTCTCCAGACATGCCCCATGGAGTCCTGATGAATCTTAATAGTCATTATTGGCTACAATCCCTCCCCTCATTCATGCTATGGCCTCATTAACTTTCTAGGATGTTTGGGATTCCTACTCCTGCCCGCTGCCTACCCTGAAAATGATGTGTGCCTGAATGCACTAAATTGAGTCCCGTAGGCATCTCACACTAAAGGAATATGGGCAAGTCACTTCTCCTTCTTCACATCTCAGTTTCCTCATCTGTAAAATGAAGGAATTAGAATAGATGTTCTCACAGGTCCCTTCTGTCTCCTAATATTCTAAGTCTCAGGGCCTCCAACAAATCAGCCATTCACTGGGCCTAAGCAGCAAAACAATTACTTTTTCCATTGCTAGTTCCTGTTAATCCACTCAAGATAAATAAAACTAATGTGAGTCCATTTGTCATGTGGACTTAATTATTCCAAATTGCATTTGTCTTGGCTGAGAGTGCTAACATGCTCCACAATATTTGTGATTTACCAAGAAGAACTTAGTACCAAATGTCTCTCAGATGAGGAAAAAAGAAAAAAAGGAAAACCTATCTTCCTCTGCAACTCACTGTTCTTGACCCCTCCCACCCCACTACCCAGTCAACATGGGCCATCAGGAACAAGGAGGAGTAAGAACAGGGACAAGGGGTGCCCCGGAAAGGGATCGTGCTCTGGATAGGAAGCTGCTTGTCAACAAAGCATCGCTGCTGGGCCCTCCCAGCCAGAGCCAGCCCCCTGCTTGCTCCAGAAAAAGATGATGATGTTCATGGAAAATTGTGGTCAATGAGGACACAGTTTTCTGTTTAACTCCATTACTGGATAATAAACCTCAAGGCCCCATTCTGTTTTAAAAAGGTCTAGCCCCTGAACCGTGAAAGCCACATGTGAGAGAAAAGGGAAGAAAAAGAAATCAGATAAAGATCTCTTAAAAAAAAAAAAACCTTCCCTTCTTCCCTCCTCAATATTCTGGAAGACAGATGCAAAAATGAAGTTTTCTATTTTGGAGGCAGGAGGCTCAGTAAAAGGGTCTCTTCTTCTCCGTTCCAACTCCTCATTTTTCTATTATCTTTAGGTCTTTGGGATCCAGACCTGAGGCTCTTCTGACCCAGTGTTCTTACCATTTATAGGGATAGGGAACTCCTGAGTGAGGCCAGTCCTTCTTCTGAGTCAGGCTGACATCCTCTCTGCAACTTAGACAGTTGCCTAGAACACTGAGAGAGGAAATTATTTTCTCAGGGTCGCACAGCCAGTATGTGCCAGGACTTCCTGACCTTAAAACAAGCTCTCTATTCATGAAACTATGTGACCTTTCAGTTAGAGAATGAAAGAACCACAGAACCTTAGAATAGAAGAGACTCAGAAGGCCCTCTAGTCTTCTCCAACCACCATTAGATTGCAAGCTCCTTGAGGGAAAAAAAGCTTCTTTTTGTATCCTCTGTGCTTAGCAAATTGCCTGGTTCATAGTATACACTAAAGGCTTCCTGGATTGTCTTTTGACCCTTTTTGTTTCTCTAGGACTTAGCATAGTACCTGATACATTGTAGACACTTAATAAATGCTTATTGATTGACTGATCTCTCACCCAAAGTGAAAATTGCCATTATAGCATCCCTGATAGCAAACAGGCACTTTTAGACAGGCAGGTTAACACAGGGTGGGTCTAGGGCTGAGTTGCCAAGCTGCTGAGTATCCCACCAACTTCATCTTTCCCCTCCTAGAAAAAAGAAACCAAGTTCATTCCCTCAAATTGTGAGTGTTTAATGAGAGGTATAAGGTACTGAGCTAAGAACTATGGGAAATACAAAGATGGCAAAATCATCTCCACTTTCAAGGACCTTACACTCAAGGAGGAGAACCAGTCAGTCAGGAACCCAGGGAAAAAGCACTTAACAGTATGAGGCCAAGTGAAGAGTATGGTGGTAAGTGCTCTAAGATTTAGAACAGATGCAGAGCACTGGGGGCTCCTGAGGCTCCAAGTAAAAAGTCAGAACTTGAGCTGGGCAGAGTTTAAGCCTCAGAAAAGAAAATCAGAGGCAGCAACCTCAGCAAATGCTTCCCATGCACAGCTAGGATTGGGTCAGGCCCCACACCACGGAGCAACATAAATCCATTTTCTACCCCAAAGCACAGAATCAGTCAATGAGCATTTAGTAATCACCTACTATGCTCCTGGTAACATCCTAAGTACTGGGGATGCAAAGAAGAAGAAAAACAAAGGAGGTTATTGTGGGTATTGACATTTCCAGGAAGCATTCTTAAATGTGTGGTGGGTAGGTGGGTGATACTATCTACCTTTCACTCTCTGAACTTAGGGATTGTCTGTGCCAAAGAACCTTAACTCTAATGAAATTGAGAGCAGGACTAACAGGCTTCAAAGAACCTTCCATTACTCTCCCATACATTTTTTTGAGGTTTTTATGGGAAAGTGTGCATGTCAGGAAACAGCATTTGCTAGATAAGACACTTGTAAGTCCTAACCCCAGGCCGCAGAGGGTGGCATGATGAGGAAATGGGAGGAGGAGAGGGCAAGGTAAAGCTTGTGGGTAGATACAGTCAGATGAAAAATGGGGTGAGCTTTTTAAAAGAAAACTTCCTTATTTCTGTAGCTTTTTTTTGGCTGACCCAAGTTCTCCCTGCTCCATCAGTTTCCCTTCTTTTCCTTCACATAATTCTTCACACTGTGGGTTCATGAGTCTCCCCCACCCCCTTCCCCCAGCTCCCACCATCTGGAGCAACCCCAGGGATGCTTAGGCCTCTGAGTCCCCATCTCATGGTAAATTGAGCCCTTCCTCCCTCCTCCCCCTGGCCCCATCAGTGATAAATGGAGCAGAGGCCTCAAGAGGCAAACTTTCTCACTGGGTTTAACAAATCATTGATTTTAAAAATTAATAAACCAACTCAGCCAGGGAGCTTGAGGGACCCAGTTCTGTGTACATGACTCCAAGTGCTATAAAGAGGCCCAGGGCTTTATTCTGTTCTATCTCTTGGGCATTCTTCCAGCCCCAGCAACCAGCCTAGGGGATAGAGGGGTGTTGGGGGGGAAGAGGACTGACTAGGGGTTAGGGCTGGGGGTGGGGTCATGAAGTATTCTGCCCACCCCCATAAAACATACTCTCCCTTCCTCTCCAGAGCAAGTACCAGAATTGACACTTCAAATTTGCTCTCTGAGGTTCTAAGAAAAACCAAGCTCTCTGAGGCAGTCCCCGGAGAATTCACAATGGCAGATCTCTTCCTCACCCACCTACCCACCCCCACCTCCCTTCTTGCCACTTCCCACACAGCTGGGCCTAGAGTTCATCCAGTATTCATGAAAGAACAGGCTATCAAATCCTGTTCCCCGGACAGCGGGGAGGGGCCTGAGCCAAGGACAGATTGTTATAAATAGGCATGTCTGCCTGGGAGAAGGTCACAGGGACCGGTGAAAACTGCCAGAATTTTAACAAGAGAGAGTAAAATGCAAATGAACTGAGGGCCCCAAGCTGCACTCTTTCAAGGCAGTGTTTGCAGCAACTGGGATTGGGGTGGGAGGAAGAGGAGGAGAAGGAGAGAGGAAGAAAAGAGAAAGAGAGGAAGGTGGTGGAGGCTGATGGGAGAAAAGGGTTAGAAGAAGGGGAAGGGGGAAAGGGTGAGGAAGCAGCGGGGTGGGTGGACAAGGAAGAGGAGGGTGAAGAGGATGTGCAGGGGGAGGAAAACTAGGAATACAGGGAAAAAGAAGAAGGGAAGGTGGGAAAAGAGAAAGAAGAGGAGGGAAGGTGGACAAGGAGAAGGAGGGGCAAAGAAGAAGGTGAAGGTAAGAAGAGGGAGGAAGACGGGGAAACTAAGGAGAAAGAGGGGAAGTGAAGAAGGAGGTAGGAGGAAGGTCAGTGGGTCGAGTGGAATCTATTCTAAGAGAAGGCAAGGGGATGAGGGAATGAGAAAAGACTGACCTCGGGGCCAGAGTGCTCTCCTGAAGGAAGAGGCACTTTTACGTGTTATTTATTTATTTTTCAAAGTGTCCTGGCACCATTCTGTTCCTGGGCACGGGACAGATTCTCCTGCCCTGGGGTGAAGGACCAGAGAAGAATGGGAAGGTCATTCCTCCCATCTCCCTCTCTGTCCGCCTAAGAGGGGAAAATCCAAAACAGGCCTATCCTTGTTCCAAACCCAACCAACTTCCCACAAACTGCCCCCACCCCCTTCTTTTTTCCCCTTCATTTCCAAGTGCCCTGTTGAAGCAGTCAGAGTACACAAATACTCATGGCTACGCAAATAGCAACTCTCTATTTGCTTAGCCAATATTGACTTTCCAGCCTAACACTGGTGCTATTGAGCCAGGGTTATTCACAATAATGTTTGACTAGCGTTAGAACAGCACTGGGTGATAACAGCCGGCAGAACAGGAAGGACCCCCCTTTGTCTGCCCCTCCCCCCTTGCCCAGGGCCAGCCCCCTCTCTCCTGCCCTCCATGGGACTCGGCCATAATGACAGAAGGACCAGTGTGCTTATTTAGTCAAGTACAGAGAAGGCTCAGGCAAGGCGTCTCTCTGCTGTCCAAACAAGCCGAGGTTAGAGTGTTATTGTCTACTCCTGCTAAGTCAACACTCCCAGGGAGCTGGAGGAAACCCCCTCCAAAAAAAAAAAAAAAAAGGTTCCATTTAGGCTTGTCATTTCAGGGGCGGAGCGATCCTGATTCAGGCCAGAGGTTTCACCTGGGAGCTTTGACTGATAATGGGATCTGCTGCCTATGCACAGACACTGGGACTCTCCTCCCTCCCCCCAACTCAGGATGACTCAGAAGGCACATAAGGAATCAAGAGCCCCTGTCCCCAGTGATCTGTCTGCTCTAAATCTTAGAGCACTTACTGCCAGTACTCTTAGCATGGCCTTGTGCTTCTAAGTGCCTTTTCCTGTGTCCCTTGAGTGTAAGGTCCTTGGAAATGGAGATGATTTTGCCATGTTTGTATTTCCTATAGTGCTGAGGGCCCCCTGTATGAAGTGATTTGATCAAGGTCACACAGGGAACAGTGATGACCTTGGACAAGTCACTTTCCAGTTTCCTCTTCTATGACATGATGGTGGTGTGTCTTGATGACTCAAAGGTCCTTTGCAGTTCTAAATCTATGATCCTAGTGAGTGGCAAGGCACTGGACCGAATAGCATCGTGGTCTCAGAGAATGCCCAAGTCAGAAGGGAGGTAAGAAACAACTTGAACTGGTGTAGCATAAGCTTAAGGTATCAGAAGTAAAGTATGTGTAAGCATCAGAAGCAAGGTATAGAAGCAAATATATCAGACCTGGAATTCGAAGGCCTGGGTTTGAATTTGGATTTGCTACTTACAAGATGGGTAACTTAATATACTTTGATAGACTGTGCTATATTTATGGAAAGCCAAGTTATGTCCCTTCTCTGAAACTCAGTTTCCTCCTCTCTAATATGTTGGGATTGATCGAGTGATTTGCCATCTCCTTCTCCAGTGGATTAAGTCAAATAAGGGTTAAATGACTTGCCCAGGGTCAGACAGCTAATAAATGTCTAAGGCTGGATTTGAACTGAGATCTTTCCTGACTCCAGGCTCAGAGTTCTGTCTACTGAGCCACCTAACTGCCTTCTTTGATCCTTTGCTATAATCCAATTCTTTTTCCCTCAGTTTTGCTGGACTAAGACTAATAAGACCTATGATTTTATTGTATACCCATAAGCTTCCAGTATGCCAGCAAACCAGGGACTTCCCTGATGAAACTCTATCTCCTATCAAAGATGAGTACCTGCTCTGCAAGGGTCACCCAGAGAGATTGGATTCTGATAATGGGATCTGCTTCCTATGTGCAGACACTGGGACTCTCTCCTCTCTTCCTCCAGAGAATGGACCTAAACCCAAGTATTTCTGGCTTTGAAACAACTCTTCTGCCCACTGTTCCCCTCTGTTAGTTTTGCAGATGCAGATAATAAAATATTAACAGTTCCAGGACCAGTCTTCTACATATACAATTATGTAGTATGGAATCAGAGAGCAAAGGATTCCTTTCCCCTCCACACCTACTTCATTAAAACGAAAAATGTTAGAGGGAGTACATCACTTCCTCTGTGCAGGACCCTGTTTCCTCATCTGTAAACAAAATAGGAAGGAACAGACACCAGGCCCTTCCAGTTCTAATTCCTATGATTTCTGGGCCTCAGTTTCCTTTTCCTCCTGTGCACAATGAGAACCTGGACTGGATGACTTCCAGAAAATTCTCCTAGCTCTCAATCTATGATCAGATCATAGGGGTGACCAGACCTGCACATATGCAACCATTAAAATGAAATCCAGGGCCCCACAGACCCCAGGGTTAAGCAATGTGGTCTATAAATCACAAGAGCCATGGGGATTCCCAGAAAGGGAAGATCCTCGGGGGCTAGAGTAAAGGGGATAGAGAGATAGGGAGGGGCTCCTTCCCCCCCAGCCAAAAGAGGAAGAAAGCTACTCAAGGAACACACTTTGATCAGCTGTGCTGTGTTTATGGATAGGGGCCCATGGCTTATCCCCAGGTCAATATTAAACAAATTATCATAATTACCCAGGGGCTGTTCTAAAAATTAGTCATAGCCAGCCCTGGTATATTGGGAACACCAAAACAGTGATTTTCTCAAATTGGCCATTCACATTCCCCACTAACTGTTCTCCCTAAAGGCTTTAGAAGTGAGCAGGAAGCTCTCCAGAAACATTTCAGACTGTATCCAGGCCATTACATTGAGCCTGGCCATCAGGCTTTTGGAACTGAGAGAAGTTTTCTATGGGGTGGTATTCAAGAAATAAAAATATAGCTTGAATCCTTCATCCAGCAACAGCCATCACCCTTTCCCAGTAAGAAGGCAGTAATTTTTCAAACCTACCTCAACATGGTCTCTCCTCTTCCACCAAGTATTCTACTTACTTTATCTCCCTTTCTCCTTTTCTCTCTCCTTCAGATCTGGTAACTTCTTCCTTATGAGTAAGCTTTTGATTATTTCTTTCTCCTTTTTTTCTTAACCATGTCTGACATAATATCCATAACAGGGCCAGTGTCCTTCACAGATGAATCATTTAGTAGGTTATACTAGCCCCTAACATTCCTCTTCTACTAATGGTTGTTCCCTCAATTTTTCTCAGTAGGGGCTGTTAACACATCAATAAAAGATCCATCATTCAGTAAAATTTTCTCTCCTCAGCATAAGGAGGTTAGAAGAAACAACACCCAACCAATATATTTTGGGAGTGGGTATGAATCAAAAACAAATACAAGCTCACAGTCTTTTTGCCAAACTTAACAATGCATCATTTTCATGTGCTAACAGCCCCTAAAGAAGGTAGCAGCCAGCAGTTAGGAAAACAAACCAGTTGGTTTGCTAACCAGAATGGAAATGCTAACAGAGGTGTGATATAATGGTTGACTATTGCTGGGTGTCAACTAGTTGATAGACATTAGGTAAAGCATTCATCAAATTGAATTCAAAAACATTTATTGAGAATATATGATAAAAGGCATAGTGCTAGGCTAGGAATAATAAAAGAGTACATTTCCTGTCCTAAAAGAATTTATAATCTAGTAAGGAAGATAAAACAATATACCCCCAAAATATGCGTTAGCATATTACAAATAAAAAGAAGAGATACAAAGTAGTGTAAGAGATTCAAAGACAGAAGGAACCCTTCTAGCTACTAAGGTTCAAGGAAAACTTCATGTGAAATCTAGCCCTTTTTCGAAGGATATACATGATAGACAATAACCCCCAAAGTTCACGTTTTTATATAGCCTTGTGGTTCGCAAACATTCTTCTTCATACCAACCCTTGTGAGATAAATAGTGGAATTGTAATTATCCTTATTTTATGGATGAGTTAACTAAGATTCACAAAAGTTAAGGGACTTCCAATGAAGTGCTCCCATCATTCCCTGGAGCGCTAAAGGGTCTTCTCAATGAAATCTCCAGTCACTCAAAAGAACTCTACATAATGACCACATTTCAAAAACAAAATGAAAAGCATATTTTGGCCTTATTATGCCATTATGTTATAAGGCTAGCTCACTGAGTTAAATGATCAGTACATTTGCTTTGATCAAGAATCTGGTCAAAGAAAATGAGGAGACTCAAAAATGAACAGATCAGGCTAAATTTGAGGAAATTATGTGGCTCTTTCAGTCACTCCAGACAATTCTTTAGTGCAAAATGTTATCTTTTTTTTTTTTTGCTTTTTGCAGGGCAGTTGGGGTTAAGTGACTTGTCCAAGGTCACACAGCTAGTTTTTTTTGTGTGTTAAGTGTCTGAGGCCGGATTTGAACTCATGTACTCCTGACTCCAGGGCCGGTGCTCTACTCACTGCGTCACCTAGCCACCCCAAAATGTTATCTTTTAACAGCAATATTCACCCAGATGACTAGGAATCATGGAATCCCATGATCTCAGAAGAAACAAGTAGGCAATCTGAAGGGCCATGGAAAAGATATATGGTGATTATAAGCAAACTCTAGCAGGATTATCAACAAACCATCGCTTGGACATTAGAAGTGGTATAAACAATCATTAAGAACATAGTTGACTACTTAAAAAAACTCATGATTGAAGGAGATATTCATATGAAGAGAAGGAGGTGCAGAGTCTGGGTGCAGATTGAAACAAACTACTTGCTCTGTTTCTTTTTCTTGTTTTGTTTCCTCTTTCCCACTGATCATTCCATCAGTTACAATCCTTCTTTACAACCTAACAATTAATGGAAAGATATTTGTAGATCCTGTATCTGAGTGCATGCCGCCATGTTGGGGGGGAAGAAGGAGGGGGAAAAAATCTGAATCTCAAGGGACTGTGGAACTGAATGTTGTAAACTAAAAGTAAATAAACCAAAAAATAAAAATAAATTAAAAAAAAAAAGAACATGGTTGACTGATTGTAAAGAGACTCGGCAAGCTATGATGGATTCAGAATTGACCTCAGAACCAGGAAAGCCTGGGTTAGGTCTTCTGACACATACAGGATATATGACCTCAGTCAAATCCCTCAATTTCTCAGAGCAATAAACAATTCTCTAAGACTATAAGTTAAGAAGGTACCAACCTGTATTGGTGGAGGGCATTTCCTCACCAGGGAAGGAGAAATCATATGAGCAATCATAGTGCTAGTACCTATCTCTAACCCTGCAACTCAAAAAAGTGTATCCTGGCACTCTGTGTGTCTGCTCTGTCTGTGTTGATGTTTGTTTGTGATACTAAAAGCCCTGGGACTTACTGGAAGCCCTGAAAGAGGATTTTCTGGTTGTATGTTTACCAAAGTCCTAGAAGAGGGTTTTGGAGGTCCTGGGACTTTACTGATGATTTGTGCTGACTTCTTGGACCTTGTTTGTGGGTCTGTGTTGATTTCTGTGTTGATGATTCATGCCGAGTTCTCAGACTTCATTGGTGGGTCTGAGTTGATTTCGCAGGCACATAGTGAATTGATAATGGTACTGGCAATATGTATGAACATTACTGTGGCTCTGTCAAGCTTTGTCTTCTCAGTAACAGGAACTGTGAAGGACTGGAGGTTGACTGGACACTGTGAACTTCAATATGGAATAGGAACTGAATGAAGAACTGGACAAGGAGCTGGAACTGGGAGCTGCCTGCCTTTGAACCCAGGTGATAGTTGTAGCTGGGACCATTGAGGTGGAACAATGGAAGCTGAGAGCTAGCTTTGAGTCAAGCTGAAAGAAGACTTTATTTGGATACTGTGTACTGACTGAGATGATTATAATTTACTGTGACCTAGGAGTGGAGAACTTTGACTTTTTTACTTTGTGATTGAATTAAGGATTTTGTGATTGACTAAATGATTATACTGTGTTGAAAACTATTATGACCACTTTGGTGAAAACTATGTGGCCATTTTAGTGATAAGTCATTGTGAATGCCATGTTTTGTTTCTCTGTGATAAGTTCTAACACTGTGAATGCTATATCTTGATTTTATGTGAATGTTTTGCTCTGATTTGTTATTGAATAAATGGAGAGTTCACTATACTATGTAATCAGAATCTTAAAAGTTGTTCACAGCAGTAGTCCTCTGAAAAGCTGCTTGTGCATGGCTTTACAATTATTCATACAGTCAATCAGTCGGTCAATAAGCATTAATTTCCTACTATGTGCCAGACAGCATGCTAACTTCTGTCTATAGTAAGAATAAGGCATAACAAATGAGTTCTGAACAAATATCCATGAAATAATAAAAGGCTTAGAGGAAAGGTTTTAACTGTCCATAACCAAACTTATCCAAATCCTTAAAAAAAAAAAAAAGACTTTGAGGGGTTTGAATGGGTTTTTCTGGGGGTTTTTTGCATTCTTTTTATCACAAACAAACCTACTGTGACATTTAGATCCATTAAATGGAGTGCATTAAGTTAATTTTCATTTCTTTATGGAGAAGAAACCCCAAACTTGGATAAAGTCCAAACTCAACCTTCCTTGGGCAAGTCTAAAGTATCATGTATACAGGGGGATTCATGTTCAGCTTGCTAGCCCAGTCCAGACAACAGGCCTGTCCTTCAGGGAAATAATAAAGTCAATCAAATTGGTCTTTTGCAACCTTTTTCGCTACCTTCTATGCTCATTTCTTTTCCCATTCTCTCAGGGCTCTCTGACATCCTTATAATGTGTTTGCCTTGGCTGATATATTCTTCCAGACCTAGCATATTCTTCAGAAACTCATATCCAGGGCATCCAGAAACAGCTGGGTCCATAAGGCCTCCCGCCTTTCCTACCTGTCTGTCACACACCACAGAGAGGGAATAAAAAGAAACCAAAAGTGTGCTGCGTAGATATTGTATCATTGCCTTGACCATGAAAAGGGGGGAAAGTTCTGGATTTTTCCATAGTAAAACTGAAAATATTTGTCAGGCATACATGGGCCGTAGGCACATCCCCAGCAAAAATCATAAACATGCCTAGATTGCAGACAAGGGATATATTCTTAGGTCAAATCCTCTGTTTTTGAAGGTGGAGAGAATCAATCTTTAGTGCAGGGATGTTAGAAATACAGAGACAAAAATTATGCAGCCCCTGCCCTCAAGGGGTTAACATTCTACCAAGGGAGACAATAATTCTTCCATTTGGACTCTGTACAAAACCTGTTCCATAATAGAAGTAAACACCTTGGATGAACTTATTTTACTCTGTGTTATGATTTATTTGAATAAGAAAATCAGGTCATTGAAGGAATGTATCTCTGTGGTTCCATCTATCCATGAATCTTCTATAATATTAACCCATAAGTGGCAGCCCTATTATTAAAGGACCTTTAATTATATGTTTTATTCCACTGGATCAAATGCCATTTTATCATTAACAACCAATGAACACATTTAAATTTGTAGGCTGTATAGTTGTATGGCTACAAAAGCATGATCTATGATAAAAAAAAAAAACCATCTGCAGAAGGCTTCCTCTTCCCTTCTCCTATTTTCATCAAAGATACTACTAATGTGTACCAGGATCATTCTCATATAGATTTTATAGAGATGAAAAGTAGTTATATGGGTTGGAAGTTGCTGATTTTATCTTGTGCATACACAGATTTTTGCATGTTGTCTTCCTCATTAGACTGTGAGCTCCATTAAATCTGGGGCCATTCTTGTACCCTTTCTTTGTTTCCCTAGCCTTTAGCACAGTGCCTGGTATCTATTAAGAGCTTAATAAATACTTGTTGGCTTGTCAATTTAATTGTGCTCGTTACTGTAGGAGATACATAGACTGTTTACTTGAATTATCTATCTCCCAGGGTTGTTGCAAGGCTCAAACGAGATTCTTGTAAGAACTTCGTAACAAAGTGCTTTTTAATGTAAGATTTTTTTTATTAATTGTCATGTTATTGATCATGTTCATTTTGTGTCTGCTCTCCACCCCCAGGAGCCTTTCTGAGTTTTCTAAATAGAGGAGGCACTTAAGAAGTGTTTGTTGAATGAACAAATGTTCTGATTCAGATTGTTAATGACCTGCCTATGATTTCCAAGACCTCTTGGGGAGATGACCAGACCATAGTAAGTCTGAAAATGACCTGGGGGGATTTAGCAATTTGCAAGCTCAGCTGTAGAATATGTCAGCCAAGAAAACTAATTTAGCCTTAAGGTACAGAACAAGAGGCTTCTAGGAACAAGGAGGTGGTCATCCTGCTGTCAGACCACACCTAGAGTACTGTGCTCAGTTCTAAGCATCGTGTCTTATGAAGGATATTGGGAATCCATTGAGAGGAAGACATCAGAGGTGTTAGACATCTGAGTCTAGAATTCCAGTGATATTAGGATTCATTGAACAAATCTGAGATGTTTAAGCTTTAGAGAAGTGAAAATTTAGGCAGGAGGTGATAGAAATTGTCAAGAATTTAAATGATTATCACACAGAATGGGGGTGAGGGAGGAAACAAGAATTTATTAAGTACCAAATATGTACCTGGGGCAAATAAGTGGCAAAGTGGATTAGACTGCTAGACCTGGGGTCAGGAAGGTTTATCTTCCTGATTTCAAATCTGGCCTCAGGCACTTACTAGCTGTGAGACCCTGAGCAAGTCACTTTACCCTGTTTGTCTCAGTTTCCTCATCTGTCAAATGAACTAGAGAAAGAAATGGCAAACCACTCCAGTGTCTTTGCCACGGAAACCCCAAATAGGGTCAGGAAGAGGCAGTCAGGACTGAAAAAAATTACTGCACAGAATGAACCAAACATTGTGCTAAGTGCTTCAGTTAAGGATTAAAGGATTAAACTTTTGTCACCAGGCCTCAGGATCAAACCAGAAACAGTGTATGGAAGTTAGAAAGAGACATATTTGCATTAGATTAAAGGAAAACTTGCAAAGGTGGAATTATCCCTCTTGGGTGGAAGAACTCTCCCCAGCGCTGTAGATCTTCAAACAAGTAGTCTTTTGCTTAATATTTTGTAGAGTGAATTCCTTTTCAGGTACGGGCTGTACTAGATATTCGTTAAGAGTCCCTGCATTTCCCAAATTCTGTGATTCTGATTAACTAACTGTCAAAAGCCCTTACAGGTGCTTTTTACTTTGGTCTTGTATCTTTCATCCAGTAGGGCTCTGTCAGTTGCCTTCCCAGTATTTAGGGACACAGCTTAACTTCCCAAGAACTGACTTTTCTGCATTTCTCTTTTATCATGGGGGGAATTTTTAAAAAAGGAAAGGAATATTATATAGGGTCATAATTCCACTGGTCTGTGTGTGAAATGTATGATTACCTTTTCCCAACCTAATCCAACAAACAATCTCTAAAAGAATATAGGTGCGTTGTGAAAAGAAAACTCACTTAAAGGCAAAGTGTGATTAAAAAGTGAAATGAGCAACACAGAACACAGACAGCCCTATAAGTGGGATTCACTAGAAAGAGATCTTTAACAAGGCAACGCAACTAAAATTATTTATGTGCCTAGAGAAAATGAGAGTGAAGGATTGGGAGAGGAATAGACTTCTAGTTCCACTCTGATGACAGCATTTTATAACTCCAAGCACTCAAAAAAGAGAGGGCCAGTGGTCCATTCTAGCCAACTGCTTCTCCCCATTGTAACTTGTTTTTGGATGGGTGAGGAATTCACTTAGGTAAAACTTTACTTAGAATCACAGAATCTAAGTGTTGAAACAGGTCTCAGATGATCTAGCCCAAATTATGCCTTAAAATAATAGCCCTCTGAGTGGCTAGGTGGCGCGTTGAATAGAGAGCACCAGCCCCGGAGTCAGGAGGACCTGAGTTCAAATTCGGACTCAGATACTTAACACAAAAACTAGCTGTGTGACCTTGAGCAAGTCACTTAACCCCAATTGCCCTCCAAACAGCAACAAACAAAAAAAAAAAAAGAAAAGAAAACTAACACCCTCTAATGCCCCTTTGCTTTTTCTTACCCCCTGGGAGTGAAAGCTCCAAGTAACTTCTTTCAGACCCAGGGCAACTTTAATGAAAGCTAGACCCAGTTGATATTTTTCAGTGATGCCCTAGAACCTAGAATTGAAACTCTTCTTACAGATGAAGAAAATTTTTTAATTCTGAAGATATTTTTTACCTGGTGGATTTGTTGTCTTAGATTGATATCTTCATTGTTGTTATATTACTATAATAAGCCAGGGCAGAATCACATAATAGATGAAGGCTGGTCTTGAAGCCAGTAAGATCTTGATTCAGGTACCATTCCAGACACATACTGGCTCTTCAACCCCAGGCAGATAGATTAACTACTCTCAGTGCTCTAGGCAACACCTAAAGACTATTAAGCTGCAAAGTAGATGTCAATATGCATTCGTAAAATGAGTTTTCTCACCTGAGATTTTCATATACTTATGAAATCACAGACCCAATCCATAAGACTGTCCATATGATGAGGTGTAGGCTCTGGGACCCCTCCCCCCTTTTTGAGCTCTCCTTGATTCTTTGAGGTACAGGCTCTGGGAATTCCCAGGGAAGACATTTGCCTGAGGTCATGAGCCTTGAGATGCAGCTCTGCCCAAGTCTTTAG
>CM053598.1:125046843-125073134 GCA_028646575.1 Pseudocheirus occidentalis
AGGAATCAAAAGAATCTAGAATTTAAAGTTCTGCAATACCTGCAACTAGAAATTAAGATGTACAGGGGCTTGGGTAGGGAGACCCTCCCTGCCCTACCAGAAAGTTAGAGAGCAGATCAGGGGTGGGGCTTTACAGCGGGATTGCTATTTTGGGGTTGGGGTAGGGGAAAGACAGGGAGAAAATTTGCAATTCAAAAACCTCATGAAAATGAATGATGGAAGCAAGAAAACAAAACAAAACAAAAAAGGACCTTGAGAACAACCTGAAGAAACAATTATGCTCCTTTAGTCATTGTCTGGCAGCTTAATATTTGCAAAATATTACAACAACCATGTCCCCTTTAGTTGAGTTTGTATAAGTATGATTTTTAATTTGATGTAGCCAAATGAATCTATATCATGAAAATACAGATAAATTTTAAAATGATTCTTAAAAAAAAAAAGGCTCCATGAATAGTCTCCATGAAGAACATTAAGGACCTATGTCCTCACCTGAACCAGGTGGTAGCTGTGTGAGTGGAAAAAAGGGAATGGATTGAGAGATGCTGTTACGGTAAAATTAAGAAGACAGAGCAATCGATTGAATGTATGGTAGTAGGAGAAGGGAAGATCAAGGATGGTTCCAAGATGAGAACCTGGGTGATTGGAAGGACGATAGTAACTTTGATAGAGGAGGGAAACTTGTTCTTTGCTTATGGATAGACAGAATTGGAAACCAAACAGGCCAGAATGATGGACCAAATCTAAAAAATTGAAAGTAGAGAGAAATGTAAAGGTATGAACTGTACTAGTACATGCTGGGAGGTGGTCTGATTAGGCAACAGTCCATGTGCTAAAGATCTGGGAGTTTTTGTGGACTCTGAACTCAATAAAATTTAAAAGACAGCCACTCAAAATTTTGGGCTAAGCTAATAGAGTCCTAGTGTACAAGAAAAATTATAACTATCCTTCCGTCGTCTGCCCTGCTTAGGTCATGTCTGGAGAACCTCTCCCAATTACCAGTGAGGAAGTTTAGAAAGGACAATTGACAAGCTGGACACTGTCCCAATGGAATCAACCAGGATGGTGAGAAGACTGAGGAACCAGTCGCATAAGGACTGATTGAATACTTACCCACCAGAAGAGAAGGTTGGGGGGCAACATGACGGCTGTCCTTCAAATATTTGCAGGAATGTCCTTCAGAGAAAGGAGTAGACTTGTTCTTCTTGGCTTCCTTCACTAAATGAAGTCATGGGGACTGGAGCAGTAAGGGGTTAACAGCCTGCATTGGGGAGAGGTACAAGCCCATTCAGTTTTGCCCCAAATAATGACTTTTCCACATCCCTACCAGTGACTAGAGGAGGAGCTGATATAGTTTGCAAAGCTTGGGGACTTTTGTTTTCAGTTTTTAGGAATGAGAGCAAAGGGTAGAAATTGCAAAGATGCAAATTTAGATTTGAGGTCAAGAAAACCTTCCTGACAATCATTGTTGTTCATGACCCTATTTGGGATTTTCTTGGCAAAGATACTGGAGAAGGTTGCCATTTCCTTCTCCAGCTCATTTTGCAGATATGTGTATGAATACATATATGTATATGTACTGAGGCAAACAGGGTGAAGTGACTTGTCCAGGGTCACACAACTAGTAAATGTCTGAGGCCAAGTTTGAACTCAGTAAAATGAGTCTTCCTGACTCCAAAGCTAGTGCTCCATCCACTGCATCACCTAGTTATTGTGTCCGAACACAGGATGATAGGCTGCTTTGGGAGGCAGTGGGTTCCCTGTCACTGGAGGTCTTCAGGCAAAGAAGTTGACCTATTGGTCTGCAGAGTTAAAGAAAGGATTCTTAACTAAGTTCCAGGCTGTACTAGAGGGACCCTGAAGTCCCATTATAACTCTGAGGTTCTTTGATTCTTAAGTATTGTGATTCTAGTCTAATTCTCTTTCTGTAAAGACCAACTTCCTCCCACTCTTAGAGCTTGTTCCCTTATCTTAAGACTGATCCCTCTTCATAGATAAATTTCTCCGGGAGGATGAACCCTTTCAGCTCTTATCAGTCAGTCACACCTTAGTATGAAATAAGGATCTGAGACAGATTTCAATGAAGGAATAAAAATGGTTTGGGGGCACTGGATGCCTGATAGCAGGGAGAGGGGAGCCATAGGAGATAAGGGAGTGGTACTTGCATGTTTAGGAAATATACACCTACCCAATTTTGCCCTGACAGCCAAGGGCTCCCCAACAGATGGGAGGGAGGGCCTTGCTCAGACCTAAGGCTCAGAAAAAAAAAAAGAATCTGGAAGACTTCCCAGATTATCCATGACCTCCTAATTTATCCCTCAGAGGATGGAATTGAGCAGAAAACATGGAGATGAGGGAAAAGGGTTGGCGGAGGTGGTGTGTGTGTGTGTGTGTGTGTGTGTGTGTGTGTGTGTGTGTGTGTGTGTGTCTAAAGGAGATGGGGGTGGATGGATTTTTTAATTGCCCTGTTCATCTGTTCTCCCTGAATGGTATATATAGAGAGTACTGTTCTCCCATCCTACCCCTGGTCCCCCACTCACACATAAGCATTGAGATTCTGTTGTGATTTATTTTCATATTAGTCTTCCCAGAGCAAATCAAAACTCAAAACAAAGAAGCAGATGTGTCACCCAGTTAGGGTCTTTTCCCTTTCTTTACTATAATACCTACAGACAAAAGACCCTAGTGGAAATGTCCTTCACCTTCCACCATGATGATTCCCATTCCTCTTCTGACACACTTGCTATCTCTGGGACTGAGCAAGCCATTGAATTACCCTGAGCTTCAGGTTTTCTGTCTGTAAAATGGGAATAATAACAACCTGCATTTATATAACACTTTAGAGTTTGCAGAGCACTTTCTTCAGAACAACCCAGGAAGACAAGTAGTATACAAGGTGTCCCTAAAGTCTGGACACATGGGAAATCCCATTAACTATGCAAATTTTCAAGAAATTAAATTAATAAAATTTTCAACAACACTTTATTTAATTAGTATACATTTTAGTCATGACAATTTCATATGGAATAAAAGCTTTCATTTATTGGGGTCTATTTTCCATATTAATGAGATTAATTTAATTGATTAATGAGATTTCCTGTGTCTCCTATGTCTTCTTACGAAATCTCATTTATATTAACTAATAAAATGTTGAAAATTTCATTCATTTCTTTTCTTGAAAACATGAATAGTTAAAGAGATTTCCTATGTGTCCAGACTTTAGGGACACACTGTATGTTATCCCCATTTTACAGATAAGGAAACAGGCAGGGAAAAGGGTGAGCAATTACAAAGGACTCAAACTCAAGGTGTCTGACTCAGAGCCCAGCACTCTTTCACCTCTCCTTCAAGTTCTCCCCTACAGCCCTGCCCACTCCTCCACAACACCCTTTAAGGCAGTTTTCCTTTTAGGCTTCAATGAAGCAAAATCGTGGTTTTCAAATAGGCATCTTGAGAGGTCCTTCATTCACTTCACAACCAAGAAAGGTCATAGGAGGACACACCAATTTTATTAGAATATTAGTGCTGGGAAATATCTTCTAAAGTATCAACTAGTCCCATTGTTTTATTTTTTATTTTATTTATTTTTATTTTATTTTATTTTTATTTTTATATTTTATTTTATTTATTTTATTTTATTTTATCGAAAGTGGCCAGAAGACTTTTGTCCTTGTATCCCCAGCACGGTGCCAGGCACTTAGCAAGTGTTTAGTAAACATTTCTTAATTGATTGATTAGTGGTTTCAAGGCCTTTCAGTAAATACTAGAGTAATTGTTCTGGTGAGAGACACCATTGTTGTTTGTCATTTGTTCTGAAAGAGGACCATGATATCAGGAAGGTGAAGTCATGATGTGTAAGTGAATTAGAATTAAGTGAGGAAGGGTTGAGCCAAGTCACCAACCTCATTTTCTCCTCTGGGGCTATCTGGGTCCAGGGACAAGATATAGATTGGGACAACTGGAGATGGCCCCTGAGAGAAAAAGTAAACCAGAAACAGGCACAGACAGAGACTTAGGCACAAAACCAGACAGACAAGCTCGAAGAAAGTGACTGGTCCCTAGCTAGGTAGCACCTTTAGGTGTGGACTGGAAGTAGGTACTTGCTCAGACTACTGAGGTCTCCTCCCTTCCCCACCCTAATTCTACCCTACCCATTTCTTTGAGATTTGAAACCCAAGACAGATGAATAGACTTGCCTCAGGTCACACAGCAAATCAGTCACAACTGGAACTGCCAGCAAGGTCTCCTGGCTAATTGACCAATGTTCTTTCCACCACTCCGAATCATTTCTCCTTTGCTAGCTTAAGACTATTGGGTTTCAACTTTTCTCTAAAAACTGATTAGCATTTCTAAACTGACTTTCCAAATACAATAGGTTAAGCAATTAGCTGTAGCAGGTCTATGCCCTAGTGTTCCAAGACTTGTGAGGTAGAGGGTTCTCTCTCACTGGAGGTCTTCAAGCCGAGGCCAGATGAGGCAGCAGCATTGTAGAAGGGCAGTGTTATAGAGTCAGCACCTATTGTTCCAGATGCCTTACTCGCTGGCCCCCTTCTTTTTTTTTTTTTTTTTTTTTTGCCTCTTCCATGGAAATCTTCCTTTGTTTCTACATATCCCACCCAACCATTCACCAGGATGTTGCTTTTACTCTTGAAGATATCTGTCATGCTCAGAATACACCCCCAGAAAAATTGTGAAGGTTGGTAAAATTACTCTTTAGCTCTCCCATTCTGAGAACTTGACTCCTACCCAGAAACCTCTTTTTTATTCCCTTTCCCTGTTGAGAAAAGCAACCCCAGTTTCAAAGCATTCTGTGGATTTGTAACCACAACAAACCATAGTTTAGAAGCCCCTAGCAATATGTTCAATTAAACTAGTTGGCCAGCAGGTACTATTAGTTTAAAGTAAAGGTATTTAAAAAAAAAATAGTGCAGTTAAAAAAGGGTTTTTTTTACAACAGTTCCCACCTAAATCAGGAGCCCACTCTAGCACAAATACTCATGCAGTGGGTAGGAATAATGGACACATTAAAGAATATATTTGGAGGGGCATGTGGAGGAAAGGCTGGGAAACATTGTGGAGGGGCACATATACAAGGGAGACAGATGCCCAGGGTAAACATGTGGAAGAGCAACTCATATTTTCAACACTGTTGGCCTTCTGGGCCTTCTATTCCCATCCCTTCCTTCCATATACAAATGCTTCTCCTCATTTCCCTCCCACCTGTACCCATTGTGGGCTTCTTAGACTTCTCTGGCAAAATTCATTTTTGGTTTTCTTTAGTATCTCCACTACATCCTATGAATAGTTCCTGGTAAACAGTAAGGGCTTAATAAAAGTTTATTGGCTATTAACTCTGGTCATCAAGGAAAAGTACTGTTGAGTCGTGCAGACTTGAATTATCCATCAAGTCTGAGGGTCTCTCTCCACTTGGGCAGGCTTTTTTGTGCCCCTAGAGAATTAGAAGAAGCCACTTCATCAATAGCTTATGGGCTGGGCCAATCAAGTCTTGGTGACAACTTCCTCAGCTTTTAGGAAAAGAACCGGCTTAAACTGCATTGCAGAGGAAGAAAACTGATTATTGGAGCTACTCAGATCTCACGTGATGGCTATTAGGCAGCATTACACTGATCTCATGCTGTGTGTCTCCACTAAATTTGTCTCTGCAAGCCTTTCACGGCCATTAGCAAGCTCCCTTTGTTGGAGGCATGGTTGTGGGGATTCTCTGTACTTCTACTTCTGACTTCAGCTAGACTTCTCAGTTGAGGTGTTACCTCATTCACATAAAAAGAGGAGTGGACTCTGCCATCTCAGTTTTAGTCTAGAGCCCAGAGGCTTAAACTTTGACTTTTCTTTGAAGGTAAATCCTTCAGATTCATTTCCTGTCAAACTAGCAAAAACTCTTAAATGTTTTTATCCTTATGAGGAGAGGGAAATCTTTCAGTCTCTAGAACTGTGGGTATATTACATTTTTTCTCTCTAGAAGGAAAGCCTTCACTTTCAGGGGCCAAACTCTTAAAACACAGAAGAGTCAGCCAGCCAGCAAAACATTATAGACCTTTAATCTGTCTTTGAAATTTACTTCCTTCTGACAAGAGGATCTATCAAGCCTCCTTCTGACTTAGGGTTAGAAAGTCTCTACACCTCCCAACTAACTTTTGATTGTCAACCTGTGCCCTTTCAGAAACCTTTCAGAGACTACCTATTCAAAACAACACCAAGGGCAGTCTGGATCTTCAGTTCCTTGATATTTTGAGCCCTGAAAGCAGGTATGGAACAAAAACCTTTATTTAGAGCTAGTTACCTTCAAGCAATACCCTTCACCTCAATTCTTTGTTCTGATTCCTGCTTTCCAGTCTTTAAGACTCACTGAAATTGCTCTAATTCTGATCTCTGAATGGGTAATGACAAGCCTTGTCCCTGAAGGAGTTTCAGACATCAGCCAGCAAGTTAGGGAAGTTAAGACCTTTGAAATCCCATGTGTTACTGATCCTGAATGCATTTCCCTCTTCTGAGCATCCCACAGTGCCCCTGACCAGACACAGAACATTAAACTATAGACAGAGACCATAAAGCTGACTGCAGTGGGAATGGGTGATTCTGATGTCTATTGGACCAATATTTGAGTTATTAGGACAACACAGTCAGGTCACAAACATGATCCTGTCCTCATAGACCTTAGAATCCAGTTAGGTAGATAAAACCAACCCAGAAGAAATAATATGGACACCATTTAGAGAAAGATTAGATCCATGTGCTAATGAAAGTTGGACAGACTTTCAATGCTTCAAGAATTCAGATGAGGTCATCTTCACCTCTATAGTTCTTACAAAAGGGGTATTCAAGGCCATTCAGTCTGGCCTTCTCATTTTACAGATGAGGAACAGAGGCCCAAAGAGGTTAAATGATTCATCCAATATCACACAGGAGTAAACTTCAGGAGTGGGATTTGAACCCAGATCCTCTGACTTCAGAGCCAGTGATCCTTCCACTATACCACATGCTTCTCCTGTAAGAATAAGTCATATATTTAGACTTCGGGGATTAGAACCTCCATTTTAAGGAGGATAACCAGGCCAAACATGTATGTATTCTTCTACTGGCTATACTCTTGCCTCTCCCAGACTTTCTCTACCACACCTTCCCCCTTCATCTTCTCCCTTCCTCACTTAATATCTTCCTTTTACGCATTGTCTTCCTGTCTTAGGATGCAAGCTTTTTGTGGGCAAAAACTATCTTTCTTTCTGTTTATACTTGTATTCCCAGTGCTTAGCACAGTGCCTGGCACATGGAAAACATTTCATAGGGGTGGCTAGGTTGCACAGTGAATAGAGCACTGGCCCTGGAGTCAGGAGGACCTGAGTTCAAATCTGTCCTCAGATACTTAACACAAAACTAGCCCTGTGACCTTGGGCAAATCACTTAACCCTAACTGCCCTACCTTCCCCCCTCCAAAAAGCAAAAAAAAATAATAATAATAAATGCTTATTGATTGATTTACTGACCTGGTGGGGAAGGAAGGGGTGGAGGTAGGACTGTACTTCTACACTAGCAAAAAGGACTGGTTTCACAAACCCCTGGGGGACCATACTTTCTACATAAGCCTTGATGGGTGCCTGCAGAAGCACACACACAACCACACCACTGTAGAAGCAGCCAAAGCCTGTTGGCCTCCTTTGAAAAGTTCATTCTTTTGATTTCTGAACAGCCCACCTGCCCGTCTTTCTCTTCACCGGCGTCTAGAGCTGTGCTGAGTGTGATGAGTCTCCCCTCTGGTTAGCACAGATGTGGCAAAAGAAAAAGGATGCCTGAAATAACATTATCATTCAGGTCAAAACACTTCACCATGTTTAAACAATTACCTTTCATAATTAGCTACAACGGAAATGGAACAAACCCTCTGTGGTTTCCAAATCACAGGGATAGCTCTATTTGGATGGAACACAGTTGTCTCTGGGACAAGTGTGCTCAACCCTAGGAGTTCACTTCTCCTCCTCTTCCCCCTCGCTACACACACACACACACACACACACACACACACACACACACACACACACACACACCCCCTCCCCAGACACTGCTCGAAATACACCACACTGGTAAAGTTCCATCTTCTATACTCACCACCATTCTTCCTTGAGAACAAATCTCTTGGTTGCTAATCTGTCTTCTTTTCTAGCAGCCCTCAAGGAAGAATTCAGTATGTTTCAGTGAAAAGGACTATGTATCAGGAGTCAGAGGTCCTGGATTCAAATGTGACTCTATTTATGTGACCTTAGGTAAGTCACTTATCTTCCCCAGGCCTCTGTTTTATCATCTGCCTAATGAGGGAGCTGGACTAAATTTCCTCTAAGGTCCCTTTGCAGGAGCAGATAGGTGGCTCAGTGCATAGAATACCAGCCCTTGAGTCAGAAAGACTCATCTTCCTGAGTTCAAATCTGGCCTCAGACACTCAGTTGTGTGACCCTGAGCAAGTCACTTAATCCTATTTGCTGCCTCAGTTTCCCCATCTGTAAAATGAGCTGGAAAAATAAATGGCAAATCACTTCCTCTCTTCCTCCAGACCACCAGGGGATATTTTCCACAAAGAAAAGCAGGCCTATGGCCAGAGGGAGGGCCAAGCACCAGGCTAAACATCAAGGGAACCATCCTCATCAAGTTTAATTCAGCAAAATTTGCCCTTGGTGCAAATCTTATCTCAGCCATGCCACTCCAACTCCAAATGACCATCAAACATCCTGTCCCCACAGAGCTCTGCTCTTCAGTATAAATAAGATAACCATTTAAGCTATTGAAGGTATAACCTGTGC
This sequence comes from Pseudocheirus occidentalis, assembly GCA_028646575.1. Taxonomy (NCBI): domain Eukaryota; kingdom Metazoa; phylum Chordata; class Mammalia; order Diprotodontia; family Pseudocheiridae; genus Pseudocheirus; species Pseudocheirus occidentalis. The sequence goes on from CM053598.1 coordinate 125,055,651, forward strand.
CAGAAGTGTCTGATGCTGGCAGCAACAACAGCGACAAATCTTGCCAAAAGATGCAAATGGAAAAAATCCCTAATGGTGAAACTCTCAAATCTAAAACAGAAGCATGATTCAGTCACTGACTTTCTGAGTGACCTTGGCCAAGGTCCGTGCTTCAGTTTCCTCATCTAAGGCTTCTCCACTGTTCATTCTCTATGATGTTATGACTAACAAAGGGGGCGACTCTCAGTATCCTGTACACCTTGCTGAGCCATGGCCAGTGGGAGCAAGGGCCTGATCCATCATCGGCAACAACAGCTACAGTAGAGAATGAGGTGTGTGAAAGGCAGGTAAAGGAGTTCTGTTGGCACCTATGATAAGCTCTGAAATCTCTGAAAGCTGCTCCTCCCCTCCTCTTCTTCCTTCTCCTCCCTCCCCCTTTCCTCCTTCTCCTCCAGCCTTCTCTTCCTTCTCTTCTCTTCCTCCTCCTCCTCATCCCCGTCTCCAGGGACTGGCAGCAGCCTGCCACCAAGTTTGAGAAAGACACCAGCTTCCCAGCTGGCCATGTCAGTCCTGGGGGAGGATGGCGGGGGAGGGAGCTGGGGCCTCTGCCAAGAGAGATAGTGAACATTCTCACACATGGTACTTATTCTTGGATCACCCAGGAGAGCAATTCCCTTCGCTGAGGCGGCCCACTGATGCTAACAGCTTCTAGCTCCCAGGCTTGTGCTCAGCAGAGGGCTTGCACTGCTTACTGAGGGCAAGACCTGAGTCTCTTTTCTATCCATTCCCCCCACAGAGCTTCACATAGAGTCAGAACTTCATAACCATTTACTCACAAAATGTCAAATATACGATAAATAAAAATTCATACAATTTACGGTTCATCAGTGGTTTGAATTTCTGCATCTCCTAAACTAGATAGAATTGTTTGATTGGGGGGGGTCATTTTTGAACTTGAGCTTGGAGGATCTCTGAATTGCCAGCTTTTAGATAATAGACGTGATTCTTTATGTTAAAGAAGAGGTGTATCTTAAACCAAACTTTAAATTCTAAATAAAAATGATTTCAAATGTTCCTCCCAGAAATGCTTCTTATTTCTACTTTAAGTAGAGCCACAAGTCAGTGCAACACAGAGGAAAATATCATCTAAATATCAGCTCAGATTGTTCAAAGCAAACACAAGGAACTACCTACCCAGTCTCTCATCCTTCTATGGATCTAGGATCTTCTTGATGGGGGTACCACCTCCAGAGCTGAAACTTGTTGTTCTTCAGTCATTTCAGTCCTGTCTGACTCTCTGTGACCCCATTTGGGGTTTTCTTGGCAAAGATACTGGAGTGGTTTGCCATTTCCTTCTCCAGCTCATTTGACAGATGAGAAAACTGAGGAAAACAGGGATAAGTGACTTTCCCAGGGTCACACAGTTAGTATATAACTGAGGTCAGATTTGAACTCAGAAAGATGAGTCTTCCTGACTCCAGGTCCAGCACTCTACCTACTGGCTGCTTCAGAGTTGAAACTAACTGCGGGTAAATGGAGCTTTTGTCCCCCAGTGTTCTGCTATCTGGGGGTCATAATTCCAAGGGGAAAAGGGAGATCTCCTTTCCATGTAGGCATGCTTTTCATTTTTTATGACTACTGTCTTTAAACCTCACCACATGGGCTCTGCCAACATATCATAATACAACACAAATCACCTCAGAGCCCCCAGCTACCCTATAGAAGTATAAGACTTGAGTAAGGATGCAAAGATGTCAGAAATTCAGCACAAGGAAGTGATAGTGCAGCTAAGCTGAAGGAATTGACCACAGAGACGACCTAAGACACACATATGGATGAACCTTTGGGTGACATCATCACCCACTGAAGAGGAGCTTCTTAATGACCACCCTACCAGCCCCTCCAACAGCTTCTTAGCCCCCTGTGGAACACCTCCATCTGACCTAAAATAAGTTTACCACAGGTAAACAGGAAGCCTGCAGGAATCTGAGCTCCTCACATATCCTCAGGTTGGGAGTTATCTGCTTTGGATCTCAGTAAAGCCACCACCTGGTTGAATATTCAGACTCCACATACTTAATTATGCCAGATCTGAACCTTGCCAGAAACACACCACCCAGAACCTCATTGTTACAATGCCCTTCTCCTAATGCCTGCCTTCCCCCTTCCACTCCCCATAAGCACAAGGGTCAAACTCCCTGGGGGACAGGTCACCTATTCTGGTATAATTGCACTGAGAGTTACACTGTTCTTTTGCCACTCCGGTCACCAACCTCCCCAGTCCAGGTCAAGTATTTTTGTCCCAGGTAAATGATTTCCTAGTGATGTCTCTGATCCTTTCCAATGATTCAGAATGCAATGCATACAATCCCTCTCATCTTGGGAGATTCTAGTGCATATCCTTCTAAAAATGTCCTATAAGTAAGCCACCCAAGGTACTGTAGGTCACCCTCCAGGCGTTCTAATACTATGTGGTTGCTAATGAATCAGTCTGGCTGGAAATATGAGAACCCTCATAGAACATGACTATCTCACTTCATTTTCTGATCACACAATTTCTGAATGGTATTTTTTTTTTTAATCACTTGAATGTGCAGCTAGGTGGCACAGTGGATAGAATGCTAAGTCTGAAGTCAGGAAGACTCAACTTTCTGAGTTCAAATCTGACCTCAGATACTTACTAGCTGTGTGACCCTGGGTAAGTCACCTAATCCTGTTTGCCTCAGTTTCCTCAACTGTAAGATGAGCTGGAGAAGGAAATGGCAAACTACTCTAGTATCTTTGCCAAAGAAAACCCCAAAGAATGGGTCACAAGATTGCAGAGTTGGATACAACTGAAAAATACTACTTGAGTACAAGTTATATGGTAAGTTATGGGCTACAGACTAATTGTGTCCCCCAATAGCTCTTTGTTGCCATTTGGGTCAACCACAAAGTTTGATTCTTTAAAGACCAGGGTAGTTCATGACTCATAGTCATATATTATCACTGGAAAAATATTGTTGGAAAGATGGACTTTTTTGTTTCAGGGAGCAGCTTGGAATTCTTGAATATTATTCAAGATTTCCCACTAGCTATCTAATGCACTAACCTCCTGATTTCCAATTCTAGGCATTGTAAACCATTGCTGGTTTACAAAGGTATCATCCTTGGGACAGAAAATCTTCGTAGTAAATAGCACTTGGACTTGGGAGTCGAGAAGAACTGAAATCAAATCCTTTCTCAACCACTAGCTGGACTTGGAAAGTGACTTAGCTTATCTCAGTCTCAGTTTCTTCATCTGTAAAATGGGGATAAAAATAGCACCTCTATATGTCAAACACTTTGCAAACCTTAAAATACTACATAATCATTAGCTATTACTGTTATTAATCTTCCTTAATTCCCTTCTCAGTGAAACCTTCCCTAATTCTCCCAGTCTATATTCATTTATCCCTCCTTGGGACTCCTGTGCACTTATGAACTATAATTTTCATTTCCCACTTCTCATATCCTGCTTTATGTGGTCATTCATTCCTCTGAATATTATATCAGTTCTCTAATACAACTTCTATAAACTGCTTGAGGGTAGATTCAATGTCTTATATATATTTCTATATGTCTTCCAAAAAGTGTCCAGCCTAGTGTTGAAGATATACTAGATGGTTGAAATTAATTGATTTTTCCATTCAATGTTCTATGGACTTAAAATTAGAAAAGTTTAAGACTCTAAGACTCTAGAACTAGAAAAGTTCCCTTTCTCTTGATTTTATTTGATTATTTTAATTCTCCATCTCTGGTTCTTCCCCTGGGGCTTCTGCCCACTCACCAGACATGGATGCAAAGCCTCAGTCAGGAGCAAGAGAGATGGAGAGAGAGAAACCTGGGGGATTGGTGGCTTAGTTTAGTTTTTGTTTTCCTTGCCTTTCAGTCTCTTTCAATTAAGTAAATATCTGATCTGATCATGCTGATCTTCAAATATACAAACTTATGTTCCTAAGGTGCCAGCGAATAAAAATTACTTTTTTTTTGGATTTAGAGTGTTACAGAACTATGCAGGACATAGCATTTGTCCTCTAGAAATTTACAGACTAGCAGAAAAGGAAAGTACACATATGAAAATGCAAATGGTACAATGGAAAATCAAGAGACCGAGGCTGCAACCCCAGCTCCACCACCAACCAGATATTCCCCCTCTCTAGACTTCAGTTTTCTTATCCATTAAATGAGATCTGAATAAAACAGAGAATTGGTCTCAGAATCAGAAAGTTATGAGTTCATATCCTTGCTCTTACATGTACTGGTTATGTAAATGCATAGTATTTCTATTATTATATGCAATCTTTCAAAGCTGCTCAAAATGGATTGACAATTATATTGGGCCCTGGGCATGGTACTACTGTTGTTAAAGTAGGACGCTTCTGAAACCAATGCCCAAACTCACTTTGCATTTGTGATTTGAATTCCCCAGAGGGGCTGCTACAGAGTAATCCCTGAGGGGCTGAGGGTTTTAACATTGTAGATCCTGAGCCCCAACTAGTGTGTTCCACATTATGAATCAATCAGATGGCCTATCCTATGTTAGCTTTAAACAAAAGGCATTTATAATAATTCAATTTAGTGCAGTCTTTGTGACTATTTATTGATCAACAATGACCCTAATGCCCCATCAACCATATCAAAGGAATCCACAGGTGGCATCGATCTTGGCATGACTTACTACTGTGTGAGAGTCTTACATCATGGGAAAAGTGTTGTTCATTGCTAATGGCTAAGAAAACATGATCACCCCTAAGCTACATTGTCTTCACCAACACAGAATATGTAGTTGGTGATGCTGTAAAGAATCAAGTGGCAATGACCCTCACAACTCAATTTTTGATGCCAAGCATCTGACTGGCTCAATATATGATGATGCACATCTGAACAAGTATAGTCTGAACAAAGAAAACAGCAAAAGCTTCTATCCTGAACAAGGATCTTCTATGGTCTTGACAAAAATAAAAGAAATTGCTGGAGGTTATCTTGGGAAGACTATTACAAGCACTATAGTCATTATATCAGCTTACCGCAATGATTTCCAATGTTAGGTGACCAAAGATGCTCAAACCACTACCAGTCTTACTGTGCTCTGACTCATCATTGAGTCAACAAATTTTGCTATTGTTTTTGGCTTGGACAAGAAGTTTGGTGCTGAGAGTATTGGTGTTGATCTCTGACTTCAGTGGTGGTTTGGATGACTCTATCCTCTCCAGTGAAGTCAGCATCTTTAATTTATACTAGAACCTCACTGTTATTTTTTTAAAAGAACAATTTTGTTGTGGTATATGAATGTAATGGAATACTATTGTGCTATAAGAAATGTGGAGGAGACGGTCTTCATATTCACCTGGAGAGGCTCATACAAACTGATGCTAAGTGAGAAGAGCAGAACCAGGAAACATTTGTACACAATCACAGACACATCATATGTGTGATGGCCAACTTGGATAAACTGGACTCTTCTCAGCAACACACAGTTATAAGACAACTCTACAAGTCACAAGATGGAAGGAGATACCTACATTCAGAGAAAGATCTAGAAAGACCAGAGTTTAAATGGAGACTGAAGCAGTCTACATGCTATCGTTCTCTTTCATGTTTGGTTTTCTTTCTTTTTTTCCCATTGTTCACTCCACTGGTTACAACCTTCTATACAACCAGACCAACGTCCAATGTGAAAGTATTTGCAGATCCTATACTTGATTTCATGCCACCATAGGGGAGGAGGGAGAGAGAGGGGAGAAAATTTGAAACTCAAGGGATTGTGGAACTGAATCTTGTAAACTAAAAGTAAATAAACAAATCAATTGATAAAAAAGAAAAAGAACAATTTTTAAGACTTACAAACTGAGGAAGAATGAAATGAGCGGATCCAAGAGAATAATTTATACAAAAATAACAATATTATAAAGAGAAAAAACTTTGGAATCTGTAAGAACTATGATGACCATCCATGATTCCAGAAGATCAACAGTGAAGCACTGCCTACCTCCTGAAAGAGAAGTGATGAATTATGATGTTAGGAGACATTTTTTTCAGAACAGAAAATGAGGGATTTGGCTTGACTATGCAGATTTCTTACAGGCAGTTTCTTTTTCTTTTCATTGAGGTGGGGAATAAGGGAGCAAGAAAATAGATTTAAATTTATTAAAAAAACAAAACTTTAATACAAAAATTTTTAAGGTGGACATCTTTGAAATCAAGTTCAAAGATGGGGACATCTATTGGATAGAGAGGACATTAACAACCACAAAGTCAACTATTTCATTGCTGATTTCAAGTGCAAGCATAAGGATTTCAGTGATAACAAGAAAGTTGCCCGCCACTTCTACCCTGCTTGTGAACATGCAAAACTCAGCCTCTTTTCCAGTATCCAGGCCAATATTGTAATTGGCAGTCACACGTAGATTGGCATTGATATCCTATGTGAAGGTACCAACTTCCATCCCTCTGTCATCAATGTCTATGTTGTACCTAAGAGAGGCCAAGGCAGATAAGTCAAAGATTTATGTTATCATCTTGGTGAGCTTTAGCTCCTCAAGATCCAAGAATATCTGCACTTCTTCATTGGCAAGGAGTTGAACACAAGCCACAATCCTAACAGAACTATTTCTTATGAAGCAGGTATTCAAGTTGCCAACGTGTCAGGGACAAATCCGAGAATGTTCAAGATTTGGTGCTGTTGGATATGATTTCTGTTTCCCTTGATATTGAAGCTCTTAGCAGAACTACAATAATTCTGACCAAATACAATACCACCATCCCCACCAAGCAGACACATATCTTCATGACTTATTCAGAAAACTATCCAGATGTCCAGGCTTATACAAGTGAGAAAGAAATTATAAAGGATAGCAACTACTTGGCAAGTTGGGGTTCAGGGGAATCATCAACTGATCCCCAGGGTAGTCCTCAGAATTAAGTAACCTTAGACATTTATGCAAATAGCATCCTCAGTGTATCTGCTGTGGCCAAGAGAAAGTCAAGGAGAAAAAAAATCACCATTGCCAGTGGCAAAGGTCAACTGAGTGAGGGAGACATTGAGTACTGGGTCAGAAAAGCTAAGAAGCAAAAGACTGAAGATAAGAAGCCTAGGGGCAAGGCGCCTTCCAAGAACTCATTTTGCTTCGTATGTTTTCAAAATGACAGCTAAGTGGATAATGAGAAACCCTGAGGCAAAATTGGTGAGGAAGACCTTGACAAATGCAATGAAATAATCAGCCGGCTCAGTGAGAACCAAACTGCTGAGAAGCAAGAATTTGAGTATCAGAAGAACTAGAGGTCTGCAACCCTGTCATTACTAAGCTGGATCTGAGTTCAAGGGGCATGCATGCTTCAAGGATTCCCAGGTGGTGGAGTTGCCCCATCTAGAAGTACTTCTGGATACACCATTAAAGAGGCCAACTAAATGCTGGAGAAGAGAGAACATTTCATACATCTTGTCAAAGACTGAAGGACCCAAATTTGTAACCAAGACTGGGGGCAGTGGCAGTTGGTGTATGCATAAAATGCGTGTATGCACAAAACATATATGTAACATATATAACACACACCTGTATATACACACATACACATATATACATAAGTGTGTGCCACACATACATGCATGCAAAAATGCATGCATATATATATATATATATATATGTATGCAGCTCTTTCAATTTCAGCCAATCCCAAGACTTGAACATATTTAGTTAGAGAAAGAGAAGCGAAACACAGCGCATTTTATGAATGCACCCAGGAAACACAAGCCTATTCAAAGCCAAGAAAATGCAATTCTTGTCCTGGAGGAGTAAAAATCTATTTAAAAGTTGGCACCAAAAAAAAAAAAAGATCCCAACCCAATGGGCATTTACTAAGGTGTTATATAGAGAATAATTGGCATAAAACATTTTCTCAGAGGCTGATACTTAAACCTCAACAGAACATAAAGCAATTTGGAAAACTGTTGATAATGCATTTTTTATTTCACCTCAACTCTGAATTGCCTAAACAATGCATAGTCTACTGTTGTCTGGTAAAATATCCTATGTGAAGGCTTAGGTCAATCTTGTTGGTGGACATATGCCCCAAGATCATTAGAGCTGTTGCTAAGAAAGACTCTACAAAATTGTAGCTAGTCAATCACAACTCAATGGGACTCAAGACCTCTGGACCTCTCCTACTTACAAGGTTGCTGCTAAACCTGAACATATCTACCTCAGGGTATATAGTTCTTCACTTCAGTTAGGAAGAGAATAAACTCAAAAGAGGTAGCCTGAACCCAAGCCCAGGCTTGTCTAGATAGGATAGGGATTGCCATGTGCTCATGGCTACATAGTGGGCTAAAAGGGAAATTAGAAAAGTCATTCCTTCCCTCTACCCCTCATAGGGCTTAAAATAATCCCTAACACAATTCAGAGAGGGTGGGGGAGAGATCCCTGAGGTAGGGGGCCCTCACTTCTAAATGTCTACTGAGCCAAGAGCTATTCCTGATCAGTGTCCACTTAGAAGATTTAATAATAAAAATAATAGCTAACAATTACATATATGTATATACATATGTATATATGTGTGTATTATATAATAATATATAATATAATAATAGCTAACAATTATATATAATTCATAATATATAAAACAATGCACTAATAATTTGAGAGTTTATAATTATTTATTATTTACTATTGCAATTATTACCCAATTATCCAGTCAGTACTTAGCTTATTATCTTGTACATAGTAGGTGCTTAATAAATGTTTGTTGACTTACTGATTTATTAGTTCATCTGGTCCTCACAACAACCCTGGAATGTAGGTGCTATTGTTATCTCTATTTTAAACTGAGGCAAACAGGACAGAGGTTAAGTGACTTGCCCAGGGTCACACAGCTAATAAGTGTCTAAGACCATATTTGAACTCAGATCTTCTTGACTCCAGCTCCAGAGCTTTTTTATTCACTGTACCACTTAGCTGCCTTTTAGTCATATTAATAATAATGACTGGCGCAGTGAAAAGAGCACTGATCCCGGAGTCAAGAGGACCTGAGTTCAAATCCAGCCTTGGATACTTGACACGCTTTGTGACCTTGGGCAAGTCACTTAACTCCAATTACCTTGCCTTCCCCCCTCCAAAAAAAAACCCCCACACATTAAAAAATTAATAATAATGGCTTGTTACAGTTTTGGGGGGTCAGGCTGTATAGGTTTCACCTATACCCTTCCTCAACAGGCTTCGGGCGTCCCCGGCTCCCGGCTTCCGCTTTCTCCAGGAGAAACAGCTGCACAGAAAACTTAAGACACAGGGCTTGCTTCTTGCTACTTTCTCTTAGGCTTGGCGTGGCTGGAACTCCCTCTCATTCTCTAAGCTTGGCGTGGGACTGGAACTCTTCTTCAGAACACAACACTTGCTTCTATGGCTAACATTTATATTGCACTTACTACATGCCAGTCACTGTGCTAAGTGCTTCATAATTATTCTCTCATTTGATCCCTGAGAGGTAGGTGCTATTTTACAAATGAGGAATCTGAGGTAAACAAAGTTTAAGCCATCTGCCATGGTCACACAGCTAATAAGTGTCCAAGGCTGAATTTGAACTCAGGTCCTCCTGACTGTATGCTGTACCGCCTTGCTCCCTCTTAGCGCACAAGCTGTTCAGCACTCAATCATACATGGCAGGAAGCAGGCAGGCTCCAAAGCTCCAATCCAAGGCACCAAAACCAGCAGGGGTAGCTCTGAATGTGCTTCATGGCACGGCCCCTGCTGCCCTCTCTTGTGAATCACAGCTCCCTGGGAGGAAGAATAGGGAAACAAAGGTACTTTAAAAACAAAATATAGAAATAAAAATGTATTTTAAAATCCATTTAACAATGTAAGAACCATGAAAAAGATGAGAAAATTCACCGCTTTTCTTAGGTTGCAAAGATAGAGAATTATGGGGGTGGAATGTGTAATGTCAGATTCGTTCTATGTGTTGAGTAGTTTGGCTCACCTGCTTTTTAAAATATTTCTTATTTTTTTATTACAAGAAAATGGCTCACTGACTAGGGGAGAAGGAGGAGGGATATGATTGAAAATTAATAACAATAGCTTACATTTACATAAATGGTTTATAAAGTGCTTTATGCATATAATAATATATTTATTTGATTTATTTATCCTTTATTTAAATGATATAATCATTTGATACTCACAATATCCCTGTGAGAAAGGTAGCTCCATTTTACAGATGAAGAAATTGAGTTTGAAAGCAGTGATTTGCCCAGGGTCACTCAGTTAGTAAATCTCAAAACAGGACTTGAACCCAGGTCCTTCCTGATTTGAACTCAGTACTCTGTACTTGGGATTTCATTCTTGCTAGTGAGGAAATGCCCTCTTCAATGTATAGTCTTAGAGAGTTGGCTAGAGCAGAGGTGGTGATCTGTTCTGTCAAGTCTGGATTCAGTCAAATAAGGACCTAGAGGGCCACATGAGGCCTTGAGGCCATAGGTTCCCCACCCCTGGTCTAGAGCATTGAGAGATAAGGTGACTTAACCAGCATCACACAACCAGTATGTGTCAAAGCAGAGACTTACACCCAGATCTTCCCAGCTCCAAGGTCAGCTCTCTATCCATCAACCCACACTGTATTTCTATGATATAAAAACACAGGTATCTAAAACTCTAAAACATTTAAAACTATACATATGCATATACATATGTACATAACACACATGTATATACATGTGTGTATATATATGCATGGATGTGAATGTCTATGTATATGTATAATATTTGTGTATATGTGTGTGTGTGTGGACAAAATCTAATTTATTTTTAACAACCATCTTTTGAATCCCATCCTTGCTTTACAGATGAAGAAACAGATCCAGAGAACCCAGCGATTTCCCTGAAGTCACACGGTGAGTATTCGGTGGGTTTGGGATTCGGATTTTGAACTTTTAATCCCCAAGCCAAGGAGAATCTTTTGTCTGCTGCTCTGTACTATATCTAATGTTCTATGATGCTATGAACTTTAAACTATAAGAAAGTCATATCTAGCGCTAGGAATACGCCTTAAAAGACTCAACCCTCAAAACACCCAAAATAAATAAAAATGAGCTATCCGAGGATTTTCTATAGTCACATTTTATGTAATTTCCAAAAAAAACTAGGAACAACCTAAATGTCCAACAATAGGGGAACAGTTCAATAAAGTGTGGTACAACATTTCTATAATGGAACACTATAAACACCATTCAACAGCCCCACACACATGAGCAACACAAAGAAATCTGCAAAGATCTCCATGCAAAACCCAGCAAAGCCAAACCAGAGGAATAGAGCCCACAGTAATGACAAGAACAGGAGAGGAAAAGGCAATGAGAATGAATGGACAAGAGTCCTGATAAGAACTTAGAGGGAGTGACTTAAAAAGGCTTATACATTGTGTATTGAAATTAAACATCGAGTGCTACTAAGCGAGTTAAGTTTATGGTATTTGATAATCCATGTTAAGTTTTTAATAAAAGCATTTTAAAAGAAAAATAACATCCATAAAGCTTATTCTTTAAATGGTCATAATAAGGGCCCTGGTTAATAATAATAACCAACACATTTTAGCTTCAGGGTTTGCAAAATACTTTATATTTTTCAATTCACTTGATCATCAAAATAGCCCTGGGAAGTAGGTTCCATTATGATCTCTGTTTTATAGATGAGTAAACAGAGGCAGACAGTTGTTAAGTGACTTGCCCAGGGTCATACAGCTGTGGCAAGATTGTCTTCCTGATAACCAAGTCCAGCACTCATTACACCACCTACATGATCTTCAAGGTCATCCTAACTAGTACGGTTGTTTTATAGTTCTATGTTTTGACAACAATTCAAAGATGGTTTTTATGAACCCTTGTACTATAGCTAAGGGATATCTATCTCAACAAAAGATTACTGTAATGGACTTGGCCTGTAGAGCCTGTGCTGTTATAATCAGAGTAGGCCATAGTTGCCTGAGTCATAAAACAATAATAATGATACCTTCTATTTTACTGGGCCTTTTAAGTTTTCAAAGTGTTCTCACACCTAAGTATCTCACTTTATAGTCATAAATCCCTGCAAGGTAGATAGTACAGGTATAATTATTGTCCTTTTTACATATGAGGAAACAGGATCAGGGTTACACAGTAAATCAGTGCCAGAGCTGAGACTGGAAATCAGGCCTCCCAACTCCCTGTCCAAAACTCTGCCATGGCCTAAGCTGGCCCAAGTTCTACCGCCCAAGATGAAGAAAACCCCCAGTTCTGAAAAGGCAAGGAAAACCAGAGCAGCAGCTCCTTCCCTTTCTCTGTTCCTCTCTCAGCTCCTGTCAGGTTCTCCAGGGAGGGCTGGGGACCTGGAGAGTGGGCAGGTCTAAGGTTCTCCTTCCCTGATAGCTATTGATCAAAGACACACTGATAGTTCTCTCTCTCTCTCTCTCTCTCTCTCTCTCTCTCACACACACACACACACACACACACACACACACACACACACACACACACACACACATACACACACACACACACACACACATCCCAGGAGGCTAGAGGGGATCAACGACCTTCCTCTATCATCTCTCTGATTCCTGAAGATTATGCAATTCCCTGGGGTCAGTATGCCCCACAGAAAGCAAACTTTGACACTAGCTCAGTATAAACACATCCTGGACAAGGGGTGGAAAATCACTGAGCTCTTAGAATTCACATAGCTTACTTTCCTGGAGTGAGTGATATGGGAGGTGGGGCATGGAGATAGAGACAGAAAGAGAGAGAGAGGAGAGAGGGAGAAAGAGAGGGGAAAAGGGGGAAGAGAAGGAGAAAGGGAGAGAGAAAAGAGACAGAGGGGGGGGAGAGGGAGAGACAGACAGAAAGGGAGAAGGAAAGAGAGAGAGAGAAAGAGAGAGAGAGAGAATGAAGTGGGGTGGGGGGGGAGTCTCATTCCAAACCAGTGGTGGTGCTGAGATGACATCTTCCATCCCTAGGAGACTCTGCCCTAGAGGCCACTCCTCCTCCTGCTCCTCGTTCCATAGTCCCTCCTAGGCCAAGGGAAAATCAATTGACGTCTAGTTCTGAAAGGGTCTCACCTTAAATGACCGAATTGCAAAACCCTAACTGTTCTAATAACAAACAAGAACAACACCAGAGACATTATCCTATACATATTTGTTGAGTGAGTGAAGGAAGGAAAGGGTGGCTCCATGGATGGGTGGGTGAATGAATGATAACCCTTTGTATTTGTACAACTCTTTATACCTCCCAAAGAACTCTCATATTATTCATTTAAGAACAATACCTTGCATTTCTATACAGGTCTAAGATTCACATGGCACTTGCCTCGGGACAACCCTGTGAGGTCCTTGTACAAATAGTACTGTTTTCATTTCAGGAGAGAGCAAACCGAGGCCTGGGAGAGCTTAAGTAACTGCTATGTGGAGTCTTTCCCTGATCCCTCCTCACCTCTACCCCTCCCCAGTTGCCTTGTATCCATTGCTCTTATATTGTGGATATCCTCATATATGTACATACTCTCTCCACACACACTTACCTCCAAAAAGATGCTTGAGAGCAGGGCTTGCTTTACTTTTGTCTTTGTATTCCCAGCACCCAGTATACACTAAGTACTTTATATGTTTATTAATTGATTGATTGACTGACCAGGGTTAGAAGGCTAGCACATGTCAGAGGGAAGACTCCAGTCCAATGTTCTTTATACCACACTATACTGTGCCTGAGTACAGGTATCATTATCCCCATTTTAAAGATGAAGAAACTGAGACAGAGAGAGGTTTTGATTAGGTCACAAAGCACATTATGGGTAGGGTTGGAATGAAGAGGGGAGGGGAGAAAAGGAGGGGAGGGAGGGAGAGATGCTAATGAGATTTAAGATCTTCCCTGCCCACTAATAGGTCTCATTGTGGAGTCCATTAAGAGAACCTTCCTTAGGGGAGGCATGCTTGTAGGAAGACTTTCACACCTTCTGTTAATTTCTAATTAGGCACTGAGTCAAGAGGGTTGTGATGCCTTCTGGTTCTGAGAAGCATATATATATATATACATATATATATGTATGTATGTATATATATATATATATATATATATATATATATATATATATATACACCCTGAGTTGGTATTTTGCTTTGGGGGCTCCCTTATGAGAAGGATCTTGTGATTCCCTGGCTGAGATTCTGAATGGCTGTATGTTCAAAGTTTCCCACCTGCTCAAATGTAAAGGCCCTTTCAGTCCAGGCACATATCTAAAGTGATTCAGGCAGTCAGAGCCCTGTCTGTTGGTATTTTTTTCTCTGCTTACATTTTCTCTGTATTTTCTTTGTGTTTTCTCTGAAGTTCAGGGTGCTGACTTTTCCCCTTAACTAATGAAAGTCATTTAAAAGATTATTGACCCCTTGAACAGCTGTCTTTCCTAGTACAGCAGATCTAAGACCCTGTGCTAGCAGCATCCTGGGTATGCCGGTGTGGTTGCTGATACAAGGGGAGGGGTAACCTCAAAAGTAATTTGATTCAATGTTTTTATTTTACACATGAGCAAATGGAGATTCAGACCAGTTAAGCAACACTTGCCCATGGTTATATAGCCAGTAATTGGTCAAGTCAGAATTTCTCTAGATCTCACAGAATCTCAAAGATGAGAAAGGCTTCAAAGGCCATCTAGGTCAACCCATGGCTGACCAAAACTCTCCTCTAAAACATCCCTAGCAAGTAGTTATCCAGTTTTAAGACCACCAATTATAAGGGATTTGGGAATAAGGAGAGGGGAACACTGTGGTTGAGACCACTTCCCAAGAAAGCCCATTAGTACCCCTAATTATAAGGAAGTTTTTCCCTTATAGTAAGCCTAAATTTCCCTAATATCCCTCCTGGCAACTCTTACCCATTGCTCAGAAGTCAGCAGAATAAGTCTAATCTCTCTTCATCGTGACAACTTAAAATACTTGAAATGAGTTAGTTGTCTTTTCATCTCCAGCTTAAACATCCCAATCTACACCAATAATGATATAATCACAAGGACCTTCATCACCCTGGACAATTTCTTCTTGCCACTTTCTAGACCATCAAGATCCTTTCTAAAATGTGGCCCTCTAAACTTAATATAATACTCCCAATGTGGTTGGACCAAAGCAGAGTACAGTGAGGACTGCACCTCCCTGGCCCTGTCTTATATTCAGCCCAATGTTCTAACCCAATGGTGAAGTCAAACAGAAATCCAGGCCACTAAACCCTAAGTAAGGATCTTTGTGGGTCACATATTGACTTGGAAAATCACACATGTTTATAGATTTCTTTTTTCTTAATACACCAACATATTAAAATCAGACAGGAACTACATTTTAATCTGACTTGGGTCACACTGGGAAGTGTTAAGGGCAGCATGCGGCCTGTTGCATGTTTTGTGGGGAGAAGGGGTTGGAGACAATCAGGCTTAAGTGACTTGCCCAGGGTCACACAACTAGGTTGAGCCTAGATTTGAACTCAGATTCTCTTGACTCCAGAGCTGGTGCTCTATCCACGATGCCACCTAACTGCCCTTTTTTTTCCAGGGTGGAGAGTGAGGGTCAGAGGGCAGCATGTTTAACACATCTGCTCTAATCTATTAAAATCTTTCTGAACCTTGAATCTATCATTCTTTATTTTAGCTAGCCTTCCCAACTTTGTGTCATCTATAATTCTTTCTGCACATATGATACGTGTGTGGAGGAAAATGTGAAATAGCATAAAATCAGATGGATCTTTAGGGAAGTCACACTCCATTGGAGACCTCCTTCCAAGCTGACATTGACCCAGCAATGATTTATAGTCTGGTTCTATCTACCCAACTGATTCTGAATTAAACTAATTGACCTATTTATTGTTTAGCCATATCCTTCTTTCTACCTTTCCACAATAACCTTTGTCAAATGTTTACTTAAATTGAGGTAAACTTTGTTTATAGCTTTTGATTGATCAACCAGTCTAGTAACACTGTCAGAAATGAGATTAGTTTGATGTGACCTGTCCTTGAGGAAGACACAATGATTTTTTCCGATTACTGCTTCCCTTTCTAGATGTTTGCTAACCATCCCTTCCATAATACTTTCTAGAACTGTTTTAGGAATTTAAGTCTAACTTACTAGACTTAAGTCTGTACACTCCAATCTCTTCCCTTCTATTGAAAATTAGAACAACATTTGTCCTTCTCAAGCCTTAAAGAACTTGTCCAGTTGTCTACAATCTTTCAAAGGTCAGCCAATGGCTCAACAGTCATATTTGTCAGTTCTTCCAGTGTCTGAGGCTGGTACTGGGCCTGGTGACCCAAACTCATTAAAGACAGCTAAATACTACCTTACTATATATCTATGTATCTTTCTTGTCAACTCCCTATTAGATATTTTGGTTCTAAATTTTCTGGTGTTTAAGACTGGAAAGGTTTATTCTCCTTGGCAAAGAAAACAGAAGTAAATGCTCCTGTCCTCAAAAAAAGATACCCTTTTCTTGTTTGGGCACAGTCCAAGTAATTGCAAGTTTTTAGTGATTTACTAATCTGACTCTGTGGGGAAGCCCTTGATCTAGTCACCCTTTCTGAAAAGTAGCATTATTCTCCTTTTACAGAAAAGGAAATGGAGGCTGAGAAGACTTAAATAACTTGCCTAGAATCACACAGCTAGTAAGAGGCAGGGCCAAGATTTGAGCATAGTTCTCTTGAGTTGAAGACCAGGGCTTTTATTACACATCTAGGAAGCAAACATTCTAGACAGGGATGCTGGCTGGGAGGAGTCATGATATAAGGAAAGGTACTGAATTTTGAATCAGAGGACCTTGAGTTCATATTTTAATTTTGCTTCTTAATACCTGTGTCATTGTAAGAAAGTCACTTAGTCTCAGTTTCCTCATCTTTAAAATGATGGACTTAGATTAGATGGCCCCTAAATTCTGTCTTTACTGGCTCTGATCCTGCTTAGATACTTGGCCTCATTCCATGGCAGCTTTCTAAATCTAGATAAGAACTGGAAATCCCCTGCCCTTTTGATTTTTTATTTTTGACATCCCCAGAAGCTAATAGACATTTAGTCTTCCAGAACCACAGCACCCTGTTCCCTTTTCCTTCATTACTTGGCCTTAGGAACAAAGTTATAACAAGGGTGAAGTAAATGAGGATGTGTTTTGGGCACACAAAACTGAAGGACACAGAAAAATATATAAAATAAGCTTCTACTATCCCAAGTCCACCATGCCATTAAGTCCTTGGAGGGTGGGGAGACATAATTCTATAGTTTTGGTTCTTGGGCAAATGTAGCCAGTTAAGATGTTGCTTAGGGGTAATAAAGACCAGTCTGCTTGAGGTTCTCACGGTTCAGGAGCCAAAAACCGCAGTCCAGAAATGAATGAATACAAAACTGATACGTAAAGAAACCAGAGAAGTTAGAAAAGGGAAATATCTCTTTCCATAATCTCAGCTGCCTTGGATTAAGTATAGGATAGAGTGAAATGAAACT